>CM038676.1:287094010-287694010 GCA_021605205.1 Aegilops longissima
AGCTCGGTTGATAAGCCACTTTTCCATGCCTTTCGAGAATAGTGAATGGGCCAATATAGCGAGGCTAGCTTGCCCTTGATTCCCGAAGCGGTGAGCACCCTTCATTGGTGTAGCGCGAAGATAGGCCTTTTCGCGAGTTGATAGACCATGTCTTTGTGATGACGGTCATAATTACTCTTTTAGCGTGGTGAAAGCGGTCTTGAGATTCTCGCGAATAATGCGGACTTGTTCTTGGCATGTTGGATAATATCCGGACCGAAGAGTGGGCGTTCCCAGATTTCGACCAGTTCGGAGGGTTCGACACTTTCGTCCATATAACACTTGAAGGGCCATCTTGAGACTAGCTTGATAGTTATTATTATAAGAGAACTCAGCATCGGGAAGATTCCTCCCATTTCTTGCGAAGGAAGCGACACAAGCTTCGAAGCATGTCTTGAGAATTTGGTTGACACGTTCAACTTGCCCTTGTATTTGCGGATGAAACGCGATCTTGAAAGATAAATGAGTCCCCATAGCTTCTTGAAAACTTGCCTAGAATCTTGAAGTGAATAAGCTGCCACGGTCCAAGCGATAACCGGTGGAATACCGTGAAGTGAAACAATTCGGACATATAGAGCGTTGCAAGGCGGCTAGCGGTGATCGTTTCCTTGACCGCCGAGAAAGTGAGCAACTTTAGAAAGCGGTCAATGGCGACAAGAATAGCATCATTACCTTTACGCGATTTGGGAAATCCGGTGGCGAAGTCCATTTCAACATGGTCCCATTTCCATTCGGGAATAGAGATAGGTTGCGAGTTCCAGCGGGCCTTTGATGTTCGGCTTTGATCTGACGGCAAGCGTCACACTCGGCAACATAGCGAGCAATGTCTTGCTTCATATTAGACCACGGAATCTCGGCGAATGTCTTGATACATCTTTGTCTTGCCGGGATGGATACATAGAGGCGTATCATGAGCTTCTTTCATAACCTTCGAGTCATATTCAGGTTTTCCTTCTTACACGGCACCACTAGGCGGCCTTTGAAGTACAAAGGCGCCATCATCGGCAATAGTGAAGGATGAGGATTTCCTTTTGATGTCTTGTTTAATCTTGTAGACTTGAGTCAAATCCTGCATTGTCTTTATGGTGCCCACGAGATCGGGTTCAACAGCCCGGGTATAGAGGAACCACGAGGGAACAACACGGAGATTCATCTTGCGGAACTCCGGAGGAGGGGAAGTGCACCGGAGGAACAATATGGAGGTTCAGCTTTCAGAATTCTTCAACAAGTGAGGTTGAACTTTGTGAACTCTGAAGGTGGTTGCGATAAGACTTATGCTCAAGGCATCAGCCATTACATTAGCCTTGCTCGGCGTATAGGAAATACCCAAATCAAAGTGCTGCAGGTCTCCATCCATCTCTGGCGGCGTAGGTTCAGGTCTGCTGAGTAAACAGATACTTCAGACTTTGGTGGTCGGTGAAGATCTCGCATAGCGATTACGAGAAGGTAATGTCGCCCTTTGCTTTAGCGCATGAATGACAGCAGACAAGTTCGAGGTGCGTGAACTGGGTAGTTCTCTTCGTGAGCGATAGCTGTCGAGAGGCATAAGCAACCACTTTGCGCTCTTGCATTAGGACACCGCCTAATCCTTGACGAGAAGCGTCGCGATAAATAACGAAGTCCTTCTTAGTATCGGAGGAGCTAGCATTGGGGCGAGAAGTCAACTTGTCTTTAAGTGCTGGAAACTTTCACGACACTTATCATCCATTGGAATTTGGCGCCTTATGCAACAGTTAGTCGGAGGCACGGCAATCTTGGAGAAGTTCTCGACGAATCGGCGGCAATAGTGGCGAGACCGAGAAAACTTCGACTTATGCGTTCTTGGAGGAGTCAATCGAGAATAGCCTGAACTCTTTCGGGGTTGGCGGCAATACCATCCTTAGAGATGACATGCCCAAGATAGGTTTCTTGGGAAGCCAGAATTCACATTTGGAGAACTTGGCATATAGCTGATGCTCTCGTAGCTTTTCCAGCACAAGACGAAGATGTTCAGCATGTTCTTCTTCATTCTTGGAAAAGATCAGGATATCATCCAGATAAACCACGACAAACTTGTCGAGATAATCCATGAATATATAGTTCATCAGGTGAGAGAAGGTAGCTGGAGCATTGGTTAAGCCGAAAGACATGACGGTGTACTCGTATGAACCATAACGAGTCACGAATGCGGTCTTGGGATATCCTCCTCACGAACACGGATCTGGTGGTAACCCAACCTCAAGTCGAGTTTGAGAACAGCGACGAACCAGCCAATTGATCATAAAGATCATTGATCCGAGGAAGAGGATACTTATTTTGAATGGTAGCTTGATTTATGGGACGGTAGTCTTGGACCAATCGGTTTGTCCCATCCTTCTTCTTGACAAAGAGAAGGTGCTCCCCAAGGTGAGCAACTTGGGCGAATGAAACCGCTTTGAAGAGATTTGTCGATTTCCTCCTTTAGCTCAAGGAGTTCATGCGGCGGCATCTTGTAGGGTCGCTTGGCTATAGGAGTGGTGCACGGTTTCAAGTCGATGGCGAATTCGACAGCTCTAGCGAGGAATCCTGGAAGTTCTTGGGAAAGACGTCTTGGAAATCGCAAAGCAGCAGGAATGTTCTCAATGCCCTCGAGGGTGCGGCGTTCAATGCATTCAATGCATAGAGCCGCCTCGGCATCTTGAACGAGCGAGCATTGTAGCTTATTATTTCATCGAAGGGTGTAGCGGATGGGCGGTCTTAGTGGCGCAAGCGATTAGCGCGTATGCGCTTTCAACCAATCCATCCCCAAGATGAGGTCGATGTTAGGCGTCTTTAGGATAATGGGGAGGCATAGAATTCCAGCCCTTGATTTCCACGGGGGCGTCGGCGCCAACCATGGAGGTTTGACATTGTCCCAATGGGGTTTTTACCACTACCGAAGAGTTCATCTCCTCACATTAACGTCGTGCTTGTATGCAAAGTCTTGAGACATGA
Organism: Aegilops longissima; assembly: GCA_021605205.1. Taxonomy (NCBI): domain Eukaryota; kingdom Viridiplantae; phylum Streptophyta; class Magnoliopsida; order Poales; family Poaceae; genus Aegilops; species Aegilops longissima. The sequence goes on from CM038676.1 coordinate 287,097,002, forward strand.
ATGAATGCGATGCTCTGAATCGAATAAAGCAGATGCACGTCTTGAATTCTGAGAGTGTACCCATCACGATGAGCAGCTGGTCTTGAGCTTCGTTCAGATCAACGTGGTTGGCCTGAGCTTGCCCATAAGACTTGGCGGTGTTGTTGCGGTGCAGGTGTTTCCACGGCCAGGTGCGGGAAGAAGCCAACTGATTACGGTTACGGTTGCATTCTCTGTACGGTGCCACGGTTGTCCGCTTTGAAGCACAAGCCATTATTGGGAGTGGGAGCAGGAGCTTGGGGTGGTGGAGGTGGAAGCTTGGCTGCTTAGTTGTAGGCGGGCGAGGTGTAGCATAGTTCTGCCTTGAAGGCAGTGCATTGGCTGGTACATCTTGTTGGGAATCCATATCTTGCGCTTCTGCGAGGACGGGCGAAAGATGAGCCCGTGTCACAGTTCTTTGTTAGAGCTCTGGTATTCCTGCAGACCAGTTTCGACATTGATAGCTTTGTTCACCAAGGTGGCGAAATCAGCAAAGTCGTGCACTAGAAGTGCGAGCTTGATGTCGACTTGAAGACCGTCACGGAACTTCTCTGTCTGCGTGCATCGGTTGCAATATCCTCTTGACATAGCGAGACAAGTCCAGAACTCTCGATGATAAACTTCATGATCTTGTTGCCTTGGGTGAGGTTGCGGAACTCACGCTTCTTCGGTCCATGACCCTTGAGGATGAAGCGGGCACGGAAAGCAACTTGGAAGTCGGCGGTGATGAGTGTTCCAAGCTGGCGGAGTACGCTTTGTGGCTGTCCCACCATTGAGTGCGGGTCCCTTGGAAGAAGGAAGCAAAAGTGACATAGCTGGCAAGGGCTACATCAGCAGACTCCATCTCATAGGTGATGTCACGGGCGATCATCGACATCCGGTGGCTTGGGTTGAGCTGCGGTACCTGGCTGGGTTCAGCGTATGAAATCCTGCGAGTTGTTCCGTTTGGGTCTTTGGTTCATATTGGGGCGAGGCGAGCCATCATGTTTTCCATGAACTGGCGATTCATCTCGAGTTGTTGGATCATACCAGCCATGTACTCGGTGGTGGTGGGAAGTTGGCACCACGACCACGACCGGTAGCCTAACCATCCTGCTATTATATAACGAGGGTAGTTCAGCATTTGAGAAATTAAGCAAGAGATGGAATCATTCATGATGAAACATGCATAATGAAAGCGGCATGATGGGAACTACATAGTAGTTGGCATATCTTACAAAAGGAATCATGCATAGAGTTCGATACATAGAGTCCATTACATAGACTACTACATCATAAGCGTGACCTTGAGGCTCATGGCGAATACATCAAACACTAACAGACAAGCCTACATCAGGTCCACAGCAGATGCTGCGGAGGTAGTGTAGCTGAAAGCTGGTAGTCTTGGCAGCGGTAGTCCCCACGTCGGTGACACAGGGGCCGCGGATACTCAGTGCTGAATCCGGCGTCCGGTGGCGAAAAGGGCCAAGTCGGAGAGTAGCCTCCACGTCGGCCAACCGACACCACAGGGCATCACGATCTGGCTGGGTAGATCGCGAGCGGCAGCTCTCGGATCGGACAAAGGGGTGCATCAGCGTCGAGCATGGTAGAGGTGCTTGACGGGTGATGTACAACTTCGTGGCGAAGAGCTCGGTTAGCTCGATCCAGCCCATCGACATGCGAACAAAGTTACGATGGTGGAAGGGCTCTCTGGTGACGATGGAGTAGGCAGCGGTGTAGTAACCCTCCTCACCAACATCGACGCGATAGCAATGTGCACGAAGGGGAGGTGTCCAACTCTCGATACTCTACATGAAGGCGTGTCGAGCAGCATAAGCGACATCATGGACGCCATATCGATAGTCACTCCAACACCATGTGCGGTGTGCGGACAATAGTGGACTCATACTCCCGAGAGTAGAGGTGGACCATGGCGCGTCTTGCTCACGGTTATAGTCTGGTGCTCCTCATAGGCGGTGTACTCGGGGTGCGGCGATAACCCGGATAGGTCATCATCTCGGCTAGCACCGAGTGATCCCGAGGCACCAATGGTCGTCGTGTGGCGCCACGACCTGCCTCGTGGGTTCCATCTGAAAACAAAGACGTTTCAAAGGAGTCAAATGACGGTGTGGAAATTGCTCAAATACAATTTCAAGAATAACTATGGCTTTATCCAACTTGGGGTGAATGTGGTCACGGGATCCTAGTGTTAGTTAGTAAAATCGTTTAACCCGAGTAGAAGAGAGTTGAGTCGAGTAAAGGTCGAGGTAAAAGATCCTAGTACCACCCGATGGCGGCGTGGGCCCGTAAGGCACACAGCCAAGTTAGTAAAAGTTTTGCAATGTCTAGACTCGACTTGCCAAGGAGTGTGGAAGGGGATTCCTACAGGCGATCGGCTCGATACCAACTTGGCGCCCCGATTTAATCGTACACTAATCATGCACGCAAATGTGTGCGATCAAGATCGAGACTCACGGAAGATATCACAACACAACTCTACAAATAAAATAAGTCATACAAGCATCATAATACAAGCCAGGGGCCTCGAGGGCTCGAATACAAGTGCTCGATCATAGACGAGTCGTGAAGCAACAATATCTGAGTACGGACATAAGTTAAACAAGGTTGCCTTAAGAAGGCTAGCACAAACCGGGATCTGGATCGAAGAGGCGGGCCTCTGCACAGGATCCTCCTAGGCTACTCTGATGCGTTGTCGGTGGGCTGCGTAGTAGTAGGCACCTCCAGTAGTAGTCGTCATAGGCGGTGGCGTCGGCTCCTGGCTCCATCGTCAGTTGCAGCAATCGAGTAGAGGTAGGGAAAAAGGGGAACAAGGCAGCCGTGAGTACTCATCCAAAGTACTACAAGCAAGAGCTACACTACATATGCATGGATATATGTGTAAAGGGCCATATCGGTGGGTGAATCTGAGAATGCCGAATAAGAGGGGATAGCTAGTCTTAGCGAAGACTACGCCACGGACACTGTCTTGCAATGTAGGAGAGGGCAATCTGAAGTCCTCCAAGTAACATCACATAGCAATAATCCTACCCGCGATCCCTCCTCATATCCACGAGAGAGAGCGAACACGGTTATATCAGCACTTGGAAGGTGTGTTTTATCAAGTATCCGGTTCTAGTTGTCATAAGCTCAAGGTACAACTCCAAGTCGTCCTGCTTCATCAAGATCACGGCTATTCAATAGATTAACTTCCCTGCAGGGTGCACCATCTTACCCAAAGCACGCTTGATCCCATTTGGCGGACACACTTTCTGGGTCATGCACGGCGCGGAAGATCAACACGCCGCAGCCCCACCTAGGCACTGTGAGAGAGGCCAACACGCCGGTCTAAACCTAAGCCAGTGGGTGCAGGCCCATCGCCTGAGCACACACACGCGTTGCGTCTGTGGCCACGAAGCAGACCTAGCCAGCAGCGCGTTCAGTCCAATCCGGCGCAGCTCTCGTCGCGACGTCTGAAGTGCCGGTGATACCACGGCGGGGATACCCATAACTACTCCAGCGTAGATGGTTAGTGCGTATAAGCTCGTAGCCAACTCAGATCAAATACCAATACCTCGTTAAGCGTGTTAAGTAACCGCGAATGCGAGCAGGCCAGGCCCACCTCTCTCCTAGGCGGTCTCAACACGCCTGTCGCCCCGCCTCAAAGATCCACTCATGGGTGCTCCAGGACCGACCCAACTTTAGTCTCACATGTATCATGTATAAGTATATAGTATATACCGTGATCAACTCCCGAGTGATCACGGCCCGATAATATAGCACGGCGAGACGGACAAGAATGTAGGGCCACAGATGAAAGTTCTAGCATCCTATACTAAGCATATAGGATTGCGGTAAAATAACAATGAAGTTACAAGGACAAAGCTATCAAAGATAGGAGTATCCGAAAGCGATAACATGCTACACTACTCTAATGCAATCGATATAGAGAAGAGTAGGCGATATCTGTGATCAAGGGGGGGCTTGCACGGTTGCTCTGGCAAGTGAGAGGGTCGTCAACACCGTGGTCGAATGGCCAAGCAGCTGCGTCGGTCTCGTAGTCTCACGGAGAGAAGAGGGGAAGAAACAATGAATACCAAGTAAGCAGATGCATATCGATGCATGACATGTCAAGAAGCGATGCTAGGCGTGCCCTAACGTGGTATGAGGGGTCTTGGTTAAAGGAAACATCCGGAAAGTAATCCGGTGTTTTGGGTTTTCAGCGGAGGAGCGGAGGGGAAAAGTTGCAGGTTCGATAGGTTAGGGGTGTGTGGCGGACGAGCGAATTGCGTGTCCGGATTCGTCTCGTCGTTCTAAGCAACTTTCATGTTGAAAATATTTTAATCGAAGTTCGGATTAAAAGATATGATTTTAAAAGATTTTAATAATTTAAGAATTTAATTAATTAATTAATTAATTGAAAATGGAATTATAGCGTCGACATGGCGTCATCTTGACGTCGGCGATCAACAGGGTTGACTAAGTCAACCCTGACATGTGGGACCCGTTCGTCATACACTGTTAACTAATTAGCCTAATTAAGTTTAATTAACAGTAGTTAATTAGGTTAATTAGTCATTAGGTTTAATTAATCAGGATTAATTAAATTAATTAATTACTTAATTAATTAATTAATTAATTAGTTTTTTCATTTTATTTATATTTATTTAATTTTCATTTTCCTTTTCCTTTTTATTTTTTTAAGCGTTACGTGGGCGGGGCCCATGTCGATGTCGGTGGGGGGGGTTGGACGGTCGGCTCTAACTTAAAAGTCAGCAGAGCGAGGGGGGGCCCATCGGTCGATGGCCAGGCCAAAGGGGCCCAGTACCACGTCGGCGAGGGCGAGGTTGGCCAGTGGCTCTGTGGCCGGCGGAGGGCGCCGAGCCGTCGGACTCGTGCTCAGTGGCCCAGCAGGCGCGGCCAAGCGATGGAAGCGTCTGGAGGACAGCGGTTTCGATGAAGCAAGAGAGGTCGGCCGAGCTCGGCCGAAACAGCCGGCGAGCAGCGGAGGCGGCGAGAGGTTCGGTCTCCGTCGGCGTGCTATAGGGGCAGGGAGGGCCTAAGGCAGCTTGCCGAAACCACAAAAGCTCGGCCCTGTGACCGTTAGTCACCGGCGCCACGACAGGATCCACTAGCGAGGAGTATTGGTCTGGCGGAGGGAGAGGCGCCGCTTCGAGGGAGAGGAGAGGAGGTGGGGAGCAGGCGTGGCATGGGCGGCGTGGCTGCTGTGACCGCAGGGCCGGGCGGGCCCGGACAGGGAGGTCCAGGCGAGGCGTCGTTCGGGAGGAGGGGGCGAGAGGGAGAGCACACCTGGGGGGCCTTGGGGTCTCGAGGCGGGCTCGGAGGAGCTTCGGTGGCGCACAGTGAGGAGGGGTCGGGGCGGCCCGGCGTCGAGGCGCCTCGCGCGTGGGCGACAGGGAGGGGGATCCGGCGGCGAGGGGCGAGGAGAAGGCCGCCTTGATGGGCGGGCGAGGGAGGGAGAGGCGCCCATGGTCGGTGGGTCGGGTCGCGATGAGGGAGGCTGACAGGTGGCTCGGCCCGTCTGGATCGAGGCGGGGAGAGAAAGGGATCGGGAAGGGGAGTGAGGCTAGGGTTCCAGCCGCTCGGGAGGGATTAGTGGGGGCGGTTGGGCGGCCCATGGTGTGGCCGATGGGCGGTGGGGGGAGGGGCTGGCCCGGTTGGGCGATGGGGTTTCCTCCCCACTTCTCTTTGTTTTATTTTTTCTTTTCTTATTTTCTTCTTTTCTGTTTTAGTTTATTTAAAATACCAAAACACTTTACAAATTAAGTATGCACCCGCCATAATTAGGTTTGTTATTTTGACAACCCCGAACATTTTAGTTTTAGTTTTGAAAACTTTTATCGTTTGCTTTTGTTTTGAATTAGTTTTAGCCCGGGTTGAATCAGCGTGAGTTTAGTCACGATGAACCGAGGTGATTCTTTGTTGCTTAATCATCCGGATGTTACAAACATGTACCTTTGGAGACACCTGTAGTACTCCTTTATAATCACCCGATTCGTTGTGACGTTTGGTAGCACCAAAGTGTTCCTCCGGTAACAGGAGTTGCATAATCTCATAGTTACGAGAACATGTATAAGTCATGAAGAAAGCAATAGCAATATACTAAGCGATCAAGTGCTAGGCTAACGGAATGGGTCATGTCAATCACATCATTCTCCTAATGATGTGATCCCATTAATCAAATAACAACACATGTCTATGGTTAGGAAACATAACCATCTTTGATTAATGAGCTAGTCAAGTAGAGGCATACTAGTGACTATATGTTTGTCTATGTATTCACACATGTATCATGTTTCCGGTTAATACAATTCTAGCATGAATAATAAACATTTATCATGAAATAAGGAAATAAATAATAACTTTATTATTGCCTCTAGGGCATATTTCCTTCAGGCAATACCTGTCAATCCCTCTCATTTGTCATGGAACCGAACAAGGCCTAAAGGAACTACTCACACATGGTCATGGAGCCAGGAAGGTTGATGAAGAGGCCTCCGACAATGGCTTCCCCCTTGGCAGGGCTCCAGATGGGGTTTCTTTAGAATGGAGACATGCGGTGGCGATAAAATTCTTCTGGAGGTACGACGCATGGTTTCGATATCCATAGGGTTTTATGGTAGTGGAATCAGGTCAAGGCGGTATCTGGCCTTGTGGACGAGGGGCATGACCACCCTTGGACGCGCCACCTGGCCTTGTGGGCCCCTCGTGGCTCGTCTCGGCTCCTCTTGAAGCTTCAAGTGTTTCTTGTTGCCAAAAAATCGTGTTAAATCAGCAAAATATTTTGACCTTTGTAGATATTGACTTCTTGCGAATCAAAAACCAAACAGTAAACATAAATTTTCACCAGGCACTAAATTAATAGGTTGGTTCATAAAAATAATATAAATTGCTATGAAAAGTATATATAGAAATGCTAATATAACAACATTAAAGGATCAAAATTTATACATATGTTTGGGACGTATCTCCTCAGGGTGTGCAAAACCGAACCGTAAACAAAAAATTGAACCAAAAACACCAAACCGAACCGAAATTTCAGTTTTTTGAGGTTTCGGTTTCAATTTTGAAATACGAAAACCATTTGCATTTCGGTTTTTCTTTTAGAAACCAAAAACCATAGGGTTAAATCGAATTAACCGAATTGAGGTTTTTTGGGTCCAAAAGCGTAATGGGCTTCTATAGTACAGTACTTTCTAGCCCATTTAGTGTTTGAGTTTACGTGATTAGCTTGACTGCTTATCCAACATCCCTTCTTTATCCTTTTCTTGTTGGGTTTTCCTCATTATGATATATATCATGTATTTACATGTGAAAAGTTATGTGTTAGCGTCAACTTTGGTTATTACCGAAACCGAACCAAAAAATGGTTAGTGCCCAAATCGAACCGTATCTATGTATAAAACCATATAAACTCAAGTATAAAAACCGTATAAACCAAAACCGAATCAAACGAAAAAACCGGAATGCACACCCTGAGTATCACCCACCTTCTTTCCTCCCTCCCGCAACCCGCGGGGCCCAACCCACCAAACCTTCATCGTCGTCTTTCTTGGGCATTGACGTGAGACGCACCACCCCTTCCCGTGGCCGACACCACACTGTCTAAGGACCATACCGATCGCGCCCCCGATCCTTCCCTCGACACTCTTAAAGTTGCACCCCATGCATAAATGAAAGGATCGAGAAGAGGTGTCTAGAGGGGGGTGATTAGACACTAAGTGCCAAAAGTTGCAGTTTTTAACTTCTTTAAGTTGGAGTGGAGTTTAGGAACAAGTTTAACACTCACAATACATATCAAGAAAGCATGCAAAGAGTATATGAGCAGCGGAAAGTAAAGCATGCAACTTGCGAGAATGTAAAGGGAAGGGTTTGGAGGATTCAAACGCAATTGGAGACACGGATGTTTTTGTCGTGGTTCCGATAGGTGGTGCTATCGTACATCCACGTTGATGGAGACTTCAACCCACGAAGGGTAATTGCCTTGAGTCCACGGAGGGCTCCACCCACGAAGGGTCCACGAAGAAGCAACCTTGTCTATCCCACCATGGTCGTCGTCCACGAAGGACTTGCCTCACTAGCGGTAGATCTTCACGAAGTAGGCGATCTCCTTGCCCTTACAAACTCCTTAGTTCAATTCCACAATCTTGTCGGAGGCTCCCAAGTGACACCTAGCCAATCTAGGAGACACCACTCTCCAAGAAGTAACAAATGGTGTGTTGATGATGAACTCCTTGCTCTTGTGCTTCAAATGATAGTCTCCCCAACACTCAACTCTCTCTCACAGGATTTGGATTTGGTAGAAAGAAGATTTGAGTGGAAAGCAACTTGGGGAAGGCTAGAGATCAAGATTCATATGGTAGGAATGTAATATCTTGGCCTCAACACATGAGTAGGTGGTTCTCTATGCTGGAAGTGTAGGTTCGTTCTGATGGCTCTCTCCACGAATGAAGAGTGGGTGGAGGGGTATATATAGCCCCCACACAAAATCTAACCGTTACACACAACTTACCAAACTCGGTGGGACCGAATTGATAAACTCGGTCAGACCGATTCAGCAAATCTAGTGACCGTTAGGATTTTCGGTGGGACCGACATGCAACTCGGTAGGACCGATATGGTTAGGGTTAGGGCATAACGTAATCTCGGTGAGACCGATTACACAAACTCGGTAGGACCGATTTTGGTAATAAGCTAACCAGAGAGTTGGTCAGGCAAACTCGGCAGGACCGATTACACAAACTCGGTGAGACCGATTTTGGTAATAAGCTAACCAGAAAGTTTGCATTGTAGTCTCGGTAGTACCGATTACTCAAACTCGGTGAGACCGATTTTGGTAATGGACATACACAGAGAGATTACAATCCCATCTCGGTGAGACCGAGATCCCTCTCGGTGAAACCGATTTGCCTAGGGTTTGTGGCAGTGGCTATGCCATCTGAACTCGGTGGTGCCGGATAGAAAGAATCGGTGGGGCCGAGTTTGACTTTTGGTATGGGACATATGTGGATGTGAGAAAGTAGTTGAGGGCTTTGGAGCATATCACTAAGCACTTCGAGCAAGCAAGCCATTAAGCAACACCTCATCCCCTCTTGATAGTATTGGCTTTTCCTATAGACTCAATGTGATCTTGGATCACTAAAATATAAAATGTAGAGTCTTGTAATTGAAGCTTGTGCCAATCCTTTGTCCTTAGTATCTTGAAGGGGTTCCACATCCTTTAGTCCATGCCACTTAATTTGTTGAACTTGTCTGAAACATACTAGGTAAAAGTGTTAGTCCAACAAGAGATATGTTGACATTAATTACCAAAATCACCCAGGGAGCACTTGTGCTTTCAATAAACCCTAACCATAACCCTTCTTCCTTCTTCCCGCCTCCACGCTGTTAAGAAATATGCAACTTGTATTTCCAGGAGGCCATAGGCCAGTATATATACATGTACAGGTGTGGAATATATGCAGGAAACCCCTTATAAAATAGGGTACATACGAAAGGTTACATGGTTGTATATATAATACTCTAACACCGCCCTCAAACTCATGGCGGATTAACAACACTGAGTTTGGAGAGATAGAAGCCATGCTGCGCTCTAGTCTGGGCCTTCGTCAGAAAATCCGCCAATTGTAACTCGGAAGGCACATACTGAAGAGCAATAACCTGATCCTGCACACCAGTAGCGCACATAGAAAGCATCAACACCAATATGCTTGGTGAGCTCATGCTTCACAGGATCGCGCACAATGCTAATAGCACTGTCTTGTCGAGATAAGAGCTGAGTAGGTGTAATGTAAACACCAAAATCTGAAGTAACCATCAGAACCAAATCTCCTCTGGACGTCAAAAGAGCCATAGCTCGTAACTCACCCTCTGACTCGAGCGGAAGCTGCAATCTGCTTTCTTCGCCTTCCAAGCAATGAGAGAACCACCAAGAAAAACACAATAAGCAGAAAGTGAACGGCGACCAGGGGGATCACTAGCCCACGTAGCATCCGAATAGACCTGAAGCTGTAAAGAACTGGAGCGAGGAAAGAATAGACGGTGAGAGATCATGCCCCAAAGATATCGGAGAACACAAAGGAGATGACTATAGTGAACCGAAGTGGGAGCGGAGACAAACTGACTCAGAATATGAACCGGATCCGGACGAGTGACAGCTAGATAGACAAGACTCCCAACAAGATGACGATAACGCGTCGGGTCAGGCAAGGGGTCACCATCAGTATCACAGAGGTGAACATTGAGCTCCATGGGAGTCTCAACAATGCGCTCATTGGTAAGAGCAACGCGAGTAAGAAGATCCTGTATATACTTTTCCTGGGATATAAAAAAGCCATCAGAGGTAGAAGAGACTTCAATCCCAAGAAAGTAGCAAAGAGGTCCAAGATCGGACATAAGAAACTGCTCACTAAGACGGGCCTTTACAAAGGCAATATACTCGGGGTCGTCGCCAGTGATGATCATGTCATCAACATAGAGAAGAAGAAGAAGAGTCCGACCACGAGGAGAAAGGTGGACAAGCAATGCTGGATCATGAGCACTCACTGAAAAACCAGCGGCAGTTACCACAGAAGCAAAACGCTCAAACCGGGCACGGGGGGCTTGCTTAAGGCCATAGAGAGAGCGACGAAGACGACATACCATGCCATCAGGAACAGAATACCCAGGTGGTGGTTGCATGTATACCTCCTCACGCAGCTCACCGTTAAGAAAGGCATTCTTAACATCAAGTGAGATACTGAGACCCGATGGCGTGCGAGAGGCCACGACAAGAAGTGTACGAATAGTGGTCATATGGGCCACAGGAGCAAAAGTCTCGTCGTAATCACGACCATGCTCCTGCTGAAAACCACGAGCCACAAGACGAGCTTTGTAACGCTCAAGAGAACCATCGGAGCGAGTCTTAACCTTGTAGACCCACTTACAAGTGATGGGACGGACACCTGGAGGAAGAGAAACAAGATCCCATGTACCAGTGCGTTCAAGAGCAGCAATCTCCTCTACCATCGCAAACTGCCATTCAGGATGAACAACAACCCGACGATAAGAAGTCGGCTCAAGAACAACAGCACCAGCGGTTGAAAAACCAGTGCGTTCAAGAGCAACAATCCCCTCTGCCATCGCAAACTGCCATTCAGGATGAACAACAACCCGACGATAATAAGTCGGCTCAAGAACAACAACACTAGCGGTTGAAAAACCAAGGCGATCAACAGGCGGAAGCGTACGAGGATGCAAGCCATAGGTAGGCTGAGACGAGGAGGACGGCACATCAGCAGACGCATTCCACATTACGTGAACGACGAGTGAAATACTGAGGAAAAGATGGAAGAATACGAGGAGGAATAGTCGAGGTAGAATCAGGAGGTGGAGACGAAGAAATCACCGGGGATGAAGGTGCAGAATCCGGTGACATGCGAGGTGAGGAAATCATGGGAGATGGTGGTGGCAAATCGGCAAGATGTGGAGAAGTAGAGTGAGCAGGACGGAGAGACAAGGGCTCAGCTGGAGTGATAGGTGTGTCAGGAAAAGTGAGGAAAGATATATCCTCCATTGAAAAGGTCGAGGAAGATGGACGCGGGTAGAAGGGACGAGACTCATCAAAAGTCAAATCCCGAGAAATACGCATCCGACGACCGATAGGATCCCAACAACGATAGCTCTTATGCTCATCACTATAGCCTAAGAAAACACACTAAACCGACTGAGCGGTCAGTTTGGTGCGTTCGCGAGGGGCAAGAAGAACATAGCAAACACAACCAAACAAGCGAAGCATCGAATAATCAGGAGAACGATTAAAGAGATGCTCGAAAGGAACACCACCCTGGAGAGCAGCGGACGGGAGATAGGTGGAGGTGAAGATAGCTTCGGCCCAAAAATGAGGTGGAAGATAAGCGACGATCATTAACGCACGAGCCGTCTTAGGAAGGCGGCGATGCTTTCGCTCAGCCACGCCATTTTGAGCATGAGCATCAGGACAAGAGAAATGAGTAAGAGTGCCCTGCTCAGCAAGAACACCACGCAACATCTTGGAAATATACTCGCCAGCGGAGTCAGCACGGAACACACGAATAGGTGAAGAGAATTGGGTGTGAACCATGGCAGCAAAACGCTTATAGATGGAAAGAACCTCACTGCGAGAAGTCATAAAATAAAGCCAAGTGTAACGAGAGAAATCATCTATGAAAATAATATAGTACCGATGGCCCCCTTTCGAAGCGAAGGGAGTCGGACCCCATACATCAGAATGGACTAAATCAAGAGGACGCTGAGACACCGACTCACTAGTAGGATAAGGTAACTGAATCTGTTTTCCTAGTCTACAACCCTAACACTCTAAAGAGACATCTCCTGAGACAGACCCCAGAAGACCTCGACGGACTAATGACGACAAGCGAGACCCACAAAGATGACCAAGTCGATGATGCCACTGCTAGAAGGAGCCGGTAGCTGAAACGACAGAAGCGGATGGACTGCCGATAGTGGTGGCAGCAGAAGGAACATGAAGCCAGTCTAGCTCCCAAAGACCCTGAGAGTCACAAATGGCGAGGGCGAAAGCCAACCAAAGTGTGCGTTCGATGATCTGAATAGAACAAGAGTCAACGTCGAGGATGACGCGACAACCGAATCGATAAGTTGACCAGCAAAAAAAGATTCATGGTAAGTCGAGGAACATGAGCAACATCGAAAAGAGTAAGAAGGTGTGATAAGATTGCCTCGACTAGCAATGTAAAGAGGAGTACCATCAGCAGTGAGTACATGAACAGGAAAATCAAGCGATTTAAGAGAGGACAAATTTGAAGAATGAGAAGACATATGAAAAGAAGCTCTGGAGTCCAGAACCCACGAGGATGTACCTGACTGTGTAGAGGGTGGTTGCTTAGTCGGGAAGCATCGATTCTGAAGCTGCGATGCCGTCGAAGGAGAACTCAAGCGGCAAGCAGACGCTTAAGTCGCAGAATATCCTGCTGAGTCAAGGCGGTGGCTGAAGATGTCGAAGTAGAAGAAGAAGTCCATGAAGCTGATGATCGCGCCTTACGCAGGTGTTTCTTCTTCTGGAAGCACCGATACTCAACATGACCATCCATATTGCGAAGAGCCGCAGATGAGGACGAGACCGACCACAGCCACCGTAGGAGTAGGCAAGAGCGGAGAGCACTGAGCGGGATGGGAGTCGGTCAAAGAAAGACATAACAGAACTCGGCGGCAAGCACGGAGGGAACCTCAAGTAGGTCAGCGCCACGTAGGCGAGTCTCCTCAGCACAAATCTTAGAGAGCGCCTCCACGAGGGAGATACGACCAGGAGCAAACAACTGAGCACGCCGGGGCTCAAACTCCTTACGGAGCCGAGATAAGAACTCGTAGACACGATGAAACTCCAAATGAGCACGCACAACCTGACGAGCAGGCGGATGGTCCTGCAGCGACGGGGCGACGTTGACTGGATCGAAGGAGACGACACACAATGATCAAGGCAAGGGAAGGAAGGAAAGAGCGAGCCGCGTGGACTGCGGGAGAGAGGATCGAGGCGAGAGCCGTGACAAGAGATAGAAGCAGCGGCGGCCACAGATTGGATCAACAACACGAGTTGCAACGTGCAAAAAATTAACCTACCTCTAATACCATGTTAAGCTTCATGCACTAGCCAACACAATCAAAAGTCCGAACTGATGGAAATGGCTAGTGCAATCCAAATATACTGTAACACCCCCTCTCACGTGTGACGGGGAAGACAAGTCAACACATGCAACCGGAAGAGAGCGACGACGCGCGAAACTCACGTATGACTCAAGAGGCCTATACGTGGACACAAAGGGGGGCAAAGCAATTTTTAGATAAATTGCGCAAACCAGGACTCGAACTCAAGACCTTAGCTCCGATACCATGTTAGGAAATATGCAACTTGTATTTTCAGGAGGCCATAGACCAGTATATATACATGTACAGGTGTAGAATATATGCAGGAAACCCCTTATACAACAGGGTAAATACGAAAATTTACATGGTTGTATATATAATACTCTAACACATGCTTTCCCTCTCTTTGCCCCTTTTCCGCTTTCTCTCATGCGTGTGCACCTGAGAGCATGCGCGCGACCACCATCGTTCTTGCACGTAATTCGAGACCACCACAAGTCGGGTGGGCCGACCCATGTCATGACGGACCGACATAACTCAGGTGGCTAGGTTTTGGTGGCACCTGGGATCTATTCACACGCGAATTAATGAGAGAGGAGTGTGCGACTGATTCAACGGAATAGTGCAGCTGCACTTTGTAGGATTTTAGGATCTATATACAAATATATCTAAAAAATCCTATAGAATAACTTTGTCCAAAGAAGCCCTAAAAAGCTGTAAACATTTCGATTCCAGTTAATTAATTTAATTAATTATACTCGTCGCCTCTGTTCGCCCCCAAACCCAAGGAAAACCATCATCAGCCGCTCTCTCTCTCTCTCTCGGCTCTCCACTTCGGCCTCCGCCTCGCTCCCACCCCAAATTCCTCCACGGCTGGCGGCCTGAAGCCCTAGGCCACCGCCGGGACCCAAGAGCAAGCATACAGACGCTGCGATCGGAAGCAGCAGTAGCCGCCGCCATGCAGGGCCTCCCCGGCGGCGTCCCCGATCCGCAGCAGCTCCAGGCCACCATGCTCGCCATCGAGCAGGCCTGCTCCCTCATCCAGGTCAGGGCCCTCTCCAGCTCGCTGCTGCGGACGCTCACGACGTTATCGCCCTGCTAAATTCAGCGTCCCTGTCCCTTCCCGCGGCTAGCGCTCTGTATTTCGTCGGTGTCTTGGTGTAGATTTGGCCCGCATGTGGGCAGCGGGCTTCTGTTCGACTTTGTTGTGCCTTGACGTCATTTGATGGAGGAAGTGCTTGGTTCGCGCAGATGCTGTGGCATTTTGTCTTTCTCCTCCCTGAACCATCGATCAGTGCTTGCTGCGCGCTGCTGATCAGTGTTCCCGTGCGGATTTGGCGAGGGGATCCTTTTTTTTACTGCGTTGTCGACGAGGATTAGGTGCTTTAGAGTTAGTTGCTTAATTTAGGGGGTTCGGCGCCTCTGAATTATTCAGTCAGGTGAGATATTCTGATGCCTAATCAAGTAAAGCAAAGGCACAGTTCAGTTGGCGCTGAAGGTTATACTGGTCTTTAGCGAGAGTTCTTACAATTGGTATACCGAAAAAGGCTTTCGCCCCTCTTTATAAATAAAGCAACCACCGAGCACAAGGTCCAGCAAGTACCAACAGAAAACACACATCTTACAATTGGTATAGGGGCTGCTAATCGGTGTTTCCGTGGTGATCTGGCGAGGGGGTCCCTTTTTATAGAATTGCCACTTTGGTGAGTTTTTTTCTTGCTATTATAGATTTTGAGTATGTGATTTCAATCCCAGGGGACACTGAATGAGCATAGAACCATTTTCCTTGCTATAGATGTTTCATCCATTTGCCATGAACTTTACTCAGGAGATAATCTTTTGACGTCTGCATGATTTTCACAGGTGCACATGAATCCGGCTGAAGCGGAAAAAGTTCTAAGTTCACTCCATTCATCTCTGATGCCTTATCAAGCATGCAGATTTATTCTTGGTATGCTGTTGTTTAGCTGCACACATCAAAGAACTGGAATCAATTCTCTATAAGGCTAAAGATATCCTCAATTTGGATGTGGATTGCTTAGTAGGACCTAGGACTTCTCATATCAGCAGGATTGTCCGTCTATGTAACCTTTGTCCTGTACAGTTTTTCTTTCTTATATGATTTAAAACAAGAATCAACTGAAACAAATGTTGCAAATGCCCCCATCTCATCTTCAAATGCAGTTTGTAGACCAACTCATAAATTCATCTGTCAGTTGTTTTTCCTGTGATTAGCTTATGCCAGCTGTACTTGCACTTTACTATTTGAGTAAATCTATTGACCATTAAAGTGAATTTATCTAGTGGGAAGAGAGATTGTTTTGTTATGTAATGGCAATCCAAGTTTCTGAAGTTGTGAATCTCTAGGTGTCTATGTTTCTCGAGTTGCCCAAGGTCATTTTGAGAATATGTCTATTATCATTCTTTTTAATAAAATGCTATGTTTAAGCTTTATGTAATTTTTTGCTGGCTTTGTGTACTCTTTAGTTTAGAAGGACAGGCCTGGCGCAGTGGTGAAGTACTCCCCGCTTGTGCCAAGAGGTCTGGGTTCGACGCGGCCGCTCTGCATTGCACTGTGCAGGGATAAGGCTTGCCTCGTTCCTTCCCTAGACCCCACTTGGTGTGGGAGCTTCTAGCACTGGGTTTGTCCCTTTTTTTGTGTGTACTCTGTAGTTCCCTAGAAATGCACTTGTCGTGTAATTTCTGAAAGATCTTTGGTCTCTGGAAACCATGCTAACTTACTACTTAGTGATCTAAACACTCTTATATTTCTTTACGGAGGGAGTATATCACTTGCTAAGAAAAGACTCAAGTCAAGTGGGTGCTAGTTGGCTTGAAGTGTAATACCAAATCAACAATAATGTGAAACTAAAATGAACAAGCTGGGGTCTAATTGTATTTGTGTGTAAAATTGACATTCTCCAATCAAGGTTGTCATATGCACATTGTTGTTTCAATGATCAAAGCAACTAATCTATCCATGTTTCGTCCAAATCTAAAGAAGTTTATAGAATTACAGGGGTACATAGCGACATATATTTCTATTATGCCATTTAAAACCTTGGTCAGCTGAAATTAACAATTTTCCTCTATGATTCTCCCAGAGACATCCCTAATGCCAAATGCGAGATTCCAAGCTGCTGGAGCAATTGGTGATGCTGCAATAAGGGAGTGGGGAATTTTAACAGATGACAACAAAAGAAGCCTAGTACTGTGAGTTTTTGGGGAGTTTTTTAAGCTTGTATTTAATGTG
The DNA here is from genome assembly GCA_021605205.1 of Aegilops longissima. Lineage (NCBI taxonomy): Eukaryota > Viridiplantae > Streptophyta > Magnoliopsida > Poales > Poaceae > Aegilops > Aegilops longissima. Next base: position 287,113,908 of record CM038676.1, read on the forward strand.
TGATGATTGCAACAAAAGAAGCTTGTGTTTAATATAGTTCTCCTAATGTTGTAGATATTGTTTGAACTACGTTATGGAGCATGCAGGTTCCCCTGATGGCTACGTGCAATCAAAAGTTTCTGCTGTGGCAGCTAGGTTACTAAAAAGAGGCTGGTTAGTTTTTTACTTTTCTGCTTACTACTATGCCACATGCCAGTGTAGTCGCCTGTATCTTTTGCTTATGGCACTATGCCTCTTTGTACTAACATCTTCGTAGTCGTAGCTTCTATTTATCTGTTTATTTGTTGCATAAATATCCATTTGTGCATATTTTTTCGTTCATTGGGTTGTTGGGTTGGTTATGATTCTTTTTAGAGTGATGCAGCCTTCGTAAAGAGGAATTGGTGCAATAAGGGACTGAATACTTATATATTCCTGCTAGTAAAAAAAAGTTAGCTATTTAGCTTATGTCTGCATCAAGAGTTATGGTATTTGGGTGGTTGGGTTGTACGATAGCATCCATGATGATTAGATGCAAAAAAGGTGGCTATTCAAGAGCATGCGTATATAGATAATTATTTTATTTCAAATGAATTTTCTGCTCTATAGTGTGCTTCAAGGCAATTGACTGTTTGAAGATTTGACACTCAAAATTTAGATGTTTTCATATGGAATACATGCTTTGCAGGCTTGAGTTTCCGGACCAAGAAAAAGGTGCTATCTTCTTCGAGGTATAATTTTCTCTGAACAGTACAGCTACAGCCTCATCAATGATGTAGAGCCTAAGTTTTTTGGCTTTCTATGGTCATGGGTTTTTCTAAACGGGAGAAATCCAATTTCATATTTTTATAAATTGGCAATGCTGGACTGAAATACATGTACAGCAAGAAATTGAAATAGGTAATTTGGTATAACTCATACGTGGGCCAGCAAAATTATATTTTTGAAAGAAAACAGTCAGAGTATCCTACTGTGCATATTTTTGGGCCAGCTAAATAGACAATGATGTATAGCCTAAGCTGTTTGGCTTTTGGCAATCATGGACCTCTCTACACTAGGGACATCCAAATTTCATTTTCTCATAAATTTGCAACGCTGGATTGAACTATATGTACAGGAAGAAATCGAAATCGAAATTGGTATAGACGGTTAGATGGATGATTGAGATAGTGTTTAACTTCACCCTCATAAGCAAACATAGAGCTTTCAGTCCCACTAGTATTTATTGGTTGCCGAATCTATGTTTTTATTTTTCATAATTGTGTTCTGTATTAATTGTTCGTCTTACAATTTTAATCATTTGAATTTCCCATTCGTTTTGTTTGCTGACCTACTGTTTGATACCATTTTCAGGTTGAACAGTCCATCCGGGGCATGCACGGGCCTAATCGACAGTTTGCTGGGATCAACTTCTTAGAAACCTTGGTATGCTGTTCATGTAGGCTGATGTGCTTGCTTCTCTGAACTTCTTGTCCTTTCCAACTGAGTCAGAATCAAATTTCATGTTTGAGCTAGGTTTCAGAGTTTTCCCCTTCAACTGCTTCTTCTATGGGCCTGCCTAAGGAGTTCCATGACCAATGCCAATTGTCACTTGAAGTGAAGTTTCTGAAGGTGGAACCATATTTTTTTTCACATGAGAATAATGTCGGCTATGCCATGTCATCTAAACTGCTTTTATCATTGTTCTAACGTGCCATTTCCTGTTGCAAGGACTTCTATTGCTGGGCACAAGTTGCTGTATTCAATACCGCAGACAAAATCTTGAATTCAAATGTAACTATACCCGAGGAGAAAGCATGTTCGGCGGCATTGCGCCTCATGCTTCAAATTTTAAGCTGGAGCTTCAAGCCAACTTTGGAACATGAGAATTTAGATGCCAAAATAAAATCTGGTTTGAGGAGCGATGCCATAAATCTGAGGAAATTCGAACGTTCATTGGTGAAGGTACGGTCTTTGAGCTATTTACTTCTTTGCTCAGTTCACCTGATAAATGGTTACATTTTCTATTGTAGCCAGGGTCTTTATGGACTGATATTCTTATATCAAGTGCGCATACTACCTGGGTTTTGAACTACTATACTACCCTGCGTCAGAAGTACTCGTATGATACACTATGGGGTGATTCTCCTATTGCTGTCTCTTGCAGACAGCTCATAGTGCAATTATGCTCCTTGGCAGGCGCTGTTTTTCCTAATGGTATGTTGCATTTCAAATACTCATTGTTTGTTTATGTTCCCATGATGTACAAATTTGATGTTCATGAAAAGCTGCTTAATGTTATCTCAACCAGCAAATGAGCAAAATATGTTAATGATCATCTCAATAACTTCCTTGTCCTCTGTTTTCAGATAATGGAGATGCACAAATTGAACACTTTATGCACATACTATCCGCTGTTATCTTGTGGATTGAACCTCCGAATGTCATTGCGGAATCAATTCGAAATGGAGGAAGTGAAAGGTTGTGCAAGAACTATGATCATGATCTTCCTTGAATATGAGCAAACATTAAGAAATATTGATGGGAATTATGATTTAATATTTGTGCAGTGAGTTCATAGATGGTTGCCATGTCCTGCTTTCGGTGGCATCTTTGACTAGTAGCTCACTTTTTGACAACCTCCTGAAATCGATAAGGTTAGTTATTGCACATTTTTTTCTTGTTATTTTTTATAAGGCAGTACAGCGTAAGTTCAACGATTATCTTTTGTATCAGTACTTTTGTATCAGTAAACACACAATAGATTGAAAAGTCACTTCTGTTAGTAGCTTCAAGCTTCAGGGTTCTGTTCATACCATTTGTTTACCAGATAGGATTTGACTTACTAATTTCTTGTAATATGAACTTGCTTGCAGGCAATATGGCACAATTAACCTGCTTTCTGCTTTGACATCCGAAGCTGTCAAGTCTGTTCTGGATAACCAGAATGAAGAAGAAACATGGGGTTCAGATGCTCTAGATATATTGTTAGAAACATGGAATGTTATTCTGGGGGTATTGTCATTGATCTGTGCTTCACATTATTTGTATACCTTTTTATGCAACTTCCTTAATCTAGTGCTCATTCCTAATCTCCGTCCAATATTTCTTTGTGATATGGTTGTCGGCTAGTGATGATATTTCTTTTTCTACTTGTTAGTCACGTATATTATTCCAATGAAGTTTATGGCTCCGTCTTCTAGGTCCACACAAGATTTTTTTAATGTTTATCGGGCATCATTTGCCGCCAAGTCTTTCCCTGATCAAACGCAAGTTATGCATGTTAAATTATGACATAAATCCTTTTTGTTCAATGTGCACGTTAGAGCAGAGAATTTGACCACTGTGATTTGTTATCACCTGTTCATCACTTAGCAGCACTGAGGAGTTATTTTTTTCACGGGAAAGAGGTTAGAGTGATAATTGTATTACTCTTTAGCATAGCTTAATGCTTTGGTATATGCATGTTTGTTTGGTAAAGGTATGTGCATGTTTGTTTGGAAAGACTTTGGTATATGTACTTATATGGAAACAGTAGCATCTCTTCCCTTGAAAAGTTGGCGATTCTATGTGCTTTACAATTTACTTGACTTTGTAGAGCACATACCTGATTATGTATAAGATACAAACTCCCTGTTGGCAATGTCATAGCCGCATATTCCCTTCCGATAGGGAAATAAAAGCTGCTTGATTGTTATCGATAATTTCCTTGGCAGCATGGGGCATGGAAGTGCTTGGGTTCAGATTCGCTTGCTGATTAAAAGGGCTTACCTTATTTGGTACATGGAAAACGAAATTAATTATCACATGATTTTTATTGTACGCTGTCCAATATACATAACGAGATTAGGTACTTCGGTTGGTTAATATAAGTCGTTCTGCCATTTTATTAATTATAACCATTAATTACTGCATAGGATTCATTTCAATCATGTTTATACACAGGAAGCTTGTGCTGATAAAAGTCCTATGTCAGCTGATGGAGCACTTGCAGCTTCAAACTTGTTTAAGATAATTGTGGAGTCACATTTGAAGGGTACAGACCTTTTCATTTGAAGTTACCCTCGAAGACATTGAAACTTATGCATAGAGAGTACTTCATCTGCTGTTCTCATCTCCTGCTGCATACTGACTGCACTTCTTTTCGTTTACGTAGCTGCTGCTGATTCTGCATTTGAGGATAGTGACGATGCTGAATACTTTCATGTTTCTGTTTCAAGTATGTTGAATTTCTTAATAAATACTTCCTATTCCGAGCACCCTCCTCTTTGGAAATCCCTATACTAATGAAGTACTGTTTGGTCCAGAGCGTGATGAGCAGTTGGCCTTGTATGCTCTGATTGCACGAGCAGCTGCTGACACCACCATACCCTTTCTTGAGCAACTATTTTCTGAGCGATTTGCACGGCTAAGTCAGGTCTCCTTGTTAGCTTCATCTTGCCTTATCTTGGTTCAAAACTACCTATGTGTTCCTGCCATAATAACCTTCCTTCCATGATATGTGTAACACTGTTCTTAGCAGAGAGATGTCGAAAATGATCCCACTCGAACATTGGAGGAGCTGTATTGGCTGTTGCTGATTACCAGTCATGTCCTAACTGACTCAGGCGAAGGAGAAACACTGCTTGTAAATAATTCAAAGCTTCCTTTTTTTACTTGTGTTTTCAATTTTTTATAAACTATTTGCAGTTCCATCTTCTCATAGTTCCTGCAATCGTCAAAAACTTGTGTTAGAGGCTTCAGTTCTTATAACATATGGTGCTCGATTTATCATTACGTATATTGTATAAAACATAAAATGCTGCACTGAATGCACTGTGCTCTTACATATTATTATTGTGTTTATTCCTATCAGCTAAGATAAATATCATAACTCTCAAAGTTTTCACTATTAGTTATTTTTTTACAGATTCCTGAAGCTTTGCAGGCGGGATTCACCAATGTAGTTGAAGTAGCTCAACATCCTGTAGTTACGTTGTCATGGTAATAATCTTTGCCTATTGGTCGCTTGACAGAGCTACCTGTTTGGTAGAAAACGTTAAACTGCTGATCTTATACCTGTTAATGTATATGTCAGCAACGTAAGAATTTCAGAACCAGTTTTGATTTATGAAAAATGCTAGCTCTGTCATATAGTATAGAAATATTTGACACTGAGTCGCGGTCCTAAAAATTATATTTCCTGTTTTCACGAGTTATAACGCCAAATGCTTTGCCTATTATGCAACTATATCTATCATTTAATTAAATTTTAGAAATAAGTTAAAACATCCGCATGGCCAAGGTAAGACAAGGCTTCTATGATATTCAGAAGCATATTTATTAAGACCTCACATTAAATATCTGTGTTTTATAACCGGAATTTTTATCCACTTCATTGGTAATGTAAATTTAGGCCTATCTGTCCAAGATTTAAGCTACTGGGGTTGCGATACAACATGATCTGTTGACTCTCTTTGTCTATGTAGGTCTATAATAAATTTTTCAAGGCAATGTCTAGACCCAGGAATTAGAGGGAGGTACTTCAGTCCCCGGCTCATGGAGGTACTTTTTTGTACTGTTACCTGTCACCTTCATCTTATTCTATTTCCATTTTTGCTTTGGACGAGGGTTATACTATTATCTTGCTATGCACAGTTCGTTGGACCTGCTATTTCCATTGCCAAAGGTCGTAAGTGTTTATGTTGTCTTTAAGGGATATTATCTAGTTTACTTATTGTACTACAAGTACTAATATATCTCATCTTGCCCGTCGACTTTGTATTCTTTAGATAGCTGTTCTATACATTTTTGGACTTGTCGTTTTTTAAGACAATGAACTTCCCCTAACTTGTTTGTGGTTGTTGGTAGGCGGTGATTTGGTTCCTGGCCAGATGGGTTGCAACCTATTTAGTACCTCTTGATGTGAGTAGAGAAATTGACAGTGTGGTTAGACATGGATCTCAGCATTCTAGAAAATTGCTAAACAGTTTTGCGTGGGACAATAACCAAGGGGAGCTTGTTCTTGATTTTGTTGTTCTCATGTCAATGGTGGCACTTACTACATATCAGGGCGAAATTGAGCTGCAGGTAACCTTCACCTTTACTGATCAACCCGCAAGACTGCATAATTTTGTGTCTACCCGTGCGTGTACACTTGCATGCCTATATGTTTTGCCGTGTTAATAAATAATAACTACCGTCTACCGGTGACAAGCCTGTGCAAAATTTAGAAGTGTATGATGTTTTTGACTTTTCATTGTCTCCGAGATGTTAGTTCTAACACAACTTTAATACTACATAAGTATAGTCGTCTGTTCATTTTTCATGCTTTCAATGCTAAATACCAAATATTTAGAAACATTTCCAAATGGCAAGAGGTTTAATTTTGAACATACCTCCAACAGTGACAGAATTTGTGAGTAAAAGGAGTATTTGTTATGAGGGCTGACATGTAAAAATCATCTTTCTGCTGTGAAGGATATCCCTAATTTGTTGCTTTGTTTCATGTTATCAGACACTTACATGCCAAAAACTACTTGCTTCAGTTGTTCGACGGAAACACACATGTGCTTATGTTGTTCAGTTGGTAAGTCCAAAATCCAAGTCCACAGCTACAACCTATGTTATCATACTAATATTTGCATGCTCTGTAGTATTATGTTGCACATGGTAAAAATGTTCGTAGCATTTCTATCACCATAGGTATAGCCTGCTTGTTTTAGCCAAACGTCCCTTGGTGCAGGTTGTAGATTCTTTTCCTCCTCAGCATACCATTGAATAGTAATAGTGAGAGTGGTTTTTACGCTCGTATAAGTGGATGCACCTCAAGCTACCTTTGTTGTCGTTTGTTTTGCTGAATCTGTCATGGCTCTAGAAGACTGGCAAAACTTGGCAATATGAACCCTGTGATACTATTAACATTTTAACAAACATTTTCTCTTACTTCATGTTTCATGACACTATACCTTCTTAGGACTCATGGCGTGACCTTACAAGGGCTTTTGCAAGTGGGCGTTCTTTATTTTCATTGAGTGGACGTTTACAGGTAAGTGTTATATGCACTCACCATGCAGTTTTAACTTATGCTTTCATTTGTGAAGACCTTATGCTTTTGTTACTACTTACCACACCTTCACAGAGATCTCTAGCAGAAACACTTGCATGTGCAGCTTCCTGCATCAAAGATCCGGAAGCATCTGTGCAGTAAGCCCTTTTGAGCTGCTGTATGTTATCTTATAAATGAATAAATATGTGAGATTTAACATAGCCTGTGTTGGTTTGACAAAGGTATTTGAGAGACCTCATGGGACCAGTCGCAGGATGCCTAGTAGAAAATGCTAGTAGGAGTGATCTTAAATCTGTTGCACATCAACCAGATGTTATCTACATGGTGAGTATGCATGTTATTTGCTTTAAGCTCTTTGAGGCTAGTATAATGGGAAATAACTGTAGGTCTGTTGCCTATTGGAACGGCTAAGAGGAGCTGCTAGAGCTACTCAGCCTCGCACTCAAAAGGTTCTGTTTGAGATGGGTCATACTGTGATGAACTCACTCTTGACTCTTCTGGAGGTGTACAAAAATCAGGTATTGTAGCTCATCTGTTGATGCATCCTATCAATTATTTTTAGATAAAATCATATCACGCTTAGACATGTGAATTTGAACCTTGAAGATCCTAGAATAATGTTTCTTATTTTTTAGTCTGAAGTCATATACATGATACTCAAGTTCGTGGTTGACTTCATTGATGGTCAAGCTGTATTCCTGGATGGTAAGGAGACATCAGTTTTGATGAGCTTTTGCTTACGTCTGCTCCAGATATACTCCTCTCATAATATTGGAAAGGTAAGAACAGGAATTCTTTTTACTTTGTTATTCTGTGCCAGAAAATTTTCTCCACAATGATGCTGCTAACATTCCTTTTTCTCAAATACACACGCGTGCATGTTTAAAACATTCCTTTTTCTCAAATACACACGCGTGCATGTTTAACAAGGTGGTTTGTGTTCACACGCCTGCTCCATAAATTTTTGCCATGTTTGCATGGCACATGCGGCATGTGCCCATTGTTGTGTTGGGTCGGGTCTTTTGCTTCTAGATAGAGCTCCATTAGAGCTAGCCTATACAAAAGGATTGGCTCTAATCCCTATCTATCCAAACATGCCATTAGGGAAGGTTTGGAAGAGGGGATTTGCTTTGGGCTTTTCATATGTAGTTTTCTCTCGAAACAGGCTTGGTCCCCGCTTTATATATAAATCACAAACGGCCGAATCATACAAGGTGATGAGGAAATCCTGTTGCAAAGCAGGTCAAAATAAAAAACAACATCCAGGAAAGTAGCGAGAATGCCACCAGCTCAAAGCCGAGCAAGAGAACAGGAGTAGCCAGACCCAACACTAGAGGCTACCAACCTGGGTTGAAACTGCGCCTCACTGCACCGCCAAGCTATGTCCGGAGAGGTCCGCCTGCCCTCTTGCTCCAGGTCGCAGAGCGCCGATCCTGCCAACGGACAGCGAGGACCGAGAATGGTGACAACGAGGTCATGTGTAAAAGGTAGGAGGCCAACGAGGCCACCCCACGCCACAATCGAAGAAGCTTCACACCAGGATCAAAGCATGCTTGAATACGCCGACGAGCCGCGACGGTTAGGTACCTGAGCTTCTAGGAAGACACCCGCAAGAGGGAGACGGCACAACGCACCGCAGTCGCTGAGCCTAAGAAGACATACACGGGTTTTCGCCCGGAGCCTTGACATGGAGAGGGGACCCACAACGATGCCCCCAAGAGGGACACGATACTCGTAGGCATCGCCGGCGACGGAGCACGGAGCTTTCGCTCTGAGCCTCATCCGTGACACAAGGGGTATCAAGGTCGCCACCCAAACCGAGGGGAGAACTGCTGCCGCCAGTTCGAGGCCTCTAGACCAAGACCGGAGGCCGCCACTGCCAAAGCCATGACAACACCAGGATCACCCGCCACCACTCCCCTCGCTTGCTCGCCGTAAAGCCATCCACGCAGCCTCGCCTTCCGGGGCCGCTGCTTTGGCATCCAAGGATCCACATCACCCCACCAACCTGACATCCAGATGACACCCACCCGAGCAGCAACAAGGGTCTCCATCCAACCGTAGATCACGCCACCTACTGGACCTGCAACACCTCTGCAGCGCCCAAATCTGGGCTGAAACGGCCAGACAGCGGCACATGAGTGGACGGACAGTGATCGCAGCCCGCCTGGCTGCAGTCACCACACCCAAATCCTCTCCTACATGCCCCCAGACCCGACACGCAGCCAGGCCGGGGCACTGCCGCAGCCGGAGCCTGCCCACGGCCATAGAGCGCGAGAGAACGAGAGATCGCAGCCCTCTAGCCCATGGCCCCGACCTCCAGGGACAGCACCATACCGTGGTGAAGGGAGCCAAGCGCCGGAGGCGCCACAAGGTCGCCCCGACAGGGAGGGAGACCGGAGGGTGTCGAGGTGGCGAGCTCCTCACCCGGGAGGGCCGGATGTGGGCCTCTGCCTACCAGATCTGGGGAAGAGGCGCCAAAGGAGGCACTGTGCAGTGCTGGAGGAGGTTCATGCAACACCGGGCAGCCAAACTTGACGAGGACGGGATCCACATGGGGGAAGATAGGGAAGGAAACAGAGCCTCGGGGAGGGGGCGCGAATTGGGACCAGGAGGCGGCGGCGGGTCGCCACCTGTGACGCCCTAGGAAGGTGACGCGGGGGATCCGTGTTTGTTCTGTTTCTAGATGTAGTTAAAGGGAACAAATTGTCAACAATCATTGTGCTATTGGAGATAATGTGTTGTTGGAATTTTGCCAGAGGATCGATCACATCAAATCACAATCAGCACACACGCACAGAAAACTTTGGCCAAAGGCACGTGTCGTGCCTTTCTTTTCCCTCTTTTTATTTTCTGTTTTTCTTACACCGTGTTACAAAACTCACGCAGCCGGACCTGTATATATATACAGAACCAACCGACCTAAACACAACTCCAAGACCCACACGGCAAGTGCAACATCTTGGTGGACACTTATTACTAAACGGACTAGTACTATTCATCTGGACACTAATTTCCTACACACAAACGTACTAGACCCTGTCCTACACGGACATGAACCAAACTCAAACTAATACTGCCATGTGACGTGCAAGCCAGCCGTGTTGATCACGTAACTAACCACGTAACCAACACGCTACTTGACAAACAATACTAACTCAAGATTATCTCTAACATGTGTGAGGACAGTAAATATTTGCATATGCTCGTCAAATTTATGTTACTTACTGCAAACTGAAAAAAACCTTGTTGTGGCAAATGTAATATGGACCAAAGCAAATGAGCTTCTGTTTTGTTCTAAACTTTTGTGATATATCAATGTTAGGGAGTAACTTCCTGACAGTGCAGTTGCCATCAATGTTAGAGAGAATGTTCTATAAGACTTGCTTATTGTCTCTTTTGCCTAGGTAATGCTCTCGCTTTCTTCAACTCTGCGAAGTGAATCACAATCCGAAAAGTACAAGGATCTGCGTGCTTTGCTTCGGCTTTTAACTAATATCTGCTCAAAGGATTTGGTAACCTTCACCCTTACACCCTGTTGTGTATTGTCTGTTTGAAGATCCCCCGGATGACTAAGTGACACTGTTGGCAAATGCAGGTGGGTTTCTTATCCGATAGCAACATTGAAGGCTCCCCAGATATTGCAGAGGTACGTCGTTTGATGTTTTTCCAGTATTTTCTGCTTCTAAGAAAATTAACTGTACATATTGTTGAGTATAGATTGTTTACTGTTAGCACTTGTGGTTAGTGGTCACCTTTAGGAAATTCCATAAACTAAATTGTCCACCTCTGCCATCGGTAGCCAACTCTATTTACTTGTCTCATGATCACAAAACCCCAGAACAATTTGGTCAGATAGGTAACCAATATGCCAATTAACGTTTACTTACAGTTATGCAATTGGAGCATTGCAAAGTTTTAAGTGCTGCACCTGTCTACGGGCTTGCATTTGACCAGCAAGAAATGGCACAGCTGGGACATCCTGGACTTGAACCAGAAATATGGCCTTGAAGAAATCCTTGTTAAATTCAAGGCTATGTATTTGTGGCTTAGCTCCCAATTAGACACATGGTTGCCATACATCTGCCATGTCTTGAACCAGAAACATTGAGGTTATTGAAGGAAAGTTTCTGTAGGAAAAATACTAAAAGCGTTCTGGTTAAAGGACAATTGTCATGTCTTACTTTAACCATTTAACCAGGGGTATGGTCTGTTGTCCACATCAAGAGCTAACTGCATTTACTACTTACTGGTAGGAGCTGGGTTCCTACCGGGTCTAGTTCGTAGGTTGTAGGGGTGGAAGGGGGCTTGGCGTGGAGGAAGGCGAGGTCGCCGGCGCTGGGGCGCCGTCGCGCGCGAGAGAGAGGGCGCAGGAGGCGGCGGCTAGGGCTAGGTCTCCCGTCTCCCTTCAGGAAGCCGAGCAAATATGATTGCTTCTGCTTGACTTCAAACGAGTCCTTACATGAGTTTATATAATCTCCAAATACGATAACTGGGCTAAGCCCCTAATAACGATAAGATAACTGGGCCAGGCCCCTAACTGCTTGGGCTGTAGTATATGCCGGCCATAACATCTCTCCCCGCCTGCACAAACAGGTCGTCCTCAAGCTGGAAGGCGGTTAAGCGCTTGCGGAATTCCTCGAGGTGATCAACGGGCGCCAAAAACCTCCGCGTCAGCTGGGGCGGGCAGGTCGTCGAGCCCGGCGGCGGCGGTGTCCTCCTCAATGTAGTCCGCAGCCTCCAAGTAAAAGAGTCGCGGACAGATGTGGTCGGGCACGTAGGGCTCGTCGCAGTTGAAGCACAACCCTTGGCGGCGACGCTCGAGTTGCTCAGCCGGGGTGAGGGCCGTGAGCGGCGCGCCCAGCGCCATGGGCGATCGAAAGCAGCCGACCTGCGGGGAACTTCCGGCCGTGGTGGCGGCCCAATGCCCGCGGTGGCGCTTCTTTGGATGGCCACCGCGGCGCGCCGAACGCCGGGCGTAGTACATGGCCTTCGAGGTCCTGTGGCCGCGCATCTCCACGTCCACGCGGATGTGGTCCGTAAGTCCGACGAAGAGCTCAGCCCATCGACAAGCCGAACGCCGGGCGTGGCGATGCTCGAAGCGGTCGGCGAAGTCTTGCCTTGTGGTGAGGAACGGAAGGCGCCCAAGCTCCGCCAGACGGCTCCCGCGTATAGGCGGACCGAAGCGCAAGAGGCACATATCGCGGAAACGCTCCCATGGTGGCATGCCGCCCTTGTCCTGCTCGAGGGCGTAATACCACGTGTGGGCGGTGCCTTGTTGATGATAGGAGGCGATCCAGGTGCGGTCGGACGCGAGCGTGCGCTGCCCCCTGAAAAATTGGTCGCATTGGTTGAGCCAATTCAGGGGGTCGACGGTGCCGTCGTAGGTCGCGAACTCTAGCTTGGAGAATCTCCGCGGTGGCTGGGCGTGGACGACGGGCGGGTATGTGTCATCCGCGCGGAACTGCGAGGGCGACGGCGCCAAGTGTGCGGGCTGCAGAGTACCGCCATGGAAAAGGGGGCCGTCCACACCATCGTAGGGACCCGCGGCACCCGAGGACCTGCCGAACTGCATGGTTGGGGGGGGCCACTGGTGGTGACAGTACGTGCGGCTGTCCTGAGGCCATCGTGTAGACATGCTCGATGGACCCGGCGAGCCAGGCCGGTAGCGGAGATGGCGACGGGGGAAAACGGACCTGGTGGATGGGCACCCCGGGCGCCGTCGACGGAAGGCCCGGCCCCGAGATCGCCGGTGGCGGCGGCTGCTGTTGCTGCGGCAGCGGCATGATGGATGCGACGGAGGTCGCCGGTGGTGGCGGCTGCCACGGGAGCTGCTGCGGCCCCGTGATGGTGGTGACGGGGGCGGGCGGCTGCAGCCCATAGTGCCCCGCGAGGAAGGTGCAGATGCCCTGGACCGCCTGAGTCAGGTCCCGGAGCGCTGCCGTCATCTCCTCCGGGGTGAGCATGGCGGGGGCGGGCGCGGTTGGTCATCGGCGACGAAGAGGCGATCGGCAGCGGAAGGGAGGGGGTGGGCGGTGGCGCGGACATGATCGAGCCTGAGACACCTGATACCAGATTGGTAGGAGCTGGGTTCCTACCGGGTCTAGTTCGTAGGTTGTAGGGGTGGAAGGGGGCTTGGCGTGGAGGAAGGCGAGGTTGCCGGCGCTGGGGCGCCGTCGCGCGAGAGAGAGAGGGCGCAGGAGGCGGCGGCTAGGGTTAGGTCTCCCGGCTCCCTTCAGGAAGCCGAGCAAATATGATTGCTTCTGCTTGACTTCGAACGAGTCCTTACATGAGTTTATATAATCTCCAAATACGATAACTGGGCTAAGCCCCTAATAACGATAAGATAACTGGGCCAGGCCCCTAACTGCCTGGGCTGTAGTATATGCCGACCATAACACTTACTTAGTTTGAAAATAACTCAAATGTTACTTTTGCAGGTCATCTATGTTGGTCTTGATATTGTGACTCCCTTGATATCTTTGGATCTTCTCAAGTACCCTAAACTAAGTCGTGATGTAAGTTTTTTTTTTCTTTCCATTTTTCTTCTAGTATAATATAATGGCAATCAAATGATACTAAGTAATTTGGTTTCTTTGCAGTATTTTGTACTTATGTCGCACTTGTTGGAAGTGTACCCTGAGAAGGTTGCTCACTTAAACAGGGATGCTTTTGGAAGAATTACTGGTAGTCTTGAATTTGGCCTGCGTAATCAGGCAAGAGGATCTTCACGTAACTGCATTTACTGCTTGTCCTACTTTTGCTTAAATTTTCAAATAGCAGCAGTACTCACTGCAGTGAGCTACTGACAGTGGCGGAGGCGGGGGGGCCAGCAGGGGCCCTGGCCCCCCCTAACATTCTTGACTTAAGGCTAATATCCATCTTATTAGTGCTTAATTGATGTATAAAATGACGTATTTTGATTGGCCAACCCTCCGAGCAAGACATTAGAACACTCGGCCACCCTCATATGATTTTTCTGGCTCCGCTACTGAGTTGGTAGCAACTGGACCTTGCTTGGTTATATGGCGTGCCTACATAACCTCTGCTACCAATGACGCTTGCATCTGGATTCTCTATGAACCTATGCTCAACTTTCTATATCTTTCTGATTTGCTACTGTGAGCACCTAAATGTGCAATCATTCTTGCACTGATATAAGGTGATCAGAGCAAGCCTTCAGTGTATTGAAATAATGGAAAATGTGGTGTATGCTATAAGATGACTGGACAGAACTTCTGTTTTCTGAAATGCGATATAACTGGCAAATTACAATGAATAATCAGATGTATTTTTGCCTGCCACTTGTGATGTCTACAAATATTGTTTGATCTATATAATATGTGAAACAATTGCCATTGCCGTGCATTCTGTATGTTGAAATACAGTCTATATTCTTCAGCTGATATAGCTAGGTTTGTGTTTTCCATGTTGCAGGATGGCGATGTTGTTGAGAGGTGCCTCACAGCAGTAAATGCCCTTGCCTCGTACCATTTCAAAGAAAGACTTGGAGACAGAGGAGGGCTTGGCTCGCAGGTTATGGAATCTGACGGATCGAATGGCAAACTTCAGGAAAGCATATCAAGTCACTTCTTGAGGCTTCTCCTGCAACTACTTCTGTTTGAAGATTTTAGGTGAGCTCCCCACGTCTACATTCAGTATAGATTTAGGATCCTGTAACTTCATTTTTTTTCATATTGTTCCATTTACCTTATTTGTTGTTGTACATATCTGATCTATGTGACTGTTGCAGAATGGAACTAGCAGGTTCTGCTGCAGATGCTTTGCTTCCTTTACTTTTTTGTGAACAGGAGTTATATCAGGTCCTTTCTCACCACTTTTCTGATAGGCTAACAGTTATCAGATCAAGTACAATACTAAGGCTTAATTTTTTTTATTTTGCTATGTGTTCTCATCACGTCTCACTCTGCAGAGACTGGTCCATGAGTTGCTTGAGAAAGAGCAGAATCCGACTGTAAAATCAAGGCTGGCACTTGCTTTCCATAACCTGACAAGTTCAAACAATCTCTCAAGCACCCTTGACCGGCCAAACAGGCAGAAATTCCGGAAAAATCTCCGTGTTTTCTTAGGCGAGGTCTCGGGCTTCATGCAGATAAAGTAGATGGGGAGTGACATGAAAACATTGATGTCTGGTCGATCCCCAGAAGATTTTTCGCCGTTGTGGCAGAGCCCATGTGTGGCGGAGCCATGAGCAGGGATTCTGGCGTTAGAGGTTGCAAACGCATTCGCCGTTGTGTGTTGAAGGAATAGTTGAAACAGAAATGACAGGAACATGTCAGACGTGTTCCAGGATCTGTGTCTGGCTGCATTTGGCGGTGGAGAATTGGACGCCCTGACATGAGATCGTCGTGTAAATTTAGTTGGGTCTCGATGTAATCATACAGAAAAGGCGGGCATTTTTTTTAAACAAAGAAGGTGGTCATTTTGTTGCGACTGCTCAGATGGAACAGTTTTTTTCTCCCACATGTATGGGAGATACAACTTAGAAGAAGCGATTCGGCACCGTGTGGTGCATGATTTGTGTTGGTCGAGAAATGCTGAACACTGGGGCCTGCTTTTGCAATGTTCGATTTTTACTGGACTCCTGTGGGATCCGAGCTGTTTGGTGTAAAATGTCTTCTTCCAGATCAACTGAACAAGCACATGGTGTCGGCGTGTCGCTGTAACCAGCTGGGGCTCACTTTGAGCGTCTGAGCCCTAGGATTCGTGCGAGTTTTTTTCTTTTCCTTGTGGCCAGGAACTCACTAGCGAAATGAGCAGCAGTGTCGTGGCTAAAAGATCTGCAACCTTCACGCACTAAATTTGGGTGGGTCATTATGGGCGCGCCATAACTCCCTTGGACATGAGGCCCCGTGTGTCGCTGCGCCGGTGGGTGGCGCTGGCATTTGTGGATTTTGGTGACCATTTGCTGTGTGGATCCCATGGACTTCCGTCGAGCAAGCTGTTGAGTGTCGGTGGCTGCATGTCAGTGTCGGCGCGTGGCTAATGGACGGATGGGTAGATCTCTGGTCGAACATCTGTGCGTAGAGTGTGGGATGCACGTGATATAGAAAACCAATCAGGCAGTTTGCCCGGAAGCGGTACATTCTCGTAGTCGGGCAGCCGCGTGTAGTTTTAGAACGTGAGTATCGCCGTGGCCAGTTAGGGTTTCCTCCGGCTTGTTGCACTGAAAGTCTTGCCCTACAAGCAAAGAATGGAAGTGCAGCATCTCGAGGAGCAAACTCCAAAGGAAAAAAAAAAAGGAAACGAAAGGAAAACAAAAGGAAAGACTCACGTGACAAAGCTGATTGATTGGCCATACGCGCATCAGCACTGCAGCACCAGCAGCAGGACAGCGAAGGAAGAGAGGAAACAATAATGATACTATATCCCTTCCCCTCCATCCCATTGGGTCGGCGTCGACAGAGATCTCCCCTCTAAATCCCCAACGTTAATCATCTAAAAAAGACCCAGTACTACTACGTACTACTAATCTACAACTAGTACTAGAATAACAATTTTTTTAACACAGAATAACAATTATTATTATCCGTCTCGCTCTCGCGCATCTCGGCACGGGAGGGACATTCCCTCCGCTTAACAGCGTCCCGTGTACCGCGGCGTGTTAGTTTAATCTGCAACCCTGCTCGCTAATCATCTCACGGATCTTGCTGTTGCTGGTTTCATTAACACGCGCCACCAAGAGTGCAGACCTGCCCCCTCTCTCTCCGCGTTCGCTGCCCCCTCTCTCTCCCCCTCCCACGCTTCGCCCCGCAAATCGAGGCCTTCCGCTGGCCCTCCTCACCCCCGCCCCGCCCCAGCCAGCCAACGGAGGCGACGAGCGCCCGGCCCGCGGCGGCACTCTCCCGCCCGCCGCCCGCGCACGGGATCCGCGACGGTGTGTTGCCTCTCCCCCCTCGCATTCTGCTGCCCCCCTACCCCCCTCTGTCCAGCCGTCCATGTCGCTGCCGCCCGGCGGTGCGATCTGGTTGCGGTGCCCCACGCGTCCTCCCGCGGAAAGGGAGGGAGCGGCGGCCACGAACGCGCGCGCGCGCGCGGCGTGGGTTTCTCGTGTCTGGTGGGATTCCGCGCTGTGCGTGCGTGTTGGGGTTTTTGTGCTGGTTCGTTTCTGTTGTCCCGTCTGTTAGGATTTGGTTGGTTCGTCTTTAGCTGCGCTTCGTAGTCGTCGTTGCCAAACCCTGGGGATTTTTAATCCGCTGCTGGCCTCGCGCCGGACGCACTCAGCCAGCAGCCCCTCCTCCGCAGCCAGGCCGCAGTGCCCGTCGCTGTCTCAGTCGTCTCCGCTGGGTCAAACCGAAGCTCTTCCTTCCGCCGTATGCTCGGCTGCCTAATCCACCTGCGCAGAGAGCTTCCGTGCTGGCGAGCCGAATTCCAAGCCCGCTTCGTGGGACTGGAATCGAGACCACGCCGCAGATCGGAAGCAACCTGCCAGTAAAATAGCTCGGAAAAGGGGAGCTTTGTTTAAAGTACCACTAGTGTTCATCTTCCCACTTTGTGATCCCCCTCCCCCACTTCACTCTTTACCACTGCCGCCCGTTTGCGTACTTATACGGGTTTCGGTGTGACCATTTAGTTTGTCCCGAGGGTTTTTCTTCTTGGGTTTCACCTCTAGCCTACCCCAACTTGTTTGGGACTAAAGGCTTTGTTGTTGTTGTTGTTGTTGTTGTTGTTTCTCTTCTTGGCAGGCTTCCAGCTTCGTCTCGTCCCCCCTTCCAGCGCATATCTCAATTTTGGTTCGGTTGCTTGAACTGTACTGCGGCTTGCTGCTGCTTTGTTATACCATCTTATTATTGGTCTCATGGCTTGTTTTTGCTTTCTGCAGATCCGTGCGCCCAACAGAACTAGGATTTTTTGTGGTCCTTCATGAATCTTGAGGACAGTCTATACTAGGGGGGCAGTAGGGTACTAGTACTAGGATCTGGGATCCTCCGAAATGAGGGGGAGAAATGACGGGGGGCAGAGCAAGAGGCCCGTCGTGCTCTTCTGCGTCATGGTCGTGTGCCTCTGCCTCCTCTTCCTCTATTTCTCGGGCTCCAATGGGCAGGCTGGGAGCGCGGCACTAGAGTATGGCACCAAGTTTTCTCGCTCGCTTGGGTGGGGCAGCGATGGAGATGGCGACGATGGCTCAGAGGAGTCGATTTTTGGGACTGGCGATGCAAATGACGTTAAGCTCAAGAGCTTCCCGGTGAGTTCAGGACCAGCAACCAGTTGTTTGTTAACAGTCTATATATATAGGATGATAATTCTAAAGGTTTTTCTTTTGCTTTGCTCCGAAGGTATGCGATGATCGGCATTCTGAGCTGATCCCCTGCTTGGATAGGAATTTGATATATCAGATGAGGTTGAAGCTGGATCTAAACTTGATGGAGCATTATGAGCGGCATTGCCCTCCTCCTGAGAGGCGATTTAATTGCCTGATTCCACCGCCACATGGCTATAAGGTCACTAGATTATCCTTTCTTTGTTTTTTCTTGTCTTCTCCTTGCCTTACTTTGATAACGTCTCTAAGCTACAAAGTTGCTGGAGTTGGGTTCCTACACTCACCATCTCAACATATATCTTCAAGCTGAACCACTTAATTTTGGTGATTATACATTATGTGGTCAAGCTGTCTTCCGCATGTAGATTTAGGTTTGATCTGGCCACAGGAAAATGCTTAGAATTTTGCCTGCTCTGTAGCTGGACATTCTTGTTACCTTCTCCTGACCTATCAAATTTGTACTTGTGTGAGATAGTTCTGTTTAATTTGATTCGTGCTAAGCCACATTAGTTTTGCAGGTTCCCATAAAATGGCCAAAAAGTCGCGATATAGTGTGGAAAGCAAATATTCCTCACACTCACCTTGCAAAAGAGAAGTCAGACCAGAACTGGATGGTTGATGCAGGCGAAAAAATTAAGTTTCCAGGTGGGGGAACACATTTTCATCATGGTGCTGACAAATATATATCAAGCATTGCAAATGTAAGTATGTTTTAGCTTCTTCACAGTAATGCTCTGCTAAAGATACGCTACACATATTTGAGCACCATGCCCTGTGAAGCTTCACTTTTTTTGACTGTAAGCTTCACTTTGTGATTCATTTCTTCTACTATCTGACAGATGCTAAACTTCAAAGATAACATTATAAACAATGAGGGAATGCTTCGTACTGTACTTGATGTGGGCTGCGGAGTGGCTAGTTTTGGAGGATATCTTCTTTCATCGAATGTCATAGCGATGTCTTTGGCACCAAACGATGTACATCAGAACCAGATCCAATTTGCTCTTGAAAGGGGGATCCCTGCTTATCTTGGTGTTTTGGGAACAAAAAGGCTTCCATACCCCAGTAGATCGTTTGAATTAGCCCACTGTTCTCGTTGCAGGATTGATTGGCTTCAGAGAGATGGGATTCTTATGCTTGAACTGGACAGATTACTCAGGCCTGGAGGTTATTTTGCTTATTCATCTCCTGAGGCATACGCACAGGATGAGGAGGATCGTAGAATCTGGAAAGAAATGAGTTCCCTTGCAGAAAGGATGTGCTGGAAAATTGCAGAGAAAAAAAACCAGACAGTTATTTGGGTCAAGCCTCTGAACAATGATTGCTACAGGAGCCGGCCGCGTGGTACAAATCCACCTCTATGCAAAAGTGGTGATGATCCAGATTCAGTATGGGGAGTGACAATGGAGGCTTGCATTACTCCGTATCCAGAACGTGAGTATTTGTCCTATTCCAGTTGTAATTTTTTACCTTTTATTGCTTATCTACTGGCTGAATACTTGATATATTGTCATCTTCCTTCTCTAGTGCTTGTGGTACTTCAAACTGGTCGGCTTGTGAATTGTTCCATGGGTGTTGTTTGCTGCATGTTAGATTACTGTTGTTGGAAAAGAATTTGAGTGACAGGAAACATTAGCTATGATTTATAGTCACTGTGTGCTGCAAGGATGCATCTTTCCGTTTTGTTTTATCTAAAAAAAGTGTGCGCACACACATAAGCACACACACTCACTTGTTAGTACTGGTAAACAAAGGATCTTCAGTGTGGGTTGTTTCCTCTTTGTCCCTCTCATCATGCTTCCCAGGAATGTTAGAATTTGGGAATTAAACTAATAACCAAAGTAGCATTTGTGTTAATTTGTGGTTTCATGGAGGTTTGGTTATGCCAACAGGTAGGATGGTTTATTATGGTCGTTAGTGTTGAAACAATCGAATCCTTCTGATTTCCACTCCCTAATAATTGTCATCCCTGTACTCTGTCAGCAGTAGAAACATGGAGATATATACCATTTCTTTTCTTCATTTTTCCTCACGACATTTTGCAGCTAATTTGCATCTCAAGTGACAATTGATTTAATATTTGCAGAAATGCACAGGGATGGGGGAAGTGGATTGGCTCCTTGGCCTGCTCGATTAACAACCCCACCACCTCGTCTTGCAGATTTGTATGTTACAGCTGACACATTTGAAAAAGATACGGTAAGTTGATCATATTATGTCTTCATAACTTCAATTATGTCCAAATAATCCTTCAAGGATCTTAGATGAAATGTCTCCGTGCAGGAAATGTGGCAGCAAAGAGTAGATAATTATTGGAATTTATTGCGCCCAAAGGTAAAACCAGAGAGTATTAGAAACATCATGGACATGAAAGCAAACTTTGGATCATTTGCTGCTGCTCTCAAGGAAAAGGATGTATGGGTGATGAATGCTGTGTCCCATGATGGACCAAACACTCTTAAGATAATCTATGACAGAGGGCTCATAGGCTCTACACACGACTGGTATGCTTCAATTCACATTAGGACTATGGTTTTGTTAGATTTTAGTACATAGAAGGAGATTTTGATCCTTGTATCTGCAAGGCATTAATAAGGTTTTATGATGGAAACAGTACTGCTACCAACCTCATTGCTTTGGTCGAGCTTCTCATGTGCCATTAGAACATTAAGGATAAAACCCTCATTGCTTTGGCAGGAAATATTCCTTGCTAGAATTTACCCCTG
Source organism: Aegilops longissima (assembly GCA_021605205.1). Taxonomy (NCBI): domain Eukaryota; kingdom Viridiplantae; phylum Streptophyta; class Magnoliopsida; order Poales; family Poaceae; genus Aegilops; species Aegilops longissima. Next base: position 287,134,921 of record CM038676.1, read on the forward strand.
GTATTGCATTGTGTCACCTCAGTAAGTTCGAGGAAAGTAAACATTGTGAGATCAGTAGGTCTATTGCCAAGCTTTCATCTCAGAATATGTTGTTGCTATCAAAACAAATTGGTTAGCTTGCTGTGATGGTAGTTTAACCCTTTGCCTTTTTCCTTTAGCGTCTTAAATTTTTTTAAGCTGCACCAGTACACTTTGTATGTCGCAGTTCAGCAGTTCCATTCGTTGTATTCTTGTGCGCTTACAGTGAAATGGCAATAAAGCCGTAGAGCTCGAAGCCGGAAGCCCTTCTCTAGGTTTTCAAGAAATAGAATCACTTTTCAAGATACTACGGAAATGGAGAATATATTGTTGAATAAAAAAACCATTTTTCTGGATCAGAGTCAAGTGTCCATGATTTCTTTGCAAATGTTTATTTTCAATTACTGCAGCTTTCTCCCTGCAGAATTATATGCAGTTTGTACCGTTGCTGGCCGGTTTGTTAGACAGTTGTATTCAAATACAATAATTTGTTTGCAGGTGTGAGGCATTCTCTACTTATCCTCGAACATATGATCTTCTACATGCGTGGACAGTCTTCACCGACCTTGAGAAAAGAGGTTGCAGTGCTGAAGATCTGCTCCTTGAAATGGATCGTATACTCAGGCCAACTGGTTTTATCATCGTGAGAGACAAGGCCCCTATCATTGTATTCATCAAGAAGTATCTCAATGCACTTCACTGGGAGGCAGTAACCGTTGTGGATGGTGAGTCCAGTCCGGAATCTGAGGAGAATGAAATGATACTCATAATCCGGAAGAAATTGTGGCTACCAGAAGGAGGTTCACAGGACTCGACGTAATCCTTTGGTCCGAGTTTCTTTGGCATCGTCAGCATCTGCAGCTCAGGAGCCAAGAAGCGAAGGCTCAGTTGCTCCCTCCAAATTCGTGATTCAGCATTGCTGCTCCAGGAGTAGAATTCCCAGTCCTACTATCCACGTGAAGATGGAATGTTTCTCAGGATATGGCAAGTATCCGGAAGGCTGAGCTCAAGCCCTCTGTCCTTTTGTTGTCTCCACAGATACTGTAATCGTAAGTTAATGTTTGTTCTCTAGCCTGGTTAGGAAATAAACCTTTTTCTTGTTGAGCTTCAGTTAGGTGCTTCCCGTCCATTTGTTGAAGTGGCGTTAGTAAACAGATTTGGTGCTTATTGTAAGAAGATTCAACTGTAAACATATTTTGGGGAAATGAGGTTTAGCTAGGGATAGTGGCCTCAAATCACCAAGGAATGTATACCTGAAGAATGTGGTGCTTCTGAAGTTCTGTCTGTTCTCCCTCTTGTCTCTTTCTTAACCGATAGAGGCTGAAGAGAGAATAGTAGAAAATCAGGAAACACTTGTGATAGAAATTACCCCCAAATCGACATTTTGTCACCTTTTTACCCGTAATTTAAATATTTCTTTCACATTTTTTACCCCAAGATTGAGCTTGCCAGAAAAATTACCCCCAAATCGACATTTGGTCATATTTTTACGTTTAGTTTAAAGATTCGTTCCACATTTTGCCCTGGTATGATATAAATTACCCTCAATTTTACTTTTATCCCAATTTGATGCTGATTTGGCATGCCATGTACTCTGTTTTTTTGCCATTGGTTTTGTTTCTGTTTTTTTAATCATGAACCGGTTAAACTCTGGCGCACCCAACGGGGCCTCGTGTCTGTGCCCACGAGGTTGGACGCGCCCAACTGGTTTGGCCCCACCAGGTTGTCGCGCCCTCTTCGTGTGACAGAGAAAGAGCTATGCATGGTCATTCTTTGTCGGTGCAACAAACAAGTGCATTTGTTGACCAAACCTATACACAGGCGTGCTGGCAGTTATGTATTCAGCACCAACGCGTAACATAAGGCCAAGCTAAAAATAACTTTCTTTGTGAGATCAAGGAGCGGATCAAGAAGACCAAGCCAATATACAAAACAGCAAGACACTATCTTGGGAAGACCTCCCTTGCCGGGCAGGAGAACCCGGCCAGGTCAAAGCCACCCCGAAGACAAATCCAAAATCGCCCAAGACCGGAACCGCCGCCAAGGCATCACCGCTCCACCGCGCCGCGACGCTAGTCACTTATCAACTCGGTGTCGAGCCCCCACGTGATTAAGTGGCATCCACTAAGCACGTGGCAGCCTGCTGAAAGGCAGATTACACCCATTTGACACCCGTCCAAAGGCGTGTCAAGATGATGAGCAGAAGGTGGTTAAGCGGCGACATAAGCTTGCCAGGGATGCACCCCCCGCGCGCCACCTAAGACAACATTTATGACATTTTGTCCTAAGTGCCAGAGTTAGGTATGATAGCACTGTTAGCTATCTAATCACAAGATATTGATTGTTTTGCCACTGTGGTTATCCCTTAAGCTATAAAAGGAGGTCCAACAACCTAGAGGGGGATTCGGTCCCCTCTACACTTGTATGCGCGTAGTTGCTCCCCCGAGGCCACCTTGCGTGGCTGGAGCGCTGCGCGTAGTGGCATTGCATACATCCAATCCACCAAAAGCAGGAGTAGGGTTTTACGCTTCCCAGCGGCCCGAACCTGGGTAAAAACCACCAGTGTCATCGTCGTCGTGCTGCCTCATGGCCTCCGCTCTTTGTGCAACGTGATTGTGTTCGCCCACGACATTCTTCTTTCGGCATGACATTCTTCTTTCGGTATGACATTCTTCTTTCTGTGTTGTATTAGAAGTGTTCCATGACAATACTGAAATTATCATCACGGAAGTGTCCACTTCCATGACGATAAATGTTGCGTCATGGAACTATTTTCTTCAAGGGTAACCGACGCGTGGTATCCACCATAACAGGTCATTGTTAAGCTATCGGGTCCGATTTTGGATCCGATAACCCGTTAACGGCCACGGCCAATGGTGATTTTCCACGTGTAAAATTTTCATTGGCTGAAGGATCCACGTGTCAGCTCTGTGTTGGGACATATGTCAATCGTCCACTAGACAGGAGTCGCCAATGAAATGTTGACACATGGTGTAAGGGCATATTTATCCCTTAGGTGTTTTGGTGATTGATGATAATGCTTTTGCGGACTAATCGTGTGCCTTGAGTTTCTCAGACGCTTCATCACTAGGCACGAGACGATTCGGTGCCCCTCGAAGACTATTGAAGACGGCGTTGTCCTACGTTTCTCTTTGGTGGATTTGAGTCGTAGGAGAGCCGTACTATTAAGAGGGGGTCCGCGTCGGAAAGGTTCGGGTGGAAACAACACGTACACATGTCCTTCCTTTCCGTTGCACTTTGGAGCGTCTCTCCGTTATCCTAGTTGTGCTTAATCTGACGGCTACTGTTGTACTTGTGGTAGTCTTGCTCTATGGGCGGTAGTACATAAGCACCGCGATAGTACCGCTTGGGGTCACGGTAGTACCGCTCCTCTGAAGCCTTAGTACCGTAGCTCACAGGCCTAGTGCTGCTCCGGTATGGTAGTAGGGGCGGATGTAATTTTTTACATCCGCGCCCACACGGTAATACCAAGACGTCATCTTGCGGTAGTACTGCTGGTGGCTACGATAGTACCGCCTCCCAGGTCGTAATACCGTGGCCCTCATACTACACCGCTTGCGTCATGGCGGTAGGAGCGGATGTAATTTTTTACATCCGCGCCTCAAAGGTAGTACTCAGCGCCTCGTCTTGTGATAGTACCGCGTCGGTTTTTGCACTTTATTTCATTTTCAGCGAAGTAGGCACGGATGTATTTTATTTCATCCGCGCTCTTTGTAGGCTTTGACTTTCACGCTTTGCGGTAGTACCGCAAGGGGAGCGGTAGTACCGCCAGCGGTAGTACTCTTGCACTCAATCAGGCTAGTCCCGGCCTCTGCTGCTGCCGCAGAAGTACCGTGGTCCTCCACGGTAGTACCGCGTGGCCTTGCAGTAGTACCGCGCTCCTGGAGCGGTAGTACCGCATGTCGCAGGCTGAACATGTGGATAACGGTTGGATCTCTTCCATGACTATAAAAGGGGCGTCTCCTACCTCTAGTTGACTACCTCTTCCATCTCTAAGCTCCATTGTTGCTCCAAGCTTCATTTTGGCCCGATCTCTCTCCCTAGCCAATCAAACTTGTTGATTTGCTCGGGATTGGGTGACAAGGGCCCGATCTACACTTCCACCAAGAGATATTCAATTCCCCCCACTAATCCCTAGCGGATCTTGTTACTCTTGGGTGTTTGAGCACCCTAGACGGTTGAGGTCACCTCGAAGCCATACTCCATTATGGTGAAGCTTCGTGGTGGTGTTGGGAGCCTCCAAGTGTTGTGGAGATTGCCCCAACCTTGTTTGTAAAGGTTCGGTCGCCGCCTTCAAGGGCACCAATAGTGGAATCACGGCATCTCGCATTGTGTGAGGGCGTGAAGACATTACGGCGGCCCTAGTGGCTTCTTGGGGAGCATTGTGCCTCCACACCGCTCTAACGGAGACGTACTTCCCTTTAAAAGGAAGGAACTTCGGTAACACATCCTCGTCTTCACCGGCTCCACTCTTGGTTATTTCGTGCCTTTACTTTTGCAAGCTTACTTGTGTTGTATCTATTGCTTGCTTGTGTGCTAGTTGCCATTGCATCATATAGGTTGTCCACTTAGTTGCATGTCTAGACAACCTACTTTGTCGCAAGGTTTAAATTGTTAAAGAAAAGCTTAAAAATTGTTAGTTGCCTATTCACCCACCCCCCTCTAGTCAACCATATCGATCCTTTCAATTGGTATCAGAGCTTCGTCTCTTTATTAAGGACTTTACCGTCCGAAGAGTATGGTTGACACCACAGACGGTGCGGAGGAGCACTCCGGTGTGAATCCTATCTCGTCTACGGCCAATGGGAGAACCTCGGTCTCTCGTGAGGAATTCAATGCGGCTCTAGACACATTGAAAGACTCCATGACGACCAAGGTTGAAAGCATGCTTACTAAATTTCTTGAAGGGCTTAAACTGTCCACCTCGCCGATGAAAGTGGGTGATCCCACTAACAAGGTGACGGATGCTACCTCCGACAAGGGGGAAGCTAACAGTGAAAAGAGTCCTTCTACTAGTGGTAGAAATGGCACCGGCATCTTTGCCCATGTGGAACCTCCAATTTATGGAGGACCGATTCCCTCTACTCATTTAAATCATGCCGGTCCTCCTCCTAAGATTGTGAAAATGAGGATTTTGATTCTTGGGTGTATCGTTTCAAGCGCCATTTAAAACATGTGAATACTAACCTTTGGAGAATCATTGAAGAAGGTTTCTATCCACATGACCCAAACAACTTCACCCCTCGAGAAGCCGTGGATAATCAATTCAATGAGAGTGCTCTCTTCATCATCCAAGATGCAATCCTTCCCAAGATCTCCTCACCTTCGACCTCATGCCATGGCCAAAGACGCGTGGCAATGCGTTGTGTCTCTCTATCGAGGAAGTGCTAGCATTCAACGCTCCAACTATGAAGTGGTACAAGATCAAGCCGATGAGTTTGCAATGAAAGAAGATGAAGAACCCCGTGAGCTCTTTCGAAGGGTGACCAAGCTCGTGGTCTCACTACGAGATCATGGGAGCAAGGACACGGATGACAATTGGATCAAGCGCAAGTTCCTCAAGGCCATGATGCCCTACAACAAGACCATGTCCCCCGTCATTCGTCAAAGACCGGACTTCCACTCCATGACCTCAAGTGAAGTGTTGGATGAGTTCGTTGCAATGAGCATCTTGGACAAGACCGCCGACAATGCGGTGCTCCGTTCTCAAAGGGCAAAGAAGCCCAACCTTGCCTTGAAGGCCAAGGTTAGTGTGGAAGAAGATGAAGAAGAAGGAGATGAGGAGAGCAACCCCTAAGACACGAAATATGATTATCATGAGCACATGGCTCTTTCCTCAAGACAATTTTGGAGTAAGAAGAATACAAGACCCAACTTCAACAAGAACAACTCAAGTGGCCTCAAGGGCAAGCAACGAGTTAGAACTTGTTTCAATTGTGGCAATGTGAGCCATTTCGTTGCGGATTGTCCTTACGAGAAGCGGGAAGACAATGGTGGCAAGTTCATCCGAAAAGACAAGGCCAAGTCCTTCCCCAACAAGAACAACTTCACCAAGAAGACTCCTACTCGCGGGTTGGTGGTTCAAGAAGAATACCCTGAGGATGAAGATGATGATGAAGATAGTGAAGCAATGGCCATGGCATCCGTTGCCATTGCCACAACTCTCCGGGTGTCTCTCTTCGATTCACCCAACGAGAACATCACCACCAAGTGTCTCATGGCTAAAGCCACCAACAAGGTAACCCCCAACATCAAAACCGCCATTATTCCTAATCCTTCTTCGACGGTTGGCTTTGATGATGGTAAGGGGTCTAATGAGGAGGTAAATGAATTTAAGTCCTTCATGAGTAAGCTCAAGGGCAAATCCAAGAAGCACTTCGTTGCTCTCTTGGAACAACTTGGTGAAGCCAATGACATGATCGAGGCTCACGAAGAAACCATCTCTAAGATGGAAGGTCATAGTCGTGACTATGCCGATGAGATATCGGATCTCTCTAATGCTCTTGAGGAAGAGCGTGGACATCGTTTGGCTCTTGAGGAGTCACACAACGATGACCATGCCAAATTAAAGAAAGATCTTGATCATGCTCTTGTTGTGTCTCGTGTACTAACTTCTGAGAAGGCTAACCTTGGGGTTGATCATGCTAGACTCAAGGAGGAGTTTGATGTACTTGACAAGGCCCATAAGGTCTTGAAAGGTGCTCATGCAAACCTCAAGGAGTCTCATGCTCAACTCCAAGTTAAGCTAACCAAGGAAAAGGCCACATTTCCTCACATGGTCTTAATTGATAATGCAAATGCTACTAACCCGTGTTGTGAGCATGTGCATCTTGTGGGGGAGAATGCCAAGTTGAAGGAACAACTCGAGAAAGGTCTTGTGTCATGCATACAAGGTGAGAAGAACCTAAATGACCTTTTGAGCAATCAAAAGGAAGTTGTGGGCAAGGAGGGCGTTGGGTTCTCACCCAAGTCCAAGAACAAGAAGAAGGAAGAGAAGAAGAATAACAAGACCAAACGACCTCCCCCGCTTAAGCAAACTTTTGTGAAAGAGAGAGAGGGTGCTCTTAAGGAGAAGAAGAACAATGCGAAGAGTGGTGATGCCAAAAGGGGGCAAAGCCATCTCTCCCAATAAAGCCGACGACTTTAACCCCTCTTATGTGTTGTGCCGTGCTAGCGATGGGCATGTTTATGCTAAATTTGTTGGTTCTTCTTATGAGTACATTGAATGGTCTATTTGGGTTCCTAAGACCCTTGTTACTAACATCAAAGGACCCATTACTAAATGGGTACCTAAAACCAAGCATTGATCTCTTGTAGGTGTTTGCTTCCGGTGGGGGATCATGGTTGCTCGATAGTGGAGCAACAAATCATATGACCGGAAGCAAGGACTTGGTGGTGGACGTGCAAAAGATTCGATCTATGCCCACCAATGTCGAGTGGGGTGATGCCTCACATTCTAAGGTATTGGGTCTTGGCAAGGTTGTCATTTCTCATGATCTAACGATCGAGAAAGTCATGCTTGTTGAGTCCCTTGCATACAATTTACTTTCCGTTCGTCAACTTGCACTCATGGGCTTTGCCACTTTCTTTGACATTGATACCGTGGCCCTCTTACGGAGCAAGACTCTTAAAGTAGCCTTTGTTGGGCATGTCGAGAACGGTCTCTATGTGATAAAATTTTCGGAGCGACCCACTAAGACCGCGACATGCCTAATGGCTAAAGTTGACGTGGGATGGCTTTGGCATCGCCGTTTAGCCCACGTCAATATGAGATCTTTGCAAAGTCTTCTCAAGGGGGACCATGTCCGTGGACTAACAAATGTTAGTTTTGCCAAAGATCGTGCTTGCAGTGATTGTATCGAAGGAAAGCTTCATGAGACGGCTCACCCTCCCACGACTATCATCTACTCGAAGAGACCCTTGGAGCTCCTGCACATGGACCTATTTGGGCCTCCATCCTTTGATAGTCTTGGGGGTAGAAAGTATTGCTTGGTGATTGTGGATGATTATTCAAGATACACTTGGGTATACTTCTTCAAGAGGAAGAGTGAGACTGAACAAACCGTCATCGACTTTGCAAATGAAGCTCAAAGTCAACATAATGCAAAGATCTTGACAATAAGAAGTGACAACGGCACCGAGTTCAAGAACTACACCTTGGATGAGTTTCTTAGTGATGAGGGGATCAAGCATCAATATTCTGCACCATATACCCCTCAACAAAATGGTGTTGCGGAGAGGAAGAACTAGACGTTGATGGATGCGGCAAGGACCATGATGGCGGAGTTCAAGTCTCCATACAACTTTTGGGCCGAAGCCATCAACACCGCATGTCATGCATCCAATCGGCTCTATCTCCGCAAAGGCTTGAACAAGACTCCTTATGAGATACTCACCGGAAACAAGCCCAGTATCAAGTACTTCCGGGTGTTCGGGTGTAAGTGTTTCATTCTCAAGAAAGGTGTTCGTTTGTCTAAATTTGAGGCTAGAGCTTATGAGGGCATAGTTGTTGGTTATGCTACAAACTCTCATGCTTACCGTGTTCTCAACAAGTCCACCGGACTCATTAAGGAGACGTGTAACGTGGAGTTTGACGAAAATAACGGCTCCCAAGTGGAGCAAAGTGGTACTTGTGATGTAGGTGATGAAATTCCTCCCCAAGCCATAAGAAGAATGGGTATTGGTCATATTCTACCCATTGAGGAACCCCTTGTGGCCGAAGGAGAAGGACAATGCGCCACTCAAGTGGAGCCATCACCTACTCAAGACCCACACGCTTCCGAAGAACAAAGTGAAGGCCCTCAACCTCGTGAACAAGACCAAGGGCAAGATCAATCTCAAGATGGTGGTGAACCTCCAAATGATGCCCAAGGTCAAGTTCCTCCCCTCGAGCAATTTCAAGATCATGAAGAAGCTCAAGATCAAGATCAAGCTCAAGACGGCGCTCAAGATTATCAAGTTAACCCTCCTCCTTCCACATACGAGGAGGAATTAGAGCGTCGTGCCACGAAGACTGCTTCCAAACTCACCACCAAAGGCCATCTCATGGAGAATGTGGTTGGAAGCCTAGAAAGGGGGTAAGCACTCGTAGACAATTGGCAAACTATTGTGAACATCACGCGTTTGTCTCTTGTGTTGAACCCCAAAAGGTCTATGAGGCGCTCGAAGACTCGGATTGGCTCAATGCCATGCATGAAGAACTCAACAACTTCGAGTACAACAAGGTGTGGAGATTGGTGCCAAGGCCTTCGGGGAACCACAACGTCATTGGAACCAAGTGGATTTTCAAGAACAAGCAAGATGCTCATGGGAACATCATTCGCAACAAGGCAAGATTGGTAGCACAAGGCTACTCCCAAGTCGAGGGTATCGACTACAATGAAACCTTTGCTCCCGTTGCTCGCCTTGAATCCATTCGTTTGTTGATTTCTTATGCTTCCCATCACAACTTTAAGTTGCAACAAATGGATGTAAAAAGTGCTTTTCTTAATGGTCCTATTAATGAGTTGGTCTATGTCAAGCAACCCCCCGGGTTCGAGGACCCCTACTTCTCGGATCATGTGTATCAACTCGATAAGGCACTCTATGGCCTTAAACAAGCCCCACGTGCGTGGTATGACCACCTTACCGAGTTGTTACAAGATCGTGGATTTGAGGTGGGGCAAATCGATCCCACTCTTTTTACTAAGAAGGTCAAAGGGGAGTTGTTTGTATGCCAACTATATGTTGATGATATTATCTTTGGTTCCCCTAACAAAGCTTTCAATGAGGAATTTGCCGCTCTCATGACCTCCAAGTTCAAGATGTCTTTGATGGGAGAGTTGAAGTTCTTCCTTGGTTTTTATATCAAACAAAGAAGAGAAGGAACCTTCATCAACCAAGCCAAATATACTCAAGACATGCTAAAAAGATTCAAGCTAAGTGATGTCAAGCCGGCTTCTACTCCAATGCCTACCAAGTGCCAACTTGACATTGATCCCAATGGTAAAGCGGTGGATCAAAAGGTATATCGCTCCATGATTGGCTCCTTGCTTTACCTTTGTGCATCTAGACCGGATATCATGTTGAGTGTGGGAACGTGTGCACGGTTTCAAGCCGCACCAAAGGAAAGTCACTATGTGGCGGTCAAGCGAATCTTTCGATATTTGGCTCATACCCCAAACTTTGGCTTATGGTATCCAAGAGGGGCAAACTTCAAGCTTGAAGGATATCACATTTCGATTGGGCGGAGACAAAGTGGATAGGAAGTCCACCTCCGGAGGGTGCCAATTTCTTGGTTGCTCTTTGGTGAGTTGGTCTTCTAAGAAGCAAAGTTGTGTGTCTCTATCGTCCACCGAAGCGGAATATGTGGCGGCCGGTAGTAGTTGTGCACAACTCTTATGGATGAGGCAAACTTTAAAGGAGTACGGTGTCACTTGTGACAAAGTGCCTCTTTGGTGTGATAATGAAAGTGCCATCAAGATTTCTCTCAACCCGGTGCAACACTTCAAGACGAAGCATATTGAGATTCTGTATCACTTCATCCGGGATCACATTAGGCAAGGAGAGATCGAGCTCAAGTATGTCAACACTCATGATAACCTTGCAGATATTTTCACGAAGCCCTTGGATGAAGCAAGATTTCGCGAGTTAAGGCATGAGCTAAATATCATTGATTCGAGCAATGTGACTTGAACCCTTGCACCCCTCACCACACTCAACTTGTTGTCTAGTTTAGGTGTAGGCATGGACATAGGGGGAGTGTTGTTCTCTCAATGAACTTTCCCTCCCCCCATTATGCATAAATAGATCAACTCTTTCACATTAGCCATTTTTGATGGTACTTGTGCTTCAAAGACGAGTTTTGGTCATGGGCCCAAGGATAATTCTTCGCGGTGCCATACCATCTAACTCAAACATAGGTGGCTCCGGCCACCGCCCTCTCCTTTTGAGAGGTTGTGTCGCATGGTGGTTTCTTGTAGTCTTTCTGCCTTTGGTTTGTGCGTGTTCCTGTGGTATCCTTTGTGTGAAAAGTTTCCTTTGCAAAGACCTTCTTCTCGTGTTGAAACCTGCTGTGTCTTGAGCTCACGGTACTACATGCAAGCCAGCTACGGTACTACATCAGAGCCAGCCACGGTACTACAGCGTGTGGGAAGCATCGGTACTACCGCCCCCACGCGGCAGTAATTTTTATCGCCGCTGGGTGAGCAGTACTACCGCTTCTGATGCGGTACTTCCGCCCGAGCGGTACTACCGCGATGATATGCGGTACTACCGCGCCGACATGGGCGCGTGGGGATAAGGACGGGCAGGGGGAGTTCTAAGTCCCCCATACCCATTCGCAGTTCCCCTTCCCACGTCGTCTCTCTCTCTCCCATGCTCAAGATCGGAGCCGGCGTTCGTCGCCGGATCTCCTCCTCCGGCTGCCGTCCTGTGATTCCGTCCAGTGGGATCATTCCCCACCACGTGCTCTTGCTATGGACCAAGGTCTTTCCCCAACCTCTTCTCGTTTTGTTGAGTTCTTTGCCTCTAGGTTTTTGGGGGAGACTTGTGTGTTCTAGAGATTCTTAGGCTCTTTCTATGCAAGAGTAGGATGAAGGAGAGTAGCTTTGCGTAGGAATTATACTTGTATTTTTTTTCCTGTGCTAGATTTGATCACCGTAGCGCCGCCGTGGTTTCGCGGTTCTTTTCAAATTCGAACTGACGTTTGGATCTAATGCGACGCGGTACTACCGCCCGTCTGGCGTGGAACTACCGCTTGTCCGGTACTACCGCCCGTCTGGCCCGGTACTACCGCGCTCACTGCAACACTAACACTTTACTACCGCTCCAACCATGGTACTACCGTGCCTCGCACGGTACTACCGCGACCTGGAGCGGTACTAAAATTTTAGTACCGCAGGCTCTGGCAGTACCACCGTGGCTCACATCTATCTCATGGCAACTTTCACGTATACTTTCTATGTGTTTCTTGTGCGTTGCCGTGGTCTTCACATTGATCCTCTTTGCGTTTCGTTGGTGTTTTGCGTTTGTGTCTCAGGTAGTGGTTCCGCTGCCCAATCCCGGTCGTGACACGGCTCCGGCGTCTGCGCAAGAACCTGTGAAGCACCAGAGGGCTCCTCTGCCCCCAAGCGCCATGTCAAGACATCAGCTAGCAAGAACAAGGAGCCTGCTAAGGGCATGGACGAGATACCCCAATCTGAGTACGTCCGTCTCAGGCAACTCCACCCGTATGTGAACCTTCGTTCTTCTGTCAAAGGTTGTGAGCTGTTTTGGAACAAGCAACAGACTCTCACCTATTTGGATGTCATCAAAAACAAGCAGAATACCTACGTGGATGTGAAATGGATTGATATGCATCACATGAGGAAGGAAAAGTTCCGTGAGTACTTTGGAGAGGCTCTGGACTTGGTGGAGCAGTTTGGTATTGAGCATGTGATATCCTTTCACCTTGATTATGACCCTGAGCTTATCTGTCGGTTCTTTGCCTCGATACTTTCACTCGATGAGGAGCGGAGGATGACCTGGATGACCAATGGCCGTAAACTGATCGCTACACGGAAGGAGTTCATGGATTTGCTCCAGTTCCGATGACGGGCTCGACACTCCGTGGGTGTTCGCCCCATGCAAATTCTGTATGCGCCAACAAGGACAAGCTTGCGCCATACTATGTTGAGAAGGCGCTAGCCAATGGCAAGACGGGGTTGGTGCTCAACTCTTTTCTGGATATCATGTATCGCATCTTCCGCAACTCCTTGTTCCCTCGCATTGGTGACAAGGACAAGGTTCATGCCTATATGGTGGATATGATGCTCATTTGCGAGGAGGCTCGTTTGTCTCAGACTCAGCCACTTGATGTCTCACACATCATGTGGTGTGAGCTTCGGTTTGCGGTGTTCAACCGCAAGGTGCCTATCTATGGGCCCTATTTGTTTCTGCTGATCTCAAAGACTTGGGAGAAGATGTTACCTGGTGAGGAGTTCCTTGCTCCAGACTGGATTCGCCATGAATCCATCTGTCTGCGTGTCAAGCCCAACTGGGCCAACACTACTACTCGTGCTGAGGCGTCTGCTACTAGGGCTGCTGTTGATGAGGAGGATCTTTGGCGCCGAGGATGTTCTTGAGGGCCGTGCTGCTAGGCCTTCCTGAGTTCCTCTATGCCTTTGTGGGCCAAGAAGTCAAGGACAAGATGAAGACTCTTTTCGCATGCAAGCCAAGGGACGAGACAGGACTCACGTGGCATCTAAGGAGAGTCGCCGCCGGGACAAGAAGATCTTGCAACTGTATAACGAGGACATGTCTGGTGGTTCTGAGGCCGAGTGGATGGAGAAGGAAGGCTACAGGTGGACTGATTCTGAGGAGGACGTCGAGGAGACCATCCCTGCTGCCGAGGAGTCCGACGGAGAGGGTTGGGATGAGTTCCTGCTTGAGCCACCTCTTGTGTGTAGGTGTCCTCTCGCCTTTTGGCGTCTCGATGCCAAAGGGGAGAGAGTGTAGGATTTGCAGTCGTCGTGTGTCGTCGTTCGTGTTCGTGTGTTTGCTGCTTTCGTTCTCGCTTGAACCTCGTTTCAGTTGCCTTTTCTTCATATGGTGTAAGACATATGCACTCTATCTATCTTAGCGAGCTTGTGATATATTGTGCTACCTTTGTGCTATGCTCTGCTTAGATGTTAGTCATCGTGCCTTTGTCTCTAAAATATAGGGGGAGTGTTGATCCTAGTTTGTGTGCTATGCAGTCCAAAGCATCCATCCAGATTGCACACATCTAGGGGGAGCCCGTCTATATTCTAGAGAGGAGGGGTTTGCCTTTGCCCTATATTATCTCATCTATGTGCAAATCCCGTATTGTCATCAATCCACCAAAAAGGGGGAGATTGTAAGGGCATATTTATCCCTTTGGTGTTTTGGTGATTGATGACAATGCTTTTGCGGACTAATCGTGTGCCTTGAGTTTCTCAGACGCTTCATCACTAGGCACGAGACGATTTGGTGCCCCTCGAAGACTATTGAAGACGACGTTGTTCTACGTTTCTCTTTGGTGGATTTGAGTCGTAGGAGAGCCGTACTATTAAGAGGGGGTCCGCGTCGGAAAGGTTCGGGTGGAATCAACACGTACACATGTCCTTCCTTTCCGTTGCACTTTGGAGCGTCTCTCCGTTATCCTAGTTGTGCTTAATCTGACGGCTACTGCTGTACTTGCGGTAGTACTGCTCTATGGAGCGGTAGTACCGCAAGCACTCTTGATAGTACCGCTGGGGGTCACGGTAGTACCGCTCCTCTGGAGCCTTAGTACCGTAGCTCCCAGGCCTAGTGCTGCTCCGGTACGGTAGTAGGGGCAGATGTAATTTTTTACATCTGCGCCCACACGGTAGTACCGCACGTCATGCGCTGTAGTACCGCGGGTGGCCACGGTAGTACCACTCCCCTGGAGTCGTAATACCGTGGCCCTCATACCTTGTACCGCTGCGTCACGGCAGTAGGAGCGGATGTAATTTTTTTTACATCCGCGCCTCAACGATAGTACCGCGCCTCGTGCGCGGTAGTACCGCGTCGGGTTTTTACACTGTTTCATTTTCAGGGGAAGTAGGCACGGATGTATTTTATTTCATCCGCGCTCTTTGTAGGCTTTGACTTTCCTGCCTTGCGGTAGTACCGCAAGGGGGAGCGGTAGTACCACGCGACCGGTAGTACTGCACTCAGTCAGGCTAGTCCCGGCCTCTGCTGCTGCCGCGGAAGTACCGTGGTCCTCCATGGTAGTACCGCGTGGCCTTGCGGTAGTACCGCGCTCCTGGAGCGGTAGTACCGCATGTCGCAGGCTAAACATGTGGATAACGGTTGGATCTCTTCCATGACTATAAAAGGGGCGTCTCCTACCTCTAGTTGACTACCTCTTCCATCTCTAAGCTCCATTGTTGCTCCAAACTCCAATTTGGCCCGATCTCTCTCCCTAGCCAATCAAACTTGTTGATTTGCTCGGGATTGGGTGACAAGGGCCCGATCTACACTTCCACCAAGAGATATTCGATTCCCCCCACTAATCCCTAGCGGATCTTGTTACTCTTGGGTGTTTGAGCACCCTAGACGGTTGAGGTCACCTCTAAGCCATACTCCATTGTGGTGAAGCTTCGTGGTGGTGTCGGGAGCCTCCAAGTGTTGTGGAGATTGCCCCAACCTTGTTTGTAAAGGTTCGGTCGCCGCCTTCAAGGGCACCAATAGTGGAATCACGGCATCTCGCATTGTGTGAGGGCGTGAGGAGATTACGGTGGCCCTAGTGGCTTCTTGGGGAGCATTGTGCCTCCACACCGCTCTAACGGAGACGTACTTCCCTTTAAAAGGAAGGAACTTCGGTAACACATCCTCGTCTTCACCGGCTCCACTCTTGGTTATTTCGTGCCTTTACTTTTGAAAGCTTACTTGTGTTGTATCTATTGCTTGCTTGTGTGCTAGTTGTCATTGCATCATATAGGTTGTCCACTTAGTTGCATATCTAGACAACCTACTTTGTCGCAAGGTTTAAATTGTTAATGAAAAGCTTAAAAATTGTTAGTTTCCTATTCACCCCCCCCCCCTCTAGTCAACCATATCGATCCTTTCACATGGGACGACCTAATAGAGGCTCATATAGGTTTAAAAGCCGGCTCAGGAAAAGGCCCACAAAATTTCATCAGATCTAATGGGTCGGCCCATTAATAGCCTACCATTTTTTGGACCAAATTATGGCTCACATGAGATACGGCCCTGTCGGGGCTCTGGAACCGGGGGTACCCAGATCCGTCTGCCTGCGGCCCATCGCGTGGCATCGTCGTCAAAGGGCCCGGTGCGGCCCAGCGGCAAGACTTCATGAGCAAGACCCTCGTGAGGGCCCCCGCCTCGCGAGGTGAGCAGCGTCAAGGCCTCCTGCAGGGTGGCCACCCGAGGCTGCCTCACGAGGCCCCTTGCGGGGCGGACATCTCTAGGCTAGCCACCCCGCCTCACAACGCGCATTGGTGATATGAGCCACGACGGGCGGAGCCAGGAGGGCGCCAGCTGGCGCAGACAAGGACACTTTCCTCTTTGGTGCTAAGGAGGCAAGAACGTATGCGAGTTCCTGAGGAATCCCCCAAAGGTTGTCATTCTGGTGCAATGAGACCAAGACCGCGACTCGTCAGGACGGAGGTCATCACCGAGCCTACCTTCGCGTCATGCCCATAAGCCTTGCAGACAAAGACCACCTTTAGTCAGGATAAGTAGTACTCTTGTCCCCCTTCAAAATTGGCCGCTGTGGTATCTCTTCCCACCTAGAGCTTTGGGGGAAGAGGACCAGGGCCAGTATAAGTATAGGCTGGTCTCCGCCATAGAGAGGGGTCGAACGCTTGGGATCCCTCGAACCATCCGAGCCTCCTGAGGCAGCTCATCCTTATACTAGTTCATACTCATCATCCTCGCAAGACAATCGACCACAAATCAGGAGTAGGGTCTTACACTGCAAGGTGGCCCGAACCTGGGTAAATCCTTGTGTCACGTCCTTCTTCCCGCTCGCTCAAGCACGACGGAGCATCGTCGTGAGGCAGTGAGCAGTGAGCCATAGCCTTCAAGGAAATATGCCCTAGAGGCAATAGTAAAGTTGTTATTTATATTTCCTTATATCATGATAAATGTTTATTATTCATGCTAGAATTGTATTAACCGGAAACTCAGTACATGTGTGGATACATAGACAAACAGAGTGTCCCTAGTATGCCTCTACTTGACTGGCTCGTTAATCAAAGATGGTAAGTTTCCTAATCATAGACATGTGTTGTCATTTGATCAACGGGATCACATCATTAGAGAATGATGTGATGGACAAGACCCATCCGTTAGCTTAGCATAATGATCATTTAGTTTTATTGTTATTGCTTTCTTCATGACTTATACATATTCCTCTGACTATGAGATTATGCAACCCCCGAATACCGGAGGAACACTTTGTGTGCTATCAAACGTCACAACATTCCTCTGACTATGAGATTATGCAACTCCCGAATACCGGAGGAACACTTGCCGGTAACGAGATTGAACTAGGTATGAGGATACCGACGATCGAATCTCGGGCAAGTAACATACCGATGACAAAAGGGAATAATGTATTTTGTTATGCGGTTTGACCGATAAAGATCTTCGTAGAATATGTAGGAGCCAATATGAACATCCAGGTTCCGCTATTGGTTATTGACCGGAGATGTGTCTCAGTCATGTCTACATAGTTCTCGAACCCGTAGGGTCCGCACGCTTAACGTTCGATGACAGTTTGTATTATGAGTTATGTGTTTTGGTGACCAAAGTTTGTTCGGAGTCCCGGGTGAGATCACGGACATGACGAGGAGTCTCAAAATGGTCAAGAGGTAAAGATTCATATATTGTAAGGTTGTATTCGGACATCGGAATGGTTTCGAGTGTTTCGGGTATTTTACCGGAGTACTGAGGGGTTACCGGAAGTGTTGGGCCAACATGGGCCTAAGGGAGAGAGAGGGAAGCCCACGAGGGTGGCCGCATGCCCCCTCCTTGGGAGTCCGAATAGGACAAGGAGGATGGGGCGCGGCACCCTTGATACGTCTCCAACGTATCTATAACTTTTGATTGTTCCATGCTATTATATTATCTGTTTTGGATGTTCAATGGGCTTTATTTTAATTATATTATTTTTGGGACTAACCAATTAACCGGAGGCCCAACCCAAATTGTTTTTTGCCTATTTCAGTGTTTTGAAGGAAAGGAATATCAAACGGAGTCCAAACGGAATGAAACCTTCGGGAACGTAATTTTTGGAACAAACGTGATCCAGAGGACTTGGAGTGGACGTCAAGCAATCAACGAGGAGGCCACGAGGCAGGCAGGTGCGCCTGCCCCCTGGGCGTGCCCCACCCTCGTGGGCCCCTCGTAGCTCTCCTGACTGACCTCTTTCACCTATATATACTCATATACCCTGGAAACATCAGAAGAGGAGCCGAAACCCTATTTCCACCGCCGCAACTCTCTGTACCCGTGAGATCCCATCTCGGGGCCTTTTCCGATGCTCCGCCGGAGGGGGCATTGATCACGGAGGGCTTCTACATCAACACCATAGCCTCTCCGATGATGTGTGAGTAGTTTACCTCAGACCTTCGGGGTCCATAGTTATTAGCTAGATGGCTTCTTCTCTCTCTTTGGATCTCAATACAAAGTTCTCCTCGATTCTCTTGGAGATCTATTCGATGTAATCTTCTTTTGCGGTGTGTTTGTCGAGATCCGATGAATTGTGGGTTTATGATCAAGATTATCTATGAACAATATGTGAATCTCCTCTGAATTCTTTTATGTATGATTTGTTATCTTTGCAAGTCTCTTCGAATTACCAGTTTGGTTTGGCCTACTAGATTGATCTTTCTTGCAATGGGAGAAGTGCTTAGCTTTGGGTTCAATCTTGCGGTGCTCGATCCCAGTGACAGAAGTGGAAACGACACGTATTGTATTGTTGCCATAGAGGATAAAAAGATGGGGTTTATATCATATTGCTTGAGTTTATCCCTCTACATCATGTCATCTTGCTTAAAGCGTTACTCTGTTCTTATGAACTTAATACTCTAGATGCATCTTTGGATAGCGGTCGATGTGTGGAGTAATAGTAGTAGATGCAGGCAGGAGTCGGTCTACTTGTCACGGACGTGATACCTATATACATGATCATACCTAGATATTCTCATAACTATGCTCAATTCTATCAATTGCTCGACAGTAATTTGTTCACCCACTGTAATACTTATGCTCTTGAGAGAAGCCACTAGTGAAACCTATGGCCCTGGGTCTATTCTCTATCATATTAATCTACTGTTATTTCTATTACCGTTTATTTTTCTTTCTTTACTTTTAGTCTTTATCATAAAAATACCAAAAATATTATCTTATCATCTCTATCAGATCTCACTTTTGCAGTGGCCGTGAAGGGATTGACAACCCCTTTATCGCGTTGGTTGCAAGGTTCTTATTTGTTTGTGTAGGTACGTGGGACTTGAGCGTGGTCTCCTATTGGATTGATACCTTGGTTCTCAAAAACTGAGGGAAATACTTATGCTACTTTACTGCATCACCCTTTCCTCTTCAAGGGAAAACCAATGCAGTGCTCAAGAGGTAGCAAGAAGGATTTCTGGCGCCGTTGCCGGGGAGTCTACGCACAATTCAAGACATACCAAGTACCCATCACAAACTCTTATTCCTTGCATTACATTATTTGCCATTTGCCTCTCATTTTCCTCACCCCCACTTCACCCTTGACGTTTTATTCACCCTCTTTTCTGTTCGCCTCTTTTTTGCGTGCTTCTTGTTTGCTCGTGTGTTGGATTGCTTGCTTTTCACGATGGCTCAAGATAATACTAAATTGTGTGACTTTACCAATACCAACAACAATGCTTTTCTTAGCACTCCGATTGCTCCTCTTACCAAAGCTGAATCTTGTGAAATTAATGTTGCTTTGTTGAATCTTGTCATGAAAGATCAATTCGCCGGGCTTCCTAGTGAAGATGCCGCTACCCATCTAAATAGCTTTGTTGAGTTGTGTGACATGAAAAAGAAGAAAGATGTGGACAATGATATTGTTAAATTGAAGCTATTTCCGTTTTCTCTTAGAGATCGTGCTAAAACTTGGTTTTCGTCTTTGCCTAAAAATAGTATTGATTCTTGGAATAAGTGCAAAGATGCTTTTATCTC
Organism: Aegilops longissima; assembly: GCA_021605205.1. NCBI lineage: Eukaryota > Viridiplantae > Streptophyta > Magnoliopsida > Poales > Poaceae > Aegilops > Aegilops longissima. The sequence goes on from CM038676.1 coordinate 287,154,640, forward strand.
TAAGTATTTTCCTCCCGCTAAGATCATCTCTCTTAGAAATGATATTATGAATTTTAAGCAACTTGATCATGAACATGTTGCACAAGCTTGGGAGAGGATGAAATTAATGATACGTAATTGCCCTACTCATGGTTTGGATTTTGGATGATTATAAAAAAAATATTATGCCGGATTGAATTTTGCTTCTGGAAATCTTTTAGACTCGGCCGCGGGAGGCACTTTTATGGAAATCACTTTAGGAGAAGCTACTAAAATCCTAGATAATATTATGGTTAATTGTTGTATCAGATGATCATGTTTTTTAAAAGTTATCGGCAACTGGCAGGAGCCTTATGGTTTAACCCATGAAGGGTAACGGTTGCGCGAGTCCATGGAGGGCTCCACCCACGAAGGGTCCACGAAGAGGCAACCTTGTCTATCCCACCATGGCCATCGCCCACGAAGGACTTGCCTCACTCGGGTAGATCTTCACGAAGTAGGCGATCTCCTTGCCCTTACAAACTTCTTGGTTCAACCACACAATCTTAACCGGAGGCTTCCAAGCGACACCTAACCAATCTAGGAGATACCGCTCTCCAAAAGCTAATAGATGGTGTGTTGATGATGAACTCCTTGCTCTTGTGCTTCAAATGGTAGTCTCCCCAACACTCAACTCTCTCTCACAGATTTTCATATGGTGGAAAGATGATTTGAGTGGAAAGCAACTTCGGGAAGGCTAGAAATCAAGAATCTTGTGGTAGGATTGGAATATCTTGATCTCAACACATGAGTAGGTGGTTCTCTCTCAGAAAATGTATGTTGGAAGTGTAGGCACGTTCTGATGGCTCTCTCACAAATGGAGAAGGGGGTGGAGGGGTATATATAGGCCCCACACAAAATCCAACCATTACACGGTCAGACCGAATAGATGAACTCGGTGAGACCGATTTAGTTCAAAATGTGAATGTTAGGAATCTCAGTGGGACCGACTGGAATGATGTCTACTACGCAACCTTCTTCTTGTAGACGTTGTTGGGCCTCCAAGTGCAGAGGTTTGTAGGACAGTAGCAAATTTCCCTCAAGTGGATGACCTAAGGTTTATCAATCCGTGGGAGGCGTAGGATGAAGATGGTCTCTCTCAAGCAACCCTGCAACCAAATAACAAAGAGTCTCTTGTGTCCCCAACACACCTAATACAATGGTAAATTGCATAGGTGCACTAGTTCGGCGAAGAGATGGTGATACAAGTGCAATATGGATGGTAGATATAGGTATTTGTAATCTGAAAATATAAAAACAGCAAGGTTGCAAGTGGTAAAAGTGAGCGTAAACGGTATTGCAATGCTTCGAAACAAGGCCTAGGGTTCATACTTTCACTAGTGCAAGTTCTCTCAACAATAATAACATAATTGGATCATATAATTATCCCTCAACATGCAACAAAGAGTCACTCCAAAGTCACTAATAGTGGAGAACAAACGAAGAGATTATTGTAGGGTACGAAACCACCTCAAAGTTATCCTTTCTGATCGATCTATTCAAGAGTACGTAGTAAAATAACATGAAGCTATTCTTTCCGTTCGATCTTTCATAGAGTTCGTACTAGAATAACACCTTAAGACACAAATCAATCAAAACCCTAATGTCACCTAGATACTCCAATGTCACCTCAAGTATCCGTGGGTATGATTATACGATATGCATCACACAATCTCATATCCATCTATTCAATCCAACACAAAGTACTTCAAATAGTGCGCCAAAATTTCTACCGGAGAGCCAAGACAAAAACGTGTGCCAACCCCTATGCATAAGTTCACGAGGTCACGGAACCCACAAGTTGATCACCAAAACATACATCAAGTAGATCACGTGATATCCCATTGTCACCACAGATAAGCACATGCAAGACATACTTCAAGTGTTCTCGAATCCTTAAAGACTCAATCCGATAAGATAACTTCAAAGGGAAAAATCAATCCATTACAAGAGAGTAGAGGGGGAGAAACATCATAAGATCCAACTATAATAGCAAAGCTCGCGATACATCAAGATCGTACCACCTCAAGAACACGAGAGAGAGAGAGAGATCAAACATATAGCTACTGGTACATACCCTCAGCCCCGAGGGTGAACTACTCCCTCCTCGTCATGGAGAGCGCCGGGATGATGAAGATGGTCACCGGTGAGGGATCCCCACAGGGTCCCGATTGGTTTTTGGTGGCTACAGAGGCTTGCGGCGGCGGAACTCCCGATCTATTCTGCTCTCCGATGTTTTTAGGGTATATGGATATATATAGGCGAAAGAAGTCGGCCAGGGGAGCCACGAGGGGCCCACGAGGGTGGGGGCGCGCCTCCCTGCCTCGTGGCCACCTTGAAGCTTCCCTGACGTCTACTCCAAGTCTCCTGGATTGCTTCCGTTCCAAAAATAACTCTCCCGAAGGTTTCATTCCGTTTGGACTCCGTTTGATATTCCTTTTCTTCGAAACACTGAAATAGGCAAGAAAACAACAATTTGGGCTGGGCCTCCGGTTAATAGGTTAGTCCCAAAAATAATATAAAAGTGTATAAATAAGCCCATTAAACATCCAAAACAGAATATATAATAGCATGGAACAATAAAAAATTATAGATACGTTGGAGACTTATCAAGCATCCCCAAGCTTAATTCCTGCTCGTCCTCGAGTAGGTAAATGATAAAAACAGAATTTTTGATGTGGAATGCTACCTAACATATTTATCAATGTAACCATTGTGTCAAGAATATTCAGATCCATACGATTCAAGACAAAAGTTTAATATTGACATGAAAACAATAATACTTCAAGCATACTAACAAAGCAATCATGTCTTTTCAAAATAACATGGCCAAAGCAAGCTATCCCTACAAATCATATAGTCTGGCTATGCTCTATCTTCACCACACAAAATATTTAAATCATGTACAACCCCGATGACAAGCCAAGCAATTGTTTCATACTTTTGACGTTCTCAAACTTTTTCAATCTTCACGCAATACATGAGCGTGAGCCATGGACATAACACTATAGGTGGAATAGAATTGTGGTTGTGGAGAAGACAAAAAGGAGAAGATAGTCTCACATCAACTAGGCGTATCAACGGGCTATGGAGATGCCCATCAATAGATATCAATGTGAGTGAGTAGGGATTGCCATGCAACGGATGCACTAGAGCTATAAGTGTATGAAAGCTCAACAAAAGAAACTAAGTGGGTGTGCATCCAACTTGCTTGCTCACGAATACCTAGGGCAATTTGAGGAAACCCATCATTGGAATATACAAGCCAAGTTCTATAATGAAAGATTCCCACTAGTATATGAAATTTACAACATAGGAGACTCTCTATCATGAAGATGGTGCTACTTTGAAGCACAAGTGTGGTAAAAGGATAGTAGCATTGCCCCTTCTCTCTTTTTCTCTCATTTTTTTGGGCCTTCTCTTTTTTATGGCCTCTTTTCTCCCTTTTTTGTATTTGGGCTTCTTTGGCCTCTTTTATTTATTTATTTTTCGTCCAGAGTCTCATCCCGACTTGTGGGGGAATCATGGTCTCCATCATTCTTTCCTCACTGGGACAATGCTCTAATAATGATAATCATCACACTTTTATTTACTCACAACTCAAGAATTACAACTCGATACTTAGAACAAAATATGACTCTATGTGAATGCCTCCGGCGGTGTACCGGGATGTGCAATGACTCATGAGTGACATGTATGAGAGAATTATGAACGGTGGCTTTGCCACAAATATGATGTCAACTACATGATCATGCAAAGCAATATGACAATGATGGAGCGTGTCATAATAAACGGAATGGTGGAAAGTTGCATGGCAATATATCCCGGAATGGCTATGGAAATTCCATAATAGGTAGGTATTGTGGCTGTTTTGAGGAAGGTATATGGTGGGTATATGATACCGGCAAAAGGTGCGCGGTAAGGATGAGAGTGCGTATAATCCATGGACTCAACATTAGTCATAAAGAACTCATATACTTATTGCAAAAATCTATTAGTTATCGAAACAAAGTACTACGCGCATGCTCCTAGGGGGATAGATTGGCAGGAAAAGACCATCGCTCGTCCCCGACCGCCACTCATAAGGAAGACAATCAATAAATAAATCATGCTCCGACTTCATCACATAACGGTTCACCATACGTGCATGCTACGGGAATCACGAACTTTAACACAAGTATTTCTCAAATTCACAACTACTCACTAGCATGACTCTAATATTACCATCCTCATATCTCAAAACAATCATAAGGAATCAAACTTCACATAGTATTCAATGCACTTTATATGAAAGTTTTTATTATACCCATCTTGGATGCCCATCATATTAGGACTAAATTTTATAACCCAAGCAAAATATCATGCTGTTCTAAAGACTCTCAAAATAATATAAGTGAAGCACGAGAGTAAATGACAAACTACTCCGAAAGATATAAGTGAAGATCAACGAGTATCGAATAATTATGCAACTATGTGAAGACTCTCTAACATTTAAGAATTTCAGATCTTGGTATTTTATTCAAACAGCAAACAAAACAAAAGAAAATAAAATGACGCTCCAAGCAAAACACATATCATGTGGTGAATGACAATATAGCTCCAAGTAAAGTTACCGATGAATGGAGACGAAAGAGGGGATGCCATCCGGGGCATCCCCAAGCTTAGGCTCTTGGTTGTCCTTGAATATCACCTTGGGGTGCCTTGGGCATCCGCAAGCTTAGGCTATTGCAACTCCTTATTCCATAGTCCATCAAATCTTTACCCAAAACTTGAAAACTTCACAACACAAAACTTAACAGAAAACTCGTAAGCTCCGTTAGTATAAGAAAATAAATCACCACTTAGGTACTGTTGTGAACTCATTCTAAATTCATATTGGTGTAATATCTACTGTATTCCAACTTCTCTATGGTTCATACCCTCCGATACTACTCATAGATTCATCGAAATAAGCAAACAACACATAGAAAACAGAATCTGTCAAAAACAGAACAGTCTTTAGTAATCTGCATCAAACGCAAACTTCTGGAACTCAGAAAAATCTGCCAAAATAGGACGACATAGATAATTTGATTATTGATCGACTACAATTGGAATCAGTATTTTATAACTTTCTGGTAACTTTTAACAATTTTTTTCGTGAGCAGAAAGTTTCTGTCTTTTTCAGCAAGATCAAATAATTATCATCCAAGAAGATCCTATAGGTCTTACTTGGCACAAACACTAATTAAAACATAAAACCACATCTAACCAGAGGCTAGATGATTTATTTATTACTAAACAGGAACAAAAAGCACGGAACAAAAATAAAATTGGGTTGCCTCCCAACAAGCGCTAACATTTACCGCCCCTAGCTAGGCATGATGATTTCAATGATGCTCACATAAAAGATAAGAATTGAAACATAAAGAGAGCATCATGAAGAATATGACTAGCACATTTAAGTCTAACCCACTTCCTATTCATAGGGATTTTGTGAGCAAGGAACTTATGGGAACAATAATCAACTAGCATAGGAAGGCAAAACAAGCATAACTTCAAAACTTTAAGCACATAGAGAGGAAACTTGATATTATTGCAATTCCTACAAGCATATGTTCCTCCCTCATAATAATTTTCAGTAGCATCATGAATGAATTCAAAAATATAACCAACACCTAAATCATTCTTTTCATGATCTACAAGCATAGAAATTTTATTACTCTCCACATAAGCAAAATTCGTCTCAATCGGAATAGTGGGAGTATCATAAGAAACTCGAATACTATAAATTGTTTCCATATAAAAAAAGTAATGTTCAGAAAAAGGGTAATCATAATCATGACAAGTTTTCTAAATATAATCATCACTACTTTTTATAGCATAAGTTTCATCACAATAATCATCATAAGTAGCAACTTTGTTCTCATCATAATCAATTGAAACCTCTTCCAAGATAGTGGAATCATTACTAAATAAAGTCATGACCTCTCCAAATCCACTTTCATAATTATCATAATAAGATTCAACATCCTCCAAAATAGTGGGATCATTACTTTCTAAAGTTGACACTCTTCCAAACCCACTTTCATCAATATAATCATCATAAGTAGGAGGCATCCTATCATCATTATAAATTTGCATAGCAAAACTCGGGATACTAAAAATATCATGTTCATTAAACATAGCATCCCCAAGCTTGGGACAAACATTAATTGCAGCAAATATATTCTCAAAAACATCATCTTCATCAATCATAGCATCCCCAAGCTTGGGCCTTTTCATATCATAAGCATAATCACTCTCATCATTAATAGTATGGATATCACCAATAGTATAGCAATTATCATCATCACAATGAGTAATAGGGGCAACATCATTTGGGAGGGATACCTTTCTACCTTTACTCCTCCGTCTTTTCTTTTTCTTCTTCACATCATGTGTGGGTTTAACCCTCTTTTTTGAGCTCCTTATTAATGAGATTGGTTGGATAGAAGACTCCTCCTCGTTACCTGATTCATCATAAGAAATAATAGGAGGATATTGGGAAGCCTCTTCCCTTTCATTAGTATTATCTTCATCTTCTATTTGTTTCCTCTTCTTTATGTAATTGGCAATATAAGGATTTTCAATGCAATTCATCGCACAATACATAAAAATTTCTTCTAGATCAATATCGAGGAATTTCTCAAGGTTATATTCTGGAATATGCTTAGTTATACGTTTCATTTCTTCATAACCCAAAAGCAAACTAAGTTCATTATGATGTGCAAGGGAAATCAAGTCATCACAATTTTTGGACACGATTCGATCATGAAACAATTTGCATTTGATATTTAAATGACCATGTTCATTCCGAAGTTCACAAGTATGGCGAAGAAATTTTAAAATTTCAGCACAAACATCTAGCCTTTCTTGCAACCATTTAGTTTTCAAATACTTATGCCTCTTGCAAAATCTATTTTCCCTCATTGGTGTGTACTTGCAACCTCTATGCACTCCACAAAAATTTACATGCTTATAAGAGACATTCTCATCATGACTAGTGCAATCATCATTAGTACTATGGATATTCAAAGAGTTCATACTAACAACATTGCAATCATGCTCATCATTCAAAGACTTAGTGCCAAACATTCTAATGCATTCTTCCTCTAGCAATTGAGCACAATTATCGGAATCCTTATTTTCATGAAAGACATTAAAAAGATGAAGCATATGAGGTACCTGTCGGGGATATACCCCGCGGTGTAAACCGGCCGGAAGTTAACCCGGCCGGACTTGGCGGTTTATTTGAGGTCCCGCTGGCACTTGGCGATATTCACTGGTGACCCGCCTGGACACGGCAATTTACCAAAGAACCCGCCAGACGCGTTGTAACTCACTAGTGACCCGGCGGATGGGTCAGAGGAGCGACAAGACCCGATGGCCCGTCTGGCGGTTCATGAAGACCGGTTCAACTATTGTGGGCTGGTTTAAGAGGAAAGGCATAAGGAATATTTGTCTTACAAGGAGTTAAGACATGGACTTGTATCCGGTTTGTATTAGAGATAGACTAGTCCTAATCCTAATAGGACTCCACATGTAACCCGCCCCTTCAACATATATAAGGAGGGGCAGGGCTCCCCAACGAGGGGAAGGCTACAAGCAAGAAGAAACAATCTTAGGGCTAGACACAAAGAGGAGAGCCGGTTTACGGCGACTCCCTCGTGATGATAATGAGACCTAGCCTCAAACAGCATGTAGGGTTTTTACCGAATGATGTTTCCCGGGGCCCGAAGCTGTCTAAATCCTCGTCTTGTGTGTTGCGTCTCTCGATTCCGCTCAACCCCTCTCAAGCTACCACATAGATGCGTTGGCCTCACGACTAAGTCCTGACACTAAGGACATCTGCCGTGACAAATCCACGACAGTTGGCGCCCACCGTGGGGCCTGCGCACGGTGGTGATGAGTTCTTGGAGGGATCCTCTCAGGAGATCGAGAATTTCATAATTTACCGGTTGAAAGTCGGTTTCAGAAGGATCTACTTCGTTGACGAGTGTGACGCCCGGATAATTAAGCTACAGTAACCCTCTACTAGTGATGCCGCGTCACCTAGATTACTGTGACAAATCTCGCGTTAGTTCGGAACCGATTCAAATTCGAATTCAAAATCAAGTCAAACATTAAAGGTTTTCTGATATTAAAACTAAAATGTTCGGGTGGTTCCAAATAATTCATAAGTAATTATGGTGGAGGAACCACACTTTTATAAAAGGCATAAATACTCTAAAATGTTTTGAAAAGTAGCAAAAACAATTAGTTGAATGCCTTTTACAATAAATAAAATATTAAACTAATTTATTTTGTTGCCCAAACTTATGTGGCAGTAGCTAATTACTAACACTAAATTAGGGACTACTTTTATAGTTTATAAAACTAAAATAAAAGAGGGACTAAAATAAAACAGAAAACATAAAAGTTAAAAAAAATGTGAAAGAAAAGAGAGGGAGCGAGAGAGCAACCCCGGAGGACCTAACTTACTAGGCCACTTGGCCCACCTATCCATAAAAGGCCCAGCCCACCCCCTGTTTTCCCCTTCCTCCTGCTACAGGAAGCAGAGGGGATCGTGGAGGCCATCCATGGCACCTCGGCCAGGTGCCGGCCATCCACGACCTTTCCCATAGTCTACATGACCCTGGTGCCCCTCCCCCAAACCCTAATCCCCTCCCTAGCTGCCCCCAGATCCGTTTCCCCTCTCCCTCACTCGTCCTCTTCTCCGCAGCGATCGCAGTCACAGCCGTTGCCACGGCTATTGCCGTCCTCATGGCCGTCGTCGTCCCCGCGTTGAGCTAGGACGTCCTGGGGCTTCACCACCATCGCCTCCTTCGTCTACGATATTGGGTTGGACCGGGGAGGCCTCGTACGCCCGCCGTCGCCGTCGTCCCCGTCGCGTACATCTCCGGCCGTCATCGTCGATTCCGACCGCTCCAGTCCACCCCCGGCCTCCTCGACCGCGCCCCCGAGCTCGCAGTGAGCTCCTCTCCCGATTTCCCTGCTTTTCCCCTTCGATTGTCGCCGTATGCATTGCCCCACGAGGAACAGCCACCATGGCCGGAGTTGGCCCGTCCGTGCCCCTAGTCGGGCTCTCGCGCGTGCCCGCGCGCCTCCGTGCCCGCCCGTTTGCGCCTGGACTCGCGCACCGTGCGTGCTCCCGCGCCCCCTGGTCGCCCTGCCTGCGTGCGTGTGAGAGCTCGGCCGCGCTGCTACGCCAAGACGCTTGTTGTCCCCGCTTCGTTCTTTGCCGCCGTTTTTTAAATGCGCCGCCGCTGCTCCTACCTTCCCTACCCCCCCCTTTGCCCATCGCCGGCGGCCCACATGCCGCCCGCCTACAGCCGTCGTCGCCACCTTCAAGCCTCCCAGGCGCCCGACTGCTTGCTCTGGCCGCGATCGCGAAGGCCAAGGCCAGTGCCTCTGTGGCCTCGTTTGGTTTAGGAACTAATCCCCATTAGTGCTAACCCCTCCTAATTAGTGTATGACACATGGGTCCCATCTACTAACTCCCCTTTAAATCAATCATTAAAAATAAAAGTGTTCCTATGACAGTTGGGACCCACCTGTACTATTTGTGTGGATAAGGTCAAATAAAGCCCTCTATGACATGTGGGCCCCATATGTCGATTGGACCATCAACTTTGTCACTTTGATTGTTGATCGGTGATCAAGCGATCAAGACGACCCACATGTCATGCTATTACACACATTGCTGGGTACACTCCTGTACCCAAGGCAACTTATCTATTTATTATTTTCGTATTAAAATAAATCCAGTAATTCCAGAATATGTTTAAAACTTAGAAAATTCAAATAAAATAAACCGTAACTCCGATGAAAATGTTTTCTATATGAAAGTTGCTCGAAAAAATCCAACGAATCCGAATCGTGGTCCGTTCATCATCACATGCCCCTAGCATGCTGAACATGGAACTTTCCCCTCTTTTCCTTGTGCGAATCCACCTAACGCCGGGAATTCATCCTCGGATGTTTCCCCCTTCGCCAGTATCGCCTAGCGCTGCGTTAGAACACGTCTAGCTCTGTCTGTTGTCCTATTATGCACTTGCCTGCTATGTATTTACTGTTTCTTCCCCTCTTCTCTCCGGTGACCCCGAGACCGATCTTGATGTCCTGTGATCGACTCGCCACCGACGACCCCTCTCTCTTGCCGTGAGCAACCAGGCAAGCCCCCCCCCTTGATCACCAGATATCGCCTACTCTTCTCTATCTTGCTTGCATTAGAGTAGTATGGCATATTCTTGTTTTGATACTCCTATCTTGCTGCATAGCCTTGTCCTTGTAACCATCATTGTTACCTTACGCAATCCTATATGCTTAGTATAGGATGCTAGTACTTTCATCTGTGGCCCTACATTCTTGTCCGTCTGCGTGCTATACTATCGGGCCGTGATCACTCGGGAGGTGATCACGGTATATACTATATACTTTACACTATTACATTACAGTGGTACTGTTAGGAGATGGGGCTGAAAGGACGGGTGGCTCCATCCCGTAGAGGTGGGCTGGGTTCCCGACAGCCCCGATTGTTACTTTATGGCGGAGCGACAGGGCAGGTTGAGACCGCCTAGGAGAGAGGTGGGCCTGGCCTGTTCGGCGTTCGCGGATACTTAACACGCTTAACGAGGTCTTGGTATTTGATCTGAGTTGGCTACGAGCTTATACGCACTAACCATCTACGCGGGAGTAGTTATGGGTATCCCGCGTCGTGGTATCACCGAAGCACTTCGAGACGTCGGCGACGGAGCAGCGCCAGCGCCGGATTGGACCGGAACGCTGATGGGCTAGGTGCGCTTCGGCCACAGACGCATAGCGTGCAGTGTGCTTAGGGCGATGGGCCCGCACCCTGCGCTTAGGTTTAGACCGGCGTGTTGGCCTCTCTGTTGTGCCTAGGTGGGGCTGCGGCGTGTTGATCTTCCGCGGCGGGCATGACCCAGGAAAGTGTGTCCGCCAAATGGGATCAAGCGTCTTTGGGTAAGATGGTGCACCCTATGGGAAGTTAATCTATTCGGATAGCCGTGATCTTGATAACAGGGCGACTTGGAGTTGTACCTTGAGCTTATGACAACTAGAACCGGATACTTGATAAAACACACCCTTCCAAGTGCCAGATACAACCGGTGTTCGCTCTCTCTCAGGGATATGAGGAGGGGATCGCCGGGTAGGATTAGTGCTATATGATGTTACTTGGAGGACTTCAGATTGTCCCCTCCTACCTGTTGCAAGACAGATGTCCAGAAGCGTAGTCTTCGTTAAGACTAGCTATCCCCCTCTTATTCTGGCTTTCTGCAGTTTAGTCCACTGATATGGCCCTTTACACATATATCCATGCATATGTAGTGTAGCTCCTTGCTTGCGAGTACTTTGGATGAGTACTCACGGTTGCCTTGTTCCCCCTTTTCCCCCTACCTCTACTCGATTGCTGCAACCAGACGATGGAGCCCAGGAGCCAGACGCCACCGCCTATGACGACTACTACTCGGGAGGTGCCTACTTCTACGTGCAGCCCGCTGACGACGACCAGGAGTAACTAGGAGGATCCCAGGCAGGAGGCCTGCTCCTCTTTCGATCTGTATCCCAGTTTGTGCTAGCCATCTTATGGCACCTTGTTTAACTTATGTCTGTACTCAGATATTGTTGCTTCCGCTGACTCGTCTATGATCGAGCACTTGTATTCGAGCCCACGAGGCCCCTGGCTTGTATTATGATGCTTGTATGACTTATTTTATTTGTAGAGTTGTGTTGTGATATCTTCCCGTGAGTCCCTGATCTTGATCGTACACATTTGCGTGCATGATTAGTGTACGATTAAATCGGGGGCGTCACAACGAGCAGTCAAAACAACATGTTCAGATTCGATCGAGATGAGTCAAGGTTCTACAAGTTGCCAAGCCAAGTCAAATCGCCCGGGCAATGGTCACGTTGGATAATGGAAAGTATGGTCAGCAATTAACAATGGAACCTACTTGGAAGGGTCTACGTCAGAGTCATATTCGTTAATCCAGATTTATAGTCGATGAGATTTGAAGGATACGAGGGTTTGGCATTTTATCTGCGCATCGCCGAGGCAACGCGATCTGTCGAATCCGAGTTGGAGATCAATACTACCGTACGCCAGGTTAGATCAGTAAAAACACGCCTGCAGAGACAAGGGTAAAAACCCGAGGCGGTTTCATACATTGAGCTGCTAAAAGTTGCTGCTACTGTTGCACGGAGGAGGACTACTTCTAAATAAACAAATTATGCTACTATTGCTTAAAGGCAATGCTACGTGGCTGCTATTCCCATCAAGTGATAAATCTAGTACTTGAGTACTGCCTATGTTATAGCTTAGATTTTGAGGAGATATTATTGGTGGAGACCGCTTTACGTGAGCATGCATGTTTGGACAAAGGACTACCGCACCGGCCTCGCCTCCACTCCTGCCGCATGTTGCCGCAGTCTTGAGTCGCCCGCCTGTGTGGCTGGCCTTACCCCGCCGCTCGCTTGTGGCTGCAGATCCAATGGACGGCCTCTTCTGCTGCTCTGGGCTGCCAGCCTGCTTCGCCGGGTCAATTCTGCAGCAGCTACGAGCCGTCCTCGGGTTAAAGTCAATCCGCCGGCCCGCCGGTTTCGTACCGTTCTTGAAGCGGCCTCCGCGGCGAGTTGCTGTCTGTATCAGCCACCGCTACACCCTTCACGACCGAGCGTCTCACCGCTATCGTAATCTGCCTCGCTACTCCTGCCTGTGCGTTCCCGAATCGCCATTGAAACCCGTTGTCTCTACCTGCGGGCCTCGCTGCCGCCTCTGCTGCATAGCCGCAGCCTGCCAAGTCGCTGGTGATGGAGGTCGTTCCATAGGTGAAGAACAATTAACAAAGGGTCAAACCACCGCTCACACCTGTGATTGGTCGATCAATCAAGTCATGAAGATCGACGGGCGCGCGGCGTACTATGTGCCTCGTGGACCGTCGGATCACAAGTTGCGGAGAAGGCATATTCCACCGGAGTGGTGCTTTGTATATGAGTGCAGCGATTGTACCCAATTTTACACCGGTCCACGTCTCCGCCTGCTGCCGCTCTTGTGACCATGGATGCAACCAGGGTACCCATGACAGGCGGCCCTACCGCGCTGCACAATACTACAAGGTGCCATCCTTCCTACATATTTTATCAGCGCAAATAGTGTTTTTCCAAGAACAATTACTCTGGTCTTTGCTATTTTTGGGCAGGATCATTATTTGTTACAAAGGTGTCGCAAAGGGGCACGCACCTAGATTATTGCACTAGGGCTGGTCCGTGCCATGCCGCTAGACGGCTACATGGGTAAGTCGCCGTCCCCCGCTTCATCAACACATGGGACTAACTCGCCCGTCAGCTTACAACGCCGCGGCCAGCTCGCCCGTCCGTATCGGCTTTTAGAACGCCGCCGCCGGTTCATCCGTTTGTTCCTGCGGGTGACTCATCTGTGGTTGATTTTAGCTTCACCATGGCGGATAATTTCTGGCCTAACACATCAGGTGATATCCATCTAAAATATATTTTATTAGTGCATATTATTTTTGTCAAAGAGCAGTTTATCTTTGCCTTGGTCGCAATATTGTATGCGGGACAATTATTCATTATAAGCGTGGTTTATACCATGGGTACGGCACGCGCGCGGCAACGCCCCGCCCGGTGTTCGTCCGTGCCACATTACACGGTGAATGGACGCGTGCAAGACGCCGCCCTTACGGCCTGGTTTACATCAGCTTGTCGGGACCGTGCCTGCGTTTGACTCGCCCGTCCGAACCAGTTTACAACACCGTGGCCGGTTCATCTGTCCAAGCCACCTCTAATACTGTGGACGTCTCTACCGTCCATTTATTGCGGCCTGGTCTACATCAACATACCAGGCCGCACCTGTCTGCATGAGCAAGTCACAGCTTGGGTAGCCCGGTTTTTTTTTCGAAATGGAGGCAAATTATCATATACTATCAACCGCCGTCTACACTGGATGGCTCAATGGGCAGGCGCACAAGTCGCTGCCACTACAGTTTGGTTGACTTCAAATCGCCAGTTGGAAGGAACCATTGGCGAGTTCGACACGGCTCATACGGGATCATTTATAACCCGCCGCGATCATCACAACCTTGGTGGATTCACATCGTGTTATCAACACCAATGATATACAAGTTATGCCGGTTTATATCACGGTCAAATATGGAGAGTTTCAAGCCAACTCCTCGAGTCACCTTGAGACTCGGGGGCTACGATGACATGACTAAGCAAATCTTGCCAGTTTCAGCAAATTTAAGAACCCCGGGACGATGGAGGGAAAGATAACCCGGTCCCGGAGGCTACTGTTATTTGAAGGCCGTCAGAAAATTTCCGGCTTAGTAAGTATATGACAGTTAAAAAATCCCGGCTCAATGAAGAAGTTCCGGATCATCAAAAAGGATTCCGGTTTAAAATCCGGCTCAAGGGAAGTCAGTCTCACTGAAGCTCTCAAGTATCCGGTTTACAATCCGGTTCAAGGGAAATATATTCTCCCACAAAACTCTCAAGCGCTCAAATCCGGTTTAAAAATGTCCGGTTCAAAAAGGAATTAACTTCTCGCAAGTTCGAGTTGAAAGGCCATCAGAAAATTTCCGGATGAAAATGAAGATTCCGGTTTACAATCTGGTTCAAGGGAAAGATGTCTCCCAAAAAGCTTTGAAGCTCTCAATATCCGGTTCAAAATCCCGGTTCAAGAAGGATTTATCTCTTGCAAAAAGTTAAAGGGTGCCAAAGAGGACCTGCTGCCATGAAGCGCGGTCCAAACATGGGTATCATACCTTATTGGCTTATCATATTATTGGTCACTTGGGGGCTTGGTTGTATCCGAACCATAGCCACGCCTCTTGATCGGCCTAGTGCCACAACATCACTTGGGGGCTTGGTCATGTCCGAACCAATGCAACGCCTTTTGATAGGCGAAAGCCACCAGATCACTTGGGGACATGGTCAAGTCTGAACCAGTCACGCCTCTTGATCGGCCTAAGGCCATAGAGTCACTTGGGGCTTGGTCGAACCCAACCATTGCCACGCCACTTGATCGGCATAATGCCACGGTTTCGATTGGGGACATGGCTGACTTGAACCATAGCTACACCTTATTGGGAGCTTGGTCGGTGTCCGACCATGGTAACACCATCGATCGGCTCGATAAAAAGCCTTTTTTGCAAGTGGTCTTATCATTGCCTTTGCTTCCATATTTTTTCATAACTGTTATTTGATCTTTGTTGTGTTTTTAAACCGACATTGTTAATCTGTTTCAAACTGTCAACTACAAATTGGCAGAACACGGTCAAATCCTAATCCGGAGGCTATCTGCCTGGTTTGATTTTAGGTTACCATCTTATTATGGAGTAAACCGGTGTTCATTAACCCGGCTTGACTTTCAATTACAAATTGTCGAGACATGATCAAATCATAACCCAAGACTATCCGCCGGTCTGGTTTGACTACTGAGTCGCCAATATATATATGGTTAAACCGGTGTTTATCACAACCGATGCACGGTTTCATCATAAACTGGCACAGTATGAAAGGAGTTATCATTACTCAAGATTGGGGTTATCACCCTTACTACAAAAAGTTGGTAAACCAATGATGTGATTCAATGTCACAGGTATGACGTATTTCATTGATTATTCTTAAGTGCAGCCTTGGTTATAAACCTGGGTTATATGTTGGGCATTATGACCTGTCCGGCGGTAAACCGCCAGGACATTTTAAAGTTGTTGTATGCAGAGACAGGTTGAATAAAGCATGATGATAAATTATCCGGTGTTTATTAAACCGGCCTGGCTTTAAGACGATAAGTCGCCAGTATATGATGAGAAATTATCCGCTGTTTGTTAACCCGGCCTGGCTTTGGACTATAAGTCGCCAGTACATATTTGGATTGCGCCATTGGAATCATGCGCTTATAAATCATTGGGTTATATTATTCAAATAGCCAAACTTGGCTGAATTTTCATTATGATATTGAATGAATAAGGTTTTTCATACCAGAGTATATTATCTTGAATAGCCAACATGGCTGGATTTTATTATGGTTATCAATAACCAGTATTATGATTAAGGTTTTCAAAGTCGCTTTAGCGCAATGGCTATCATATTATCAATGGATATGATTTATTCTACAATTCAAGGCATAGTCCCGAGTTGCTGCAGGCTTACAACCCGGCACTTGGGGGCTACATTATTTAAGTTGAGATTACATCAAATATGCAAATCTCATGTCGCTGCAAGCATTGACCATGACACTTGGGGGCTAATGCAAAGTCATTGTTTGCTCACCTTATTGAAGACCCGACTCATCACATCGTAATGAGCCGGCCCTTGGGGACTACCAGTTGCTTCTGTCACCAATTCAAGGTACAAAGTTTTTTATCCATTACATTGTCCACTGTTCAGTTGGTAAAGCACAAGGCTCTTAACCTTGTGGACATGGATTCAAGCCCCATGATGGGGGTTACATCATATGATGTTATTTTTATTGAAGTATATATCAAGTCCCAGCTCAATATTATCTTACTGAGACCACCCTTGGGGGCTACACCGTTGCTGTTCAAAGTTTAGATGATTATGTTTACAAAGTCTCTGCTCATTATTGCATAATGACCCGGCCCTTGGGGGCTACACTGGTTGAAGTTTTTATGAGTATAAGACAATTACAAGTCCCAGGTTGCTGCAAGCATGACAACCCGGCACTTGGGGGCTACATAGTATGGAGTATTCCGTTTTTACTAGTCACTGGGATGAACAACATGGATTTCTTTAAAAGTGGCAGTATTTATATTGAAGCAAAGTCTTAAGCCACCACTTTGTTCTGCTCAAAGACTTGGGGGCTACAGGTATTATATTATTATCGAAGAAATATTTTCAAATTCTCTGATTGAGCAAACTAGGTTGAGCCGGTGTCACCAATCATTATGACCCTGTGGCTGCAACCCGACAGTCTTTGGCAATGATAAAACCGGCAAGTTCTGCATCTTCAAACCGGTTGAATATCAGATGAGTATTTCAAGATCAATATTTATTAAACCGGCGCTTTGGAAGCCGACTCAAGTGGATTATTCTTCACAATATTTTTTCTATAAGAAGCCAACATCAGCAATTTGAGTATGAAGCTGGTTATTGACCCAGATTTTCTAGAAGGAGGAAATGACAAAAGACTTAAGAACGATCAGGTGCCGGTCTACAAGAATTCTTAACCCGGAGCACAATCTGCCAAATTTGTTCTGGTGTTTATTTTGCAGCATAAGTTTACCATGGATAAATCCAAGCTAAACTTGGGGGCTAATGTCGGGGATATACCCCGCGGTGTAAACCGGCCGGAAGTTAACCCGGCCGGACTTGGCAATTTATTTGAGGTCCCGCTGGCACTTGGCGATATTCACCTGGTGACCCGCCCAGACCTGGCAATTTACCAGCAACCCGCCAGGACGTTGTAACTCACTAGTGACCCGGCGGACGGGTCAGAGGAGCGACAAGACCCGGTGGCCCGTCTGGCGGTTCATGAAGACCGGTTCAACTATTGTGGGCCGGTTTAAGAGGAAAGGCATAAGGAATATTTGTCTTACAAGGAGTTAAGACCTGGACTTGTATCCGTTTTGTATTAGAGATAGACTAGTCCTAATCCTAATAGGACTCCACATGTAACCCGCCCTTCAACATATATAAGGAGGGCAGGGCTCTAACGAGGGAAGGCTACAAGCAAGAAGAAACAATCTTAGGGCTAGACACAAAGAGGAGAGCCGGTTTACGGCGACTCCCTCGTGATGATAATGAGACCTAGCCTCAAACAACATGTAGGGTTTTTACCGGATGATGTTTCCCGGGGCCCGAAGCTGTCTAAATCCTCGTCTTGTGTGTTGCGTCTCTCGATTCCGCTCAACCCCTCTCAAGCTACCACATAGATGCATTGGCCTCACGACTAAGTCCTGACACTAAGGACATCTGCTGTGACAAATCCACGACAGTACCCTTAATTCCATTTTTTGTAGTTTTATTTTATAGAATAAACTAGTGATAAAACAAGATATAAAAGGATTCGATTGCAAGATCTAAAGATATACCTTCAAGCACTCACCTCCCCGGCAACGGCGCCAGAAAAGAGCTTGATGTCTACTACGCAACCTTCTTCTTGTAGACGTTGTTGGGCCTCCAAGTGCAGAGGTTTGTAGGATAGTAGCAAATTTCCCTCAAGTGGATGACCTAAGGTTTATCAATCTGTGGGAGGCTGCTACCTCTTGGAGCACTGCGTTGGATTTCCCCGAAGAGGAAAGGATGATGCAGCAAAGTAGCGTAAGTATTTCCCTCAGTTTTTGAGAACCAAGGTATCAATCCAGTAGGAGGCTACGCGCGAGTCCCTCGTACCTACACAAAACAAACAACTCCTTGCAACCAAGGCGAATAGGGGTTGTCGATCCCTTCAAGGTCACTTACGAGAGTGAGATCTGATAGAGATGATAGATAATATTTTTGGTATTTTTGGTATAAAGATGCAAAGTAAAATAAAAGGCAAAGTAAAAAAGCAAAGCAATATTAAAGTGATGGAAGATTAATATGATGGATATAGACCCGGGGGCCATATATTTCACCAGTGGCTTCTCTCAAGAGCATACATATTCTACGGTGGGTGAACGAATTACTGTTGAGCAATTGATAGAATTGAGCATAGTTATGAGAATATCTAGGTATGATCATGTATATAGGCATCACGTCCGAGACAAGTAGACCGACTCCTGCCTGCATCTACTACTATTACTCCACTCATCGACTGCTATCCAACATGCATCTAGAGTATTAAGTTCAAGAAAACAGAGTAACGCCTTAAGCAAGATGACATGATGTAGAGGATAAATTCATGCAATATGATAAAACCCAATCTTGTTATCCTCGATGACAACAATACAATCGTGCCTTGCTTCCCCTCATCACACCGGGAAAGGACACGCAAGATTGAACCCAAAGCTAAGCACTTCTCCCATTGCAAGAAAAACCAATCTAGTAGGCCAAACCAAACTGATAATTCGAAGAGACTTGCAAAGATAACCAATCATACATAAAAGAATTCAGAGAAGATTCAAATATTGTTCATAGATAATCTTGATCATAAACTCACAATTCATCGGTCTCAACAAACACACCGCAAAAAGAAGATTACATCAAATAGATCTCCATGAGAGAGGGGGAGAACATTGTATTGATATCCAAAAAGAGAGAAGAAGCCATCTAGCTACTAACTATGGACCCGAAGGTCTGAGGTAAACTACTCACACTTCATCGGAGGGGCTATGATGATGTAGAAGCCCTCCGTGGTGGATGCCCTCTTCGGCGGAGCTCCGGAATAGGCCCCAAGATGGGATCTCGTGGGTACAGAAGGTTGCGACGGTGGAATTAGGTTTTTGGCTCCGTATCTGATCGTTTGGGGGTACGTAGGTATATATAGGAGGAAGAAGTACGTCGGTGGAGCTTCGTGGGCCCCACGAGGGTGGGGGGCGCGCCCTGGGGGGTAGGCGCGCCCCCCTACCTCGCGCCCACCTCGAAGCTTCCTTGGCGTAGGGTCCAAGTCTCCTAGGTCATATTCGGTGAGAAAATCACGTTCCCAAAGGTTTCATTCCGTTTGGACTCCGTTTCTTCGAAACTCTAAAATAGGCAAAAAAACAGCAATTCTGGGCTGGGCCTCCGGTTAATAGGTTAGTCCCAAAAATAATATAAAAGTGGAAAATAAAGCCCAATATGGTCCAAAACAGTAGATAATATAGCATGGAGCAATCAACAATTATAGATACGTTGTAGACGTATCAGGCATCCCCAAGCTTAATTCCTGCTCGTCCTCGAGTAGGTAAATGATAAAAGAAAGAATTGTTTACGCGGAGTGCTTCTTGGCATAATTTCAATGTAATTCTTCTTAATTGTGGTATGAATATTCAGATCCGAAAGATTCAAGATAAAAGTTTATATTGACATAAAAATAATAATACTTCAAGCATACTAACTAAGCAATTATGTCCTCTCAAAATACCATGGCCAAAGAAAGTTCATCCCTACAAAATCATATAGTTTAGTCATGCTCCATTTTCGTCACACAAGAATGATCTCATCATGCACAACCCCGATGACAAGCCAAGCAATTGTTTCATACTTCAGTAATCTCAAACTTATAAACCTTCACGCAATATATGAGCGTGAGCCATGGACATAGCACTATGGGTGGAATAGAATATGATGATGGGGGTTATGTGGAGAAGACAAAAAAAGGAGAAGATCTCACATCAACGAGGCTAATCAATAGGCTATGGAGATGCCCATCGATTGATGTTAATGCAAGGAGTAGGGATTGCCATGCAACGGATGCACTAGAGCTAAAAATGTATGAAAGCTCGACAAAAGAAACTAAGTGGGTGTGCATCCAACTTGCTTGCTCAAGAAGACCTAGGGCACTTGAGGAGGCCCATTGTTGGAATATACAAGCCAAGTTCTATAATGAAAAATTCCCACTAGTATATGAAAGTGACAAAACAAGAGACTCTCTATCATGAAGATTATGGTGCTACTTTGAAGCACAAGTGTGGCAAAGGATAGTAGCATTGTCCCTTCTCTCTTTTTCTCTCATTTTTCATTTTTTTGGTGGGCTTCTTTGGCCACTCTTTTTTTATTTGGGCTTCTTTGGCCTCTTTTATTTTGATAACCTCACATGGGACAATGCTCTTGAAAATGATGATCATCACACTTCTATTTATTTACAACTCAATGATTACAACTCGATACTAGAACAAAGTATGACTCTATATGAATGCCTCCGGCGGTGTACCGGGATATGCAATGAATCAAGAGTGACATGTATGAAAGAATTATGAACGGTGGCTTTGCCACAAATACTATGTCAACTACATGATCATGCTAAGCAATATGACAATGATGAATTTGTCATGATAAACGGAATGGTGGAAAGTTGCATGGCAATATATCTCGGAATGGCTATGGAAATGCCATAATAGTTAGGTATGGTGGCTGTTTTGAGGAAGATATAAGGAGGTTTATGTGTGAAAGAGCGTATCATATCACGGGGTTTGGATGCACCGGCGAAGTTTGCACCAACTCTCAATGTGAGAAAGGGCAATGCACGGCATCAAGAGGCTAGCAATGATGGAAGGGTGAGAGTGCGATAATCCATGGACTCAACATTAGTCATAAAGAACTCACATACTTATTGCAAAAATCTACAAGCCATCAAAAACCAAAGCACTACGCGCATGCTCCTAGGGGGATAGATTGGTAGGAAAATACCATCGCTCGTCCCCGACCGCCACTCATAAGGAAGACAATCAAAGAACACCTCATGTTTCAAATTTGTTACATAACGTTTACCATACATGCATGCTACGGGACTTGCAAACTTCAACACAAGCATTTCTAAAATTCACAACTACTCAACTAGCACGACTTTGATATTATCACCTCCATATCTCAAAACAATTATCAAGCATCAAACTTTTCTTAGTATTCAACGCACTCAAAAGAAAGTTTTACAAATCTTGAATACCAAACATATTAAAATTATTAAGAAAATTACCATGCTATTTAAGACTCTCAAAATAATCTAAGTGAAGCATGAGAGATCAATTGTTTCTATAAAACAAATCCACCACCGTGCTCTAAAAGATATAAGTGAAGCACTAGAGCAAAACTATATGGCTCAAAAGATATAAGTGAAGCACATAGAGTATTCTATCAAATTCCAATTCATGTATGGCTCTCTCAAAAGGTGTGTACAGCAAGGGTGATTGTGGTAAACTAAAAAGCAAAGACTCAAATCATACAAGACGCTCCAAGCAAAACACATATCATGTGGTGAATAAAAATATAGCTCCAAGTAAAGTTACCGATGGAAGTAGACGAAAGAGGGGATGCCTTCCGGGGCATCCCCAAGCTTTGACTTTTTGGTGTCCTTATATTATCTTGGGGGTGCCATGGGCATCCCCACGCTTAGGCTCTTGCCACTCCTTGTTCCATAATCCATCAAAAGATTTCACCCAAAACTTGAAAACTTCACAACACAAAACTCAACAGAAATCTCGTGAGCTTTGTTAGCGAAAGAAAACAAAATACCACTTCAAGGTACTGTAATGAACTCATTCTTTATTTATATTGGTGTTAAACCTAATGTATTCCAACTTCTCTATGGTTTATAAACTATTTTACTAGCCATAGATTCATCAAAATAAGCAAACAACACACGAAAAACAGAATCTGTCAAAAACAGAACAGTCTGTAGTAATCTGTAACTAACGCAAACTTATGGAACTCCAAAACTAGAGCCAAAATAGGAAGACCTAGGAAATTTGTTTATTGATCAGCAGCAATTGGAATCACTATTTTATCACGTTTTGGTGATTTTTAAAAATTGTTTTCGTGAACGGAAAGTTTCTAGAAATTACAGCAAGATCAAATAACTATCATCCAAGAAGATCCTATAGGTTTAACTTGGCACAAACACTAACTAAAACATAAAAACACATCTAACCAGAGGATAGATCAAAGATTTATTCCTAAATAGAAGCAAAAGCAAAAAAACTAAAAATAAAATTGGGTTGCCTCCCAACAAGCGCTATCGTTTAACGCCCCTAGCTAGGCATAAAAGCAAGGATAGATCTAGGTATTGCCATCTTTAGTAGGCAATTCTTAAATGAGACATCTACCTTCCTTAGAAATTTCTTTCTTTATAGTAATTATCAAACTTTTAGGCACAAGATCGAACAATGCATTCGTAGCAAATGGTTCCTTAATGATAGCAAAAAGATCGGGATGAATACTTATAGATTTAAGATCTGCAGTTTC
This sequence comes from Aegilops longissima, assembly GCA_021605205.1. NCBI lineage: Eukaryota > Viridiplantae > Streptophyta > Magnoliopsida > Poales > Poaceae > Aegilops > Aegilops longissima. The sequence goes on from CM038676.1 coordinate 287,177,542, forward strand.
CTTACTAGAGGATTCACCCTTATTTTTAGGAACATACATAAGCTTAGCCACTTTATTAGAAGGACTTGGAGTATTCTTAACTGAAGAGAAGGCGGTTCCCAAGTTGGTAATGATTCCCTCAAGTTTACCGATTCTAGTGGAATCTTGATTTATTCTTTCATTAACTATGGGTTCCTTCTCCTTAATATTTTTCAAAGTTACTCCTACCTTAGATCCATATTGGGTAATTTGATTGTGGATCTTTTTATCTAGATTTTCAATTAACTCAACGGTAGCAACTTTATTTTCAATAATTTCAAGTCTTTGCATTACATGCTCCAAAGTTAACATAGTCCCATTAACCAAAAGAGGTGGTGAGCCAAATAAATCTATCATAGCATTATAAGAGTCAAAAGTGTGGCTACCCAAGAATTCCCTCCGGTAATGGTATCAAGGATATATCTATACCAAGGATTAGCACCTACATAAAAATTGCGGAGAAGAACTGAAGTAGATTGCTTCCTGGTAGATCTATTTTGAGCATTGCAAATTCTATACCAAGCGTCTTTTAGATTTTCTCCCTCCCTTTGCTTAAAATTTAGAACTTCATCCTCGGGAGACAACGGAGAAGATATAAGACTAGCCATAACAACAAGCAAGCGAGAAAAAGGCAAACGGAAAAGAGAGGGCGAATAAAACGGCAAGGGTGAAGTGGGGGAGAGGAAAACGAGAGGAAAATGGCAAATAATGTAATGCGAGAGATAAGGGATTGTGATGGGTACTTGGTATGTTGACTTTTACGTAGACTCCCCGACAACGGCGCCAGAAATTCTTCTTGCTACCTCTTGAGCACTGCGTTGGATTTCCCCGAAGAGGAAAGGATGATGCAGCAAAGTAGCGTAAGTATTTCCCTCAGTTTTTGAGAACCAATGTATCAATCGAGTAGGAGGCTACGCGCGAGTCCCTCATACCTACACAAAACAAATAACTCCTCGCAACCAACGCGAATAGGGGTTGTCAATCCCTTCACGGTCACTTACGAGAGTGAGATCTGATAGAGATGATAGATAATATTTTTGGTATTTTTGGTATAAAGATGCAAAGTAAAATAAAAGACAAAGTAAAAAAGCAAAGCAATATTAAAGTGATGGAAGATTAATATGATGGAGATAGACCCGGGGGCCATAGATTTCACTAGTGGCTTCTCTCAAGAGCATAAATATTCTACGGTGGGCGGACGAATTAATGTTGAGCAATTGACAGAATTGAGCATAGTTATGAGAATATCTAGGTATGATCATGTATATATGCATCACGTCCCAGACAAGCAGACTGACTCCTGCCTGCATCTACTACTATTACTCCACTCATCGACCGCTATCCAGCATGCATATAGAGTATTAAGTTCAAGAAAACAGAGTAACGCCTTAAGCAAGATGACATGATGTAGATGGATAAATTCATGCAATATGATAAAAACCCCATCTTGTTATCCTCGATGGCAACAATACAATACGTTCCTTGCTGCCCCTACTGTCACTGGGAAAGTACACCGCAAGATTGAACCCAAAGCTAAGCACTTCTCCTATTGCAAGAACAACCAATCTAGTAGGCCAAACCAAACTGATAATTCGAAGAGACTTGCAAAGATAACCAATCATACATAAAAGAATTTAGAGAAGATTCAAATATTGTTCATAGATAATCTTGATCATAAACCCACAATTCATCGATCTCAACAAACACACCGCAAACAGAATATTACATTGAATAGATCTCCACGAGAGGGAGGGAGAACATTGTATTGAGATCCAAAAAGAGAGAAGAAGCCATCTAGCTACTAACTATGGACCCGAAGGTCTGAGGTAAACTACTCACACTACATATGGTGTTGATGTAGAAGCCCTCCATGGTGGATGCCCTCTCCGGCGGAGCTCCGGAACAGGCCCCAAGATAGGATCTCGTGGGTACAGAATGTTGCGGCTGTGGAATTAGGTTTTTGGCTCCGTATCTGATCGTTTGGGGGTACGTATGTATATATAGGAGGAAGAAGTACGTCGGTGGACCTTCATGGGCCCCACGAGGGTGGGGGGCGCGCCCCCCTACCTCGTGCCCACCTTGAAGCTTCCTTGGCGTAGGGTCCAAGTCTCCTGGGTCATATTCGGTGAGAAAATCACCTTCCCGAAGGTTTCATTCCGTTTTTCGAAACTCTGAAATAGGCATAAAACATCAATTCTGGGTTGGGCCTCCGGTTAATAGGTTAGTCCCAAAAATATTATAAAAGTGGAAAATAAAGCCCAATATGGTCCAAAACAGTACATAATATAGCATGGAGCAATCAAAAATTATAAATACGTTGGAGACGTATCAGAGGCGTAGGATGAAGATGGTCTCTCTCAAGCAACCCTTCAACCAAATAAAAAAGAGTCTCTTGTGTCCCCAACACACCCAATACAATGGTAAATTGTATAGGTGCACTAGTCTGGCGAAGAGATGGTGATACAAGTGCAATATGGATGGTAGATATAGGTATTTGTAATCTGAAAATATAAAAACAGCAAGGTAGCAAGTGGTAAAAGTGAGCGTAAACAGTATTGCAATGCTTCGAAACAAGGCCTAGGGTTCATACTTTCACTAGTGCAAGTTCTCTCAACAATAATAACATAATTGGATCATATAATTATCCCTCAACATGCAACAAAGAGTCACTCCAAAGTCACTAATAGCAGAGAACAAACGAAGAGATTATTGTAGGGTACGAAACCACCTCAAAGTTATCCTTTCTGATCGATCTATTCAAGAGTCCGTAGTAAAATAAGATGAAGCTATTCTTTCCGTTCGATCTATCATAGAGTTCGTACTAGAATAACACCTTAAGACACAAATCAATCAAAACCCTAATGTCACCTAGATACTCCAATGTCACCTCAAGTATCCGTGGGGTATGATTATACGATATGCATCACACAATCTCATATTCATCTATTCAATCCAACACAAAGTACTTCAAAGAGTGCCCCAAAGTTTCTACCGGAGAGCCAAGACGAAAACGTGTGCCAACCCCTATGCAGAAGTTCACGAGGTCACGGAACCCGCAAGTTGATCACCAAAACGTACATCAAGTAGATCACGTGATATCCCATTGTCACCACAGATAAGCACATGCAAGACATACATCAAGTGTTCTCAAATCCTTAAAGACTCAATCCGATAAGATAACTACAAAGGGAAAACTCAATCCATTACAAGAGAGTAGAGGGGGAGAAACATCATAAGATCCAACTATAATAGCAAAGCTCGCGATACATCAAGATCGTACCTCAAGAACACAAGAAGAGAGAGAGAGAGAGAGAGAGAGAGAGAGAGAGAGAGAGAGAGAGAGAGAGATCAAACACATAGCTACTGGTACATACCCTCAGCCTCGAGGGTGAACTACTCCCTCCTCGTCATGGAGAGCACCGAGATGATGAATATGGTCACCGGTGAGGGATCCCCCCTCCGGCAGGGTGCCGGAACAGGGTCCTGATTGGTTTTTGGTGGCTACAGAGGCTTGCGGCAGCGGAACTCCCGATCTGTTCCGTTCTCCGATGTTTTTAGGGTATGTGGATATATATAGGCGAAAGAAGTTGATCAGGGGAGCCACGAGGGGCCCACGAGGGTGGGGCGCGCCTAGGGGGCAGGCGCGCCTCCCTGCCTCGTGGCCACCTTGAAGCTTCCCTGACGTCTACTACAAGTCTCCTGGATTGCTTCCGTTCCAAAAATAACTCTCCCGAAGGTTTCATTCCGTTTGGACTCCGTTTGATATTCCTTTTCTTCGAAACACTGAAATAGGCAAGAAAACAACAATTTGGGCTGGGCCTCCGGTTAATAGGTTAGTCCCAAAAATAATATAAAAGTGTATAAATAAGCCCATTAAACATCCAAAACAGAATATATAATAGGATGGAACAATAAAAAATTATAGATACGTTGACGTATCATGGAACAACTTGGTGGGATCGATGTGCTAGGGCTTAGGTCAAACATCAACTCAGTGGCACCGATTGCATCAACTCGGTGAGACCAGAGTGAGGCAATAAGGCAGTAGAGAGAATGTCAAGCCAACTCGGTGAGACCGATTGCTATTTCGGTGAGACCGAAATAATTGCAACAGGCAACAAAGAATTAGATAGGCCATCACGGTGAGACCGAGATCTGTATCGGTGTGACCGAACTATTAGGGTTTCTGGCAGTGGCTATGTCATATGAACTTGGTGGCGTCGGATAGAAAGAATCGGTGAGGCCGAGTTGGACTTTGGGATTTTGACATATTTGGATGGAGAAAGTGGTTGAGGGTATTTGGAGCAATATCACTAAGCATTTGAGCAAGCAAGCCATTAAGCAACACCTCATCCCCTTTTAATAGTATTAGCTTTCTTATGGACTCAATGTGATCTTGGATCACTAAAATAGAAATGAAGAGTCTTGAGCTTTTGCCAATATGTGTCCTAAGCATTTTGAGGGGTCCACATCTCTAGTCCATGCCATGCCATTCATTTAACTTTCTCACTTGAGTGGATATTAGTTCAATGAGCTATATGTTGTTATGAATTACCAAAACCACTCGGGGATTAATTGCACTTTCAAAACGGCAGCTAGTAGAAGCGCGCGAGCAAGAGAGGTGAGGAGGGAGAAAGATGGGCTCACGGTGAGCCTGCAGAGGAGCAGAGTGGGCTCAGGGAGGCATCGGAGAGGGTGCCCGGTCGCCGGCGATCTCAGCGGCGGAAGCTCGAAGAAGAGGTTGTGGGCGTCACTGCGGGGCTCGTCCGGCCGTGAGGCTTGTCGGTGAGGCGTGGACGACGGAGGCGGAGCCCGTGGACAGGTCGGAGAGGCGGAAGGAGCTCGGTGGCCACGGGAACTACGACGGCGTGATGGTGGTAGCGCTCGGGCGGGCTCAAGATTGAGAGGGAGATGCGAGGGGGAAGAAGGGGGATTAGGGTTCGACAACGGCGTCTGCGGGGATAATATCTATGCCGGAGCGACGACGGACGACTGACGCGTGTCCGATCCGAGCCACGCATGCCGCGCGAGCGTCCACCACAACTTTGTTGAATAGAGGTAGGGGACGACCCGACAGGTGGGCTGGGCCTGGAGCAGTAGAAGTGATGGGCCAAGGGCATAGTGCCCCGACTATTCCTTTTTCTTTTTATAAATACTTTTCTGTTTTGTAATTTTCTCCTTCGTTTTGTATTTTTGTTTGCTAACATTTGATTTTTGTTAAATGTGAAAACTTGCACATAAATCTAGCATAATATTTGGGTGTTGCACAAAAAGTTTCAAAGCATTTGGAAACGTTTAAATATTTTTAGAAATTGAAAAGGTCAAATATTTTGCTGTTGATCCTCTTAATTAATTACCACGGGCATTTTGGGAATTCAAATGAGGTTGGTTTCAACATGATAATTACTTAGGGACTTTATGGGACATTACAACATTTTTGTTTTACTATTTGAAGAGATAATAATTTGACTTGTATTTTAAATTTGAATTTGAATTGAAAATTGATTAAGTGGCAATTTGCATAGTAATCCATGATGACATGACCACAATTAGGGAGAGATTACCGTAGCATGATTCTCGGGGTGTTACAGTAAAGTTGCTAGTAAATGAATATAAAACATCCAATATTGATAATATAACAGCATGAAACAATAAAAATTATAAGAAAATGGCTTCTATATAACTGAGACAAGCATCAATTGCTCATTTGCCATCGAACAAAGCTCCAGTGCTCATATACCAGACACAAACGAATTCTAGTGCTTATTTGCCATCGCCGCTAGTCCATCGTCAGAATCTCTACGTTTTCCTGTCAGTCAATCTGAGAATTCTAGTTTTACCCTTGTCTTATCTCTTCTCTCAGAATAGAAAAAAACAGAAAAATCAACGCACACCACACCACCCGACCAGTTCACGCACGCACACAACAGTGGCCATGGCGGAACCGCCGCCGCTCCCTCAGCGCATGCCCCTCCTCCCTCTCCCGCACCCTCAGGCTAACTACTCATCGAAGGTTCCGCCGCTCCCCCAGCCTTTGCCGACGCCGAAGGTTCCACCGCTGCCCGAGCCCCATCCAATGGAGGCACCGTCGATGGCGCCGCTCCCCCAGCCCCGGCCTCCGCCGCCTCCTGTCGCGGCCCTGCTTCCCTCCCTCCCTCCGCGGCTTCAACTGCCATAGCCCAACTAGCAACACCGACCTCTCCCCGCGCGCAGAACCCTAGAATCGGGGATTCCGGCGATGTGGAGAGCGGGTCAGGGATTTCCATGGTCAAGGCCCTCCGAGAGATCATCCCGTACATGGGCACACTCGTTGCAGCTCCTCTGCCCCAAATTTCCAAGCTCCATGAGGAGGACGGCGTGGCTGACGAATGCGGCTCCACCTCTCTCTCTGATATTTGTGCTAGGTAATTTTTCAGTCTATCTATTTTTGCTAAAGTTTTAGATAGGAGCATACAAATATTGACATGGTTTCATCATCCACAGGATGATCCAATCATGTACTTACACGGTAGAGGTGAAGATTTGTGGCGGTGGAACCGAAATCTGTGGGGATTCTACATTTACTTGGGATATTGTTGAGGGCAGTAGCTCAAGCTTGAAGGATCTACTAGCTTCCATTGCTGGAACTTTTCCACTATTTTCAGTGAAGAATATAATTCTTGAGTACGTTGACTCTATTAGTGGCAACAATATTTGTGTGTCAAATGATGAAGAATGCCTGAAAATGTATGAGTCTTTTCATCAAAATAGAAGCAGTAAAATCTGATCATCAAACAATCTGACCCAAGTGATAGTGTTGATGTGCATTTTACTCCATTGAATCAAACACCATCTATAGCACTCCCTAGTCAAGCAAGTAATGTAAATGATGAAGCTAAAGTATGCCTTATAGATACATATCTTGCAAATCCACATGAAGAATATGAACATGTTGGTGTAGATGAGGAGGACCAATACTCAATTGATAGTGCTGGTTCAGATAGTGATGATGAGCTCGGAGAAAAAAAAAAGATTCTAGACCAGATGATGAGGAGTGGGTTACGAAAGATTCTAGACCAGATGATTCCAGAAATAGTGTATGATAAAGAAAACCCACCAATGCATGTTGGTGCACAGTATCCTACTATTGAAGAGTTTAGGTTGGCAATTGCTACGTAAGCCATAAAGAAAGAGTTTGATTTTTAAGTTGACAAAAGTGAGCCTACACGATTCAGGGCTCATTGTCGCGAGTCTAAAGATTGCACATGGAGAATTCATGTTGGGAGGTTGGATGATGGAGAAACTATGGAGTTATATATTTTAGTTAGTTGCATACTCTAGCTATTGTTAAATGGAGTTGACTCTATTTTCTTACCCATTACAATTTACTGCAGGTCAAGGTTCATTTGGAGAAGCACACATGTGCTAGTACAAAGAAAAAAAGGAGCAGCAAAATGCTTCAAAGGCATGGGTGTGTGAGAAAGTCATGGACTGGGTAAAAGAAGATCCTAGTGTTCGCCCAAAGGAGTTATAGAGGAGGCTACATGACAAGTACAAGATCAATATCAATTATACAAAAGTATTCAGGGGCAAAGGGCTAGCAATGGCTAAGTTGTTTGCTGATTGGGATGAGTCTTTTGACAAGCTGTATGCCTGGAAAGCGGAGGTTGAGAAGAGGTCTCCTGGAAGCATAGTTGCGGTTGACCACATGGAGTATGATAAGAAAAAGTATTTTATACGGATGTTTGTTGGATTGAAGCCTCTCTGCTATGGATTCTTGGCTGGATGCAGACCTTACTTGGCGATAAACATCACTCATTTGAGAGGCAAGTATAGAGGCCAGTTAGCTACTGCTTGTGCTATTGATGGGAACAATTGGCTATACCCTGTAGCATATGGAGTTATTGATGCGAAAACTACTGAAAGTTTGGTGTGGTTTATGGAGAAGCTTCATGAGACTATTGGCTCTCCCCCTGTCCTAGACATATGTTCAGATGCAGGTAAAGGGATTGACACTGCAATTAAAAAGGTGTTTGAGTATGCAGAACATAGGGAATGCATGCGACACTTGGTTGTGAACTTCAAAAAAAAGTTTCATGGCAATTTTTTTGATGATCATTTGTGGCCAGCTGCTTATTCATGGACTCCTCGCGCTTTTCACTATCACATGGCAGCCATAGAGCAGAAAAGGGTTGTTGCGATTACATACTTAAAGAAGTACCACAGCAGGCTATGGTCAAGGAGCAAATATTCATGTACCTCAAAAGTGGATTATGTGACAAATAATTTGGTCGAGTGTTTCAACAACTGGATCCACAAGCACAAAGGTTTAATGTTGTTTCAGCTCATGGACAAGATCAGGAGGAAGATTGCCGTTAAGCATGAGAAGAGGAGAAGGGTTGCTAGGAAATCGCAAGGTCAACGTATACTTCCAAGTGTCATGAATGAGCTGAATGAAAAAAGTAGGGGGCTAGACATTGAATATGAGAGAATATATGACATGATTGCAGAGGTTACCGAGTGTGCTGCGCTGGGTGGCAAGCGCCACATTACTGATCTATTGAATAGGACATGCACATGCCGGGCATTTCAAGTCTCTGGGAAGCCTTGCAAACATGCAATCAGCTTTATTATTGGAATTAGGGGAGTCACAATAACAGATTTTGTTGATGAGTATTACAGCGTTGCCAAGTTCACTGCAACTTATGCCCATGTTCTTCCTGGCTTGACCGACATGTCTCAATGGCCAAGTGTGAACAAAGATTTCATTTTGAATCCCGCAATCCTTAGGAGGGCCCCTGGGAGGCCAAAAGTATAGAGGCATAAAAGTGGTGCCGAGAATAGCAAGGGCAAGGGAAATAAAGGCCAGCACCAATGTCCAATTTGCAAGGTGAAAGGACATGCGGTGCCCCCATGTGTGGTTTTGGTAATTGATGACATTCTCTATGGACTAATGGTTGCATTGAGTTATATTTGAAGGATTTGTCCATAGGCATTTCTTGAAGTCCATGTGTTGGTTTCAAGGAGTTTATGTGTTGACCAAGGTGCTATTAAGGAATTATCCAAAGATTGGTCATGTGAGTGTTGAGCTTATTGCAAGCATGTCTTGAAGAAGAAGATTGTGTGATCATTCATGTTTACCTTCAAGACATCATCCAAATGAAGAGAGTTGGAAAGATTCAAGGTTGATCAAGACTAAGTCAAGAGTGAATCAAGTTGATCAACTCACAAAGCGTAGAAGATGTACCGAGAGGGATCAAGTGATCCCATTGAAGGAAATATGCCCTAGAGGCAATAATAAAGTTATTATTTATTTCCTTATATCATGATAAATGTTTATTATTCATGCTAGAATTGTATTAACCGGAAACATAATACATGTGTGAATACATAGACAAATGATAGTCACTAGTATGCCTCTACTAGACTAGCTCATTAATCAAGATGGTTATGTTTCCTAACCATAGACATGTGTTGTCATTTGATTAATGGGATCACATCATTAGGAGAATGATGTGATTGACATGACCCATTTCATTAGCTTAGCACTTGATCGCTTAGTATGTTGCTTATGCTTTCTTCATGACTTATACAAAGTTCCCGCAACTATGAGATTATGCAACTCCGTTTACGGAGGAACACTTTGTGTGCTACCAAACGTCCACAACGAATCGGGTGATTATAAAGGAGTACTACAGGTGTCTCCAAAGGTACATGTTGGGTTGGCGATTTCAAGATTAGGTTTTGTCACTTGATTGTCGGAGAGGTATCTCCGGCCCTCTCGGTAATGCACATCACTATAAGCATTGCAAGCAATGTAGCTAATGAGTTAGTTACGGAATGATGCATTACGTAGCGAGTAAAGAGACTTGCCGTAACGAGATTGAACTAGGTATTGGATACCGACGATCAAATCTCGCAAGTAACATACCGATGACAAAGGGAACAAAGTATGTTGTTATGCGGTTTGACCGATAAAGATCTTCGAGAATATGTAGGAGCCAATATGGGCATCCAGGTTCCGCTATTGGTTATTGACCGAGAATAGTTCTAGGTCATGTCTACATAGTTCTCGAACCCGTAGGGTCCGCACGCTTAAGGTTTCGATGGCGATGCTTATATTATGAGTTTATGAGTTTTGATGTACCGAAGGAGTTCGGAGTCCCGGATGAGATCGGGGACATGACGAGGAGTCTCGAAATGGTCGAGACGTAAAGATCGATATATTGGACGACTATATTCGAGTTCGGAAAGGTTCGAATGATTCGGTATTTTTCGAGTACCGGAGAGTTACGGGAATTCGCCGGGAGAAGTATTGGGCCTTATTGGGCCCTACGGGAAAGAGAGAGGGCTGCCTAGGGCAGGCCAAGACCCACCCAAGGCCTAGTCCGAATTGGACTAGGGGGGGCCGCACCCTTCCTCCCTTCCCTTCCTACTCTCCTACTCCTACTAGGAAAGGAGGAGTCCTACTCCGGTGGGAGTAGGACTCCCCCTGATGCGCCTCCCTAGGCCGCCACCTCCTCCTTGCTCCTTTATATCACGGGGCAGGGGGCACCCCATGACACACAAGTTGATCTACGGATCGTTCCTTAGCCGTGTCGGTGCCCCCTCCACCATATTCCACTTCGGTCATATCGTCATGAGCTTAGGCGAAGCCCTGCGTCGGTGAAGTCATATCGTCATGAGCTTAGGCGAAGCCCTGCGTCGGTGGAGCATCATCATCGCCACCACGCCGTCGGTCGACGGAACTCATCCCCGACGCTTTGCTGGATCGGAGCCGGGGATCGCCATCGAGCTGAACGTGTCTGAACACGGAGGTGCCGTCGTTCGGTGCTTGGATCGGTCGGATCGTGAAGACGTACGACTACATCAACCGCGTTGTTATAACGCTTCCGCTTTCGGTCTACGAGGGTACGTGGACAGACACTCTCCCCTCTCGTTGCTATGCCATCACCATGGTCTTGCGTGTACGTAGGAAATTTTTTGAAATTACTACGTTCCCCAACACCCATGGTATGGTAAGCATTGTCCATTACGCTTTGTGTGCTAACCCATGTCTTCGTGAGAGTTCTTTGTGGGGTTAGGTTGCGGTGTGCAAGTTCAAGTGATGCATCACGAAGAGATCAAGTGCTTGAAGCTTGCCGTCCATTGTGGTGACAATGGACTTGTGAAGATGAGCGGAAGAGAGGCTCACCCACAGTAGAGTATGGGGGAGCAATCAACTAGTCTTCATCCCGCCAATGCAATCAAGAAAGGTGGTCCAACTTGAGGGAGTCAAGATCGTCTTCATCTAGCTCAAGTGGACCATGTGCAAGGCAAAGGTTTGCCCTTGATAGGTTTTCTATTTTACCGGTCTCATGTGGAAGACCGGGTTATAGGATCGTTTGCCGTACTATCAAGGGGGGCTCTCGATGAGTTGCTTGATCGTATCGTTCGTAGAGAGCTCAAACCATTGCATCCTTGCATCATCTTTATTGGTTCTTGTTTGGTTCTTCTCCTTGTGAGATTTGGAGCTTATGGTCATTTTTATGACAAGCTCGAGTTCATCGAAAACGGAGTTCTCATGCATCTTCTATGATGTTTTCAATGTTGGAGGGTATGCCGGTTCTTCTCGGTTGGAGGTTTCACTCCTTTTGATGCTACTCGTTGTCTTGTTTCAAACAAGCTTGAGTTTGCTCAATTCGAGCTCATATGAAGAAGTTATGGCAGTTCTGGTTTTTCTTGGAGTATTCTTTGTTTTCGTGGTTGTGGCTTAAGGTTGGTGCCAGGTAGTAGTACAGGACCCACAGCGGTAGTACCGCCAAGCTCCCCAACGGTAGTACCGCCTCGAGCGGTAGTACCGCTCAAGCGGTAGTACCGCTCTCCGAACAGTAGTACCGCTTGGGAGTTTCGGCCGTAGTACCGCAGGCGTCTGGGCTACTTCGCCTCGATTCTCGAACGAAGTTTTTCGTGTCGGGTTTTGCGGCACTAGTAGCGGCAGAGAAGCGGTAGTACCGCTCGAGCGGTAGTACCGCTCTTCCCTAGCGGTAGTACCGCCTCTGGGCCGAGGCCTTGACCTTCTCTTCAACAGCAGTAGTACTGCATGGATAGGAGCGGTAGTACCGCCCTCAGTGTAGTACCGCCCTTCCCTAGCGGTAGTACCGCTCTGTGCGGGGATTTTCAGTGGGGTAACGGTTGGATTTTCCCTCCTATAAAAGGGGGTCTTCTTCCCCATTGAACCTTATCCTTTGAGCTCGTGTTCTTCCCCCATTGTTGACCTTCTCCGAGCTTGCTATCTCTCAATCCCTCCATGGATTCTTGCTAGTTTTTGGGGGAAAAGAGAGAGGAGATCTAGATCCACATTTCCACCAATCACTTTCTCCTCTATGTGAGGGGAACCCCTTGGATCTAGATCTTGGAGTTCTTGGTGTTCTCCTTCTTGTTCTTCCTCTCATTTTCCTCCCTAGCATTAGTTGCTTTGGTGGGATTTGAGAGAGAAGGACTTGGGCACTCAGGTGCCCTTGCCATTGCATTTGTGCATCGGTTTGAGTTCTCCACGCGATACGTGGAAGTTACAAGTTGAGAAGCTTATTACTCTTGGGTGCTTGGTGCCTTTGAGCTTGTTCCTCTTGGGTGCTTGGGCGCCCTAGACGGTTGGTGGTGTTCGGAGCTCAATCATTGTGGTGTAAAGCTCCGGGCAAGCGTCGGGGTCTCCAATTAGGTTGTGGAGATCGCCCCGAGCAATTTGACGGGTACCGGTGACCGCCCCAAGGGTTGCCAAAGTGTACGGGTTCGGTGACCGCCCCCAAGGGTTGCCATTTGTACGGGTTCGGTGACCGCCCTCAAGGGTCCCTTAGTGGAATCACGGCATCTTGCATTGTGCGAGGGCGTGAGGAGATTATGATGGCCCTAGTGGCTTCTTGGGGAGCATTGTGCCTCCACACCGCTCCAAACGGAGATTAGCATCCGCAAGGGTGTGAACTTCGGGATACATCATCGTCTCCGCGTGCCTCGGTTATCTCTTACCCGAGCCCTTTACTTATGCACTTTACTTTGTGATAGCCATATTGTTCTTTGTCATATATCTTGCTATCACATAGTTGATTATCTTGCTTAGCATAAGTTGTTGGTGCACATAGGTGAGCCTAGTTGTTTTAGGTTTTGTGCTTGACAAATTAACCGTTAGGTTTATTCCGCATTTGTTCAAGCCTAAACCGTAATTATTTTAAAGCGCCTATTCACCCCCCCCCCCCTCTAGGCGACATCCTCGATCTTTCACAAGGCCTATGGACATAGATGGCAAAGCTGTAAAGATGCTGCTCCGGAAGCACTAGCTGCCTATGCTGAAGTAGCAAAGCAAAAAAGGTAGTGCTTGCTTCAATATTACTGTTTTCATCATACTCTTGTCCTAATGATGCTAATATGTGAAACTAATGCAGGGACAAAAGAAAGAAAAAAAACCCATTATAAAGGCTTTTCTTCCATGTTCAATCGAAACTGAAACTGCACTGCCTCTACTTCTATGTTTGAGTGATGCAATTGAAGACAATGTCGCCAAGTCGAAATCATCAAAGTCTACCTCTAAATCTACAAGGTATGAAAGTTGCACAATCTTCAATGAAATGTTTCTTTGACAATGTGTAAGTTAGCAATGTATATTCTGCGAGGATCATCATAGTATGTAATCTGATGTTTTAATGTAGATCAAAGGCCATATCTGTTGCGCCTGACAGCCCTGCAATGGGCACTCGAAGCAAGAGGAGTGTTTCACCTGATAGCCCAGCAATAAGCACTCGAAGCAAGAAAAAGCTGAAACTGTGATATTTAGCAAAATTTCACATATTATTTACATATCGCAACTCTTCATGTCTAATTTATCTATAGATTTTGCTTATGTGAACAACCTACTCTCAGTTGTGGTCTTTTGGTAGGGATGGAAACTTGAGTTTACTTATGCATGACTGAATTTGGTGTTTGCTGAATGGTTCTAAATGATGTGAACTTCGATGAGTATTATTCTATAGCTGAAGTATAAATATATGTTGATACTGTTATCTGTGCACTGTTGTTTTGCTGAAATGCTGAAATTACAGGCAAAATGTTGTCAGTTTTTTCCTAGATATGTTCTCCCATTGTTGCTTATTTGCCACTGAGGGCAAACAAGTCATTTTGGCCTCTGAAAACAGTGAGCTAAAGTTGTTCTAATAGCCAGTGGCACACGAGCACTAGAATTCGTTTGTTACTGGTACGTGAGCACTGGAGCTTTGTTCGATGGCAAATGAGCAGTTGATGCTTGTCTCAGTGGTATAGAAGCCACTTTCTCAAAAATTATAGATATGTTGGAGACGTATCAGCATCCCCAAGCTTAATTCCTGCTCGTCCTCGAGTAGGTAAATGATAAAAACAATTTTTTGATGTGGAGTGCTGCTTAACATGTTCATCATATATTCTTTTCTTTTGTAGCATGGACATTTGGACTTTAGATGATTCAAAGCAATAGTCTATAATTGACACGAGGACATCAATACTTAAGCATATCAACAAGCAACCCTGTCTTTCAAAATATCAACACTAAAGAAAGCTATCCCTAGCCCATTATGCTCAATCATTGATCCATTCATGAAACACACTCAAATATTAGCTATGCCTAATGCACAAGTATGATAATAGTGTTCCCTAGTTGGTGCTTTATAAGAGAAGATGGAGACTCAATAAAAATAAAAACTGCATAAAATTAGATAGATAGGCCCTTCGCAGAGGGAAGCAACGATTTGTAGAGGTGCCAGAGCTCAAAGTTTAAATTAAGAGATAAAATTGCTTTGAGAGGCATGCTTTTCCTGTCAACGAAAACGACCGAGAATTCCCAATACTTTCCATGCTAAATAAATCATAGGCAGTTTCCAAACATAAAATAAAGTTTAGTCCTTTTTCGACCATTCTTTCACAATCCATGGCTAGCCGTATCCACGGATGCCTTCCATACCAACACTTTCCAAGGAATTTATTATTGACAACATAGATAATTTTGTTTCATTTCGGGACTGAGCATCCCTATTACATGCCACACTCTCGTGCAATGACAAGTGAATAAACACTCATCTTGAGAATAACATAGCTAGCATGGAAAATATTGTCCACCCCCTGCCGCTTCATGAGCGATATGGGCCCATAAATAGGAAATTCATTTTGAAAAATTAGAGTTGACACATGCAAATTTACTTGGAACGGCATGAAAATACCGCATATAGGTACGTATGGTGGAATCATTTGGCACAACTTGGTTTAAATAGTTTGGATGCACAAGCAGTATTTCCGCTTAGTACAAACATTTGTTTTCATATTTTCTTGTAGAAGTGGAAACGAATACAGAAAACCCAAAAAAGAATATGGAAATAGATACTACTGGAAACAGACATACAATAACGGATATGGAAACATAAGTTTGTGTTAACCAGAAATTAAAACCCCTTGAATCATAGAGAACAACACACACAAACAAACAAATTTAATGAATTTTTAACATGGTTACAAAATAATATAGTGAAGGAAATATGCCCTAGAGGCAATAATAAAGTTTTTATTTATATTTCCTTATATCATGATAAATGTTTATTGTTCATGCTAGAATTTTATTAACCGGAAACTTAGTACATGTGTGAATACATAGACAAACAGAGTGTCCCTAGTATGCCTCTACTTGACTAGCTCGTTAATCAAAGATGGTTAAGTTTCCTAGCCATAGACATGTGTTGTCATTTGATGAACGGGATCACATCATTAGAGAATGATGTGATGGACAAGACCCATCTGTTAGCTTAGCATTATGATCGTTTAGTTTATTCCTATGGCTTTCTTCATGACTTATACATGTTCCTCAGACTATGAGATTATGCAACTCCCGAATACCGGAGGAACACCTTGTGTGATATCAAACGTCACAACGTAACTGGGTGATTATAAAGATGCTCTACAAGTGTCTCCGATGGTGTTTGTTGAGTTGGCATAGATCGAGATTAGGATTTGTCACTGTGTATCGTAGAGGTATCTCTGGGCCCTCTCGGTAATGCTCATCACTATAAGCCTTGCAAGCAATGTGATTAATGAGTTATTTGTGGGATGATGCATTACACAACGAGTAAAGAGACCTTCCGGTAACGAGATTGAACTAGGTATGATGACACCGACGATCGAATCTCGGGCAAGTAACATACCAATGACAAAGGGAACAACGTATGTTGTTATGCGGTTTGACCGATAAAGATCTTCGTAGAATATGTAGGAGCCAATATGAGCATCCAGGTTCCGCTATTGCTTATTGACCGGAGATGTGTCTCGGTCATGTCTACATAGTTCTCGACCCCGTAGGGTCCGCACGCTTAACGTTCGATGACGATTTGTATTATGAGTTATGTGATTTGATGAACGGAAGTTTGTTCGGAGTCCCGGATGAGATCACATACATGAGGAGGAGTCTCAAAATGGTCGAGAGGTAAAGATTCATATATTGGAAGGTTGCATTTGGACATCGGAATGGTTCCGAGTGGTTCGGGCATTTTTTCTGGAGTACCGGGAGGTTACCAGAACCCCCCGGAGAAGTTATGGGCCTTATCATAAGAGGGAAGCACACCAGCCCACAAGGGGCTGGTGCACCCCCCTTGGGCAGGAGGCCGATTAGGACTAGGAGAAGGGCCCCCCCTTTCCTTCTCCTTCTCCCCCCCCCCCTTTCCTACTCCGTGTCGGAGGTGGAATCTTACTAGGACTAGGGAGTCCTAGTAGGACTCCACACCTTGGCGCGCCCCCTAGGGCCGGCTGCCTCTCCCTCTCCCTCCTTTGTATACATGGCCAGGGGGCACCCCATAAACACACAAGTTGATCTTTTAGCCGTGTGCGGTGCCCCCCTCCACAGTTACACACCTCGGTCATATCGTCGTAGTGCTTAGGCAAAGCCCTGCGTCGGTAACTTCATCATCACCGTCACCACGCCATCGTGCTGACGGAACTCTCCCTCGGCCTCAACTGGATCAAGAGTTTGAGGGACGTCACCGAGCTGAACGTGTGCTGACGGCGGAGGTGCCGTGCGTTCGGTACTTGGATCAGTTGGATCAAGAAGACATTCGACTACATCAACCGCGTTACTAAACGCTTCCGCTTTCGGTCTATGAGGGTACGTGGACGCACTCTCCCCACTCATTGCTATGCTTCTCCTAAATAGATGTTGCATGATCGTAGGATTTTTTTTGAAATACTACGTACCCCAACAGTGGCATCCGAGCCAGGTCTATGCGTAGATGTTATATGCACAAGTAGAACACAAAGAGTTGTGGGCGATAATAGTCATACTGCTTACCAGCATGTCATACTTTGATTCGGCGGTATTGTCGGATGAAGCGGCCCAGTGGGTGTCTGTGAACGCGGGTTAGTGGGTGTCTGTGTACTTGGATCGGTTGGCTAGTGGGTGTCTGTTTCTCCAGCTTTAGTTGAATCGAGTTTGACTACGCTCGGTCCTTGTTGAAGGTTAAAACAACACACTTGACGAAAAATCGTCGTGGTTTTGATGCAAAGGTAAGAACGGTTCTTGCTAGAAGCCCGTAGCAGCCACGTAAAACTTGCAACAACAAAGTAGAGGACGTAACTTGTTTTTGCAGGGCTTGCTGTGATGTGATATGGTCAAGACGTGATGATATATAAATTTTTGTATGAGATGATCATGTTTTGTAACAGTTATCGGCAAATGGCAGGAGCCATATGGTTGTTGCTTTATTGTATGAAATGCAATCTCCATTTAATTGCTTTACTTTATCACTAAGCGGTAGCGACAGTCGTACAAGCAATAGTTGGCGAGACGACAACGATGCTTCGATGGAGATCAAGGTGTCAAGCCAGTGACGTTTATGACGGTGCTTTGGAGATGGAGATCAAAGGCACAAGATGATGATGGCCATATCATATCACTTATTTGATTGCATGTGATGTTTATCCTTTATGAATCTTATTTTGCTTAGTACGGTGGTAGCATTATAAGATGATCTCTCACTAAATTTCAAGGTATAAGTGTTCTCTCTGAGTATGCACTGTTGCTATAGTTCGTCGTCCCGAGACACCACGTGATGATCGGGTGTGATAAGCTCTACGTTCACATACAACGGGTGCAAGCCAGTTTTGCATATGCAGAATACTCGGGTTAAACTTGACGAGCCTAGCATATGCAGATATGGCCTCGGAACACTGAGACCGAAAGGTCGAGCGTGAATCATATAGTAGATATGATCAACATAGTGATGTTCACCATTGAAAACTACTCCATCTCACGTGATGATCGGACATGGTTTAGTTGATATGGATCATGCGATCACTTAGATGATTAGAGGGATGTCTATCTAAGTGGGAGTTCTTAAGTAATATGATTAATTGAACTTTAATTTATCATGAACTTAGTCCTGATAGTATTTGCATATCTATGTTATAGATCAATAGCTCGCGTATAGCTCCCCTGTTTTATTTTTGATATGTTCCTAGAGAAAACTAAGTTGGAAGATGATAGTAGCAATGATGTGGACTGGATCCTTGATTTGAGGATTATCCTCGTTGCTGCAGAAGAATTATGTCTTTGATGCACCGCTAGGTGACAGACCTATTACAGGAGCAGATACAGACGTTATGAACGTTTGACAAGCTAGGTATGATGACTACTTGATAGTTTAGTGCACCATGCTTTACGGCTTAGAACCGGGACTTCAAAAAATGTTTGAACGCCACAGAGCATATAAGATGTTCCAAGAGCTGAAATTGGTATTTTAGACTCATGCCCGAGTCAAGAGGTATGAGACCTCTGACAAATATTTTTTGCCTACAAGATGGAGGAGAATAGCTCAACCAGTGAGCATGTGCTCAGAATGTCTGAGTACTACAATCGCTTGAATCAAGTGCGAGTTAATCTTCCAGATAAGATAGTGATTGACATAGTTCTCTAGTCACTATCACCAAGTTACTGGAACTTCCTGATGAACTATAATATGCAAGGGATGATGAAAACGATTCCCCGAGCTCTTCGCGATGTTGAAATCAGCGAAGGTAGAAACCAAGAAAAGCATCAAGTGTTGATGGTTGAGAAGACCACTAGTTTCAAATAAAAGGGCAAGGGAAAGAAAGGGAACTTCAAGCAGAATGACAAGCAAGTTGCCACTCCCATGAAGAAGCCCAAAGCTAGACCCAAGCCTGAAACTGAGTGCTTCTACTGCAAAGGAAATGGTCACTGGAAGCGAAACTGCCCCAAATACTTGGAGGATAAGAAGGATGGCAAAGTGAACAAAAGTATATATGATATACATGTTATTGATGTGTACTTTACTAGTATTCATAGTAGCCCCTGGGTATTTGATACTGGTTCAGTTGCTATGATTAGTAACTTGAAACAAGAGTTATAAAAATGAACAGAGACTAGTTGAGGGCAATGTGACGATGTGTGTTGGAAGTGATTCCAAGGATGAGAAGATCACCATCGCACACTCCCTTTACCTTCGAGATTAGTGTTAAACCTAAAATAAATGCTATTTGGTGTTTGCGTTGAGCATAATATGATTGGATCATGTTTATTGCAATACGGTTATTCATTTAAGTCAAAGAATAATTGTTATTCTGTTTACATGAATAAAACCTTCTGTGGTCGTACACCCAAGGTGAATGGTTTATTGAATCTCGATTGTAGTGATACACATATTCATAATATTGAAGCCAAAAGATGCAAGGTTAATAATGATAGTGCAACTTATTTGTGGTACTGCCGTTTAGGTCATATTGGTGTAAAGCGCATGAAAACACTCCATGCTGATGGACTCTTGGAATCACTTGATTATGAATCACTTGATGCTTGCGAACCATGCCTCATGGGCAAGATGACTAAAACTCCGTTCTCTGGAACAATGGAGCGAGCAATAGACTTGTTGGAAATAATACATACTGATGTATGCGGTCCGATGAGTGTTGAGGCTCGCGGCGGGTATCGTTATTTTCTGACCTTCACAGATGATTTGAGCAGATATGGGTATATCTGCTTGATGAAACATAAGTCTGAAACATTTGAGAAGTTCAAAGAATTTCAGATTGAAGAGAAAATCATCGTAATAAGAAAATAAAATTTCTTCGATATGATCGTGGAGGTGAATATTTGAGTTACGAGTTTGGTCCTTTGAAACAATGTGGAATAGTTTCGCAACTCACGCCACCTGGAACACCATAGCGTAATGGTGTGTCCGAACGTCGTAACCGCACTTTATTAGATATGGTGTGATCTATGATGTCTCTTACTGATTTACCTCTATCCTTTTGAGGTTATTCTTTAGAGACGTCTGCATTCATGTTAAATAGGGCACCATCTAAATCCGTTGAGACGACACCATATGAACTGTGGTTTGGCAAAAAACCCAAGTTGTCATTTCTTAAAGTTTGGGGCTGCGATGCTTATGTGAAAAGCTTCAACCTGATAAGCTCGAACCCAGATCAGAGAAATGTGTCTTCATAGGATACACAAAAAAGACTACTGGGTACACCTTCTATCACAGATCCGAAGGCATGATATTCGTTGCTAAGAATGGATCCTTTCTAGAGAATGAGTTTCTCTCGAAAGAAGTGAGTGGGAGGAAAATAGAACTTGATGAGGTAATTGTACCTGCCCCGTTATTGGAAAGTAGTTCATCACATCAATCAGTTCCAGTGATTCCTACACCAATTAGTGAGGAAGCTAATGATGATGATCATGAAACTTCTGATCAAGTTACTACCGAACCTCGTAGGTCAACCAGAGTAAGATCCGCACCAGAGTGGTACGGTAATCCTGTTCTGGAGGTCATGTTACTTGACCATGACGAACCTACAAACATTGAGGAAGCGATGATGAGCCCAAATTCCACGAAATGGCTTGAGGCCATGAAATCTGAGATGGGATCCATGTATGAGAACAAAGTATAGACTTTGGTTGACTTGCCCGATGATCGTCAAGCCATTGAGAATAAATGGATCTTCAAGAGGAAGATAGACGTTGATAGTAGTGTTACTATCTACAAAGTTAGACTTGTCGAAAAAAGGTTTTTGACAAGTTCAAGGTGTTGACTACAATGAGATTTTCTCACTCGTAGCGATGCATAAGTCTGTCCGAATCATGTTATCAATTGCCACATTTTATGAAATCTGGCAAATGGATGTCAAAACTACATTCCTTAATGGATTCCTTAGAGAAGATTTGTATATGATACAACAAGAAGGTTTTGTCAATCCTAAAGGTGCTAACAAAGTGGGCAAGCTCCAGTGATCCATCTATGGACTGGCGCAAGCATCTCGGAGTAGGAATATACGCTTTGATGAGTTGATCAAAGCATATAGTTTTATACAGACTTGCGGTGAAGCCTATATTTACGAGAAAGTGAGTGGGAGCACTACAACATTTTTGATAAGTATATGTGAATGACATATTGTTGATCGGAAATAATGTAGAATTTTCTGGAAAGCATAAAGGAGTGTTTGAAAGGAGTTTTTCAAAGAAAGACCTCGGTGAAGCTGCTTACATATTGTGCATCAAGATATATAGAGATAGATCAAGACGCTTGATAAAAATTTTCAACGAGTACATACCTCGACATGAAGTAATTCAAAATGGGACAATCAAAGAAGGAGTTCTTGCTTGTGTTGCAAGGTGTGAAGTTGAGTAAAGACTCAAAACCCAACCACGACAGAAAATAGAAATAGAATGAAAAGTCATTCCCTATGCCTCGGTCATAGGTTCTATAAAGTATGCTATGTTGTGTACCAGACCTATTGTGTACCTCACCATGAGTTTGACAAGAGGGTACAATAGTGATCCAGGAGTGGATCACTGAACAGCGGTCAAAATTATCCTTAGTGGAATAAGGAAATGTTTCTCGGTTATGGAGGTGACAAAGAGTTCGTCATAAAGATTTACGTCGGTGCAAGCTTTGACACTAATCTGGATGACTCTAAGTCTCGATCTAGATACATATTGAAAGTGGGAGCGATTAGCTAGAGTAGCTCCGTGCAGAGCATTGTAGACATAGAAAATTTCCAAAATACATACGGCTCTGAATGTGGCAGACGCGTTGATTAAACTTCTTTCACAAACAAAACATGATCACTCTTTGGGTGTTAACCACATAGTGATGTGAACTAGATTATTGACTCTAGTAAACCCTTTGGGTATTAGTCACATGGAGATGTGAACTAATCACATAAAGATGTGAACTATTGGTGTGAAATCACATGACGATGTGAACTAGATTATTGACTCTAGTGCAAGTGGGAGACTGAAGGAAATATGCCCTAGAGGCAATAATAAAGTTTTTATTTATATTTCCTTATATCATGATAAATGTTTATTATTCATGCTATAATTGTATTAACCGGAAACTTAGTACATGTGTGGATACATATACAAACAGAGTGTCCCTGGTATGCCTCTACTTGACTAGCTTGTTAATCAAACATGGTTAAGTTTCCTAGCCGTAGACATGTGTTGTCATTTGATGAACGGGGTCACATTATTAGAGAATGATGTGATGGACAAGACCCATCCATCAGCTTAGCACTATGATCGTTTAGTTTATTGCTATTGCTTTCTTCATGATTTATACATGTTCCTCAGACTATGAGATTGAAAGTGCGTTATATCGACTAGAGGGGGGGGTGAATAGGCGATTTTTATGAATTCTTCACTCAGGAATTTGCTAGTGAGGAAATTCCTTAGCAAAGAACTACTAGCAGCGGAATAAGTACTCAGAAGTAAACAAAACAGAAGACAAGCATAGTCATCATGATGAAATGAAGACAAGCACAGAGTACGGAAAGCGTAATCACAGGATAACACAGGATGAAGACAAACGGACTGAAGAAATTGAACTGAGGAAATTGAGAAAGTCTTCAGTCAAAGTCTTCAAACACAGATATGACAAGCACACAACACAAAACTAAGGAAATGAAAGAGTTGAGGAAATAGAACCAGTTGGCTTGGTGAAGACAATGATTTGGTAGACCAGTTCCAACTGCTGTCTCAGTTGTACATCTGGTTGGAGCGGCTAGGTATTTAAACCTGAGGACACACAGTCCCGGACACACAGTCCTCACCGTATTCTCCTTGAGCTAAGGTCACACAGACCTCGCCCAATCACTCATGGTAAGTCTTCAGGTGACTTCCGAACCTTCACAAACTCGGTCACTCGGCGATCCACAATTCCTCTTGGATGCTCTAGACCATGACGCCTAACCGTCTGGAAGAAGCACGCCTTCAAAGGTAACAAGCGCCGGATCCACGCAGGATCAATCTCTTCATGATGCTCAATCAGTTTGGGTTTGTAGGTGTTTGGGTTTGGGTTTCTCACTCGATGATTTTCGCCAAAGTCCTCGGAGGATGGGATGCTCTCAAATGACAAGTGTCAGTTTCTCGAGCAGCCAACCAGCTAGTGGTTGTAGGGGCGGCTATTTATAGCCTAGGGAGCAGACCGACATGATAAGACATAAATGCCCTTCAATGATATGACCGTTAGGTGGATAAGATATTTTGGGACAGGTGGCGCAGAGCACAAGAACGGTCTGAAATTTGAGGTTCAAATTCCTCGTATATCATGTTCCTCATCGTGTAGGCAATTCGCATTGGCGAATTCCTAACTCCTCGCCGAATAAATTCTCGAGACCAAAAGAACTTCGTCTCTCACATCAAGAATATGACCGAACTGTATGAGATTTCCAAAGGCTTCACTCGAAGGGATTGGTAGGTGTATGATTTTGAGTTGAGCATCACATGGAAATTTTTCCTTAGTATTTCCTCGACCCCCTTTATCAGTACGGTGTTTCCTATGAATCAAGAAAGAGAAAATGAAACTACGAAAACAAAAGTCTTCACGCTTCATGTTCCTCGAATGAATTCCAAGTCTTCAAGGTCACACCAATTTCTTCACTTTCAAAGTCTTCAGAAAGTCTTCAGAATACCAAAGTCTTCAGTCGAAGAACTTCATTTTTAGGGGTCGACTTTCTCTATAATATCAAACTCCTCATAGACTTATAGACCTGTGTACACTCATAAACACATTAGTCCTTTAACCTATAAGTCTTCAATACACCAAAATCACTAAGGGGCACTAGATGCACTTACAATCTCCCCCTTTTTGGTGATTGATGACAATATAGGTTAAGTTTTCAACGGGGATAAACATATGAAGTGTAAATACTGATATTGAGGAATTTGATTGCAAGATATAGAAGAACTCCCCCTGAAGATGTGTGATAATCCCCAAGTGCAAGGAATCATCGTAGCACTCTCCAAAGGTGGAAGTGATAAGTATGGAGTGTCGAACCCACAAGGAGCTAAAGGTAAGATCAATATTCTCTCAAGCCCTATATGCCACCGATACGACTCTACGTGCACCGAACGTTTGCTTCCAACTAGCAACGAGAAATAAACTATGTTGTGGGTATGAAGAGGATAACTTTGCATGGTAACGGAGAGCTAAAACATAAAAGTAGGTGTTGTTAACATAAAGTTAGAATATATTACTTAGTATTATAAATAGCGAGTGTGGAATAATGGTGGATCGGTGTGTGGAATTGTCCTAGGCAATTGTTAACAAGACCGGCAATCACTATTGCAGTTTCATATGAGGGAGAGGCATAAGCTAACATACTTTCTCTACTTGGATCATATGCACTTATGATTGGAACTCTAGCAAGCATCCGCAACTACTAAAGATCATTAAGGTAAAACCCAACCATAGCATTAAAGCATCAAGTCCTCTTTATTCCCATATGCAACAATCCCCTTACTCGGGTTTGTGTTTCACCACTCACCAACCCACTATAAGCTTAATCATGAACGTATTGCAACACCCTACAGCGGGAATCCCTCACGCATGCGCGACACGGAGGGCACCATAGGACAGCACCAAAGTAAAACATACAACTCATACCAATCTAGATCATCAATCAACCCAAAGACAAAAGATATCTACTCAAAACATCATAGGATGGCAACACATCATTGGATCATAATATGTGGCATAAAGCACCATGTTCAAGTAAGGATTACAACGGTGTGCGGGAGAGTGGACCGCGTAAAAGAGATGAGGATGGTGATGTTGATGAAGACGATCACCGTGATGATGATTCCCCTCCCGATGGCACTCCGGCGCCACCGGAAGAGAGGAGGAGAGGTTCTCCCCCTTGTGCTTCTTCCTCCATGGCCTCCACATTCTGGTCCTTGGCCTTCATGGTGATGAAGACCCCTCCGGGATGCTCCTCCATGGCCACTGGTGATGATGGCCCCTTCCGGCAGGGTGCCGGAGAGGGCCCTGATTGGTTTTTCGTGGCTACAGAGGCTTGCGGCAGCGGAACTTCTGATCCAATCTCTGTTCTGGAAGTTTTAGGGTACGAGAGTATATATGGGTGCAGGAGGTGCGTCGGTGGACTTCCGGCTGGCCACGAGGTAGGGGCGCGCCTGTGGGGTGGGCGCGCCCCACCTCGTGGCAGCCCGAACTCCCCGTGAGCTTCCGTACTCCATGGGCTTCTTCTGGTCCAAAAATAGGTTCCGTGGAGTTTCAGGTCTTTTGGACTCCATTTGATATTCCTTTTCTTCGAAACACTGAAATAGGCAAAAAACAACAAATCTCGCTGGGCCTCCGGTTAATAGGTTAGTCCCAAAAGTAATATAAAAGTGGATAATAAAGCCCAATATTGCCCAAAACAGTAGATAATGTAGCATGGAGCAATCAAAAATTATAGATACGTTGGAGATGTATCAGGCATCCCCAAGCTTAATTCCTGCTCGTCCTCGAGTAGGTAAATGATAAAAAAGATAATTTTTGATGCGGAATGCTAGTAAGTGCTTAAGTTTGATCAGTGATAATTCCAATCACTTTTTCTAGCATTATTACATATCATAACAATAGCTCATCTCATAAAACTTTTCATGATAAAGTAACGAGCAATTCACAAGTTTAAAGCATGGACCATAAACTTTCTTGAAAACTAACAAACAATATTCTCAGTCATCAAACAATTGCAATTCATCCTATTTTCAGGAAGAGTCTATGTCAGAGCTTTGATTTAGCAAACTTTGCATACTCAACTACCATTTAATCTTTCACAATTGCTAACACTCACGCAATACTTGTGGTTATGGAGTTTTAATCGGACACGGAGAAAGATAGGGGCTTATAGTTTTGCCCCACAACCTTTTACCTCAATGGTAATGTCAACAATAATAACTCGTGCTCCCCTACATCCAATTAGATATATATATCAGGTTCTTTCCATCATGCTGGGCTTGCCAAAGGATAAAATGAAAAAAGGAAAGGTGAAGATCACCGTGACTCTTGCATAAGGTAGAAGATAATAATAAAAGATAGGCCCTTCGCAGAGGGAAGCAGAGGTTGCCATGCGCTTTTATGGTTGGATGCATAAAATCTCAATGTGAAAGAACGTCACTTTATATTGCCCCTTGTGATATGAACCTTTATTATGCAGTCCGTCGCTTTTATTACTTCCACATCACAAGATCGTATAAAGCCTATTTCTCCCACACCAATCAATCATACATATTTAGAGCAATTTTTATTGCTTTGCACCGATGACAACTTACTTGAAGGATCTTACTCAATCCATAGGTAGATATGGTGGACTCTCATGGCAAAACTGGTTTAAGGATTTTGGAAGCACAAGTAGTATCTCTACTTGGTGCTGAGAATTTTGGCTAGCATGAGGGGGAAAGGCAAGCTCAACATGTTAGAGGATCCATGACAACATACTTTATCTCAGATATAAGAAAACATAACTCAATACATTGTCTTCCTTGTCCAACATCAACTATTTAGCATGTCATATTTTAATGAGTTCTCCCAATCATAAGAGATTTTCATGATAGTATATTTGCATGTGAAATCCCTCTTCCTTCAATATTCTTTCATGAATTGTTCAAGTGACCAATTCTACGCTTGCTAACTTCCAATAAGTTTTACTACCCATACTTATTATGTGTGAAGTCATTACTCCCCATGTTATAAGCATATGAAACATATATAAATTCAGATTTATGACATTCAATTTATGCAACCATTTACTCATAGGATATACATGAAGCACATGAGCGAATCACAAACTACTCCAAAAGATATGAGTGAAGAACACTGAGTAGTCAAATAATTAACTAGCCATGGGAGGATTATTTTCCATTTAGTATTTCAAATCCAATGATTTTATTCAAACAGCAAGTAAAATTGAAAACACGCTCCAAGCAAAACACATATCATGTGATGAATAAAAATATAGCTCCGAGTAAAGTATACCGATAGTTTTGAAGACGAAAGAGGGGGATGCCTTCCGGGGCATCCCCATGCTTAGGCGCTTGAGTCTTCCTTGAATATTACCTTGGGGTGCCTTGTGCATCCCCAAGCTTAGGTTCCTTCCACTCCTTATTCTCCTCATATCGATATCTCGCCCAAAACTTGAAAACTTCAATCACACAAAACTTAACCAAACTTCGTGAGATAGGTTAGTATGATAAAGAGCAAACCATGCACTTGGGTACTGTCAAATACAAGGTTCATAATTGTTCTCACACAATTCCTACGGTACCATATCATTTCTACAATTTATATTGAATAATATAAGTCATAGAAACTAGAAAACAAGAAAACTATGCAATGAAAACAGAATCTGTCAGAAACAGAACAGTCTGTAATGATCTGAACAATAACTCTGCTTCTGATACTCCAAAAATTATGAAATAAATTGGTAGACGTGAGGAATTTCTCTATTAATCTTCTTAAAAAATAATCAACTCAAAATCACTCTTCTGTAAAAAATGACATCTATTCTCGTGAGCGCAAAGTTTCTGTTTTTTACAGCAAGATCACATTAACTTTCACCCAAGTCTTCCCAAAGGTCTTACTTGGCACTTTATTGAAACAAAAACTATAAAACATGATTACTAAAGTAGCTTAATCATGTAGACACACAAAAACAGTAAGGGTAAATATTGGGTTGTCTCCCAACAAGCGCTTTTCTTTAATGCCTTTTAGCTAGGCATGATGATTTCAATGATGCTCACATAAAAGATAGGAATTGAAGCACAAAGAGAGCATCTTGAAGAATATGACTAGCACATTTGAATATAACTTACTTCCTATGCCTAGGGATTTTGTGAGCACACAATTTATAAGAGCAACAATCAACTAGCATAGGAAGGTAAAACAAGTATAACTTCAATACTTTAAGCACATAGGGAGGAAACTTGATATTAATACAACTCCTACAAGCATATATTCCTCCCTCATAATAATTTTTAGAGGAATCATGGATAGCAACTTTGTTCTCATACTCAATTGGAACCTCTTCCGAAATAGTGGGATCATTACTAGCTAAAGTTGACACTCTTCCAAATCCACTTTCATAAATATCACACTAAGATTCAACATCCTCCAAAATAGTGGGATCACTAATTCCTAAAGTTGACACTCTTCCAAACCCACTTTAAATGATAATATTATTCATACTCCAAAAGGTATAAGTGAAGTTCATGGAGCATTCTACAACTGACCAATATCCAAGCTCAAAATGTATAAGTGAAGCACATGAAGCATTCTATAAAACCATACTCAAAAGATTTAAGTGAAGCACAAAGAGCAATTCTATAATATCATACTTAAAATATTTAAGTCAAGAACATGAAGTATTCTATAAATCAATGAAGGGATATCATGCTAGCATGGTTCTTGAAGAAAAAGAAGAACACAAAGGACACAAATCATGTAAAACAAAACCCGAGGTATACCGATAATTGTTGAAGAAGAAAGATGGGATGCCAACTGGGGCATCCCCAAGCTTAGATGCTTGAGTATCGTTGGAATATTTACTTGGGGTGCCTTGGGCATCCCCAAGCTTGAACTCTTGCCTATCTTTATTCTTCTCATATTGATATCTCCTCGACCTTCGGACACTTCATCCACACAAAACTTTAACAAAAACTTGTGAGATCCGTTAGTGTAACAAAGCAAATCACTACCTTTAGGTACTGTAATGAACTCATTCTTTATTTTTATGGGTGTTAAACCTACTGTATTCCAAGTTCTCTATGGTTCATACCCTCCAATACTAGCCATAGATTCATCGAAATAAGCAAACAACACATGCAAAACAGAATCTGTTAAAAACAGAACAGTCTGTAGTAATCTGGAAGTTTAGCAAACTTCTGTAACTCCTAAAATTATAAAATAAATTTGACAATTTGAAGATTTGTACAGAAGTAATGTGCAAAAAGAATCAGAACCATTTTACTTTCCAGTTAAAAATGTAAATTCATGCACTACAGCCAAAGTTTCTATTTTTGTTTTGCACAAAGCAAACAAGCAATCTAATCATCCTAAAACCAAGACTTGGCACATTTATTTTTATAATACAATGAATATATACAAGGGGATAATTATTTACAGAGAAACTTCCATGAAAAATTCTACATTGTTTCCGTGAGCATGAGCACAAGTGCTCAAGGTCGCCCCTCACTTCTTCAATGCATAACCTTCCAATCACTTCTCTTTTTGAAAAACTTCTAGGTATGAGAGGCAAGTAATAATTTTTTTGTATTTTCATTTTTAATTTTTTTTTGTATGTTTCACCCACAACTAAACAGAAACAAAAAGGGAAAAACAAAATCTACTTAGTGAAGAAAGCAAACAAGCACACACGAGAATATCAACCCCACGCTATTCCTCCCCGGCAACAGCGCCAGAAAAGAGCTTGATAATCCCCAAGTGGAAGGAATCGTCGTAGCACTCTCCAAAGGTGGAAGTGATAAGTGTGGAGTGTCGAACCCACAAGGAGCTAAACGTAAGATCAATATTCTCTCAAGCCCTATCTGCCACCGATACGACTCTACGTGCACCGAACGTTTGCTTCCAACTAGCAACGAGAAATAAACTATGTTGTGGGTATGAAGAGGATAACTTTGCATGGTAACGGAGAGCTAAAACATAAAAGTAGGTGTTGTTAACATAAAGTTAGAATATATTACTTAGTATTATAAATAGCGAGTGTGGAATAATGGTGGATCGGTGTGCGGAATTGTCCTAGGCAATTGTTAACAAGACCGGCAATCACTATTGCAGTTTCATATGAGGGAGAGGCATAAGCTAACATACTTTCTCTACTTGGATCATATGCACTTATGATTGGAACTCTAGCAAGCATCCGCAAAACTAAAGATCATTAAGGTAAAACCCAACCATAGCATTAAAGCATCAAGTCCTCTTTATTCCCATACGCAACAATCCCTCTTACTCGGGTTTGTGTTTCACTCACTCACCAACCCACTATAAGCGAATCATGAACGTATTGCAACACCCTACAGCGGAATCCCTCACGCTATGCCGACACGGAGGGCACCATAGGACAGCACCAAAGTAAAACATACAACTCATACCAGTCTAGATCATCAATCAACCCAAAGACAAAAGATATCTACTCAAAACATCATAGGATGGCAACACATCATTGGATCATAATATGTGGCATAAAGCACCATGTTCAAGTAGGGATTACAGCGGTGTGCGGGAGAGTGGACCGCGTAAAAGAGATGAGGATGGTGATGATGATGGTGATGTTGATGAAGACGATCACCGTGACGATGATTCCCCTCCCGATGGCACTCCGGTGCCACCGGAAGAGAGGAGGAGAGGTTCTCCCCCTTGTGCTTCTTCCTCCATGGCCTCCACGTTTTGGTCCTTGGACTTCATGGTGATGAAGACCCCTCCGGGATGCTCCTCCATGGCCACCGGTGATGATGGCCCCCTCCGGCAGGGTGCCGGAGAGTGCCCCGATTGGTTTTTCGTGGCTACAGAGGCTTGCGGCGGCGGAACTTCTGATCCAATCTTTGTTCTGGAAGTTTTAGGGTACGAGAGTATATATGGGTGCAGGAGGTACGTCGGTGGACTTCCGGGCTGGCCACGAGGTAGGGGCGCGCCTGGGGGTGGGCGCCCCCACCTCGTGGGCAGCCCGGCACTTCGGTGAGCTTCCGTACTCCATGGGCTTCTTCGGTCCAAAAATAGGTTCTGTGGAGTTTCATGTCTTTTGGACTCCGCTTGATATTCCTTTTCTTCAAACACCAAATAGGCAAAAACAAAGAATCAGGCTGGGCCTCCGGTTAATAGGTTAGTCCGAAAAATAATATAAAAGTAGATAATAAAGCCAGATATTGCCCAAAACAGTAGATAATATAGCATGGAGCAATCAAAAATTATAGATACGTTGGAGACGTATCAATGTGCATAGTGAGGAATTTGCTTTTGAAGCAATGCACACTTGAAGAGTTGAATCATGGAGATCTCCCCCTATATCTTGTAATTCATACACGCATTTGATATATAATATGAAGAATTTGAAATGCATGATGAAGTATGGTGACTCATGTAATTCAGCATGTGTGCAATAATATTAACGAGGAATAAGCATGCAGAAAAACGTAGCAGAAGTATCAGACCACCATCGGGTTTAAGTCTACAACTCGATCCAATAAAGTTTCAGAAGAACGAGAGTTGTAACTTAGCAAAAAAACGCCCATATAATAGACCTGCTTGAAGACTAACTCAAATTTCTCCCCCTTTGTCATCGAATGACCAAAATGATCGAAACTGAGGACTAACGCCCCTGAAGATAATCAAGTTGATGAAGGAGCGCCAGCGTTGTCGGGGTCGGTTGTCGTAGTAGTGCCTGCCGCTGTGTCGTCCAAGTCTTCATTTTCATCAATGTCGCGCAATGAAGAATAAGAGCTGGCCACCAAGGAAGGAACCTTGACCTTCTTGTATTTCTTCGGAGGAGGTGCAAACCAGTCAAATTCTTCCTTGAGACCCATTTTCTTCAGATCTTCTTTGCTGTAGACATGAGACAGAATAGCCTAGGTACGGTTGAAGGTTTCATGGAGGTAGTATTGGTTTTTCTTCACTGCATTGTGGGTTGAGGTCATGTTGTGAAGAATTGAACCAAACTGACGCTTAACCCATTTATGATTGCGATCAACCTTCTGATGAAGACTGAGGAGTAGCTCACGATCAGTCATCACCCTGGGTGCTATGGCTTGAGGATTTTGCTTGGCAGTGTTGGTGGAAGAGTCATGTGTGGCAGAGTCATCATTGGTGGAGTAGGATGCAGCCTTGCGAAATTGACCATCCAATGGACAAATGCCTTCATCTATCACAGCGGCGGCCTTGCCTTTGTCATCAGCTGAGAGATATGTCCGTTTGAGGACTTCAATTGGAGGCAAGTAGCTGCAGTGGTTCGGAGTGTCAGCTTTGTAGTTGAGTGAAGACCTTGATCTGATGAATCTCATAATCCAAGGTGCATAAGGCTTCAGCTCAAAAGGTGACATGGCGACATTGGCCAGAGTCCTCATGAAGAAATCATGGAAGTTGACAGGAACGCCATGAATGATGTTGAAAAGCAGATTATTCATGATGCCAACGAATTCTTCTTCATTTGAGTCGTGGCCCTTGATTGGACTCAATGTCTTCGTCAAGATGCGATAGACAGTCCGAGGCATATACAGTAATTCCTTGACGAGAAATTTGGTTCGTGGGGCCTGCCCTGGCTTCAAAGGCTTCATCAGAACTTGCATGTAGTGATTTGTAAGTTCAGGCTCACTGTAGACGCAACGAGCACCTTCAAGGGGAGGACTGAGTGATAGGGCACGAAGCAATTCAGTTGCTGGTGCCTTGTAGTGAGTATTTTTTGACATCCAGTCCAGCACCCATGAATTCACATCTTCAGAATCTCCTGTGATGTGCAGCGTCGCATAGAATTGAAGAATGGGTTCCTCATTCCAATCGCAGATATCAGTGCAGAAGTTTAGCAGCCCAGCGTCGTGAAGAACACTGAGGACTGGCTCGAAGCACGACAGAGACTCCATGTCCACGTGAGGAATATGTGCATGATCGAAGACTTTGCCTTTGTTGAATAGCACTGAGGAATAGAAATTGGCTTGACTAGCAGTCCAGAAATGCCTCTTCCTTATGCGAGCAGAATCATACGGGTTGTAATCAATGAAGAATATATGCTCGCCGAAGAGATCTTCAGCCTTGAACTTTTGCTTGCGTGAGAATGGATCCTTTGGTTTTGGCAGAGGAGTGTCAGTGAGTTGCATCACAACCTCAGGAATCACAATCTCAGGTTCGTCAGGCTGAGGAATTTCTGGTTCCTCTTCAGTTGTAGTCTGTGTTGTCGTATGATCAGCAGCAACAGTTTCTTCAGCACTAGCGGCTGGAATTTCTTCATGCACAGACGAGGTGGGGTGAGTTTCTTCAGAGCCCATTTGTACTGTTGGTGCAGGGGACTGAGGTATTTGTTGTAGAGGGGTGAAGAGTGGAGAGTTGGGGTGCTAACTTTCCCAAAAGTCATCATTCATCACAGGTGTAGTACTCCCAATATCCACGTCTTCATCTTCGAGTTCTTCAACGCCAGCCTCTTCAGCTGTGAACTGAGGCATTGGCGAGGAAATAACTGGAGTTGAAGGGAACGCATCCACTTCAATTTCTTCATCAATCTGCTCTGATGAAGCAGCAGAATGATTTTCTTCATCAGATTCACTCGGAATCACGTATTCTTCACCAAAAGGAACAAGGTCCTTTGATGGCATGGTTGAGATCGGAACAACATCAATTGGGTTTGCAAATGAGCTTGTCATAGGCTTCATCTTCTTCGGAGCTGAAAAATCTGAAGCAGCTGATGCTTTCCTTTTCTTCACTGCAGCTTGCTCTGCAGCCTTGGTCTTCTTCACATCTGATGCAGATGGAAGGATAGGAGTTGGTGTAGGTGCGGGAGGAGCTGAGGAATCTGGTTGATTTTCCTCAAGCGCAACTGATGCAGTTGCCCTGACTTCTTCATTTTCTTCAGGCGCACCACTAGTGGATGCCCCGGCAATTTCTTCAAAGAATGGAATGGAGTCATCAGCCTCGAACTAGCATTTTCTTCAAGAGCTGACTGAAAGTCATCGCCGTGCTTGGCATGTTCTTCGGGCTATCGAGCAGATGCTTCGCTTGAGGAACTTCTTGTTGCGATGGGGCTACAACATTGGTGAACTTCTCAGTCAATTTGACAAACCTGACTTTGGCTCCTTGCCAATCAGCATAGTAGGTGTTGAAGTTGTCGCTGAGGGTTTTGATTTCAGACTGGATTTTTATAAGTTCATCAGTCGTCATAGAGACAATGTTAGTCTTCAGATACTTCTCCTTATTGTATTGGGCCTTCTTGATCTGCTTGGCCTGCTCATACTTCCATTTCTCTTCTTGTATGAAATGAGTCAGCATGTGATTTTGACCAGGTGTCAATTTGAAATCAGGCATAGGAGTGTTTGGGTCCTTGTGCCAGAGATCAATGTAATCTAGGATCACCCTTGGATCCAAAAGCAGTGGCACAGATGTGCCTTTGGCTCTAGCGGCCCTGTCTTGCCTGTCTCTGATGATTTTTGCAAGTTCTTCATCATCAGCTTTGTCTTCTTCGGACGGCACTTGGAAGGCGACTTGCTTCTTCTTAGGACTTTGGCGAGGACCTCGTCCAACAGTTGCCTTTGTCTTCAGCAGAGTGGGGCATGTTGAAGAATTGGGTGCAGCTGAGGAACTAGCTGAGACACCTGAGGCAACGGAGATGCCTGCAGTCCTTTGGCACGTGGCCAGATGCACAGGTGCTGAGGACTTTGGCAGAGCAGCTGAGGACTTTGGAGGAGGTGCTGAGGATTTTGGAGGAGCAGGAGCAGCATGAGGAATTGGCCTTGAGGACTTTGAAGATTCTGGCCGTGAGGGCATAGCTAAGGAACTTGGCCGTGATGGCACTGTTGATGAAGCACTTGGCTTGTGCGCAGGCTTCTTTGCCATTGATTTCCTAGGCTTGACAGAGGCCTCAGTGGCAGCAGCAACAACATAGTCTTCATTGAATTCCTCACTGCTTCTTTGGCTTGTCTCGCCAACTTGGCTTGGCGCTTGGCCCATTCTTCAGGAAAGTCCTCACCACGTTTGATGCTGGTGGGGTCTGCCTCTTGGCCAGGTGCCAATGGGGCTCGTGGGCATGGAGGATTGAGTGTGAATTTCTTCATATACTTTGGAGTTACATACCTGTACTCCCTCCATTCTCTTGCCCATCTCCTTTCAATCCTCTGTATGCGCACCTTGCGCTGATTTTTGTTCTCCTTTCCGAACTTGGCCTCATCAGGTGTGCAATAGTCAGCATAGATGTCCTCAGGGATTTCAAAAGCAGTCATGACCTCATGCTTCTTTCCTCCTTTCCGCGGCTTCTTACCGTCTGCCATATTCTTCAGTTGAGGAATTTGAACAATCGAATTCTCTTAATAAGTATGCAACTTTTCTTCGAGGAACGCTGCAAATGAGTTAAGTTGATGAGAACCTAGAGATTTAGCAGCTGACATGGTACCTGTGAATAGAGTATAGTTGCGAGGAATTTGGAGAGGTCATATGCGTTCTTAGAAGGTTTTTCAAAAAGAACAAGTTTGAGGAATTTGACCAGATGAGTCTTGAGGAATTTCACTAAGCGTTCTTTGTCTTAGGTTCCACAGTTGTATAGATCGAAGATCCACACATTGAGGAATCTTGAATAAAAATGATGCTTAGAGAAACGAATCAAGAACAGATGACTTGTGAGGTGTTTTGTGTGTGAGGATTTGAAGAAAAACACCTTTGAAGATTTTGTAGAAAACATTTGAATCAAAGAGGGCAGTAAAAGTAACTTTAAATTACCCTGAACGAAGAACACGACGAACTATGAGATGGAGAGGTGAAGCTTGTCAGTGCAGATCTTCCACGCCCTAACTCGGCGGAGGAAGACGGCTACGGCGGCGGTGGAGTGAAGATTTCCGCGGCCGGCGCGAGTACGGCGGCGACGAGGTCGAGGCAGTGAAGCTCTTACTCATCGGTGACGATGGAGTAGCGGCGGCGCTAGGGTTCGAGAAGCTCGAGTGGGAGAGAGATCGAGCGGAGTAAAGGAAGTGAGGAAGGGGTGGGGGGGTATTTATAGTCGCAGTGAAAAATTGTTCGCCCAAAGATTTAGGACGAATGTGCCCCTGACCCTTCACATTTGAATGACATGTGTCACCCACGTACTGAAAAGTGGAGATCGTGTTAGATCGTGGGTGAATAGAAAAATGCATCGTGGGATGCGGAACGGTTTGAGCGGCAAAACCGAAAATTTGGATAAGATTAGTTTTAAAGTTTCGTTTGCAATTTCTTCAGCTGACAAGGACACAGTAAATATTTTGAACGAGTTTCAAATAGAATGCACATGAAGAGTTTGTGAATAGATTGGGTTGAATATAGCATAGAGGGGGAAGGGTCCGATCACATTCACTTAGCAGAAAAACCAACTTGAAGAATTAGCCATAAGTGAATGCTGTAGAGGATATATATATATATATATATATATATATATATATATATATATATATATATATATATAGCCAATGAAGAAAAACGACGGAACCGGTGAAGATTTTGCAAAGTTGAAGAATTTGAACAACCGAGGAATTTCAAAACGAGGAAAAACTCAAATTGAAGATTTTCAACTTTTGTGGTGGCGTGACCCATCAGATAAGAATGATGATTTCAGACACAGCATAATTTTCGTAGGGTTCTCGAGAATCAAATTCTTCATTAATTTCTTCACACTTAGAGTGTTATTCTTCATTGATTGAAGAAAAACGTTTCTTCATGTGTTGCACATCTAAGTCATCAATTTTGCATAAGTGTTAGGATGAGTGTCCTTTTCAAAGAACATTCGAAGATTCTAATATATTTAGCTCACACCGCAACTTGCTAAATCTCTTCTCATCCAAGGGCTTTGTGAAGATATCGGCTAGCTGTTCTTCAGTCTTCACATGCTCAATAGAAATGTCGCCCTTCAACACATGATCGTGAAGAAAATGATGACGAATCTGAATGTGCTTTGTCTTCGAGTGCTGAACTGAGTTGTGAGCAATCTTGATGGCACTCTCATTGTCACAGAGGAGAGGCACATTCTTCACGTTGACGCCATAGCTCTTGAGAGTTTGCTTCATCCATAGCAGTTGAGCACAACAAGAACCAGCAGCAATGTACTCAGCTTCAGCAGTATACTGTGATACGCAGTTCTGTTTCTTCGAGGACCAACAGACCAAGGATCGTCCGAGAAAATCACATGTACCAGATGTTGACTTGCGGTCCACACGTCACCAGCATAGTCAGAGTCAGAATATCCAATGAGATCAAAAGCCGAGCCCTTGGTGTACCATAATCCAAGTGTTGGTGTGTGAGCTAGATATCGAAGAATATGTTTCACAGCCTTATGGTGTGATTCCTTCGGTGTAGCTTGAAATCGGGCACACATGCAAACACTAAGCATTATATCTGGCCTAGATGCACATAAGTACAATAAAGAACCAATCATGGAGCGGTATACCTTGTGATCAAAGTCAATGGCATTTTCATCAGTGCATAGATGGCCATCTGTGGGCATAGGAATTTTGACGCCTTTGCAATCTTGCATGCCGAATTTCCTCAGAACATCCTTGAGGTATTTCTCCGAGATATGAATATGCCATTCTGTTGATTTAATTTGAAGACCTAAGAAGAATTTCAACTCTCCCATCATAGACATTTGATACTCTTCACTCATCATATAGGCAAATTCATCACTATAACGTTGGTCAATACAGCCAAAGATAATATCATCAACATATATTTGGCACACAAACAGTTCACCATCATAAGATTTAGTAAAGAGAGTAGGGTCGAGTGAACCGGGTGTGAAGCCATTCTTCATGAGGAATTCCTTCAAAGTATCATACCACGCCCGAGGGGCCTGCTTGAGGCCATAGAGGGCCTTATTGAGTCTGAAGACTTTGTCAGGATTCTTTGGATCTTCAAAACCTGGGGGTTGAGCAACATATATTTCTTCCTCAAGCTTACCATTGAGGAATGCACTTTTCACATCCATTTGATATAAGATGATATCATGATGGTTAGTGTTGGTGTCAAAAACCGGCGGATCTCGGGTAGGGGGTCCCGAACTGTGCGTCTATGCGGATGGTAACAGGAGACAAGGGACACGATGTTTTTACCCAGGTTCGGGCCCTCTCGATGGAGGTAATACCCTACTCCTGCTTGATTAATATTGATGATATGGGTAGTACAAGAGTGGATCTACCACGAGATCGTAGAGGCTAAACCCTAGAAGCTAGCCTATGGTATGATTGTTGTTCGCCCCACGGACTAATACCCTCCGGTTTATATAGACACCGGACAGGTTAGGTTTACACAGTAGTCGGTTACAATGGTAGGAGATCTACATATCCAGACGCCAAGCTTGCCTTCCACGCCAAGGAAAGTCCCATCCGGACACGGACGAAGTCTTCAATCTTGTATCTTCATAGTCCAGAGTCCGCCAACGGTGATAGTTCGCCTATCCGGACACCCCTAATCCAGACTCCTCAAGAGCCCCTGAACCAGGCTTCAATGACGACGAGTCCGGCGCGCATATTGTCTTCGGCATTGCAAGGCGGGTTCCTCCTCCGAATACTTCATAGAAGATTTTGAACACAAGGATAGTGTCCGGCTCTGCGAAACAGGTTCCACGTACTACCGTAGAGAGAATAACTTCTGCACAGATCTGCTAACGTATCCCGCGGGCGTGACATCACACCACGCCAAGCCTTTATTCAATCGCTTTTCTTCTGCTCCACCTTAGCGCTTAGCGAGGCGGTTTCTTGGCATGTCTTATCAAAGCGGAGATCGTGCCCCTTATTCCGAGATTCCCATCAATACGGACGTGGGTAACCCAACCGCGCCATTGATTACGACGCTTGGGAGATAAGCGAGTTTCACTCAGTCATGGGGACGATAGCTTCGTTCCGCCCATATAAGGGATAAGGATCCACCTTTTCACCCACGCCTTCTTCCTCCTTTGCTCATCCATTTCACAAGACTCGAGCTCCAGCGCCAAGTCCGCACATCCCACCTCAACCTTCTCCAACTATGTCCGGAGCGGGAGGCAGTGGATGGCCTCCTCCGTCACGGAGGGGCACATAAAAAGTTGCGGAAGGTCGGATACTTGTCCAGCGACATCGCAAGACCGGCTACCCGACGAGGGGCAGCTCATTCCCACCCCAGGCCCCATGAGAGGGTGGTGTTCCTCACCCACTTCCTCCACGGACTAGGTTTTCCACTTCACCCATTTGTCCGGGGCTCATGTTCTACTACGGCCTGATTTCCACGATCCGCCCCAAACTTCATCCTCAACATCTCGGCGCTTATCGTCATGTGCGAGGCCTTCCTCAGATTCAGCCCCACTTCGCTTATGGCTGAAGATCTTCAATGTCAAGTCAAGGTAGTGGGCGGCCGCCAAGCGGAGGCGGAGGCGCCATGGTTAGCAAGATGGCCAAAGTCCTATGGCTCGAGGGCTCCTTTGTGGAGACCATAAAGGTGGCAATCGGGTGGTTCTACATCACCGAGCCGCGACTTTCAATGGGCAGCGGCCCTCGAATTCGATCCGCTTCCCCACACGGCTCACATCATGGAAAGAGACGGCCTGACGTGGGGGATTCGACGAGCTGTCCGGACTCCAAACCTGCGTCCAAACCTGGTGGACAAGAATCTCGTGCTTGTCAACGTAATCTAGGTGATGCTCATCCGCCGGATTCTCCCATGCCAACAACGGGCCTTCAAATTGTGGAGTTCGATCCGCACAAGACCCAACTCGAAAAGGCTCTTCGACACTACGCACGAAGACGCCTCGAAGGTGCCGTTCAAGGGCGCCGAGGTTCTACATCCGCCATCAAGATCGCGGATTCAGCTCGCAGCGCCAAGCCAGCGAGGTAAGTTATTTTACCCTTTATGGGATTCTTTTTCATAGTTTGACTCTATGCGGATCTAAAACTCCCTAACCTTTGACAGATCGGTGAAGACGCCCGACAGATTAACCGTCCGCCCCTTGCCGAAGACCCAGCGGACGCCCGGTGATTTGGAAGCTGCTGCTCCGCACCTCACATGGTGCCGGAGAAGAAGGCCACGGGACTCAAGGAGTGCCCGACGCCAGTGTTGTCGGACTCATCATCCGACGACTGAGGCGGAATCCTCCTCCGAGGACGAGGAGGAGGAGAAGAAGCCTCTCCCAAATGGGAGAGAAGAAAGGAAGGCCGCCTGACCGGGAGGCCGGAGGGTCCAAGAAAGGAAGGACCCTTCCTCCGACTTCTCCACCAACTCCGACAACGACGAGGAGGAGGGCCACCAAGGCCAAGCCTGGCGAGATCGTAAGTGTCCGGACTTCGAATAGTTCATGACTTTTATTTGTCGACAGTGTCTTCTAACGCCGAATATGACCATGTAGCCCGCCTAAGGACGAGCTTGCCGCTTGCCGAGCGGCTCCTCGGGCTCGCCGGATGTGAATAGTACTTCACTTCCGACCGCCTCCTCTCCTCATGTTGCCGACGACACCGCGGTGGAGTCCCAAAAGGCCCAGCCAGAGGAGGT
The DNA here is from genome assembly GCA_021605205.1 of Aegilops longissima. Classification (NCBI taxonomy): domain Eukaryota; kingdom Viridiplantae; phylum Streptophyta; class Magnoliopsida; order Poales; family Poaceae; genus Aegilops; species Aegilops longissima. The sequence goes on from CM038676.1 coordinate 287,218,059, forward strand.
GGTCCCGGAGGCACCGCAAGGCGACCTCCCGAACTCGGGCGCGAAGGGGCGAGACCCTGAAGGCTCTAAGTTCGACTGTGCCGACTCCGTCGAACCTTCAAGGGTTCCAAGTCCAGCAAGCGGCCCCTTTGTAAGAAGGGTAAGACTACGACGCGGTGACCTCCGGCCCATCCGGAGGCACGGATAGCTTGCCGGAGGCGCTTAAAGGTGCCTCCATCGACGAGGAGCACCGCACTTGTTATGAGTGTGGTGATCCGAGAAGTTCATCCGCCAAGAGCGGGCTGACTGAAGCCTGCACCAGCCTTCTAACAGTGCTTTGAGGTAAGTTTAGAATATGTAAAGATATTACCGCATAGACAGAGCCTCGATGCTTAGTTCGGTGTTCAAAAGAAAAGCCGGAGTAAGGATCTAAAAGATATACGCAGGAGTCTAACATAAGTATGTCAATATGGGAATGCAGGCTGCGCATTGACCTCTCGCCAGACCGATCATGGAGGTCAATGCATTGAAGTAGAGCCTCGAGCGGTCCGAGAACGAGCTCGGCCTTGCCAAGAAGCAGCTCAAGGACAAGGAAGGTAAGTAATACCTTATTAAAGAAATACCTTATAGAAAGGATTTGGTTGCAAAAATGACAGGAGTAACGTGGGTATTGTAGGGGCCATGAACGAGGTGGCGACCACGAAGGAAGCGGTGTCTGCGGCCGTAAGCAAAGCGGCCGCAGAGCGCACTGCAGGCGAGAGAAGCAGGAGGCGCGGTGGCGGAGGTGCGGCAAGAGCTCCGTGCTCTCGTGGAAAAACACGAGAGTTTGGAGCGTGACTCAAGACTCGAGAGTCCGAGCTCGCCTCGGCTCTTGAGAGTGCCAAAGCCGCTAAGGCCAAGCCCAAAAGCCCTCCAAGAGATTGAATCATTAAATAAGATAGCGGCGGTAAGGCATTCTTTATGCAAAGCAAGCATGTGAAAGTGAATTACCTATTACTTACCCGAATCCGAGCTCTCCAGAGCATTCGCAGATCTGTCCCAGTAGTGTGTCCGATGCTGCCGCGCGCTCTCTACCGCCCAGGAGGGGAGCTCGACGGAGAAGGTGTTCTGTCTCAGATGTCGAGGCCGAACGTCCGGTGCCTCGAGCGACCAGTGAAGCAATGGTCGAGCTCCACAAGGTCGCCGAACAGGCCATGAAGGGCCTCATAGTTTGGCTGTGGCCATTGGAAGCCATGCCTCGAGCTAATTCAAAGCTAGTGCAGCGGCCGGTGGACGCCTGTCCATGGATTGAAGTCATCAAGCGCTCAAATCTGCATTGAAGGTGCCTGTCGGGCCCTTGCCCGTGCTAAAGTGCACTGGGCAAGCTGGATGCGCAGAAGCTTGTGACGGACGGGCCACCGAAGGGCAAGGAGCATCGCAAGCCCGAAATGTACTATGAGGGCGTCCTGAAGGGTGCCCGCCATATAGCGGGTGAATGCTCCAAAGATGTGATTTTTAATAGACTCGCATTTGTTATCCTGTACGCTGAAAACTTGTTCATATGCGCTAAGCAACGCTTGAATTTAAAATATTACCTTCAGGCGGCCGCTTACCAAATTTGAGAGATGGCAAGTCGTTATTTCAGCCCCATGCCACGAAAGTGCTGGGTGTTCGGGATAAACTTGAGCGCTCTTGTTCCCATTCTTGGGTCCTTCGAGGGAGGCGCTCAACGCAAAGAACAAGGCAGCCGGACTTATAGTGCTTGAACACTCTCACTTAGCCATAGAATTCTATAATTTTAATTTTCGGCGAAGCCCTAGTATTCGAAGACCGAGTTCGGGCGCTATCCACGCCTTTGGCGGACAATGCCGACTCCTCGCCTAAGCGGCATAAGTCTTTAGGACCCGAAAAACCTCTCGAACAGCGATCGCTCTCGCCTCTATCATGACGGCCAGTTTTAGCTTTCTCCACCGAGGTGCTCAACCCAGCTCAACCGGGCACAATCACGTTGGTTCTCCCAACGCTACCTTAGCCGATATAACGGAAAGTAAGGTACCAAAACATGGGAGCCGGGCAAACCCAACTATTGACCCAAGACATGATTCGAGCCGATGCATATAATGCTATAAGTTCGGGTGCCGACTTGTGAAAGTGTTCGGACTTATCACACCATACTTTTGGGGTACTTAAGCCCTCGGTGTATTGGCCGCACTAAAGTGTACGGGTGCAACATGTCATGAAATGAACATATATATAGATAAAGAAAGGAGTGCAATAATAGGCAAAAGCTATGTATTGTTTATTCGAAAAGGTACCGCAGTGGAAGCGAACGATACAAATAGTGCGATAAGCAAGGGATGGGACTATTTAACATGTCCCCTCCAGGGGTAAGCTGCGGATGGTATGTAAAACAGGTATAATGCTCGTAGTAGAGACCACCGACACTTGACATAGTTTACGCTTCCTCGGCTGTTGCATCGTGAGTTCGGCAATTATAGTGCCGACAGACATCTGGAAAACGGAGTCCCGAAAGTAAGAGAAAAGAAAAGAAAAGAATGACACAATCGGAGCCCCAGTGCGGTTGAGCCGCATTCAGGCGTGCGTGGTCGTGCCCTCCCTTATGCCCATGGTATCTCCAGAGCGTAGTTATGTACGCCAGAGTAATCGGGCTTCGCGGTTTCGCGAAGGATGGGGTTAGCCGGATTGCTACGCTGCTTTCGGATCGTGCGAGGCGGTCTTGTTGTAGGTTACTCCGGCGCGCTTGACGGTGGCGGGACGCTTAATAGCCGGGCTCGAGAATTGCCGTGAGAGGCTGCTTTGCACCTCCGCCGAGAGGCCGCTGTGCTCCTCCGCTCGGAGAGAGCGCTCGTGTTTCTGACCGTGATTACTCCTCGAGGGCCCGCATCTTGAGCTTGAGGTATGCGTAGTGCGACACCGCATTGAACTTTGCAAATGCGGTTCGCCCAAGCAAAGGCGTGATAGCCGCCGCGAACGGGACTATGTCAAGATTAACTCTTCGCCGGAAGTTATCCGGGATCCAAGACCACTTCGAGTGTAACTAAGCTCGTATAATTGGCCTCTACACCTGGTATGACGCCTTTAAAGGTCGCCTTTGTGGGTTTAACTTGAGGGTCTATGCCCATTTTGCGACCGTATCCCGATAAAGCAGTGTTCAGGCTGCTACCGCCGTCCATCGGACTCTAGTGAGGTGAAATCCGTCGATGATTGGGTCAAGGACCAATGCGGCGAATCCACCGTGACGGATGCTAGTGGGGTGGTCCTTTCAATCAAAGGTGATCGGGCAGGAGGACCATGGGTTGAACTTCGGGCGATCGCTCCATCGCATATACGCCCTTAGTGCACGCTCCGCCCCTTTTGGGTATGTGGGTTGCGATATCATGTTCACCGTCCGCACTTGTGGGGGAAGCCCTTCGTCCTCTATTGTTCGGCGGCCGGGCTCCTCCTCGCCATCGCTATGCAGCCCTTGTCATTGAGTTCGGCTTTTAACTTGCTCGCTGTTTGAAGACCCAGCAATCCTGCTGGTATGGTTGGCTGGTTTTTCGGGTGCCATGTATTTGGCACGAGTGATCGAGTATTCGGTCCAGATTGGACGGGCCCGAGTATTTCTTTTGAACGGCTTCTTCCACGACCGAGTTTAGAGCCTCTGAATCCGCATTGACCGTCGTGTCTTCAGCATTGTTGCCGCACGCGGCGCTTGTGCTTGTTGCGACGCGACCTGCCATTGCTGTCCTTGGTATCCGAACTACCGTGGTTTTTGGTCGTTGTTACTACGAGCTAGCCAGCTGTCCTTTCCCGCGCAAAAGCGGGTCATGAGCGTTGTGAGGGCTGCCATGAATTTCGGCTTTTCCTGTCCTAGGTGCCAGGGAAGCCACTCATCGCGGATGTTATGTTTGAAGGCTGCAAGGGCCTCTGATCCGGACAAATAACGATTTGATTTTTCTTGGTTAGGAACCGTGTCCGTAATTGTCCGCCGATTCTTCCGCTGTTGAATTATGTGGCTGAGCTCATCGGCGCCCGGTGGTCGCATATATGTGCCCCGGAAGTTATCAAGGAATGCGGCTTCCGTGTCCTCCCAACAACCAATTGATTCTGCCGGCAAGCTGTTAAGCCAATGCCGAGCTAGTCCTTTAAGCTTGAGTGGGAGGTATTTGATGGCGTGTAGATCATCATCGCGGGCCATGTGGATATGGAGGAGGTAGTCCTCGATCCAAACCGCAGGATCTGTTGTGCCATCGTATGATTCGATGTTTACGGGTTTGAAACCCTCGGGGATTTGATGATCCATTACTTCGTCTGTGAAGCATAGTGGGTGTGCGGCGCCTCTGTATTGGGCTATATCACGACGCAGCTCAAATGAGCTTTGTCTACTGTGTTCGGCCCGGCCGGAATTGCTGTATCCGGCGTGATGGTTATCATCACATGTCGTGAGGCGCCCACACTATCCGTAGATCGATCTTGTTTGCCTTGCCTTGTCCTCCAATATGTCTCGCAGGTCTGGCGCGTTTCCCCGTGCCTTGGTGCTTTTCGAGCGACGCCGGGGTACGGCTTGGATGGAGGGTCTAGAGGCCTCTCTGCCGCGACCACGGGGTGGCCGGTCGGCCGCATCATGCACTGGTGATGTAGGTTTGGGTGCTGCTTCCTCTAATTGGGGTAGCAGCCTGCGTTTTGGGTATCTCTTGGAGGGGCGCTCGAGTTCGTACTCTTCGGCTGCGAGGACTTCACCCATCTGTCGCCTAGCAAGTCTTGGTCAGCTCTAAGTCTGCCGCTTTTCTTGAGGCTGCTTGCCGTGGCTATAAGCCTGCGCTTGAAACGCCTTGTTCGGCGGGGTCCTCGTGCACGACAAATTCGCCATCGCCGAGGCTTGCCTCATCTTCGGAGGGAGGCATATAATTATCGCCCTCCACCTCCCCGCCTGCCGCTCTATCATGAGGGCTGGCTTCTCCCTCCTCCCGTGGCTGAATCCTCGCCGAGGGGTTGTCTTCGCACTACCCGGTGTTATTATCTCCGTGCGGAATCACCGCTTTTGCTATGGCGGATTTAGAGCGGCGCCACGACGCCGGTGCTTGGGCTGCTTCTTGAGGGGTCATCCTTCGTTGTTCCATCGCTGCTCCCATCTTTTGGGATGTCCACCATGTATATGTTGTATGACGAGGTGGCCTTCCAAAGGCCTCAGAGGCGCTGGTTCTTGATCGCTCCAAAGATCGCCGCCCATACCGCCGATGTCTTCGTAGTCAAGTCGAGCATGTCGGTTAAATCGTCGACAAGGGCTACAAAGTGGGCGGTGGGTGGGCGTTGAATTTCTTCGTCGTCTGCATCCCAACCTTCCCGACCGTAGTCCGCCAGGCTCTCCGATAAAGAGAGAGACTTTAGTGAATTCAGGATGTCGCCAAAGGGCGAGTCTTTGAAAGATGTCCGCGTAGTGAACTCCATAACCGCGCCCAATCGGATTCGATTAGCGGGGCGCGGAGGGTTCGGAGTCCAAGAGGAGTCCGCACCGAAGCCACGGCCTTCGCAGCGACAGGATGGAGTTCGCTCAATCGCCGTAGAGATCGAGCCCCGAGGCGGTGTCCAACCACTCGCCCTCGATCGGGGAGTCGGCTCGCGCTAAGGGTCGGAGCGACGCTGGTGCGGCCTCCGTGACACCGCTCGGCGGCAGAGCTAGATCGCTCCCATCGAGACAAAGGCGGCACGCTAAGCGTGGCTCGAATCCGTCAAGATCAAGTCTCCGCGATGTCGGCCGTAGTTCAAACTCCCAAATCTGACCGATGGCTGGGGTGTAGCTTTCGATCTGCTCCAGATGGCCAAGTGAATTGCCCGCAGCAAAGCCGCCAATACGAAGATCTGTCTGGGAGAAAAGTCTCACCGACCGCGTCGTCGTTGATGATCGAAGGAGCCATTGGGCCTAAGGATGACGACATACGAGGAACTCTCAATGAAAGCACCAATGTCGGTGTCAAAACCGCGGATCTCGGTAGGGGGTCCCGAATCGTGCGCCTAGGCGGATGGTAACAGAGACAAGGGACACGATGTTTTTACCTGTGTTCGGGCCTCTCGATGGAGGTAATACCCTACCCCGCTTGATTAATATTGATGATATGGGTAGTACAAGAGTGGATCTACCACGAGATCGTAGAGGCTAAACCCTAGAAGCTAGCCTATGGTATGATTGTTGTTCGTCCTCATGACTAAAACCCTCCGGTTTATATAGACACCGGATAGGGTTAGGGTTACACAGAGTCGGTTACAATGGTAGGAGATCTACATATCCGATCGCCAAGCTTGCCTTCCACGCCAAGGAAAGTCCCATCCAGACACGGGACGAAGTCTTCAATCTTGTATCTTCATAGTCCAGGAGTCCGGCCAACGGTGATAGTTCGGCTATCCGGACACCCCCTAATCCAGGACTCCCTCAGTTATCATAAGCAAGTAATATGCATATAGCCTCAAGTCTAGCAACATGTGCAAAAGTTTCATCGAAATCAATTCCTTCAACCTGTGTGTAGCCTCAAGTCGTGCCTTATTCCTCACCACAAGGCCATTTTTATCTTGCTTGTTGCGGTAGATCCACTTTGTGCCAATGATATTGTGTTTGCGAGGATCTGGACGTTTGACCAGTTCCCATACGTTGTTGAGCTCGAATTGATGTAATTCTTCTTGCATGGCCTGAATCCACTCAGGCTCCATAAATGCTTCATCTACCTTAGCGGGCTCTGTGATAGAGACAAAAGCATAGTGCCCACAAAAGTTAGATAAATGTGAAGCTTTTGAGCGTGTGAGAGGACCTGGTGCTTCAATGTCATCAATGATTTTCTCCACTTGCACTTCTTTTGCAACGCGAGGATGAGCTGGTTGTCATTGAGGAATTTGCTCAGCATTTTCTTCAGCACCATTTTCCTCAGTGCATCACCGACGCTCTTCACGCCTCGAATGAATTCTTCAAAGAGATTTTTCAAGAGGAACGACATCCTCGAGCCTTGAGCTTGATAGAATCCTCAAAGCTGGTTCATCTATCACAGAAGGTAGGTGCTCTCTTTGCGAGCCATTAGTTTCATCGAATCAAGACATCTACAGCTTCAACAACCTTGTGAAGAACGTTGTTGAAGACTCAGAGGTGTGCGAGTCCTTTCCAGAACCAAGCATAAAACCTTCATGTGCTTTCGTGCAAATTTGGAGTTGTGATGAGGATCTCTAATCCAGCATTTAGCAATCAAGACTTTGAAATAACTCACATTGGGTTTCTTGTTAGTGAGGAGTTCATAGGCGCCTTCTTGAAGAATTTGTGAAGATATACTGCTGATGATGTGGCACGCAGATCAATTGCATCAATCCGAAACGACGAGGCGCTTTGTATTCATCAAGCATAGTGCGAGCCATCTCAGAAGAGTCCTGTTCTTGCGCTCCACGACGCCATTCTCGTTGAGGAGTATAAGGAGCGATAACTCATGAGTAATACCAAGTTCATCAAGATAGTCATCGAGACCAATTCTTGAACTCAAAGCCATTGTCACTTCGATGTGCTTGATCTTCACACCAAAGTTGGTTGAAGCCCTCGAGGAAACTCGCTTGAAGACTTCCCGCACTTCATGTTTGTAAGTAACAAGGTGTACCCATGTGTAACGAGAATAATCATCAACAATAACAAAGCCATATTGAGATGCTTCATTTGAAATAGCAGAATAATGATTAGGACCGAAGAGATCCATGTGAAGCAATTCAAATGGACGAGTAGTGGTCATGATAGTCTTCGCTGGATGCTTGGCCTTGGTCATCTTTCCACTTCACAGTTCGCATAAGTGATCCTTGAGGAATTTGACATTCTCAATGCCAATGACATGCTTCTTCTTCGCAAGCGTATGCAAATTCCTCATGCCTGCATGACCAAGTCGTCGATGCCATAGCCAACCTTCTGAAGCTTTTGCAAGTAGGCACACCGCTGGTTGAGGTCCTGTAGAGAAATCAACAATATACAAGTCTCCTGTCCTAAACCCTTCGAAGACTTTGGAATTGTCAGCTTCCATAACCACAACACAACGATACTTGCCAAAGACAACAACCATATCAAGATCACAAAGCATTGAGACAGACATAAGGTTGTATCCTAAGGGCTCAACAAGCATGACTTTGTCCATGTGTCGATCCTTTGTGATCGCAACCTTACCTAGACCCAATACCTGACTTTTGCCTTTGTCGTGAAGATGATATGCTTCAGATGCGATGGTGATAAGGAGCATCCATCAATAGATTCTCGTCACCACTCATCTGATTTGTACATCCACTATCGAGGACCCACTCAGTTGCTTTGGGTTGATCATCCTGCAGATGAATTAGTGCAGCTTACGAACTCATATACTTCATCAGTGAAGAATATGATATCAAATTCATCAGATGATTTTCATCAAGCAGTAAGAGGAATAAAGCAGTATGAGGACGTGAGAAATGAAGGTTCATTTCTTCATGATTAGCCTGCGTCCTTTCAGGCATTTTGTCAGGTCCCCAGCAAATTCTTCAGACGTTTACTCACGTCTAGAGACCTGACCCTGCATAAGAGATTAGTTCTTTTTCTTCACCACCCACATCTGAAGGGGTGGCAAAGAGTTCATCACTCTGCGAGCTCCATATGAGAATGGTGGCATAGAGGCCAAACCATTTCGTTTCACATAAGAGGGGTTAGGGTAAGCATATGAATAAGCAGAGAAATTCTTCGAGGACTTATGAACATAATGATTAGAAGAATAATGCTCATATTCATAACCCTTGGCTCTTCCCTGCGAAACAGAGTTGTTAGCACGATGATGTTCATATGAGGACTTTGATCCTTTTGAGGAATTTGATCCACGTGAGGAATTTGGTCCGTATGAGGACTTGGATCCATATGAAGAATTTGGTCCATATGAAGAATTTGATCTGGGGTTCCTATTCTTCACGTGTGATGTCATGAGGACATTCACCAAGACTTTCAAGGCACCTTTGGGAACCCAAATTTTCTTCATAGGGAACCGCTTCCTGCAGCTTAGTGCCAACATATCTAGCAAATACTTCACCATTCTGATTTTTGAACAGTTTATAGTTGAGTCAAATGACTCATCGGAAGAATGAGAAGATTCACATGTAAAGCCAGATAAATTAGATGGATCAATTGAAGTCCCTTTGCAGCAACCCATGAGGTTTTGGGGTACCGCTCAGCTTCCAATATGTACCATCAAGATTGAGTTTCCTCTCAAAGGCAATACCCTCTTTCCTAAGGTTCCCGTTGAGGATCTGCTTTTAAGCACATCACGAAGAGTCTGATGCCCTTTGAGGCTTTTGTACATTCTGTCATGTACAATTCCTTCAACCTGCATCGTCAAGTGATACTAGCAATGTCCTCGATGAGGAATTAGTGATAGCAGAGGCAGTGAAGAATTTGTAGCATTAGAAGCATTTGAACATTCAGTGAAGAATTAGCGATTCACGCTCAATGCATTTCAAACATGGAGGAACAAATTCTTCCCGAGCAGCTGATTTGTTGAGCAAGTAATGAATCGCGCTCCTTCTGAAGATCTTCATAACTCACTCTTAGCTTCTCAAGATCTTGCTTTCTTTGAAGAAATTCATACGAAAGTTTCTCATGATCAGATAAGAGAGTGTTATGTTGATCTTGAAGGGAGTCATACTTAGTATGAAGTCTCTGAAGACTTTCAGCCAAGGCTTTTGACTGATCCATTTCTTCACTCAACATATCATCGCTCTTACTAAGCATGTTTTGAACCTTTTCCAAAGCTCTTTGTTGTTTAGCGGCAAGGGAAGCAAGTTTGACATAACTGGGTCCAAATTCATCACCAGATTCATCATCACTGGATTCGCATGATAGCATTCAGCTTACCTTTTCACCATCTGCCATAAGACATGGTGAGGAGGATGATGATTTTGGTTCAAATGTCATTGACTTGAGAGATTCCTTGAAATCCTCAAACCAAGGATCATGACAGGTTCGATGACCTTCATAGACATCGAGAGACGGTCCCGAGATAAGCTTCACCGATCGAGATGCATGATGTTCCCGAACTGATTTTGAGATGACAGAGCAGATGACGCCCTTCGCCGTGAGGTTGAGAAGAGTGTACTTGCGAATGTCATCGCTTCCGCCATCTTGCACAGATCGGTCGACCAATTTCATGACGGTCCACATCTTGTCGCTCATCGCCATGAGGCGCTTCTTCATCATGGCCTTCCACTTAGGATACTCGTGACCGCCAAAGATAGGGCATGTCACTTTCTTCATACCTGCGGTCGACATAACTAAAACTCCAAAGCGTTAAACTAAAATCACACGTAACAAGGGAGTACCTTGCTCGATACCAATTGAAAGTGCGTTATATCGACTAGAGGGGGTGAATAGGCGATTTTATGAATTCTTCACTGAGGAATTTGCTAGTGAGGAAATTCCTTAGTGAAGAATTACTAGCAGCGGAATAAGTACTCAAAAGTAAACATAACAGAAGACAAGCATAGTCATCATGATGAAATGAAGACAAGCACAGAGTACAAAAAGCGTAATCACAGGATAACACAGGATGAAGACAAACAGACTGAAGAAATTGAACTGAGGAAATTGAGAAAGTCTTCAGTCAAAGTCTTCAAACACAGATATGACAAGCACACAACACAAAACTAAGGAAATGAAAGAGTTGAGGAAATAGAACCAGTTGGCTTGGTGAAGACAATGATTTGGTAGACCAGTTCCAACTCTTGCCTCAATTGTACATCCGTTGGAGCGGCTAGGTATTTAAACCGAGGACACACATCCGGACACACAGTCCTCACCGTATTCTCCTTGAGCTAAGGTCACACAGACCTCGCCCAATCACTCGTGGCAAGTCTTCAAGTGACTTCCAAACCTTCACAAACTCGGTCACTTGGCAATCCACAATTCCTCTTGGATGCTCTAGACCATGACGCCTAACCGTCTGGAAGAAGCACAGTCTTCAAAGATAACAAGCGTCAGATCCACGCAGGATCAATCTCTTCACTGATGCTCAATCACTTTGGGTTTGTAGGTGTTTGGGTTTGGGTTTTCCTCACTCGATGATTTTCGCTCAAAGTCCTCGGAGGATGGGATGCTCTCAAATGACAACTGTCAGTTTCTCTCGGAGCAGCCAACCAGCTAGTGGTTGTAAGGGGCGGCTATTTATAGCCTAGGGAACAGCCCGACATGATAAGACATAAATGCCCTTCAATGATATGACCGTTAGGTGGATAAGATATTTTGGGACAGCTGGCGCGTAGCACAACAACGGTCTGAAATTTGAGGTTCAAATTCCTCGTGGCTATCATGTTCTCATCGTAAGCAATTCGACTGGCGAATTCCTAACTCCTCGGTCGTAACAAATTCTCAAAGACCGTAAGAACTTCGCTCTCATCATCAAGAATATGACTGAACTGTATGAGATTTCCAAAGGCTTCACTCGAAGGGATTGGTAGGTGTAGGATTTTGAGTTGAGCATCACATGGAAATTTTTCATTAGTATTTCCTCGAGCCCCTTTATCAGTACGGTGTTTCCTATGACTCAAGAAAGAGAAAATGAAACTACGAAAACAAAAGTCTTCACGCTTCATGTTCCTCGAATGAATTCCAAGTCTTCAAGATCACACCAATTTCTTCACTTTCAAAGTCTTCAGAAAGTCTTTAGATACCAAAGTCTTCAGTCGAAGAACTTCATTTTTAGGGGTCGACTTTCTCTGTAAATATCAAACTCCTCATAGACTTATAGACCTGTGTACACTCATAAACACATTAGTCCCTTAACCTATAAGTCTTCAATACACCAAAATCACTAAGGGGCACTAGATGCACTTACAGAGATTATAACTCCCGAATACCGGTGGAACACCTTGTGTGCTATCAAACGTCACAACGTAACTGGGTGATTATAAAGATGCTCTACAGGTGTCTCCGATGGTGTTTGTTGAGTTGGCATAGATCGAGATTAGGATTTATCACTCCGTGTATCGGAGAGGTATCTCTGGGCCCTCTCGGTAATGCTCATCACTATAACCCTTGCAAGCAATGTTAGTAATGAGTTTGTTGCGAGATGATGCATTACGGAACGAGTAAAGAGACTTGCCGGTAACAAGACTGAACTAGGTATGATGATACCGACGATCGAATCTCGGTCAAGTAACATACCGATGACAAAGGGAACAACGTATGTTGTTATGCGGTTTGACCGATAAAGATCTTCGTAGAATATGTAGAAGCCAATATGAGCATCCAGGTTCCGCTATTGGTTATTGACCGAGATGTGTCTCGGTCATGTCTACATAGTTCTCGAACCCGTAGGGTCCGCACGCTTAACGTTCGATGACGATTTGTATTATGAGTTATGTGATTTGATGAACGGAAGTTTGTTCAGAGTCCCGGATAAGACCACGGACATGACAAGGAGTCTCAAAATGGTCGAGAGGTAAAGATTCATATATTGGAAGGTTGCATTTGGACACCAGAATGGTTCCGAGTGGTTCGGGCATTTTTCCGGAGTACCGGAAGGTTACCGGAACCCCCCGGGAGAAGTTATGGGCCTTATGGGCCATAAGCGGGAAGCACACCAGCCCACAAGGGGCTGGTGCGCCTCCCTTGGGCAGGAGGCCAATTAGGACTAGGAGAAGGGGGGCGGCCCATCTTTCCTTCTTCTCCCTTCCCCCTTTCCTACTCCGTGTGGTAGGTGGAATCTTACTAGGACTAGGAGTCCTAGTAAGACTCCACACCTTGGCGCACCCCCTAGGGCCGGCTGCCTCTCCCTCTCCCTCCTTTGTATACGTGGCCAGGGGGCACCCCATAGACACACAAGTTGATCTTTAGCCGTGTGCGGTGCCCCCCTCCACAGTTACACACCTCGGTCATGTCGTCGTAGTGCTTAGGCGAAGCCCTGCGTCGGTAACTTCATCATCACCGTCACCATGCCGTCGTGCTGACGGAACTCTCCCTCGGCCTCAACTGGATTAAGAGTTCGAGGGACGTCACCGAGCTGAATGTTTGCTGATCGCGGAGGTGCCGTGCGCTCGGTACTTGGATCGGTTGGATCGCGAAGACGTTCGACTACATCAACCGTGTTACTAAACGCTTCCGCTTTCGGTCTACGAGGGTACGTGGACACACTCTCCCTGCCCTGTTGCTATGCTTTTCCTAAATAGATCTTGCGTGATCGTAGGAATTTCTTTTGAAATACTTCATTCCCCAACATATGGTTGTGTTAGCAACTTAGGGTAGTATTGTAGTAGCACTAAACAATTTCATATAGGGTCTACTTCGGCTACAAAACAACTATAGGCCTATCGTAGAAACGGATTTCCCGTATTCACGGAAAGGAAAGTTCTGTTTCCACGCGTCTTCTGCCGGAAAGCATTATTCCGTTGTTTCCGTTTCCACATTAAAAAAATCCATTTTCATTTCCGGTTTGCAAAATTTTATTTTCGTTTTCGTATTTCCTCTTCGTTTCTATTTTTCCTCCGGAAAAGCGGAAATTTTTCATTCCATTTCATCCCTACTGTGGGGAGAGGGTATCACGGACCACGGTGTGCTGGCGCTGGGGACGGCGACCACGACGCCATGTGCGACAAGGGAGGTGTGAAAAGGCGCCGTGTGCGACTGCAAATGGTTGTCCGTCGGAGTCACAACAATGGTAGGCGATCGTAGCTAGGTTTTCGGATTAGGCGAGGGTCGGGGGCCTGGTTTTTCCTTTTTTTTTTCACCTAACGTACCGGCGCGACGTATGGGCATACGCGGACTGGCGGGCCAGCCCTATCTACCCCTAACAATAAAGAGCCTATTGCTTCTGATCGTTCGTCATAGAATTGCCCCTGAAGTTGTTCATAATTACCCACCATGACACTAGTAAGTAAAAAGAAAATGTTTCAGTTTCTTTCCAAATCGCCGCCAAATTTGGTTCTTATACAAGCTGGGACACTAATATATCACAAACATGAAGCCAGTGCTATGGCTAAGGCCTTAGCCTTCCGCAAAGGAGATCAGGTTCAATCCTTGGTTTATTTTTGAGGGTTCGATCCCTGGTTGAATCCCCATTTTCTCCCCTTTCCTTTATATATAGCAGGCCTTGCACGCGGTAATGGGCCGGCCCATATGCCGGTCGTGACGCCCCCCTTTTTTTTTGCCTTTTCCTTTCTCATTTTTGTTTCTGGTTTTTCTTTTTAAAATTAGTTCGGAGTTCCTGAAAAATTCAAATTTCAAAAAGTTGTGAGTACTGAAAAAATATATAGATACATCTTAAAATGTTTGTGAATTCAAGAAACATTCGGGAAATCATAAAATGTTCATGATTTCAAAAAACTGTTCGTATATTATAAAAAGATCACGATTTAAAAAAAAGAATCATGAAATAGGAAATGTTCATCAATTTTAAAATATGATCATGTATTCAAAGCATATTTGGGAATTTGAAAACAATGTCCATGAAATTTTAGAAAATGTTCACAAAAATTAAAACCCATTTGTAAGTAACGAACAAAACAAACCACCGCTTAGGTAGAGGTTTTATTAGGGTATTTGTAGAGGTTGTTTTATGATTTTATTTAGTCCCTCGTGCGTCGGGTAAATAAAAGTTTCTGTTTTCTGTATAACGCTTAGCCCCAAAAATTGACACATCTTGCTATGGGTTAATTTTTGTAAGCTATACAAAAATGACTAAATGTCTATTTTGCCTTCATACACAGCTATTCTGGTACCACAGTTCTATTAGTTATGAAAAACACCGCTGCGCTAGGTTAAGACGAGACACATCATGCATCAGTCTAGCTCAGGTAGGGGTTCATCAATATAGTTTGCTCAGCAAAAAAATATATTTTGTTGTGGTGCCTTAGGAAATCAAGTCGTCAGGAGACCATCACATTTTCAGTGTTTGAAATGACTTCTTAAAAATCCCTTCTCATCATGACATCACTCAGCATATAGTTTGTGAAATGACATATTGAAAATCTTTATTTCATCCTGGCATTTGATTCCGCATAATGATTGTGTTTCATCCTGGCATTTGACTCAGCATATTTGCTAGTTCTTACTGAGATGGGTAAAAACGATAATACCCTTGTACGTTTATTAGTGTTTTTTTTTTTTTACCGAAGCGACTCCGTTAAGAGATGATTTCTTATGTTTACCCTAGCTCGTGTAAAGCCGCCCAGATTCCAATGCTCAGCCGACTCACGCCGGCCAAACCAGGCACAAGAAGGGCGCGGAAGCAGTGTTTAGAGACCGACATCACCGCCGGCTCGACTCGGGGACGATTCGGAGGGGTGGCAAAAGAGGATGGTCGGTCTGGAGGGTTCTGCATTATTAGATGGTAAATCCCCTTCAGCTCCTCCACTTGCCCACTCGAATTTGCTGATTTTTATTGTTCGAATTGATTCATTCCCCTTCATTCTGGTTGTGTTGTGCTTCTTATGCAGAAGAAAGGATGGACCGCCACGGGTTGAGTGATACTGGAGGGCTTTCTTGTGTGGGTGGCGTATCGTTGCTCGCACCGGGAACTGCCTTCTCTACTGATTTTAGTATTCTTCAGGAGCTCCGCACAGAGAAGTTATTTCGAGAATATTTGGAGTACCGTGAGGATTCATTCAAGTGGGCGGCAGAAGAACTGGTTGCAGCATGCAATTCACCTGTATGCACGGATCATTGGGTTGCAATTTCAGCAAATCTTCATTCACCGTCCCCTCAGATGCTTGGAATTGTTGGCATCGTAATCCTCTGTGTCTGCAGGTTGATTTGTTTCTCCAGACTGTGCCTGATGAGAGGCTTTTTCAAGAGCACCTTTTCAATTTTGTGTCGTTACGTGAACAGGTACCCAAATAATCCTCGGTTTCATGACCCACTTGTCTTTTTTGGTTTATTATTACTGTCTTCTGTACCTCCTTCTTTGTTGCAGTTTTCTCCTTGTTTTTAGTACATGTATTCCTTACTACTATAATGATTTTGGTACTATTTATCCTATATTGGTCTTAGATATCAATGTATTAATACATATTTGTGACTTTCCATCAGAATGCGTAGATGTTTGTTTTCTCATAAAAGATGTGGAGGGTAAATGATTTTGAGCATGCTTGGTTTGATGCCTAATTGGTTCGTTACCAAGTTGTCTTGCCGATCTCACATAAAGTTGCCATTTTTTGGCTTGCCAACGCATTGGCTAGCTAAATATTGGTAGCAAACCAAGCACACCCTTTTGTGATAGGGCACCTAGTACATTTGGAATGCCGCCAGCAAAAATGATTATACTGAATATGGGTTCATTTGGGCAGATGATCTGCTGGAAGTTCATATATTGGCAAGCCAAAGTTTGTTAGCCTATCTTACCCTTTGTTATAGCCTTATAGGGCACCTCTACATTTATCATGCAGACTGCAAATTATTCTTCA
Source organism: Aegilops longissima (assembly GCA_021605205.1). Taxonomy (NCBI): domain Eukaryota; kingdom Viridiplantae; phylum Streptophyta; class Magnoliopsida; order Poales; family Poaceae; genus Aegilops; species Aegilops longissima. Next base: position 287,234,439 of record CM038676.1, read on the forward strand.
TTTTTTAGATAATTCTAGAAGTCAGCCCGAATATCACTTGAGACACACACAACCGGTCGCAATATCGCCCCTCCTTGTTTAACCGGTTTTGATGTGTTTTCACTCAGGTTCTATCCTAGTCAGAACTACCACATCATTATTTTCTCTCTCATCTCTGCCATGTCACCATTTCTCTATCCTCGTAGCTGAAACAAAAATAGCAGGTTTCTGTCAAATGTCAAAACGTATGTCCATTTTAGCCAAAATTCCACCAGATTGTCACTACATTATTTCTAATTTACTGTTTTTTTTTTCAAAATTTATACCAGAATGTTCAGTGAATTATTCTTGATTTACTGGAATTTTCAGTTTTTTTCAGTGAAGTCCGAATTTTGAACCCAAAAATTGAAATATGAAACTAAACAAGCAAGTTTCATTCAAACTGTAAGCCAATTTAGCTGAAATTATACCAGAGTGGTAATTGAATTATTCCCGATTTACTGGAATTATTTCAATGTTTTCTAACAATTTGTATTTTTTCCCACTTTCTAGATTTGTGAGCATTTCGACAGCCTAATGGTAGTACGTTGTAGGTTTTTTGGCAGTACTTCGGCATAACAGGAACCATATCAATCAATATACATATTACTCACATTCTAGTTCCTCATCCAATCCATAATGTTCAGAAGGTCTTAATGGTCTCACATAATGGAAAAAAGCAACAAATTGGGCACACATGATCCATATGGTTCACGACAATGTAGAGCTAGGAGTTTGGGACACAACAGCACGAATGGAACATAATTCGACAATAGCCAATGGTTTGGCATATCACAGCACTAAAGCATCACAAGTTCACAAATAGCGTAACTATCAATTAGAGATCATCTAGAGCCCTAAAAGCCTGCCTAGCCTTCCGTGCTACTGTCCTCCTTTCTTCCCAGTAGGTTGGTTTGTTGATTGCCGTACCATTTCTAGATGACACATGCAAAGTAATACTTGATCTTTTTTGAGACCCTTGCACCAAACCCTGCACATTCACAATATTTCCGGAGGTTTTGTTATGGATACCCTTGTTAGACGCTCTCTTAGAAGTTGATTGCCGGATTGTGTACATGCATCTCTTCCTACCAGCTGCCATGCTTTCATGGGAAGGCTACAAAACATTGGTCAAGTTCAGCTACAAGAGCTCAAAAATTCGTTGACAAAAGTGTGAGCTTACCATGGAAGTTGCAACTCGTGGTTGTGTGGATGTTACCGTTCTTGGTTGTGTGGATGGTGTAGCTTGGGAGAGTGTTGATGGTGCAGCCCGAAGCTGTAATACATGTTACAAATATCGTAGTTCATAATACAAGAATGTAAATTAAAGAATATTGAGAACTCATCACATTAGGTGTAGCCTGGGAGAGTGTGGGTGGTGCAGCTGATTGCACTTAATGCATTTAATAGTTGTGTTGTAATTCATAATACATGAATAGTTAATTTTTAAAATAATGAGAGCTCATGTTAGTTGTTGGAGTTGTGCCTCTGCCTCCATTCTTGCTCAGAAGATGTTCTATTATGTCCTATTTGGTTGCACTTCCCACACCAGATGTTAGTACCAGATCTGCTAATTCTGCTGCTCCCTGGTTTCTCATCTGTTTCTTTTGTCCTTGACTTCTTTCTGCCATCCATAGCAATGTGCCCAGGCGCCAATGTCCTAGGTCTATTTGAAACTGGCCATGCAGGCATGATCAGCTAACTCTGCTGCTCCTTGGCTTCTCATCTGGTTCTTTGTCCTTGATTTCTTTCTACCAGGCATAGCAATGTGCTTAGGTGCCACTGTGCCGGTGCTTAGGTCTATTTGAAATTGTCCATGCAGGCATGGCTTCCACATGCTGAAGGCAATGCTCGTAGTTTTTTCTAAACTCGTCAACATGTTCGCACTTTCCAATATAATCATCAAGGCTATTTGTACGGAAATATATGGAATTCCTTGTTTATTTATGGAAGACATTCTCACCATCCTTGCTGCTAATAACCTGCACCCCATCATCTAAATATGGCTCACGAAACGCTATCTCCTCGATATGCAAACATCTTGTCTATCTCATCCTTAGTAAATCCATCATTCATTTGTCTCATTTGGCGTAGCTGGTTCTTCTCATCGTTCTTCAACGTAAATGTCGACACACCATCCATGGCGATATGCTCTAATATTAACGTGCATGACTTGTCACTCATGAGACAACCAAGGCCACCAAACAAATATTTCCTAGACATCAACCAACACAATATCTCTCCATCTAAATGGTGCGGTGAAGCCTCAAGTGACATTGAACCTCTTCCATTCCACATCTTTGACAGAATTTTTGATTGATCTCGACATTCCTAAGGGAGGTGAACCAAAAGAGGCAATAGGAGAGGAAATGTTCACTGTGGTTGTCGTTGCGTTGAGGCATAGCAGGAGTAGTATGACGGATGCACGTCGAGCCGAAGCAAGGAGCTGCAGGGATGTGCACGTTCCAATGTGGGAGTACTCCCTCCAGGTCGGTATATTAGTCGCCTCACCAATTCCAGATATTCCCGTAAAATTAGCTGGCCCGCATTAGATCGGCAATACGCCCGTGAAGTTCTCCTCGTAAACCGAATGTTCTCCTTGTTTTAAGGGAGTTGGGTGCTAGTTATTTGCTGCTCATGGTTGCATGCTGGACGACCAAGTCACGACATTAACCGGTCATGACATTTAAAGGAGTATATGCATGCAGGAAGCGCTTAACTATTCGCTGGTTACGGCGGCTGACGGTTGCATGCAGGACTAAAGAAAATTACTCTAGCGATAGTAAAGACGCGTCTTGGTCACAGCGCTAAGGTTCTCCCGACAAACAAACCGGTCTGGAGAACAACAACAACAACAACAAGGCTAGAACTGAAACCCATAAGATCTCACAACCAACTCATGCTTCTGGGCTTCTGGCACATGGATAGCTAGCTTCCACGCACCCCTGTCCATGGCTAGTTCTTTGGTGATATTCCAGTCCTTTAGATCCCCCTTTACGGACTCCTCCCATGTCAAGTTTGGTATACCACGACCTCTCTTGACATTATCAGCATGCTTTAGCCGTCCGCTATGCACTAGAGCTTCTGGAGGCCTGCGCTGAATATGCCCAAACCATCTCAGACGATGTTGGACAAGCTTCTCTGCAATTGGTTCTACCCCAACTCAGCAATAAGAGAGAATAATTCCTCCTTCCATTTTCTGTTCCTAAGATTACTCTTTGAGAAAATTTATGAGACTTCATGTTTTTATTTTGGATAAAGACATTCCCCTAATTACTAGAAGAACAAGTGAAGGAATAGAACAATGTGCATTACGTCACTTACTTTTCTACATTTAGGCTGAAATGGAAAGTTGTAGACATAGGTCGTGCGTGGAAACATGAGAAAGATTTAAATTTTCTACATTTGAGCACTAGCTCTTTCAAATTGAGGAGGGAGAATTAGTGATTGGTTTGGGACTATCTGTAAATTGCAAAGGGCTTCTCTTACTCTTTTAATTTCTAAATCTGTTTCGAAGAGAAGTTTGGTTCTTTTCTAATCATTTTCTATTCTGTACTGAATGGAACCTTCATCTTGCAGTATTCTGTGGTTGTTGATGATGCTGATGGAAGTAAAGAAAGTTTGGCTGATGATGGATCACCACGTTTCTCGACTGAGGCTGAGATCAAACTCATCCGCCGTAAGAATGTATGTGTTTGCAGCAGAATTTTGTTCCTTTTGCACCTGCTTGTTGCCTGCTGGGTGCTTTAGATGTATAATTGTCTGTTGCTATCACTACATTAAATATGTTGTCACGATTATATGAAGTCGGCACAAATATGTGGCATGCTTCTTGAACTTGTACATATAACATACATGTGAGGGCCCTGCCTAAACTTCTAATTTCTGGCGTCATGATATTTATTTGCAAATCTATGTGAGCATACGTGCTAAGCACTCATCTTAATGCATGATTGGTAATAACTGTTTCGATTATTAACTCTCTCTCTCCCTGGTGTATTTATGATTTACAAATAATTACTCTTAAACTTGAAGTTTGCATAAAATTCTAACTGACCATGAAGCCACATGGATTTGTACTACCTCCGTCTCGGTGAATAAGTCATTCGCGTAGTTCTAGGTCGACGATTTAACTATCTAAATATGTATTATATGTGACAAAAAATATATATTTAGAAACTACATCCGTGTAGAAATCTAGTGATATACTTTTCATGACATATAATACATATTTAATTGCTCAAATCGATGACCTAGAACTATGCGAATGACTTATTCACCTAAACGGAGGTAGTATCATTATCCACATAGTCGGCAGGCGGATAACTCCACCTCCTATAGTGGATTGCCTGTGGCACATGCATGCGCATACAAATAGACAACCTGTCCACTGAATCCCCCCGAAGTGAAGGTGGTTCAATGTTAGAGTACGTAATGGGCCTGATGGCCTGGGCTGGCGGTATAGCCCGTTAGTCTTAGGGTTAATTAGAGATAAGAGTCGCTTGCTTAGAGGTCAAGTAAGCCTTGCTTGGGAGTCAAGTAAACCTCTATATAAAGAGAGGAGATGTATCAATCTAATCAAGCAAGAATTAAGAAGGAAATCCCTTCCCTCTTGCCCGGCCGTGGGCAAAAAGGCCCCCGGCCGGCCCTCTCGCGCCCTCCTTCTAGCAGCCACATAACAATTTGGTATCAGCTAGCTTCGGTTCGATCATGTCTTCACCGCTGCCCAACCCGTCTCTTCCGCTGCCGGGATCCTCCGTCGCGCCCGCCCCCGCCGTCCTCACCCCGGAGGAGGTGTCCGGGGCTCTGCGGGACCTAACCCAGGCGGACCAGGAGATCCGCTTGTTCTTGGCCGGGTCCTACAGGCCGCACCCGGCTGCGCCGCCCATCGCCGCCGTGGCTGCCGTGGCAGCCGCTGCACTAGGCGGCCTCGCCCGCCGCCGCCGAAGCCACAGAATCGCCATCCACCGCCGCCACAGGCTGCAGTGGCAGCCGCCACTCTGGCGGCCTCCGTCGCGCCCGGCGCTCCGCCGCCAGCAGCCGCTGCCGCTGCCCAGGCGTCCCGCCCTTCGCCTGGCGCTGCAGCTGCCATCCACCGCCACCACCGCCCGCCACAGCTACGATGTCACCGCCGCCGCTCTGGCGGCTCCGCCACACCCGGCGCTCACAGCAGCAGCCACCGCCGGTCGGCTCCGCCCAAGATCGACCGCGCCGGCGGAGTCCCGATCCACCGATCAAGTTCCGCCGCCGCCATTACCGCTTCCCCAGGGCATCCCCATCCAGCAGATCAAGTTCCCGCCGTCGCCGTCACCGCTTCCGGCTTGGATCACTACCCGCCACGTGTCGGCGGCGGTGAGGCTGCAGGCTGCTGCGCGCGGCCTCCTAGCGCGTCGCCGTGTGCGGGAGATACGTGGTCTGCAGTTGCCGCTCCTCCCAGCTGCGCTTCGCTGCACAAAGGACCTCGATCTCGTCCGCTGCATCGGGGGTCTTGGGCATGCTGTTTTCCCCGCGGGCAGCGACCTCAAAGCTGTGATATCGGCGGTTGGGGGGCGCACCCCTCCTCGTCATTCTCCATCGCAAGCCCTCCACTCTTCTCTGTGCGGTGCAGACCAACAGCCGTCCGGCGGGGAGAAGGCAGGGTGTCACCGACAGGAGCGCACCGCGTAGCACCACTGCATTCCGCCGGCCACCGCGAGGGCGCCTCTGCTGGTCGCTCTTGCGACTACTTCCAGGTGGCCATACACATGCACTCCTTTTGTCAAGATGGTGTCCATGGGATTCAGGTGGCTGTACACGTGCACGTCCGACATGCGGATGGTGTCCACTTTTTGTTAAGGGGTCCAAAATAAATCGTCCCAATCCATTTCAGGTTGAGAGTAATAAAACAAGCCGAGATGTAAAAGGCTTGTTTTTAGGTGTTAGGTTTGTGTTGCGTCAAGTCATGGTTATAAGTTGGTTAGGCTGCAGCTCGAGGACAAGCTGCATGTCCAGGTGGGGTGTAGTGTTAGAGTACGTAATGGGCCTAATGGCCTGGGCTGGCGGTATAGCCCGTCAGTCTTAGGGTTAATTAGAGATAAGGGTCGCTTGCTTAGGGGTCAAGTAAGCCTTGCTTGGGAGTCAAGTAAACCTCTCTATATAAAGAGAGGAGATGTATCAATCTAATCAAGCAAGAATTAAGAAGGAAATCCCTTCCCTCTTGCCCGGCCGTGGGCAAAAAGGCCCCCGGCCGGCCCTCTCGCGCCCTCCTTCTAGCAGCCACATAACATTCAACCTACTGGCGCCACAACCAACTCAGTCGTAGTCACAAAATATGTGCTTGCATCAGGTGCCGCTGGGCCTTCTGTTCTGGTGTCTTTCTCTAAGCGCTTTTCCATGACTGAGGGATCTGCAATAAAACTGATCCATGTGGTGTTGTTAATGAGGCACCATCGTTTTTAATTTGGTAGTTCATTTGCTAGGCATTAGAGAAAGATGAAGTCAGAGATTGGTGTTTTGAAATTTGCCTCCAAAGAGTGGCTGCCATAAAATGCCGCTGGCTACAGAAAATAACATAGACAGTGGTATTAATACTAGTAGTAATAATGGTAGTAGTGGGTTGTTTTCATCCCATGTGATGGTTGTTTGATTTTGACTTTGCATATCAACAAGATAATATTTCTCGTTACTGTGGAACGTAACTGGTCATATTGGTGTTAAAGTTAAGTTCACTATGCTAATGAAAATTTGCCTTTCCTTCATATCGTCATTTCATTGGCGCTAAGCTTGATCTTTTCCTTTCATTTTTACTATCTGCCAGGTCAAGTGTTCCGTGTAACATCATATGCCAGATTCTGTTTCAGCATATTCTTCTGTAATGATTTTATTGTGTTGAACCATTTATTCCGCAGATGATCAGTGTTTCAGTTCTGGATCATTCAAATATTCTGTTACAATCAGTTCTTAATTTCTTGTGGAATTAACTTTGCACATCTGACCTTTTGCTCGTAGAGAGATTAGATTATAATATGAATCTGTTATGTCCTAAGAATCTGTGTTGTTGTTCCAATTCTTTCGCCGTTCAAATATCTTTTTTACAGCACAAAGATTCTCTTATGAAAAGATTGCATGGTGTTCGAAGATATTATGCATACTGCAAAGCCCTTCTGCAACTTGATTTTATCAAGGTACATATCAGTTTTATCATTTTTGCTTTCCTGGATTGAACTTGTTGATTCAGTTTGAACATTTTGCAGTGGAATAGTAATCCTGAAGAAGTTTTAAAACGGATCAAAGAGTCAACTAGATGGTCTGATGTGCTGAATGATTATGAGCTACAACGTGGTCTAGAGGTTATTGTTGCCTTTTTCTTATTGTGAACGCACTGCCAATTTATTCAAGTTATATAGTTATTCTCTTTTAACAGGGTCATATGAAATTTTTAAGGATGCATGTGAGTAAATTGGACATAACTTCCACAAGCAGCAGCATGACTGAGGTTAGATTAGCATTAGTTTTTGTCTTGATAATTACAGTATCAGGACATACATCTTGATGAAGTTCTAAATTAAAATAAACTGAAAATTATGCTGTTCCATTCTGCGCACTTGAACATAAGTATTTCCACATAACGTTTACCTTTACCCATAAAGGTTGGTGGCCTGATACAGTTATAGAGTCTCCACGGTGCCATGAAGGTCCTGGTATTGTGCCAGAATTTTCCTTCCCCAAATCCCATCCCCTGTGGGATCTTTCAGCGCTGGTTATGGCCTAAGTGTTAGTGTCTCCAAGAAAAAATGTAATGACTGGAGCAACATTTGGTTCATGAATATCTGAATCTAGAAATAATAAGTGAAAACAAAGCAAACCAATTGTAATAAATATGTGATGATGGGTGAACTGTAGGCATAGTTCAGACAAACCACTAAATTTAAATTGATCTTTCCTTGATTTGCTTCTCTTTCCCCAAAAGACCAAGTCTAGACTATGAGATGGCAATTGATTCACAAATACCTGAATCGGTCTTACGATAAAGAGAGAAATATAAGTTAAAGGAGCATGTGATGTTTTTTTTTTGAAAGGAAAGCGGTAGGGGAAGCCCCCCACAGCGATTTTTTTTTTTAAATAATAAAAACCCAAATTCACGCCCGTGAAGCATGGGTATATCAAATGGGCTTGAAGCACGAGTTGGCCATTGATGTTGACCACAACACTAGCTGTGAGCAAAAGATTACCCAAATTTAGATACCCTAAGCCCTAAATTCTGGTGTATATGTATTGGTAAAAGGTTGTGCATGTGTTAGAGAGGTATTTGCAAAGGTTATGAATATAGCAGGCATGTTTCTAGCATGGTCTAAATAATTGTAGTGACATAATATGTCTATTTATGGGAACAAATACTGAACAGCCCATGTATTATTTTTCAGATATGAATTAAAAGCTTTGGGATCTTATGCCTGCTATGTGCATAAACTGTGTTTTGAAAGTCTGTTATACCAAATATTGTCCAAGTGGCTTTAAATCTTCACAAGTTTCATGTTGGCTTTATGTTTTTTTTTTTGACTGGTTGGCTTTATGTTTTCAAAATGTCAAATTAGATATTCCTGCCACTTCAAAAAAAATTAGATATTCCTCTCCAACAATTATGTTTTCTGGTGAGACCGACCATCAAGAACATTTTTGTGTTACTCTTTCTTGGAAGTTTAGTTGAAATACCAAATTTTATGGATTTTGATTATGTTATTTCCAATTTTGTTCAAAAGTCTGGAAAAAAGACCATTTTCGAAAACCTTTGCTCACTGCCAGCCTTGTGGCTAACATGACCCTTTGTGTGGAAAAATTAACGGCAAGCCAGGTTTCATTTATCAAAATCTTAAATACTACCTCTGTGTGGGTTTATTAGGCCCTATTTGTTTCAGCTTCGCTTGGATTTTAATCACATGTGGATTCGCTTCACTGGCGAATCTGATTCTAAGAATCAGCTTCACCATCGAAGTACACTTTGAGGTGCTTCAGGAAATTGCACTAAAAATGGTCCAAATCCAGATTCGGCTTTACTGGCAAAGCTGATTCCAAATAGCTGTTTGTTTCAGATTCCAGATTCGGCTTCACTGGCAAAGCTGAATCTGCTCCCAGAATCTGAAACAAACAGGGCCTTAGTCCCTTGCATATTTTTGGTCCCCTTAGCATTTTGGGTCAAGTTTGACCATAAATTTTACTAATGAAATATATGTTATATTTAGCAAAAATAGTATCATTGGGAAGTACTTTCAAATATGAATTTAACAATATAAGTTTTGTAACATATCACTTATATTTCGCTAGTCAAATATATGGTCAAAGTATGACCCAAAATACGAAGGGGGGCTAATAGACCTGGACGGAGGGAGTACAACCTAAAGAGCAGCACCACATGGCCATCAGTGCTGTCATTTGAGGCTTCTCTTGATTTTCAACTTTGTATCCAAATTAAAAAAAATTCAACGCTTGAGGTGAAATGTTGCCTAGAAAGCGGGCCTGTCACGGCCCGGCTGATTGCCGCGCAGGTTGTAGTCGTGGTTGGTAGGAGGACGAGGGCGAGGCCCTCGCTTGCCTATGGTTGGAGAAGGGGGTGAGGAGGGGCGCCGTGGCGCAGGAGCAAGGGAGGAGAGGTTGTAGGATATTCTCTGCTTGCGTTTATTGATCCAAGGGCTGGCTATATATAGCCTAATTACAAGACCAGACTAAGACTACTATTACAATTGGGTGTTGGCAGGGTAACCTTCTTCGGGACTAAACCTTTCCAACTAATACCCAGACTCCTAATCTAAAAAGACTATAATTAAACTAGGACATATCTTTAGGCAGGTGCAGGGCCGGCCCGTGCAGGTCCCTTAGGCCTATAGGGCTGGCCCCACATGACATCTCCCCCTCCATTATGAAACAGCTCGTCCTCGAGCTGGAAGCTTGGATAACGTTCGCAGAAAGTTGTAACATCCTCCCATGAAGCAGCAGACGCCGGCTGGCCCTCCCAGTGAATGAGCACCTGCTGGATACCGCGGGCAATACGAGCACGCAATGCTTGGACAGGGGTTGGATGTACTCGACCCTGAAACAGAGGTGGAAGCATCGGCGGAACTTCCGGCGGTGGGCCATGGTACTTCTTCAGGACCCCGACATGGAAAACATTGTGAATACGGGCACGCGGGGGCAGCTCCAAATGGTAAGCAACCGTATCGATTTTAGCGAGGACTTTGAAAGGCCCATAATATTTGGGAGCCAATTTCCCTTTGGCGCCTACTCCAAGGAATGCCGCCGGCCGGTGCTGAAGACGGAGCCAAACCCACTCTCCAACATCAAAAGAAAGGGCCCGATGCTTATCATCATAGTAATGCTTGTACTGTTGTGCTGCCTGAAGGAGACGCTCACGGATGTCGTGTAAGAACTGATCGCGGTCGACGATATGCCGTTCCACCGCCTGATTGCGAATCTCGCCCGGCGTATAGTCCTGGAATGAGGGGGGATCCCGTCCATAAACTACCCTGAAAGGCGTGTCCTTCAACGCTGAGTGGTACGAAGTGTTGTAGCAGTACTCCGCCCAAGGCAACCATTGGAGCCGCTGCCGTGTGCGATCCCCAGTTATGCAACGAAGGTACATGGTGATGATGCGATTGACGGCCTCAGATTGCCCATCAGACTGCGGATGGAAGGCCGAACTCATGTGCAAGCGTGTCCCCGCGGCGGCAAACAGAGCCTTCCAAAAGCCCGAAGTGAAAACCACATCCCTGTCCGAAACGATGGATGTGGAAACCCATGAAGTCGGACAATGTTGGAGAAGAAGGCTTTAGCAACAGACTCCGCAGTGTACGGATGCGCCAAGGGGATAAAATGCGCATACTTGGAGAAACGGTCCACAACGGTCAGTATCACACTTTTGCCGCCCACCTTCGGAAGTGCCTCAATGAAATCCATGGAGATGTCTTCCCAGACACGAGAGGGCACTGTCAAGGGCTGCAATAAGCCGGCTGGATGAAGCTGCTGCGTCTTGTTGCCTTGACAAACCTGACAAGCACGAATATACTGCTGAAGTGCGGCCCTTGCTTGCGGCAGATGGAAATCCCGGCGAAGACGATGAAGTGACTTCTGGATACCTTCATGGCCCGCATCATGGGCTGCAGCCAGGACCTCCCCGAGCAGCGGCGACGCGGGTGGCACATAAGCCCGCTGTTGGAAGGTAACAACACCAATTCTAGTTGTTCCTGAAAAGTGACAAGCGCCGGGTCCGTGTGTGCAGCCTGACGGAGAGCTTCAAACAGATCAAAAGAAGGCCCGGATATGGCGAGTGCCTGGCCGGCAGGAGCATCACGGCGAGAAAGAGCATCTGCGACGATGTTTTGGCGACCCGGTTTATATTCCACCGTGAAGTCGAACCCCAACAGTTTGCCCACCCAATGATGCTGTGGAATGGTAGCGAGGCGTTGGTCCAGCAAAAACTTTAGGCTGTAGTGGTCAGTTTTGACGACGAACGCACGTCCCCAAAGATAGGGCCGCCAGTGGCGCACGGCGTGCACCAGACCAATGAGCTCCCGCTCATAAGCGGCGAGAGAAGCATGACGCGGAGCGATGGTTTTGCTGAAATAGGCAATGGGGCCGCCACCTTGATGCAGGACTGCCCCGAAACCAGATCCAGATGCATCACACTCCACAATGAATGAAACAGCAAAATCCGGCAGCTGAAGCACAGGGGCTGTGGTAAGAACTTTCTTGAGGGCTTCAAAGGCAATAGTCGCAGCAGGCGTCCAAAGAAATCCGTCTTTCTTGAGGAGTGCCGTGAGGGGAGCTGCAATGGTGCCAAATCCCGGATGAACTTGCGGTAGTATCCTTCCAGTCCTAAGAAACCACGCACAGCGCGGACGGTGCGCGGAACCGGCCAGTCTACCACGGCAAGAACCTTGCCGCTGTCCATGGCAACTCCTGCAGCGGAGATGACGTGTCCCAGATAAGCCATGGTTTCCTCCCCAAAGGAACACTTGGAGCGCTTGAGAAACAGTTGATGTGTGCGCATAGCCTCCAAAACGAGCTTGACATGACGTAGGTGATCTGACCAGGACGAGCTGTAGATCAAGATATCATCGAAGAACACAAGCACAAACCGACGAAGGTAGGGACGGAGGACGTCTTTCATGAGTGCTTGGAACGTCGCTGGGGCATTTGTCAAACCAAAGGCCATCACTACAAACTCAAAGAGGCCCTCATGTGTGCGGAAGGCCGTCTTGTGGATATCCTCAGGGGCCATCCGAACCTGGTGGTAACCCGACCGGAGATCCAGTTTGGTGAAAAAGCGGGCGCCCTTGAGTTCATCTAGAAGTTCATCGACAACAGGAATTGGAAACTTGTCCTTGATGGTGACAAGGTTGAGACCACGGTAGTCGATACGGAAACGCCAAGTCCCGTCGGCCTTTCTGACAAGTAGAAAGGGGGATGAAAATGCAGAAGAACTAGGACGGATCAGACCGCGAGCCAACATCTCTGAACATTGGCGCTCCAGTACATCTTTTTGAATCGTTGGGTAGCGGTAGGGATGGACAGCAACCAGCGGTGTCCCGGGAATAAGATGAATATGATGGTCATGTGCGCGCTGCGGCGGCAGGCCCTGTGGGTCGGCGAAAACATCGGTGAAAGTGGCCAGCATGCTGTCCATAAGTTCCTTGCCTTCGCACGCGTGTAGGTGGGCAGGACGTCCGAGGGAGCCGAGGCCCGACCACTCCACACGGTGATCCGAGTGCCAAAATAACATCCACCGCGTAGTGAAATCCTAGAGAATTGGCCCAAGAGTTTTGAGGAATCGTGTACCGAGGACGATGTCGAACCCGCCCAATGGAATGGCATGTAGATCAACAACGAAACGCTCCTTGTCAATGGTGATCGCAGCCTGCTGAAGGAGTCCCCGACAGGTCACCTTATCGCCATTAGCGACCGTGACTCCCAAACGACGATTGGAGGAGAAAGGCAGCCCGACAATGGTGGCCAGCTCTTCGTGGATGAAGTTATGAGTGCTGCCTGAATCAAGCAAGGCGACCAAGTCACGGTCCCCGATGCGAAGAGTGACCTGCATTGTGTCGCTGGTGGGAATTCCGGTAACAGCCAAGAGTGAGATTTGTGCTTCCTGGAAATCCTCGAACTGCTCCTCTTCGGCGTCGGCGGACTGAATGTAGAACAGTCGTTTGCAGCGATGGCCCCGCGTGAACTTCTCGTCACAATTGAAGCAGAGACCCTTAGCGCACCGTTCATCCATCTCGGCGGGCGTGAGTCTTTTAAAGACGAGCGCGGGCGTGGGGTTGGAGGAGTCCGGCAAGGCCAGAGTAGGTGCAGCCATGGGGCGGAGTGGACGGCTGGGCCGGCCCAGAGTGGTCGCGGTGCTGGTGACAGTATTGAGGTGCTCAAAGGAGATTGCTAAGTCCATAGCTGCATCCAAAAGTCGCCGGTTTCAGCATCTCGACCTGAGTTTTCATAGGCTCGCCCAAGTTGTTGGTGAAGATATCCCGCTCATCGTCGTCAGCAATGGGGCGCACCCGAGAGAGATTCTCTAGAAAGCGCTTGGAGTATTCTGCCACGGTGCAAGCGGCGGGTGGAGATCAGCTCGCCAAAGGGGTTGGCGCGGGTCGGCGGTCCGAAGTGGTTGGCGATCAGTTTTTGAAACTCGGTCCAGGACGGCCGCTGGCCCAGCTTAGTCTCGAGGTGGCCATACCATAATGCGGCGACATCGGTGAGGTGGTATGAGGCGAGCCAAGTCTTATCCGACTCCGGCGTTTGCTGCCCGAGGAAGAAGAGATTGCAACGTGTCAGCCACGGCCGTGGATCGCTGGCCCCGTCAAAGAGGGGAAAATCAATCTTGTAGAGGCGCGGAGCCCTATCCCCTAGATCGGCGGGGCCCCGGTGTGGGATGGCGCATCTGGGGGCCGCAGGAGCCCGGTACCACCCAATTGAGGCGTGCCCTTGCCTTCCAGCCGAAGGAGGGCCAGGTTCTGCGCGCGCTGCTGCTGTGACGTGTCCGCCAGCTGGTCCTGGAGGGTTTTGAGTGTCGCGGCGATGGACTAGAGGGTGGCGCGGTCCTCGGCGCGCTCTGTCCGAGCAGTGTGGTTCTCCTCCGAGAGGCTGTTCAAAGTGGCGACCACAGCCTCATGATCCTCGTGCTGTTTGGTCGCGAGGTCTGCTAGGGTTTGCGGTAGAGGCGCCGGCGGCGGTGGCGGAGACATGGCCGCTGGGATCGACGAGGAAGCTGATACCAAGTTGTCACAGCCCGGCTGATTGCCGCGCAGGTTGTAGTCGTGGTTGGTAGGAGGACGAGGGCGAGGCCCTCGCTTGCCTATGGTTGGAGAAGGGGGTGAGGAGGGGCGCCGTGGCGCAGGAGCAAGGGAGGAAAGGTTGTAGGATATTCTCTGCTTGCGTTTATTGATCCAAGGGCTGGCTATATATAGCCTAATTACAAGACCAGACTAAGACTCCTATTACAATTGGGTGTTGGCAGGGTAACCTTCTTCAGGACTAAACTTTTCCAACTAATACCCAGACTCCTAATCTAAAAAGACTATAATTAAACTAGGACATATCTTTAGGCAGGTGCAGGGCCGGCCCGTGCAGGTCCCTTACGCCTATAGGGCTGGCCCCACATGACAGGGCCTATTTCCAATGGAGTGGCTGGTTCTATTTTGTTGCAAAAATGTTACTCCCTCCGTCCTATAATATAAGATGTTATTAGAACCAATGTACTCATATATCTTATATTATGGGACGGACGGAGTACTTGCATTTTGTGGCCTGTTAGGTTTTACACTTTGTCTTCCATCTTTTTTCAAATTGCAGTTTGATAAGGTAGCTTTGGAGGAGGACATCAACTCTCGTATGAGTTCAGAATTAGAGAAGCATCTACAATTCCCTGACCAGGCAAGTCTCATGCTGAATTGCATCTTCCTTAACCTAGTTATCTTGTAGCTGGACCTTACACTTCCTTTTTTGCCATAATTTGTAGTTGCTCATGCGAGAATATTTCAATCGTGTGAAAATAAGGAACCTTGCCAGGGAGTGTTGTATTCAAGCAAAAAAGACTGGAGTCCTTCTTGTCGAAGAGGTCAGTTTTCTATTTTTGGCATTCACATTTGGAAACTGGAATGTGCATGAGTTAGTGAAATAAATCGGACCCTGTATATCTGTGAACCCTTCTATCACGACGATTAGTTCGTAAAGGCGCATTCTTATTTTGACCTGTTATTTGCAAATTCTCTTGCATCACATATGCACTCTGTCCTCCTCTCATTTTACTCTCTTTTTTCCCATGGACCCTGTACATGTTCTCTTTATCGTTTTAGCACTATGTTAGGTGTTTATGTTTTGCATGTTTGTGGACTTTTGGAATACATCTTCCTGCCAGACAACAACAGCAACAAAGCCTTTTAGTCGCAAACAAGCAGCCGGGGTAGGCTAGAGCTGAAACCCATAAGATCTCGAAACTTCCACGCACCGCTGTCCATGGCTAGTTTTTTGGTGATATTCCAGTCCTTCATATCTCTCTTAACGGACTCCTGCCAGAAAATTAGTAAAATCAAATGGGTTTGCTGCTGTTTGGCAGGGCCTGTGAGTATTCAAATGAATCATATAATCCTTTATTTTCAATTGCAGTTTCTACCCGTACGAAATTTGGAAGAACAGATGTTACCCAAAAGTTGGCCCCAGAATTTTGGACAACAGCTGTTACCCAGAAATTTGCCCCAGATGAAAAAGAGAGTTAAGCAGTCACTTGACTCAACCAGGGCTTACCTGCATCGACAGGGCGTTACTCGTGCTAGCGGTTTGAAGTATGTGGTTGGTGCAGTTTCTCTTGCTTGTATCATCATGGCTGGCCAACGCGAGAGTAAGTAAGACTGTCAACTGCATCCATGGTTGGCCTTTGCCCGCAAAAAAAAAAAAGGGTTGGCCTTTGGATAGACAGTAATTTGTGTATAAATAATGTTGTACTCGTGTTTGAAGCATGTTTGTCCTACTATGCATTACAGATGATATTTAACATGTGGTATTTGTTCATCTGTTGAGCCGTTTACTTCAGGATAAGTTCCATTGACCTCTATCTTGATGGTGTCAGCGCGAATGGGCCGAGCCCCGACCATAGTTGAAATAGGTGTCCGTCTCTAGCTCCTGCACCAGTCTCATTGATGCCCAACGTGATGGAGCCGGACCGGAGACACCTGTATTTTTATTTTGTCAAAAAACTGAGTCTATTATCCAGAAGGCTAAGCTCAGGCCCTTCTCTAGCATGGTTAGGAAATAAACCTTTTTTTTGTTTTTTAGTAAACAGATTTGGTGCTTATTGTAAGAGAAAATTAAACTGTAAGCATATTTTGGGGAAATGAGGTTTAGCCAGGGACAGTGGCCTCAAACTACTAAAGAATGCATACCTGCCCGAAGAATGGTGTTTCAGATGTTCTGTCCTTTCTCTCTCCGTCTCTTAACCGATAGAGATAGCAGCAAGCTAATAATCTCAACTACTAGCAAATAACACCGATAGACGCTGAAGAGAGAATAAGATAGAAAATTAGGAAACCATTATTCACCATATCATGCATACACGATTAGCTCCGACCTGCATGAAAGAACTGCACCATGCAACACCCCACAGCTCTGACACTCGTCACAACTGCAGCATGCAAGAACAATGGATCTTCAACAAAGTTGGCTGATTCCAGGCAGCCTAACGTTTCGATTCATAATGGCTAGTCACTACAATCCTTGAACTACAAATCTATGTCATACAAATGCTTACATAACAGACGCAATCACCAACAACCCATCAGCAATATGAACCACCCATGAAGTTCATGTACATGCTTTACTTACTAGATATCTGCACAATACATATATTTTTTTCACTTCCTTCAACATGCAGCAACATAATTCTGGCCAAACTTGTCCCCTCAGATCTTGGCAAGAGCTCCGGGCTTTCAACCTCCCCTGAAGCACACCGTATTTGCAGCCCAGGGGAGGGGTTAAAGATGGCTTCCTTTTCCTGACAGTTTCATGGGTTGCCCGCATCACATATTGCTGTAATTTTCCATGGCATATGAGCCAGCATTCTCGCGTCGGACCGACTCTTTCATCTACCACATGTCCCCACAGCTGCACGAGCCATCGCTGAAGTGGTGATAGGTGCAACCATCTGAAATCAGTATCTCCCGCTTCTTATCCCTTGAGATGAACTTGATTGAGGAATGGCATTCCTTGCACATTCGGAAATTCTTCGAGACCCGTATAGGTTCATGGGCACGCATGGAAATAAGTCCATAGCACACAGCAATCCGCTCGGTGTGGTGGCACGACAATGGATCAACTTGTACATTGCAATAGGGCTCATCGTCTTGAGGAGCATACCCAGACTCTGCCATCCTACTAGCCAAGTCCTTCCATGTACTCAAAATATCCTCAAATGCAGGATGGGACAAATCTCCAGCCTCAAACGAATCCACACTTGTGCCAAGATATAGCCAGCTACACTGGCTCTCAACGTGCAACCCGTGCTCTGTCATGGCATCTCTTACAGATTCAGTGGAATCCCAAAAGCCGCTGTTCGCATATATATTGGAAAGCAACATGTAGTTTGAAGCATTATTTGGTTCAAGCTCGAAAAGAGCTTTTGCAGCCTTAGCCGCAACGTCCAAATCTGAGTGAAGCTTACAAGCCTTGAGAACAGTAGACCATAGGCATGCATCCGGCTCAACTGGCATCTTCTGGATAAGTTCTAGTGACTCCTCCAATAAACCAGCTGCTCCCATGATGTCAACCATGCAAGTGTAGTGTTTTAAACTTGGTTTTATGCCATACAAATCTTCCATACTGTAGAAATAGCTCCGAGCTTCCACCATGGAACCTTCTTGCTTACAAGCTGAAAGAAGTAAGATGAAAGTAACAGGATCTGGCCGAGTTCTAGATTGTTCAAGTATTTCGAACAATCTTTTAACATCTCTAGTCATCCTATGAAGCAAGTAGCAACTCATCATTGCATTCCATACTGCTACATCCTTTTCAACACTGCGCTCAAAAGCCAGTCTAGCATCCTCAATCTTACCACATTTCCCATACATATCTATTAGCGCACTTGCAAGAGTGACTGGATAACCATCAGGCCAGTTTTTCTGTATGAAACCATGCAGTTCTCTCCCATACCCTGATGCCATCGTCATACCAGAAGACAAAAGCGCTATCTGCACTGTAACCAAGTTAGGAAGTAAATTAGACTCGAGCATTTCACAGAATAGTTTCAAAACAACTTCTGGCTTCCTATTATGTTTGTAAGCTGCTAGCAGACTGTTCCAAGTGACAACATTCTTATCACTGATTCCCTGGAAGACATTAGCAGCAGATACCACATCACCAGTTTTACCATAAAGGTCAACCAATTTGCTGGAAACAAATATGTTTGACGTCAGACCATTCCTTAGAGCATAGCAGTGTACTTCCTTCCCGAGACGATCTAACTTGAGGTCTGTCAACAGTGAGAGGACACCAGTAACTGTAGTACCATTTGGTTGGATGGGGTTGCTATTATCCAGAAATGTCCAACGCTTTGCATCTCCGCTGTTTAGGAGCTGCATGTATCTGAAAACTTCCAGTGCATCAGCACAGAGGCCAAACTGATGCAAACCGGATATTAAAGCATTCATTGATACCACATTAGGCTTCAAGCTGACATTCATCATGCCTGACAACAGTTCATTTGCTAGTTCTTTCTGACCTGCTCTAGCATATGCAGCGATGAAATTGTTATATGTGACAGTGTCAGGCTTCAATCCATCCTGCTGCATCAAGTTAAAGGCTTCACACGCTTTGTCCATCCTCCCATCACAGATATATGATTGAATCAACTCATTCCATACAGTGACATTCCTCTCCCCATCAATGGCGGCGAACACGCTTGTGGCATAAGAAAACTCTCTGCACTCGGAGTACATGCCAATCAAAGAAGAACCAATGTAGACATTTAATTTGATACCACAACGTACAACATAAGAATGCAGCTGCTTTCCAAGGCCCAGTGCCATCAAGCCAGTGCAAGCAGGGAGTATACTAGCAATAGTGACTGCATCGGGCATCTCGGTCTCGCACATCTCCAGGAAGATGCCCAAAGCCTCATCATAGCGCGCATTCTGCACACAGCCAGAGATGATGCAGTTCCAAGAACTGACCCGTGGCTTGACACCCCTCAGTCGCATTTCGTCAAATAGATCGAGCGCAGCACCAATATCGCCATTTCTCGCGAAGCCGGAGACGAGGGTGTTCCACGAAATCACGTCAGGCCGCACGCCACTGGCCTGCATCGATTCAAACAGTTGGAAGGCCTCGCCCAGCTCCCCGGCGTTGGCGTAGGCGCCCACGAGAGCCGTCCATGCCACGACGTCGCGTTCGGGGAGCGAAGCGAACGCTGCACGCGCGGCGCGGACGTCCCCGAGCGCCGCGTACATGGCGACGATAGCGTTCCCTACCACGGCGTCGTCGGCGAGCGCGGGCCCGCCCTTGGCGGCGAGCGCGTGCGCGGCGGCGGCGAGGCAGGGCGCGTCCGCCCCGGCGCAGGCCCGGAGCACCTGCGGGAGGAGGAACCTGTCTGGCGCGGCCCCGGCGGCGCGCATGGCCGCGAACGCCTCGCATGCCGCGCCCCAGCGCCGCGCACGCACGCAGGCGCCTATCTCCCGCGCGTACGCCGCGGCCTCGGGTCGCGCGCGCTGCACCGGGGCATGGCGCCTCCGGGATGCCCCGTCCGGCACCCGGTGCGCGTGGGTCGGGGCCTGCAGTGAGCAGCGCGGCGATAAGACGCCGCGGGGAGTAGGAGGCAGAGACGGGGACGGCAGCATGGTGGTCGCCATTTTTTTATGGCGTCAGTAGTAGTGCTCTCGGTCCGGCATTTCCAAATGGTAAGGAGGAGAGAGAATCTGTGTTTGTGGACCATGGGTTTTGGACCTTCTGGGCTGAAATAGCAAATTCAAATGTAATATCTATGTATTACTGGAATGCTGGACCAGGTGATAAAAAAAACCGCTAGGTTAACAGCCACACGCTTTAGCCAACTGAGCTATTCCAGCTTGATGACATTTTTATGTTTAAAACTTTTGATACTTGAGACATTTTAGTTTCGCATCATTTCCAAAGTTTACCATTCAGCATTAATGACATAGACACAAGCAATGTGGTGGCTTTTTCCAGAGTTCATGGCTCTCCCGAAGCTTATGAGAGTGTATTCGATACCTTTGATATTTATAAGATTTAGATTTCATTTTTGACGATTTGGGTTGATGGGCTTTTCATTTGGTGAGCTAAGTTTTGACTTTGGTTGGAGCTTGCTTACACTATGTCATCTTATCTTTCTTAGATTTACATCATGGTTGGACTCCCACATACATGTCATTGTTGTTTTCTTCAAGGCACTAGTAAATTAAGAAGTACTCCCTCTGTAAACTAATATAAGAGCGTTTAGATTACTAAAGTAATCTAAACGCTTTTATATTATTCTTCGAGGCACTAGTAAATTAAGAAGTACTCCCTCTGTAAACTAATATAAGAGCGTTTAGATTACTAAAGTAATCTAAACGCTTTTATATTAGTTTACGGAGGGAGTATCTCCTGGTTAGTACTTCCAATATAAAGTTAACATCCAACCAATGCTTTGTTATGACTAATTTCAGCATCAACCAAACACACCCTAAGGAGTAAGGATGTCGTACTACATATGAAACCATATGTGCACATGTTACACTACAGAGCATATAGACAATGCCATAGGCATGATTGACCTCGAGTTTGTACATTTTATCAAAATTGTATTTAAAATATAATGATGATATAAGCATTGTACATCTAGCATGTCACAAGATTCACAATTCACTAAGAATAATAATTTGAATGTGATAGTATTAATGGTTGTTGACTTTATTTTGCAATGTACTCGAACTATGTACAATAACATACATGAATTGACATACCTCAATATATCAAACGGGCATATGGAGATGATTTTACCCAGATTCAGGCCCCACGCGCGAGTAACATCGCTAATCCTACTTGTTTGGAACTATATATATAAACGAGTACAATGTGGGGATCCAACAAGTTGTAGAATATGTCCTTGGGATATTTGGTGGCCTATCTCGACACAATGCCTAAGATCAGATCTAATCTAGGTCTAAACTAAGGTTTCTCTTCCATCATATTAGCGGTGGAAGTAGAAGTTGTCCTTTTCCGGACCTGGTGCACATGTATTTATACTTGGTCTTGCGTTGGTTGGACGCCTTCCTTCCTGGGTCTCTTCACCATGAATGGCTTGAAGCTTCCTCGTCGTGGCTTCACATGCCTCCTTTTGAGGAGTCTGGGGGGTACCCATCGTGCGTCTTTCCTTGCCCGGAAAGGCCTTCGCGTAGGACTAAATTTGCATATTAAGGACAGTTTCCTCCAAGCTTACATGCGGCTCGGCGTGGGCCCAATCCACCTTCCACCGACAAGCACCCCATCATTATTCGCACTAAAGCCGCTCGCTGCTACTCCCGTGGGAGTTGTTGGGTTTTCCCAAAAAGGAAGGGCAATATAGATTGTAGCAATGTTTTCCCTCAGTGAAGAACCAAGGTTTAATCGAACTAATAGGATTCAACAAACTGCCAAGATAAGCAGCACCTACACACAAACAAGATAAAATACTTGCACCCAACGTGGCAAGGGGGCTGTCAAGTCCCTTGTCTTGCTAGTTACAAGGTTATAAGCAAATAGATAGATAGATAATGGTACGAAAAAATAGTAAAGAAGGAATTTTTAGGAGTTTGTATTGATGGAAGAATAGACCCTGGGCCATAGGATCACTAGAGGTATATCTCTTAAAAGATGGCAAATGTCATGGTAAAAAACTACAGTTGGGTAGTTGACAAGGATAACAATCTTTATAATAAAGATCGTTCATGGCAAAATCTCATATAGGCATTACGTCCACGATAAGAAGACTGTTAATCCAACTACATCTACTACTATTACTCCACCCCAAGACTGTTATCCAGTATGCATCTCAAGATATTGAGTTTACAAGAAACGAAGCAACACAACAAGCAAGATGACATAATGTAGACAACAAGAAATCTATCAATAAGATCAAACCCCGTCATTTTATCCTTAGGGGCAACAATAAAAATGCGTGTCTTGTCCCAATTCTGTCACTCGAATATAGAACACCACAAGATTGAAGCCACTACCATGCACCACTCCCTCTGAAGATCTACCAATCAACCTTGGCCAGAGAAGACAAATAGAGTGGAAAGCATACATATATATAGCTACTTAATTATATAGCAAAGAAACTTCAAATGATTCAATGAACAATCTGATCATAAACTCACAATTCATCATGTTCTAACAAACACACCGCAAAATTACACCGGATTGACCCCAATCACACAGGGAAGAATGGGAACATGGTATTGAAGATCCAAAATGAGAAAGAGAACCATCTAGCTACTATTATGACCCTTAGGTCATGAAGGAACTACTCATACATAGTCATGAAGGCAGTCGGGGTTAATGAAGAGGCTTCGATAATGGCTTCCCCCTCTGCCAGAACTCTGGAACAGGACTCTGGATGGGATATCTTTGGAACATAGGCTTGTGGTGGGAATAAAATTCTTCTGGAGGAACAATGGGTGATTTTGCTATTTATAGGGATTTATGGCGATCGAATCAGGTCAAGGTGGTAACCGAAGGCACTAGAGATATAAGTGTATGAAAGCTCTCCTAATGCAGCTAAGTGGATGTGCATCCAACTTGCTTGCTCAATGAAGACCTCAAGCATTCGAGGAAGCTCGTCATAGGACTATGCAAGTCAAGTTATATAATATGAAAATCCCACTAGCATATGAAAATGAATAACATGAAAAATCTCTATATGAAATGGTGCTACTTTGAATCACAAGTGTGGTAAAGGATAGTACTGCACCCCTCTCTCTTTTTCTCTCATTCTTTGGTGAGCTCTTTTTGGCCTATTTTATATCCTCACAAGTAGGCGCACACTCTAGAATGCATCACACTTCTATTTTGCTTAAAACTCATAGTATGAAACAAAATGATAACTACATATGAATGCCTCTAGCAGTGTACCAAGACGTGCAATGATCTAGGGTAACATATATTAATAATGATGAACTATGGCTTTGCCACAAATATCATGTCAGCTCATGATCATGCAAATCAAAATGACAGTGAATTCTCAAGTCATGTAATGAGTAGTAACAATGGAAGTTGCATGGCAATATATCTCGGAATGGCTACGGAATATATAATGAGGCTTATGTGTGAGAGAGAGTATCATCCCATGAGGTTGAATTTACTGGCGTAGTTTACACCATGTCTCGATGTGAGAGTGGGCAATGCACGGTACTTAAGAGTCTAGCAAAATATGGATAGGTGGAAGTACTATAAAGACCCCAACTATAAACCAAAACATTTCACTAATACTTCATAGTCTACACCGGGAACCACAAGACCGACCACCAAGGGTGAGTTTGATGAAGCAAGGTCCATTAGGCTTCCCACCCACTCTATGTGGCAGTTACTTACAATGTTCTTCAACTTAGACCCTTTATAATCAGTTCCACTTAAACGACCACAAGTATTAACGTGTATGACCTTATGACATCTTTCTACTACTTCGCACAAGTCCTCAAGTCTACACAAGAATAATTACTCACTCACCATCTCAAAATCATTGCAAGGAACCATATTATCTAGTTCAGTTGATCTACAAGTTTCATGCAAGTTTTTATTATACCCCTTCTACATACTCCCTCCGTCCCAAAAAACATGTCGTGAGGGCAGTTTTGCAAAAACCTCCAGCCTCTCCCGACCAACCCAAGCTCTCGCCTTGCTCCTCCGACAGAATCCCCAACTCCGTTGCTCCCGCCAGTAGCTTCGCTCCTCCACGCCGCAGCTGCCTGTCCCCGCCACAGCTCCCGCTCCCCGCTCCCTGCTGCTGCCCTCCCGCTCCACCGCCAGCTTGCCACTCGCCTGCCTCCCCAAGCTCCTCCCTTCGTCATAAAATGTTCGATTTCCCTAGCTATCGCCGCTATGCTCCGGCTGTGTCGGAACCGCGCGCGGCGAGCCCGAGGCGCTGATCCGACCACCACCAATAACCTCATGTCTTGGGGTCGAGCGTGGTGGCGGCGGAGCAGGATGGAGTCCGCAAGGGCGGTGCAGACGCCACGGGCTTGCTGGAGAAGGAGTTGAGGATGGCAGCAGCAAGAAGGCCATGGAGGCAGGTCGACGGAGTGGCGGACGGCAGCAGGGGCTTGGCGGCTTGGCTGTAGGCGGGCGCTCGCGCGTCGTTCCCGCAATGTAAGCGAGGAGGCCGGCGGGGTCTTGGATGGCGACGCGGGACCTGACGGCAGCTTGGCGCGGGCGCCGGGGCCGCCGGAGTTGGCCCCTCCGGTGGTAGCGCGGGGAGGCACGGCGCGGAAGGGAGGAGGGCGGCGCTCGAGGTCGCCGACATCCGGCAAGGCTGCAGCGAGGTAAGTGCTTCAGAGTGTTGGTGTTGCTTCTTCAGATAAGAGGTGCTCAATGATCTCACCATGGTTCTCGGCTCCATAGCACATGTATCAATTGCCATCTTCATCCATGGAATGATGATTTATCTACCATGTGCTCTTGGTCTGCTGCGCTTGTAATCGATGTGTGTTGTTTCTTCGCTAAGTGGCATGGATCATCGAGGTGGTGGCTACAAATTTCTCCATCGCTGTCCAATGGATCATCTCCAAGTCCTCCAGCTTCGATCATCTACAACGTGGGTCTGAACCTCTCTTCTCAAGATTCCAGCGTGGGTCTGAATTGCTACATTTTCAATCGCACTAAACAACTGCATTTTCAATCGTTGAATTACAGATCAATGTTTTTTTGTCATACTCAAGTTTTTTTGCTGAAAATACTCTATGTTCAAGTTGAATGCATCCAAAAAATGTGTTGTCGGTGAGGGACCAAGAAAATGTGTTCTCAAATTTATTTATCAGAGATCCAGAGAACAAATTGTGTTGGCAAATTTTCCAAAACTGTTTCAATTCATGATCCACTTACTAGGCCATCTTGATGGATGTGCCAAGCAGCAAGAAGTGCTAATAGGAGTTTTGCAGTTGCAGATATAGTCATGCTCACTCACTCTTCTCTCTCTACCATGTAATGGCACCGCACCGAAATTATTCAATCTCTATTTTGCAATGTACCAAACATGTCCACGTGATATCTGTTTTTGTTCGCCAATAATTTCAAAAATTAGAATATATAGTAGTACTCCTTGTGACTATTCTTGAGATGGTCTTTCTTATTTTAGCTGATCCATCCCATGTGATATGCTAGATTCTTGTCATCCACTGTCCTTTTATTTGTTCCATGCTAAATGGACCTCTTATTTCAAAACTTTAGAACATGTTCAGTCTTCAGTTAACTCCATACAAGGGACTCTTGCTTTTTTTACTAAAGCTAGATTGCAATTGCAGTAGGAGATAATCTCATACCGATGATATGGGACTAGCAAAGGCCTTGCTTGCCTCATTAGTTTATGTAGTTGTCAAGCAAAAATTTCAGCCCACTAACCCAAATTAATTCAAATAACTAGAATTAATCCAAATCAATTCAAATAAATCCAAATGACCCAAATTAATTCAAATAACCCAGATAATTCAATTAATCCAAATAACCCAGATAATTCCAATAAATTCCAACAAGGAGTTGATATACAAGGATTAGACAAGGCATACACAAGGGCATGACATAAGGGCATCTTTGTCCCCTCTTGACACAAGATTACACAAGACATACACAAGGAGCACTGACTACATGACATAAGGGCCTCTTTGCCCCACTTGACTACATTCTTTCTCCGCCACTTCTTCCTTCCTTCCATTTACTTTTCTTTCTTTTCCTTCTTTAGCCAATTCTTTCCTTTCATTTTCTTTTCCTATTGCAATTTCCATTTCTTCTATAATGGCCCTAGTATCAATAACTACCCGATCGTCGCAATATACACCGATGATTTCCACCAAAGATTCTCAATGCGATCCTTGTGCAAGTGGGGCAACTTATATTGATTTCCTCCTTTGTCTTTCATAACTTCAAACATAACTGCTTCTAATGTGATAAAGCTTCAGGCAACTTGTCGGGATCGTAGTTCTCGAATTCCTCTTCCACACCTGTATCAGTTCTCGGATGTTTGTAGGTGACCTGCAATCGGTTAGAGACCGGAGAGAGGTATGGAAGCAGAGGTCCAAACAATTTAACTCAGGGCTATTTGGGGGCTGTTGTAGCAATCGGATGTCAAGATCAGTTTGTTCCACACTTCTCGGCTACATCATTGGGAAGGACATGGGGCTTTGCATTATCCTGTTGGATGAATATTGTTGCTCCTCGTCATCGTCGGGCCACTTATCCTGAATTGCCGGATAACCTTATTGATTAGATAATCTCGCACACAGGCCTAGTTACTTTCATCGATGTCAACACTTTTGTTCCCTTTGTTCTGTTATGACTTGTCCGCTTCGCCTCGCCTCTTCAACGAATGCCCAAATGCCAATCTTCCCGTCAAGGTTAGCTCCCCTCATTGTTATATCGAGGCTCGGCAACAGCTGTTAGAAACATCACCTTCCCAATGCTTGTGAGTGTTTGGCACGGTGCGCTTGCTCAGTTCTCCGGAAGTACATAGTAACTATTCTTCACTCGTCATGTCAAACCACTTCTCATCGATGTGAACCATATTCGTCATTGGTTTAAACATAGCCCGAGAAGTTGAGATTGAATTGTCATCGACCATGGACATACAAAATTTCAATCTCGCAAGCTTGTTCTCTAGCTTGAGGTGAGGCTTCACGGTGCTTGTGATGCGGTTGAGCTCATTCAACTGGAACCTCTTATGTAGGGTCGATCGGGCCACACCTAGAGACTGTGCTGTAGATCGAATTGTCCTTCTTTATTTAGTGGGATTGTTGAGGTCCTCTCTAGATCCAGCTCCTTTCTCTTTCGCCAGATTTTCCTGGCTTCTTGCTTGAGACATCTACTTCTTTGCCATCGGCAATTTGCTTTCTGCTTTTCCCATTCTTTCAACAGATCATACACTTATGTCCAACAGGTTTGAGACTAGCAACTTGTCGTGCGGTTGAATGACCCATCTCTCGAGCTCGATTACCAAAGAAAGCAAAGTAAACACCATGCCTCTCCTTATCGACAATTCTCTTCTCTTCTCTTGAAGTATCCAATTCATAACTTCATCCTCTTCCTCTTGAGTTTCGTCCTCTTTCCCTTCATCTTATGGAGGCATCCAATTCATAGCTTCATCGTCTTCCTCTTGAGGCATCAAGTTCAAATCCATAGTTCCATTCTCTGCCACTTGAGGTTCCTCCTGTTCAGGGATCCAATTCAAATTAATACCTTCATCGTCTTCCTCCTGAGGCATCAAGTTCAAATCAATAGTTTCATGTTCTTCCTTTTGAGGCATCAAGTTCAAATCCATAGTTATGTTTCCTGCCATCAATGACAAAAGATGAGTACACCATGGTACTATAACAAGAATATATACACACAAAATGAGTATGCAAGTCAAACAAGAAATAGGTGCCATGGCACCATTTCTAGTTTGGTTGCCACAGTAGCCAAACAAGAAATGCTGCCATGGCAGCCAAACACTTTGCTCTAACCATAACCATAAGCCATTTTTTGTAGCCAAACACTTTGCTCTAAACACAATACAATTGGATGTAGTGTAGTGGTAATCACCAATGTTCATCCATATTTTGCATTTAAAAACCCAGATTTGAGTCTGGATCAACTCAGTTGTACTGTGTCAATATCCAACTCAGATTTTACTGTATGTATCTTAACTGAATTTTGACCATGTCTTGATCCTTTCTTGCTTGCTTGCTTCTTTTGGTGTGGATTTTACTCAAGGTTGGCTAGATTTTCCCACAAGGTGAGCTAGATTCTCGTGAATGTATTTACACGTATAGGCTCATAACTGAATTTTTGTGCAGAGTTTAACTGAATTCTAGGGAGTATCATGTTTATCAAACATTTGCAAACACAGGTCATGGCGGCAAAACATCCATGTTGAGTATTCTTTGGAACCTTTTGCTTATGAATCTCTCTCCAAGAAAGATTCGCAGCTAGTAGTACAATTCTGTGGGTACAAAAGTCTAACAACACTAGAACTAAACTGATTGATCTATACATGTGTAGGAGGAGCTAGATCCTTTTCTCCATGGGGAATTTTGTGTAGGTACTTAGACAAGTTAATTAGGGACCTCGGCTGAGAAGATCTGCTCTAGTGAGTAAAACGGGCGTAAGGATTACTTTCTTTGCAAAGGAGTAAAATAGGGCACTTTTGACAAGGAGTAAAACAGGCACTTGCCTACACATGTCCCGCAGAGAGATTAAACAAAAGTGCAAACATGTTCCAAAGAAGACTCAAATTTGATTTCTAGAGTACTCCAAACTAGAGTAATTCCAATGAGACTCCAAATTTGCATATGATTAGTGATTGCATATGCTCATTGACATAACAGTTTGACAGATTAGCAAAGTATAGTGATTATGTATGTTCAAAATTGGCTTATCTGCTCTAATTCCACAATACTAGCAATAATTGATCTAGACAAACATTCAATTTCACATGACTACCAGTTTCACCATGAAAATTGACAAGAATTTTACTGAAACCCGACATTTAAACTGAATTTTACCTTCTTCTTTCCTTAGGAACACGAGCTCTGGCGGCAACACAAGGAGCAGGCCGAGGAGCACAAGGCAGCTGCTACTAGAGCTCTGCTGCTGCCGGTCAACACGAATATCGAGCTGCGGATCAATTTCACTCAGATCAACAGAGAAGCACCGACAAGCGAGCTGCGGATCAATTTCACTCAGACGCAGGATCGAGCGGGGTAGCAGAGGTAGAGCCGAGGCCTCGGGGTCGGGGCGGGGATCGGGGGCGCCGGCAGCAGAGGCGTCGCCCACCACCACCACCTCAACCAGCCGGCGAGCCAAAGTGGACCAGCACGGCGACCAGCGCGGCGGTAGTGAGCGGCGGAGTCGTGGGCGGAGTGGACCAGCGCGGCGGCGGTCTCAGAGCGACCTGACCCAAAATCGGTCAAATCTGGTATGCATACCATCCCAAGGTCATGCTTTGGTACTCACGAAGACATCGATAAAGTAATCAAAGTTCAATCACACCTGAATATTATTAATCGATTCTCATATAGAGTCTTTATTACAAGGAATAAATTCGCTCAAGGCCAACTCATGAGAAATAAACTAAAATGCTGCGGAAGCGTCGAAGGTAAGCGAGTCCATCCGACTCAAAGGGCAATCGCTAAGCGCGGAGCGTAGCCTCACTCCCGATCGAATATATCTCTGCAACATAATACGTTGCAGCCATGTAGGTCACTTTTGGAATAAGTCGGCAAGTCATGAAGAACAATAATAAAGTTACTAACACTATATGCATTTTTGGTGTGGAGCTCTAAGTTTCATCATTTTGCGTAAAGCCAATTTTATCCTACTACAAAGGACTTATTTGCAAATTACTACAAATTGTTGGTAGTTATTGAGATGGTTCCGCCAACCAATATCTCGCTCCCAAATTATTATTAAGTCATAAACCCATCAAATTAATCCATTAATTTTAGTGTTGAGATATCCGAATACTTCCAAGGTCCAGATGCTCAAATGTCCGTAATCGGGACACGGCTAATCGATTAGGTTATAACACTCTGCAGAGGTTTGCGACTTTCCCGCAAGAATCATTCCTCCTTTAAAGTCTTCGCACTTCATGGTGTTTGAAGACGGACGAATGAAACAGGTCTTCCAAAGAGTTCTTCCGCCACCGCCGGTACCCATCCAATCCTACCGCTCGTCTACTTCTCGTAGTACCGCCCAGCCAGCTTCACTACAAGGGTCAACCCAGCCAGAGCCCATAATGGCTTGCGGCTGCACGTAAGCTTCGGTCATGGGGCATCCATCCTTCTCTTCGTGGCTGGGTGAAGCTTTCCGCAGGATGTCATGGCGCTTCTCCATGCATCCCGCCACCACTGGGTGCTCCAGGTGCCCGTCAACCGTCCTCCACCCAAGAGTGATTTTCCAAGTCCATCTTGATCATTGTAGTCCATGGGTTGTCATCATCATTGACTCTCACATCTTGCTTATGAACTTCACTCATCCCCAAATCCGCCTCACGAGCATAGCAAAATAACTACTACGTCCGGGGTCATGGTAACAAGGATTGGTTCATCCTACCACATGATACTACTCAAGTTTAATGACTTCAAGATTTCACTACTGCATGCAATGGTGGGTGGTGACAACTACAAATGCACAAAACATTGGTATAGAAATAACATGATCAAAACTTGCCTTCTCGATGATCCTCGTAAGCTAAA
Organism: Aegilops longissima; assembly: GCA_021605205.1. Classification (NCBI taxonomy): domain Eukaryota; kingdom Viridiplantae; phylum Streptophyta; class Magnoliopsida; order Poales; family Poaceae; genus Aegilops; species Aegilops longissima. Next base: position 287,264,885 of record CM038676.1, read on the forward strand.
GAGTCGAGTAGCAAGCTTAGACTCGAACTCTACCGAGACAAACAATAACATAATAAGCACAAAGCAAGAGGATCACACAAGATAACAAAAGTAACATAGCACAACAAAACAATCAAAACCAAATCAAAAGGAAAACTCAAAGAAATCAAATTCAAAGTTTTTCCTATTCCAAACAATAACAAAAATAGTTTTTTATATAACAAAATTCCTAATATAACCTAGTCATGGTTTTAGGTTAACTTAACAGAAAAGGATTAACTAAGCAACTAGGAGCAAAAAGAATTAATTAAATAGCTATTATAAAACTCACTTTAGGCCTAATCCAATTTCTATTAAGAAAATAATTTAAAACTTTTATTAATTATAAATAAAAGTTCATCTAATGGAATGACAGAAACTAACCTAGAATAACTAATCACAAGTTAGAAATAAATTAATTTACTAATTAATTAATTAGGAAAACAGAACTAATCAATTAATTAGGATTAATAGGATTCTGCCTAGAATTAATTATTTATTAACCCTAAAATACCAAAGTTAATTTCTAGGGTTTGGCAATATCAAAATAAAGTGATGGCAAAAGAATCATGCAAAAATAATTTTTCTAACTAAAACTATAGCAGATTTGCTATTCTGACTAAAACAATATTAAAGCATTTTTAATTATTTTTAACATAGCTAAATATATGTTTTTCAGAAACTACATAAAATTTGCAATCCAACAAAAAAGAATCACTCAAAAATATTAAACAGAATAAAAGATATACATTTTGAAAATTGAAACTATTCGCTAAAACAGAAAATCAAAATAAAAAGAAAAGCCCAATGGGCCTATATCATGCACTAGGCGTAGTTTAGTCTAAACGGGCCTAGGGTTTAATTAACAGAACCGCCTAATAAATAAAACCTAAACTAAAATAAAACCGTCGGGCCGGCCGTTTTCTAATAAAACGTATTCTTCTGGGGTTCTAATCGTGGCCACACGATTGGGATCGGACGGGGGGAATGCCGGGGACTCACCGGACTCCGGCGACGGCGGCGGCGGCGGCGAGAGTGCTCCGGGGCGTTGGGACGTCGGCGAGCTTCGGCGAGACGTCGGGGAGACGCGGGGGAGCTCGGGGGAGGGTTCGGTGGTGTCGGGGAAGGTCGGGTGCACCTGCATGGCGACGGCAAGGGTTTTGGCGGCGGAGGTGAGCTCGGTGCTCGGTGAGCTCGGGAGGAGAAGGAGAGGGGTTCAAGCGTCGCTAGGGGGGGGGGTGCGGAGCCTCGGCTTTATAGCCGGGGTCAGGCGAGGGCGGAAGGGCATCAGGCGATCGGAGATCCGGATCCTTCGGGATCCGGTGGATCTCCCATGAGGCTCGTGCGTGGGCGAGGGGAATCTGACGACGGGTGGGGCCACGGGTCGAGAGAGAGAGGGGGAGGTTTCGGTCGGTCGACCAAACCTAGGGAATCGGGCGAGGGGGCGCGCGGCGGTCACTGGCTGGCTCGCTCACTGGGCTGGCCTCAGTGGGCCGGCTTGGCTGGGCCAGCGCGGAGGGGTGAGGTGAGGTGGCGCTGGCCGGGCTGGGTGGCTCGGGTGGCGCTCAAGGGTTTTTCCTTTATTTTTTAATTAAAACAAAAACAAAATAAAACCTAAACTATAAATATTTTATATAGGGTATATATATACCAAAATGATCAGGGAATATTCCTTTCATTTGAACATTTTTCCAAAGGCAAAATCCAAAATTTATGAAAATCCATTTTTTCAAATTCAAATAAAATTTCAGATTTGAATCCAATTCTTTTGGCATTGTTTCCTCGATATTTTTGGAGTGTCATGTTTGCTCCTCTCATACTTTTGATCAAGTATTTATCAGCTTAGTTTTTGAATTGTTTCCCACATGCCAAAGTTTGGAATTCAAATTCAAATAACTCAAACTTCAAATGGCATTCAAATTCAAACAGGATGCATAGGATGCTTAGCTATAATTGTAAAACATTCCAAATAGGAAATTTGGGATGTTACAAACCTACCCACCTTAAGATGAATCTCGCCCTCAAGATTCGGGTTAGCTAGCAAATAGGTGCGGATGGTCTCGACGAAGATCTTCTTCGCTCCTCCCAGTGGCTTCTTCCTCGGTGTGGTGACTCCACAAAGACCTTGCAAAATTTGATGACTTTGCTGCGGGTGACTCTGCTTGCAGCCTCGAGAATTTTGACGGGTTTCTCCTTGTAAGTCAAATCACCGCTGTCTGTATGGCCTCTAGGGGCACCGTGTCTCTCAACGGAACATCGGCCATGTCGGCATGGCACTTCTTCAACCGAGAAACGTGAAAGACATCATGAACTCCGGACAATCCTTCCGCAATTCCAACTTGTATGCAACTTCTCCACGACGCTCGAGGATTTTGTAGGGCCAATGAATCGGGTGCTAACTTTCCTTGACTCCAAACCTCTTGATTCCACGAAGTGAGAGACACACGAAGGTATGCTCGGTCTCCCACTTCGTAAGTCACCTCCTTGCGCTTCGTGTCGGCATAACTCTTCCGTCTCGATCGTGCTATCTTGAGACGGTCTCGAATTAGCTTGACTTTCTTCGAATCCTTGATAAGATCGGAACCAAAAGTGATCGATCTCCAACACTATCCCACAAAGAATGGTGTTCGCACCTCCTTCCGTATAGAGCTTGAAGGGCCATCTTCAAACCGGATTGATAATCTGTTGTTGTACGAGAACTCTGCGTCGGCAAATTGTCATCCCAGCTAGACCCATAGTCTAGCACACAAGCTCTCAACATGTCCTCCGTAATCTGATTGACTCTCTCGGTCCGTCCATCTGCTCATGGATGAAAGGCTGTCTTCAATTCCAGTCTCGTACCCAAAGTTTCATGCAATTGCTTCCAAAACTTTGAGGTAAACTGCGTTCCTCTATCGACACGATTTTCCTCGGAACTCCATGCGCATATACGATCCTGGTCATGTATATCTTGGCCAACTTGGCACTGGTATAGGTAGTCTTCACGGAATGAAGTGGGCTACCTTAGTCAAACGATCAACTACTACCCAGATAGAATCATAACCTGAACGGGTCCCGGTAATCCTGTGATGAAATCCATACCAAGTTTCTCCCATTTCCAATCGGGAATCGGCAAAGGTTGAAGTAACCCTGCTGGCTTCTGATGTTCTGCCTTTACACGTTGGCAAACATCGCATACGGCTACGTACTCGGCAATGTCCTTCTTCATACCGGTCCACTAGAAACTTTGCTTCAAATCCAGGTACATCTTGGTGTTGCCGGGGTGAATCGAGTACGGTGAATCATGAGCCTCCTGAAGAATTAGCTTCCTGAGCTCGGGATCATTGGGCACATAAATACGATCCTCAAACCAAATAGTTCCATGTTCATCCTTTCGGAATCCTTTAGCTTTTCCTTCCTCCATCTTTTGCTTAATCTCCTCGATTTCCTTGTCCGACTTCTGGGCTTCACGAATCCTTTCGGTCAAGGTGGACTGAACTTCCAGAGTTGCGACAAATCCTTTCGGAACTATCTCCAGTCGGAGATCTCTGAGGTCATCGACCAACTCCTGGGAATTGATCCCAAGTGATGCCACCCAAGGGAAAAGTGGCGGTGTAATTCTCCCACCAAGAAGCTGCAGGTCCATCCAGTTGATGCGCTGCAAAGCGCACCTTCTCAAAGATCGGTGCATCCAACGGTGACTAGCTCTCTTCCAATCTTGCGGAGCCGATCGTCACCACAATCGGCTCGGTGCTACTAGAGAACACCGGCGGATTCAACCTCGTAAATCGAGTCAAATTGTCCACAAAGGGTGGTGGTGGTGGCGGTGGATTGTTGGCGGGTTGTTCGATTCTCAATCAGAGCTGCATCGATGCATTCTGCTGCTGGAGCAGCTGGGTGAGCTCGGCGGAAACCAAAGGTCACGCCCGGAGGCATCTGGTGTTTTTGGAGTGGGTGAGAAGATTAGAACAATGGTCTATGAGAAATAACACTACCCATATGAATGCACAATCATAACACACCAAACATTTATTCATTCCACTCAAACATGGTTCAAACTCGATTACAAAAGCTCATGACTAATCGAAGGAAAACATCGGCCTAACTGATCGACGAAAAAGAAATAAAAGATGACATGGTGGTCGACTAAAAGTCTTCATCAGTGGCGCCTCCTCTTGGGGTTTCCTTCAGTGGTACTCCCTTCGAAATCCTGATCATTGCTCACGAGGGGTGCTTCATCTCCACTCGGGTAAAGGTCCTCTCCCAAGTCCATCTTTTCCTCAATCGCGCAAGCTTCATCTTCGTGTCGTCGACTATCTCCATGAAGTCCGTGATTTCTTCCTCATGGCCAAGGAAGTCTCGCGCCCTTCTCCTCCAGTTCCAGTTCATGGAACAAAAGCTTCCGTGTGTCTTGAGTTACGGCGAGCCTGAATCTCCGTGTCCCGAGAAGACATTCCAAATCTGGATGTAAGAGAGAGGAATCGCCCTCGATGGTACGGATGATATCTCCATTCCTTGCCTGCGAGAAACCATGGCGAGGTCTCGAGTGATCGAGCTCAGTCTCAGACTCCTCTCGGAGATGTCCAAGTGCTCGGTAGATCGCCACGCCCCTTCCGATGATCCAGTTGAACTCGGTGAACTCAAAGTTGATAGGCTCCGTCGTCCTCCAAAGGTCCTCCCAGGATATGCACCTCAATCACAGAGCGGGTGTCCGCTTGAAGTGCATTAGTGGGTTTCCAGTGATCGAGGGCGAGCAATCTTCAGCAGCTTCACCATCTGGACCAGCTTTCTTCCAAAGGGCATCGCCTCATCGGGCCGGCGAACTCCGTAGCAAAACTGGGTGAACTCGACGGCCATCTAGGATGTTGCAAAGGAGAGAAGAGTCGAATAGATCGTGGAAGAATTATAGAATGAAAGGAGGTTCAAAGTAAATGGTCTCTCGCTATGGCTTTCCGATCCTAGGGGTTACGATCCTCACGGTCAACGTGTGCTCGATACCATCTCTGAGCGACCTGACCCAAAATCGGTCAAATCTCCGTGTCTGCATTCATCCCAAGGTCATGCCGGTACTCACAAGACATCGATAAAGTAATCAAAGTTCAATCACACCTGAATATTATTAATCGATTCTCATATAGAGTCTTTATTACAAGGGAATAAATTCGCTCAAGGCCAACTCATGAGAAATAAACTAAAATGCTGCGAAGCGTCGAAGGTAAGCGAGTCCATCCGACTCAAAGGGCAATCGCTAAGCGCGGAGCGTAGCCTCACTCCCGATCGGAATATATCTCGCAACATAATACGTTGCAGCCATGTAGGTCAGCTTTTGGAATAAGTCGGCAAGTCATGAAGAACAATAATAAAGTTACTAACACTATATGCATTTTTGGTGTGGAGCTCTAAGTTTCATCATTTTATGAAAGCCAATTTTATCCTACTACAAAGGACTTATTTGCAAATTACTACAAATTGTTGGTAGTTATTGAGATGGTTCCGCCAACCAATATCTCGCTCCCAAATTATTATTAAGTCATAAACCCATCAAATTAATCCATTAATTTTAGTGTTGAGATATCCGAATACTTCCAAGGTCCAGATGCTCAAATGTCCGTAATCGGGACACGGCTAATCGATTAGGTTATAACACTCTGCAGAGGTTTGCGACTTTCCCGCAAGAATCATTCCCTCCTTTAAAGTCTTCGCACTTCATGGTGTTTGAAGACGGACGAATGAAACAGGTCTTCCAAAGAGTTCTTCCGCCACCGCCGGTACCCATCCAATCCTACCGCTCGTCTACTTCTCGTAGTACCGCCCAGCCAGCTTCACTACAAGGGTCAACCCAGCCAGAGCCCATAATGGCTTGCGGCTGCATGTAAGCTTCCGGTCATGGGGCATCCATCCTTCTCTTCGTGGCTGGGTGAAGCTTTCCGCAGGATGTCATGGCGCTTCTCCATGCATCCCGCCACCACTGGTGCTCCAGGGTGCCCGTCAACCGTCCTCCACCCAGTAGTGATTTTCCGAAGTCCATCTTGATCATTGTAGTCCATGGGTTGTCATCATCATTGACTCTCACATCTTGCTTATGAACTTCACTCATCCCCAAATCCCGTCTACGAGCATAGCAAAATAACTACTACGTCCCGGGGTCATGGTAACAAGGGGATTGGTTCATCCTACCACATGATACTACTCAAGTTTAATGACTTCAAGATTTCACTACTGCATGCAATGGTGGGGTGGTGACAACTACAAATGCACAAAACATTGGTATAGAAATAACATGATCAAAACTTGCCTTGCTGATGATCCTCGTAAGCTAAAGAGTCGAGTAGCAAGCTTAGACTCAGAACTCTACCGAGACAAACAATAACATAATAAGCACAAAGCAAGAGGATCACACAAGATAACAAAAGTAACATAGCACAACAAAACAATCAAAACCAAATCAAAAGGAAAACTCAAAGAAATCAAATTCAAAGTTTTTCCCTATTCCAAACAATAACAAAAATAGTTTTTTTGTATAACAAAAATTCCCTAATATAACCTAGTCATGGTTTTAGGTTAACTTAACAGAAAAGGATTAACTAAGCAACTAGGAGCAAAAAGAATTAATTAAATAGCTATTATAAAACTCACTTTAGGCCTAATCCAATTTCTATTAAGAAAAATAATTTAAAACTTTTATTAATTATAAATAAAAGTTCATCTAATGGAATGACAGAAACTAACCTAGAATAACTAATCACAAGTTAGAAATAAATTAATTTACTAATTAATTAATTAGGAAAACAGGAACTAATCAATTAATTAGGATTAATAGGATTCTGCCTAGAATTAATTATTTATTAACCCTAAAATACCAAAGTTAATTTCTAGGGTTTGGCAATATCAAAATAAAGTGATGGCAAAAAGAATCATGCAAAAATAATTTTTCTAACTAAAACTATAGCAGATTTGCTATTCTGACTAAAACAATATTAAAGCATTTTTAATTATTTTTAACATAGCTAAATATATGTTTTTCAGAAACTACATAAAATTTGCAATCCAACAAAAAAGAATCACTCAAAATATTAAACATAATAAAAGATATACATTTTGAAAATTGAAACTATTCGCTAAAACAGAAAATCAAAATAAAAAGAAAAAGCCCAATGGGCCTATACTGTGCACTAGGCGTAGTTTAGTCTAAACGGGCCTAGGGTTTAATTAACAGAACCGGCCTAATAAATAAAACCTAAACTAAAATAAAACCGTTCGGGCCGGCCGGTTTTCTAATAAAACGTACCCTTCTGGGTTCTAATCGTGGCCACACGATTGGGATCTGACGGGAGGGAATGCCGGGACTCACCGGACTCGGCGACGGCGGCGGGCGGGCGAGAGTGCTCCCGGGCGTTGGGACGTCAGCGAGCTTGGCGAGACGTCGGGAGACGCGGGGAGCTCGGGGAGGGTCGGTGGTGTCGAGGAAGGTCGGGTGCACCAGGCGGCGCGACGGCGAGGGTTTTGGCGGAGGTGAGCTCGGTGCTCAGTGAGCTCTGGAGGAGAAGGAGAGGGTTCAAGGTCGCTAGGGGGAATGGGTGCGGAGCCTCGGCTTTATAGCCGGGGTCAAGCGAGGGGCGGAAGGGCATCGGGCGATCGGAGATCCGGATCCTTCGGATCCGGTGGATCTCCCGAGGCTCGCTATGCGTGGGCGAGGGGAATACGACGGGTGGGGGCCACGGGTCGAGAGAGAGAGAGGGAGGTTGGTCGGTCGACCAAACCTAGGGAATCGGGCGAGGGGGCGGGCGGTCACTGGGCTGGCTCGCTCGGTGGGCTGGGCTCAGTGGGCCGGCTTAGTGGGCCAGCGCGAGGGGTGAGGTGAGGTGGCGCTGGCTGGCACAGGTGGCTCTGGTCGGGCGCCTCAAGGGTTTTTCCTTTATTTTTTAATTAAAACAAAACAAAAATAAAACCTAAACTATAAATATTTTATATAGGGTATATATATACCAAAATGATCAGGGAATATTCCTTTCATTTGAACATTTTTCCAAAGGCAAAATCCAAACTTTATGAAAATCCATTTTTTCAAATTCAAATAAAATTTCAGATTTGAATCCAATTCTTTTGGCATTGTTTCCTCTGATATTTTGGAGTGTCATGTTTGCTCCTCTCATACTTTTGATCAAGTATTTATCGAGCTTAGTTTTGAATTGTTTCCCACATGCCAAAGTTTGGAATTCAAATTCAAATAACTCAAACTTCAAATGGCATTCAAATTCAAACAGGATGCATAGGATGCTTAGCTATAATTGTAAAACATTCCAAATAGGAAATTTGGGATGTTACACGTCGGTGGTGGAGGCCGCTCGTCGGTGGCGCCGGAGGACCCGCCACGGTGGTGCCGGAGGATCCGCTGTCGGTGGCGCCGGAGGACCCGCTCGTCGGTGGCCGGCGGAGGACCCGCTCGTCGGTGGCCGGCGGAGATCCTCCTCGTGGGCGGGCGGCGGAGTCCTCGTGGGCGGGCGGCGGAGATCCTCCTCGTGGGCAGCGGAGGTCTTGTTCGTGGGTGGGCTCGTCGGTGTCTTAGGAACTGCGGCGGCTGGCCGTGGCGACGCGGGCGACGGGAGGAGGGAGATGGGGGCTTAATTTCTAGAGTTTTGAAAGTGGAAGGACTAAAATGCAAAAAATCAAATGTACTACCCCCGCGACATGTTTTTCGGGACGGAGGGAGTACCTATTAGTTTTAGGACCAACATATAATTCAATGCAAATTACCCATTACTATTCAACTCTCTAGAAAGATATAAGTGAAGCAAGAGAGTCCTAATCTTTTCTATAAAAACATATCACCATGCTCAAACAAATATAAGTGAAGTACAAGAGCAATTGCCTCAACTCAAACAGATATAAGTGAAGATCAATGAGCATTCTATAAATATTTGATCAATGTGTGTCTCTCTAATAAGTGTGACAAGAACATAATGTGTGACAATCAACCAAAAAAAGAGAAAAAGGGAAAAAAAGCCGCTTCAAGAAAAACACATATCATGTGGACAAATAAAAACTTAGGTCCAACTGAGACATACCACTAGTTGATGACAAAAGAGGGGATGCCTTCCGGGGCATCCCCAAGCTTAGACACTTGAGTTTTCCTTGAATATTACCTTGGGGTGCCTTGGGAATCCCCAAGCTCAGGCTCTTGTTGCTCCTTGTTCATTTCATATCGATGTCACCCCTCAATCTTAAAAAATTCATCCACATAAAACTTAACATAACTCGTGAGATAGGTTAGGACATTAAAAATAAATCTCCCAATCATGTACTATCAAGATAAGATGCATATTTATTTCCAGGTAAAGGCTACTGTATCCTATCATTTCCACAATTTATATCCCCCAATATAGGCCATGGAAACTCTAAGACAAGCAGTCAAAGAAAACATAACAACAATCTGTCAAAAAACATAACAATACTTAAAGATCTAATTAAATATGCATGTCTGTAACTCCGAAAATTCTGAAACGACATTGCAGAAAATTTGTAATGTAGTATTGTGTAAAATTTTCAAGAATTGGTCACGTTCTAGTATAGAAAAACAATTCAAATATTGGGTGCAAAAGTTTCCGTTTCTGCACAAAACCTGACAAACATGCATTTGCAACATCCCAAAGGCTTAACTTGGCACAAAAAGCAAAAGAAAAGTTAAAAACATAATTACTACCGTAGGAAAAAATATGTGACCCACTAAAAAGAACAAAAATATAAAGATACATATTGGGTTGCCTCCCAACAAGCGCTACTTTCTAATGGCCTTTAGCTAGGCATAACGCAAATCTATCAAGTTTTATCATCATACAATTATTTTAGAGATAGATCGTAATAAATTTCCCTTAGAAAGTCCCACTTTTCCGTAGTAAAATTTCTAGCAAGCAAGCTTAAGTAGTTAAAGGGACTATACTTAGTAATTTTGACACTCATGAACTCAAATTCAACCACAAGCATAACAATAGCATCCACATAACTATTAGGTTTTTAAAGAATAGATCCTTCACTCGCGATATAACTCCCGAACATGTGAAGAAATCTTGAATAACACTTTTTCAATGACATTCCCACTTCCTATGCAAAAACTTTTAGTTTTCCATGTTAAAGGAATCTCATTATCATGAGGATCACTATCATGGATAGGTGTTTTAGGTGATTCCTCCTTATTTTCCATAGACTTGTCCTCACTAGCACTTTAAATAATAACTTCTTCAAGAGTAGACATGGTAGCAAAGCAAGCAGAAATAACAAAAAGGTATTTTTGGTATTTTAAAAAATGGAAAGCAAAGATGCAATCAAAGCAAAAAAAGCAAAAGTAACTAGGCAAGAAATAAAACAAGGTAAGGAGTTTGTGTGAAGGCACCTGGTTTGGTAGAAGATGATTCCTGAACAACGGCAGCGGAAATTTCTGGTACTCTCGTAGGAGTCATTGGGTTCCCCAAATAGGAACAATGATGTAGATAGTAGCAAAGCTTTCCGTTAGTTAAGAACTAAGGTTTAATCGAATCGGTAGGAATCAACAAACCGCCAAGATAAGCAGCACCTACACACCAATAAGATGAAATACTTGCACCTAGCGTGGCAAGGGGATTGGCAAGCCCCTTGTCTTGCTAGTTACAAGGTTAAAAGCAAATAGATAGATAGGTAATGGTACAACAAATAGTAAAGGCAAATAGTAAAGAAGCAATTTTGTAGGAGTTTGTATTGATGGAAGAATAGACTCGGGGGGCATAGGTCATAAAGGTATCTCTCTCGAAAGAAGGCAAACATCATGGTAACAAACTATAGTTGAACAAGACAAGAATAGAAATTTTTATAACTATGATCATTCATGGCATAATCTAATATAGGTATTATTATGTTTGTGATAAGTGACCATTAATCCAACTGCATCTACTACTATTACTCCACCACAAGACCGTATCTAGCATGCGTCTCAAGATATAAAGTTTAAATAAGCAGAGTAACACAATAAGCAAGATGACATAATGTAGACAGGAAGAAATCTAGAAATAAGATCAAACCCCGTCGTTTTATCCTTAGTGGCAATAATACAAATATGTGTCTTGTCATCATGCTATCACTGGGATATAGAACACCACAAGATTGAATCCACTACTATGCACCACTCCCTCTGAAGATCTACCAATCAATCTTGGCAGAGAAGATAAATAGATCGGAAAGCATACATAGCTACTTACTTATACAACAAAGAAACTTCAAAAGATTCAATAGAATTCAATGAACAATATGATCATAAACTCACAAGTCATCATGTCCCAACAAACACACCACCAAATTACATCGGGTTGATTCCAATCACACAAGGAAGAAGGGGAACATGGTATTGAAGATCCGAAGAGAGAGAGAGAGAGAGATAGATAGAGAGAGAGAGGGAGATAGATAGAGAGAGAGAGAGAGAGAGAGAGAGAGAGAGAGATCTAGCTACTACTATGGACCTATAGGTCCTGAAGGAACTACCCACACATGGTCATGGAGGCAGTCGGGGTTGACATAGAGGCCTCCGGCAATGGCTTCCCCCTCCATTAGAACTCCGGAATAGGGCTCCGGGCGGGATCTCTTTGGAATAGAGGCTTGCGGCGGCCATAAAATTCTTATGGAGGAACAACAGATGGTTTCCATATTTATAGGGATTTATGGCGGTGGAATCAAGTTAAGGCGGTAACTGAGGGCCCCACATGGACAGGTGGAACGACCATCCCTAGCCACGCCATGTGTCCATGTGGTTGGCTGGTGGCCTTTCTTGATGCTCCCCGAAGCTTCTAGTGTTCTTGTTGCCCGAAAAACGTGTTAAATCGGCAACATATTTTGACCTTCGTAGGTATTGATTTCCAACTAACGATGTCCTGGACTAGGGGGTACCAACCTAGTTGGTCCACAGTCCATGGGCTGAGTCTATGGCCCACCGTTCTCACCAGGAAGGAATCTAGAAGCCTCTCACTTCGGCGTGATCAAGATGGACTGTGCCGAAGACTTGACGTGTACTCCAAGGACTACATCGGCCGCCGACATGTGTATCCCTAGATTAGTAACCGACCATGTGTAACCCTAGGTACCTCCCACTATCTAGATAAGCTGAGGGATTTAGTCCGTAGAGACCACGATCACAACTACAATCACCTAGCCTTAGGGTTAGAACACCACTCTCGATCTTGAGGAAGATCAAAGCTTGTACTCGATACATCATCATCAATACAATCAAAGCACGACGTAGGGTATTACCTCCTCTAGAGGGCCCGAACCTGGGTAAATATTGTCCCATTCGTCTCTTGTTACCCATAGATTCAAGATCCACAGCTCGGGACCCCGTACCCCGAGGTCTGCCAGTTTTAGTACCGACACCTGCGAAACAAAAAATAAGCTGAAAACATGAACTAATATTGGGCGCTAGATTAATAGGTTAGTCTTGAAAAATAATATAAATTGCTATAAAAAGTATATAAAAACGATAGAATAATAGCATTTAACAATCGAAATATATTGATACATTTGAGACGTATCATCATCCCCAAGCTTAATTCCTGCTCGTCCTCGAGTAGGTAAATGATAAACAAAGATAATTTTTTATGTTGAATGCTACCTAGCATGATCTTGATTAATAATAGTGGTGTGAACTTAGTACATAAGTGTTCAAAACAATAATTTTATAATTGATAACAAGCAAGTAACTTCAAAAAAGTGTAAATAATATTACTATTGCTTTTCATGGATTAATGCTTCCATGTAATACCAGCTAATACTCATGATGTAATATACATGGCCCCAATCACTCAAGGCTTTATCATATTCAAACATCTTCCCATAACACAACCTAGAGCTTCACCCAAGCAACCAAATCTATGACAAGCCCTTTACAAATAGCACTTTGCTTAATGCTCAAATCACAAGCCTTGGCCTTAGCACTTGGGATGGCAAAGAGAATGATGATGAGGATTTAATTGAGAAGACAAAAACATAAGAAATTCTCACATCAATGCCACTTGATCGTTAGGAAATAAATATGCCTTACAATCGATGTCAATGTGAGGAGTAGGGATTTCCATGCAACGGATCCACTCGAGATATAAGTGTATGAAATCTCTCCTAATGCAGCTAAGTGGGTGTGCATCCAACTTGCTTGCTCAATGAAGACCCTGGGTATTTGAGGAAGCTCGTCATAGTAATATGCAAGTCAAGTTCTATAATGTGAAAATCCCACTAGCATATGAAAATGAATAACATGAAAACTGTATATACGAAATACATGGAGCTACTTTGAAGCACAAGTATGTTAAAGGATAGTACCGCACTCCATCTCTTCTCTCATTTTTTATCGACTCTTTTTGGCCTCTCCTTTTATATATCCTCACATGTAGGGTACACTCTGGAATGCATCACACTTTTATGTTACTTACAACTCATAATATCAAACTAAATGATGACTACGTATGAATGCCTCTGGCAGCATACCAGGATGTGCAATGATTTAGCATAACATGTATTAATAATGATAAACGGTGGCTTTGCCACAAATATCATGTTAGCTCTATATGATCACGCAAATCAAAATGATAATGAATGCTCAAGTCATGTAATGAATATTAACTCTGGAAGTTGCATGGCAATATATCTTGGAATGGCTACGGAAATGCCATAATAGATAGCTATGGTGGTTGTTTGGAGGAATATATAATGAGGCTTATGTGTCAGAGAGTAGATCATCCACGAGGTTGGACATACTGACATAGTTTGCACCATATGTCTCGATGTACGAGTGGGCAATGCATGGTACGGGAGAGGCTAGGAAAATATGGATAGGTGGAAGTACTATAGAGACCCCAACTATAAATCAAAACATCTCAATAATACTTCACAGTCTACACCGGGTAACCACAAGACCAGTCACTCCAAGGGATGAGTTTGACGAAGCGAGGTCTACTAGGCTTCCTGACCCATTCTACATGGTGGTTACTTACAATGTTCTTCAACTTAGACCCTTCATAATCAGTTTCACTTAAACGACCACAAGTATTAACATCTATGACCATATGACATCTTTCCACTACTTCACACAAGTCCTCAAGGCTACACAAGAATATTTACTCACTCACTATCTTAAAAGCATTGCAAGGAACCCGATTATTTAGTTCATTTGATCTACAAGTTTCATGCAAGGTTTCATTATACCACTGATGTCTACTATGCAGCTTTATTCTTGTAGACACGTGTTGGGCCTCCAAGCACAGAGTTTTGTAGGACAATAACGATTTTCCCTCAAGTGGATGACCTAAGGTTTATCAATCCGTGGGAGGCGTAGGATGAAGATGGTCTCTCTCAAAAAACCCTGCAACCAAATAATAGAAAGTCTCTTGTGTCCCCAACACACCAAATACAATGGTAATTTTGTATAGGTGCACTAGTTCGGCGAAGAGATGGTGATACAAGTGTAATATGGATAGTAGATATTTTTGTAATAGGAACAATAAAAAACAGCAAGGTAGCAATTGATAAAACGGATCACAAACGGTATTGCAATGCTTGAAAATGAGGCCTAGGGCCCGTACTTTCGCTAGTGCAATCTCTCAACAATACTAATATAATTGGATCATATAACCATCCCTCAACGTGCAACGAAGAATCACTCCAAAGTTCCTATCTAGCGGAGAACATAAGAAGAAATCATTTGTAGGATACGGAACCACCTCGAAGCTATTCTTTCCGATCGATCTATCCAAGAGTTCGTACTAAAATAACACCAAATAATTTTAGATTCATAATACTCAATCCAACACAAAGAACCTCAAAGAGTGCTCGGAGATTTCTACCGGAGAAACAAAGACAAGAACGTGCATCAACCCCTATGAGTAGATTACCCCAATGTCACCTCGGGAATCCGCGAGTTGAGTGCCGAAACTTATATCAAGTGAATCAAAATAATACCCCATTGTCACCACGAGTATTCATATGCAAGACATATATCAAGTGCTCTCAAATCCATAAAAGTATTCAATTCGATAAAACGAAATATCAAAGGGAAAAATGAAATCTCCAAGGGAAAACTCAATTCATCACAACAAGATAGAGAGGGGAAAACACCATATGATCCGGCTATATTAACAAAGCCCGCGATACATCAAGATCGTGACATCTCAAAAACACGAGAGAGAGGGAGAGAGATTAAACACATAGCTACTGGTACAAACCCTCGGCCCCGAGGGTGGATGCTACTTCTTGAGCACTGCGTTGGTTTTCCCTTGAATAGGAAAGGGTGATGCAGCAAAGTAGCGTAAGTATTTCCCTCAGTTTTTGAGAACCAAGGTATCAATCCAGTAGGAGGCTACGCGCGAGTCCCTCGCACCTACACAAAACAAATAAATCCTCGCAACCAACGCAATAAGGGGTTGTCAATCCCTTCATGGTCACTTACGAGAGTGAGATCTGATAGATATGATAGCATAATATTTTTGGTATTTTTGTGATAAAGATGCAAAGTAAAATAAAAGCAAAGTAAAAAAGCAAAGGAAATAACTAAGTGTTGGAAGATTAATATGATGAAGATAGACCCGGGGCCATAGGTTTCACTAGTGGCTTCTCTCAAGAGCATAAGTATTCTACGGTGGGTGAACAAATTACTGTTGAGCAATTGACAAAATTGAGCATAGTTATGAGAATATCTAGGTATGATCATGTATATAGGCATCACGTCCGAGACAAGTAGACCGACTCCTGCCTGCATCTACTACTATTACTCCACTCGTTTAACGCTATCCAAAGATGCATCTAGAGTATTAAGTTCATAAAACGGAGTAACGCTTTAAGCAAGATGACATGGTGTAGAGGGATAAATTCATGCAATATGATAAAACCCCATCTTGTTATCCTCGATGGCAACAATACAATACGTGCCTTGCTGCCCTCGCATCCTTTGGGAAAGGACACCGCAAGATTGAACCCAAAGCTAAGCACTTCTCCTTTTGCAAGAAAAACCAATCTAGTAGGCCAAACCAAACTGATAATTCAAAGAGACTTGCAAAGATAACCAATCATACATAAAAGAATTCAGAAGATTTAAATATTGTTCATAGATAAACTTGATCATAAACCCACAATTCATCGGTCTCAACAAACACACAGCAAAAGAAGATTACATTGAATAGATCTCCACGAGAGAGGGGAGAACATTGTATTGAGATCCAAAAGAGAGAAGAAGCCATCTAGCTAATAACTATGGACCCAAGGTCCGAGGTAAACTACTCACACTTCATTGGAGGGGCTATGGTGTTGATGTAGAAGCCCTCCGTGATCGATGCCCCCCCGTGAGCTCAAACAGCCCCAAGATAGGATCTCGTGGAGTGCAGAAGGTTGCGACAAAGGAATTAGGTTTTGGCTCCGTGTCGATCGCTTGGGGTGCGTGGTATATATAGGAGGAAGGAGTACGTCGATGGAGCAACAGGGGCCCACGAGGGTGGAGGCGCGCCAGGGGTGTAGGCGCCCCCTACCTCGTGGCCTCCTCTTTGTTTCTTGACGAGGGTCCAAGTCTCTGGATCATATTTGCTCTCAAAATCACGTTCCGAAGTTTTCATTCCGCTTGGACTCCGCTTGATATTCCTTTTCACTGAAACTCAAATAGGCAAAAACAGCAATTCTGGGCTGGGTCTCCGGTTAATAGGTTAGTCCCAAAAATAATATAAAAGTGAATAATAAAGCCCAATAATGTCCAAAACAGTAGATAATATAGCATGGAGCAATCAAAAATTATAGATACGTTGGAGATGTATCAGTGGACTACTCCCTCCTCATCATGGTGGCCGCCGGGATGATGAAGATGGCCACTAGTGATGATTTCCCCCTCCGGCAGGGTCCAGAACGGGGTCTAGATTGGTTTTTCGTGGCTACAGAGGCCTACGGCGGCGGAACTTCAGATCTAGGGTCTCCCTCGGGGCACCCCCTAGGTGCTTCTCTGGCCCACTGGATGTATTCTGGTCCATAAAAAATCCACAAAAAGTTTTGCGGTGTTTTGACTCCGTTTGATATTGATTTCTGCGATGTAAAAACAAGCAAAAGACAAAGAATCGGCACCGTGTGACGCCTTGGGTAATCAGGCTACAGTAATCCCGTGTTAACAATGCCACGTCACCTCGATTCTTCGTTGATAATCCCACGTTAGATCAAAGCGGATTCAAATTCTAAATTTGAATTAAAGTTAAAACAATTAAAGTTTTCAAAAGTCAAAACTAAAATGTTCGATGTGTTGAAAATATTGCCTAACTATTTGTCATGAAGAAACCATGTTTTTATATAAGTCCTATATTTTTAAAATGAGCTAAAACAGTAGAGAAAATAAAGAAAAAGGAAGACAATGAAAACAGAAAACAAAACTACAAAAAAAAGAGAGAGAAGAGCCCCCCTGGCCAACTAGGCCAGACGACCCAGCTGGCCGACCCACTGGCCCAACCGGCCGCCCCCACTCCCCTTATCCCCCCGGAACCCTAACCGCTCCCCAACCCCCACCTCCCCCCCACTCCCTTGATCCACCTCGCCCCTCCTCCCCCCGATTGGATTGAGGGGAATGGACCCATCGCCGCTGCCGGTAGCTCCACGCGCCTCCGCCTCGGTCCCCGACGCCCCGCCGCCGTCGCCTCGTCTACCTCCGCGCCTCTCCCTCGCGGGATCGACCCGCCGCCGTCTCGTCCCCATGACCCATCGACGGACGCCATCGCCGTCCTCCTCCACTCCGTCGCTCGTCCCCATCCTCCTCCCAGCCAGCCTCCACCTCGTCGTGCAGGCTGTCTCGACCCGTCGGCCTCCCGGCGCCTCCCGACTCCTCCCGAGCACGCCTCGCTCAACTACTGGGCGCTGAGCTCCCTTCCTTCTTCCTCCCTAGTGGATCCGCCACCTGCCCACATGCGGCGCCGTCCTCCCAGCCTCACCACCGCACCCCCTGCTGCTGCTCACGCCCACACGCGCCCATCTACGCCGATCTACACCCATCATGGCCATCGCGCACACTCGCCGCCGCCCGTGCTGCTCCCGCTCCCCGCCTCCCACACACTGGCGCGCGCCAGCGCTTCCTCGCCTCGGCCTCCGCGTCTCTCTCAAAGACAGACCCCTCGACGCGCTCATGCCCCCTCAGACTGCCCTCGCCGTCGCGCCATTGCCCGCATCGCACCTTCGCTCGCCTTGCGCCACCCCGATGTGGCCTCGCCGCTGCCGCCCCAGGCGGCCGGCCTTGCCGTGCCCGTGGCCGGCGCCCCCTGGTCGATCTGGGCATATGCCCAATCGGGCCGGGTGCCTGCGCCCGTAACGTGCGCGCCGCATACCAGCGGATTCCGAACCGTGGCCCTCTGGGCCAGTGACAAAGGGGCCCCGCCCCCTAAACATTTTTATTAAAAAAAGAGAATTAAAACGAATTTAATATATATATATTAATTAATTAACTAAATTAATTAACTTAATTAATCATAATTAGATTAATCTAATCACTAATTAACCTAATCATCTAACTAGTCTAGTTAACCCTAATTAGTTAGTCTTAGACAATGACAACCGGGACCCACGCATCAGTTTGACCAAGTCAACTGACTGTTGACCGTTGACATCACCCTGACATCATGCTGACGTCATAATTGCATTTTCTAATTTAATTAAATCTGTTAATTCTAAAAACGATTTAAATCTTTAAAAATTAATATAAAATAATTCGTAACCGGATGGAAAAACTTTATACATGAAAGTTGCTCAGAACGACGAGACGAATCCGGAAACGCAGCCCGTTCGTCCGCCACGCATCCCTAACCTATTGAACCCGCAACTTTCCCCCTTCGGCTCCTCTGCCCGAAAACACGAAACACCGGGAATACTTTCCCGGATGTTTTCCCCCTTCACCGGTATCACCTCATACCGCGTTAGGGCACGCCTAGCAACACGCCTTGTCATGTCATGCATCGTCATGCATTTGTTTGCATTGTATTTATTGTTCCTTCCCCCTCTTCTCTCTGGTAGACTATGAGACCGACGCTGCTGCTGCCCGGTTGGACTACGGAGTTGACGACCCCTCTCTCTTGCCAGAGCAACCAGGCAAGCCCCCCTTGATCACCAGATATCGCCTACTCTCCTCTATACTGCTTGCATTAGAGTAGTGTAGCATGTTACTGCTTTCCGTTATTCCTATTCTGATGCATAGCCTGTCTTTGCTACTTCTGTTGATACCTTTACCTGCAATCCTACTTGCCTAGTATAGGATGCTAGTATTTCCATCTATGGCCCTACATTCTTGTCCGTCTGCTGTGCTATACTATCGGGCCGGGATCACTCGGGAGGTGATCACGGGTATATACTATATACTTTATACATGATACATGTGTTGACTAAAGTCGGGTCGGCTTGTGGAGCACCATGAGTGGATCTTTGTGGCGGAGCGGCAGGCAGGTTGAGACCGCCTTGAGAGAGGTGGGCCTGCCCTGCTCGGCGTTCATGGATACTTAACACGCTTAACGAGATCTTGGTATTTGATCTGAGTTGGGTCGTTGACCTTATACGCACTAACCGCCACGTGGGACAAGATATGGGCAACCGCGCCGTGGTATCACCAAGCATTTCGTGACGTCGGCGATCGAAGCGGCGCTACGGGATTGGACCGAACACCACTAGGCTAGGTCTGCTTCCGGCCGCCCGCAACATGCAGGTGTGCTAAGGCGATGGGCCTGCACCCTGGCGCTTAGGTTTAGACCGGCGTGTTGGCCTCTCTGTTATGCCTAGGTGGGGCTACGACGTGTTGATCTTCCGCGGACGGGCATGACCCAGAAAAGTGTGTCCGGCCAAATGGGATCGAGCGTGTCGGGTAATGTGGTGCACCCCTGCAGGGAAGTTAATCTATTCGAATAGCCGTGATCTTCGGTAACATGACGACTTGGAGTTGTACCTTGACCTTATGACAACTAGAACCGGATACTTAATAAAACACACCCTTCCAAGTGCGATATAACCCGTGGTCGCTCTCTCTCGTGGTTACGAGGAGGGATCGCCGGTAGGATTATTGCTATGTGATGCTACTTGGAGGACTTGATCTACTCTCGCTACATGTCTGCAAGGCGGAGGCTGCCGAGCGTAGTCTTCGGCTGTGATTAGCTATCCCCTCTTATTCGGCATTCTGCAGTTCACCCACCGATATGGCCCTTTACACATATATCCATGCATATGTAGTGTAGCTCCTTGCTTGCGAGTACTTTGGATGAGTACTCACGGTTGCCTTGTTCCCCCTTTTCCCCCTATCTCTACTCGATTGCTGCGACCAGACGATGGAGCCCAGGAGCCAGACGCCACCGTCGATGACGACTACTACCCCGGAGGTGCCTACTTCTACGTGCAGCCCGCTGACGACGGCCAGGAGTAGTTAGGAGGATCCCAGGCAGGAGGCCTGCGCCTCTTTCGATCTGTATCCCAGTTTGTGCTAGCCTTCTTAAGGCAAACTTGTTTAACTTATGTCTGTACTCAGATATTGTTGCTTCCGTTGACTCGTCTATGATCGAGCACTTGTATTCGAGCCCTCGAGGCCCCTGGCTTGTATTATGATGCTTGTATGACTTATTTTATTTTTAGAGTTGTGTTGTGATATCTTCCCGTGAGTCCTTGATCTTGATCGTACACGTTTGCGTGTATGATTAGTGTACGATTGAATCGGGGGCGTCACAAGTTGGTATCAGAGCCGACTGCCTGTAGGAATCCCCCTTTCCAACTCCTTGGCCGAAGTCGAGTCTAGTCATTGAAAAACTTTTACTAACATGGCTGTGTGCCTTACGGGCCCACGTCGCCATTGGGTGGTACTAGGATCTTTTACTCCTCGACCTTTACTCCGGGATTCTGAACTCTCTTCTATTCGGGTTAAACGATTTTTACTAAAATCTAACTTTAGGTTCTCGAAAATACTTTCTTCCGGAGAGGCCCTTCAGTCCAGATGATCATCGACTGCACCAGAAGATTTCAGAGATACTCTTTGATATTCTCTCGAGACTTTGTGCCCATCACTTTTGCTATTCCCGACCACCGATAAATCCTTATGGATAACCACTTACACTTGCCATTCATATGATCATCCCCCATTGATCTTGTTATTACAAGATACCCCGAAGTTTTCTCTATTGTTCCGAGAATACGTTGTGCCTACTGCCTAGCAGTTCTTTGCCACATGAATACCCCTTCAAATAAATCCTCGCACTTGTCGAGTATCCGCTCATCCCCAGTTGTTTATGTGTTTCACAAAAGTTTTCAAAATACTATTCGATCTTCCGAAAATTCTCTGGAGCCTTTGGCTCTTGAAATTCTTGCTTGCTTGCATTATGGTTAATCCCATAAGTCTCGTAGTCTTCTTGACATTCCTTGTCATTATCATTTTCAGTCTGTTGACTCAATATGATTGTGAATACACGCTATCATCATTGATCCTTATAAATTACCTTTCCGGCTGAGCTGCCATTCTTTTAACTGGAATTGGTTCTCGACCAATCCAATTGTTGTTGATTGTACCCTAAGGCTATTCAACTTATCCATCCCTAATCAGAGCATTGCTTCTGATCCCTTGACTTGGAATTCATAATTCCTTTGCAATTAAGCTTTGAATTATTCAGTTGTTTCTATCTTCTGATCTCCTTGCATTCTTCTTCTTCTGGTTGAGTACCGATACTCACATCAGCCCCGTTGTGGATCGCCATATCCACTGTTGGATTATTATCCGACAGTGTCCTTCATAATTAATCACCTTGTGAGTTCTTTCTCCGATACATAATGCCTTTGGTAAATTGTATCCTCTCCCTTTTTCAACCTTGCTCTGCTTTCGAGCTTGTGTTATTTACCCTGGAAGTTTGTAGCATATGTTCCTAAGATGCCCCAATGGGTCGAACCAATGCCTTCCCTAATCTGTATGAACCCGGGAACTTCTACGGGTCATACTCTACTGGTGTTATGCCAGATGAAATTTCTACACTACCACTTCGACGAAGGCGAGAGGTGAATGAAAGGTTATGCGTTAGAGAAGTGGGAGTCGACCTTGAACTTTGTGTTCATGCCCATGGACACGATGTAGATCCTATCATGGAAGCTTCTTGTAATAATAACTATTTCCTTGATAAATGTCATCTGGTACATGTGAATTGATCCTTTGCAACCGTGGTTCCGACCATGATTGTTCCCTTTGATTCTATTTCTGACAAGTTAAAGTACTTGCCTTCTGCAGATCAGTACACCTGCCCAACCTTTATCTTGTTCTACCTTCGAGTATTACCCCCTGCTATCTCGAGGATAGCAACTCATTGCACTTCATCTTATGAATTTCTGATGAAGTAGTTCCTTCCCCTGTCATAGTCACTCCACGGGTTCTGGGTTGTCGTCAACCTAGAACACCGATTTGTGAATCAAATCAACACTGAGATTCAGTACTCCCAGTACTTTGTTGTTGAGTAGTTTAATAATCCTTCAAGTCATTCCTAGCCTGATCGGCTATATCATTATCGTGCTAAATCTTAACTGAGCTACCTGGTCCTTCTTCCCGGAACATAATTTTTTGACGCTGAGCTAAGCTTACGTCTATCTCCCTTGTCATATATTATTGTCTTGAACAACAATACTTGATTCCGAGGTTGTGTCATATCAGTGGTTCCAGTGGTCTTTTGCTTCACCATTCCTTTTGCTTGATGTCGTCGTTATTCAATGGCAGCCTCATGGAATCCTTCGACAAAGGTGTCGTGATCATCAACATTCTGAGCTCTTCCAAAATATCTATTGAATTCTTGATGGGAAATACCATCCTTGCCCCTCAATGGTTTGCATTATCATCGGCCACTTTATTGCCTTCCCTCCAACACAAACTTGTTCATGTTTTGTGTTGTACCTTGAGTTCCTTGCTGCCTAGCATTGTTCTTCTTTACCTTGAAATATTACCACCTTTTATGTCAAGAATGTCGTGGGAATTTCACCACCCCTTAAGAATTCTTGGTATGGTGAAACTTTTCACCATCACCATTCTTCTTGGGTCCTCGTGTTGATTCCAACCGGGGTACCAACAAGTGAACGGTGCTGTTTGGATCCTGCACTTCTAGCAACCCTATTGCTTTGAAGCTAATGGTCGGTCGTTCATTCTTAGTCTATTGATTATTGAATCACCATTCCGACATTGGTCGTGCAACCCAACCCATATTTCGGGCGCACCTTTCAACCAATGTTTAGTTGTGTATGTTCTCCTCGAGCATACTTCCTTATATCATTTGGTCTGACAAATGTTATCTCCTTGTTTACTTAATTGTGGAAATCCATCTTTTGGAAATCTCGATGAATTGTCGTTGAGTTCATCAGCCACCTCCTTGACCTCTCCTTGGGTTAATGATGAACTCTTGTTAACGAAAATCACTTCATAGTTCATTTCCCGAGAATCTTACAGTGTCATCCCGTCAATTTGTGTTGCACCTTTCTTCTCGGGCATCCCGAGCCCGAGGTATCTCGACACCAATCATATCTGAATCTCCATCGATATGATGGTTGGAACATATTTACAAGAGTTATAACGCTAGTCTTCATAAGACCCGTAAGGTGATGTCATGCCTAGCACCCCTGGCCGGAGGACCTATTGTTATAGTTGTTCCTTTTTGGCAAGGTTAACCATTCTTCCATGAGGGAATTGTAAGACTTATTCTATAAGTTATTCCTGATGAATCCTTTGTGTTTCCAAAGTTTGATCTTCACCTGTTGGCCATGTCAATGCTATCTCGAAGCATGTCTATGGTACTCCAATTTTCAACAAGAACATTTGAAGCCCAATGTTAAATGTTTCCTGCTCAATTATCCAAACACCGTTGTATGGGTAATGTCATGAAATTTCTCTCCCCTTACCTAAGGAGTTTTCTATGTTATATCCTGGCATGGATATCGTGCTCTGCTTGTCCTTGGGAAGGATATACCCCCTAAAATATGTGTTTAAACACATTTTCCTTTCCATTGTTCTGTTTAATCTGGAAATCACATTTTCCTTTCCATGGTTTTGTTTGACCTTTCTTGGGAATTATATGATCTAAGCAGTAATAATTCCCAACATATGCAAACACCTCGATGTACAATTCATCAAGAAGACCTCATTACTATTGTTGATGACATGTCCGTAGCCACCGATGGACGAGAACCTTGCCTATTGGCCCGCCTCGTTCAACGAGCAGGAAAATGGTTCTCTTTGTCCCTCGCCCTTGGTATCGATGATATTGCCGGCATAACTGGCAGGCTACCCTCTGACACGCCTTGCTATCGTGACCGAGCAAGATGCCGGCCCGCTTCCTACTTTCAACCACATGGTGGGCCCATAACCCACAGTTCCACAGGATCGAAACCTGACTCTCCTGTACACCCCCTGTTCCCAAGGTTATTCCTCCCGCGTGGACTCGTATGTAATTAATGAGCCACCTTATGATGAGATCATCAATTCTGGCATCAGACAAAATAATCATTCCGTTGCTTTGCAACCCCTTTCACCTTCTGACTAGGCATTGAACGATTGCATGGCTGCTTGAAACTTCTTATTGTACCTTCGCACTTTACTCTCGATGTGTTTTATTTGTTCAACTCGAGAGGTACTCATATGCTCATTCATGGGTTAATCCCAGATTATTACTCTTATAGCATTCTGTCGTTGCCGATCTGCCCCGTTACCTATTCGTAAGTACGATGAAGATCCCGAAGAAAGGATGTCGACTTCATCATGATGACCTGAAGCAGAGAAATGAAGACATCAATGTATTGAACCGGTCTCTTCGAGAAGAGCAAGCTAGAATGAGAAGACCCGCTAGATTCGTTACCAAACCTTCCCCCCTTTCACTACCTCTTAAATCTCGGGACGAGATTTCTTGTAGAGGAGGAGAATTGTGACGCCCGGGTAATTAGGCTACAGTAATCCCGTGTTAACGATGCCACGTCACCTCGGTTACTGTTGATAATCCCACGTTAGATCGAAACGGATTCAAATTCTAAATTTGAATTAAAGTTAAAACAATTAAAGTTTTCAAAAGTCGAAACTAAAATGTTCGATGTGTTGAAAATATTCCCTAACTATTTGTCATGAAGAAACCATGTTTTTGTATAAGTCCTATATTTTTAAAATGAGCTAAAACAGTAGAGAAAATAAAGAAAAAGGAAGACAATAAAAACAGAAAACAAAACTACAAAAAAAGAGAGAAGAGCCCCGACAATCTGGGCAGACGGCCCACCGGGTTTACTCCATCGCCCAACCGGCCGCCCCCCCTTTATCCCCGGAACCCTAACCGCTCCCAACCCCCACTCCCCCCCACTCCCTCGATCCACCTCGCCCCTCCTCTGCCCCCCCCCCCCCCGATTGGATCGGGGGGAATGGACCCGTCGCTGCTGCCGGGAGCTCCACACGCCACCGCCTCTGTCCCCGACGCCCCGCCGCCGTCGCCTCGTCTACCTCCCGCGCCTCTCCCTCGCGGGATCGACCCCGCCGCTCGTCCCCCCCGCGACCCATCGACGGACGCCATCGCCGTCCTCCTCAACTCCGTCGCTCGTCCCCATCCTCCTCCCAGCCCTCCACCTCGTCGTGCAGCGCCTCGACCGTCGGCCTCCCAGCGCCTCCCGACTCCTCCCGAGCACGCCTCGCTCAACTCTGTGGCGCCAGTGAGCTCCCTTCCTTCTTCCTCCCTAGTGGATCCGCCACCCCTGCCCACACGCTGGCGCTCGTCCTCCCAGTTCCTCACACCACCCTGCTGCTGCTCCACGCCCACACGCGCCCATCTCGCCGATCTACACCCATCATGGCCATCCAAGACACTTCGCCGCCGCCCGCTTGCCCCGCCTCGCCTCCCCACACAGCGCGCCCAGGCCTTCCTCCGCCCCGCCTCCCGCCTCTCTCTCAAAGACAGACCCTCGGCGCTCACCATGACCCCCTGCACTGCCCTCTCCGTCGCGCCCGTTTGCCCGCGTCGCACCTTCGCTCCCGCCTGGCGCCACCCGATGTGGCCTCGCCACCGCCCAGCGGCCGGCCTTACCGTGCCGTGGCGGCGCCCTGGTCGATCTGGGCATATGCCCAATCGGGCGGTGCTCACAAGACGTAACCAGCAGCTACCAAGATACCGGTGAGTTCGAACTGTGGCCCTCTCACATCGACAAAGGGGCCCCGCCCCCTAAACGTTTTTATTAAAAACAGAGAATTAAAAAGAATTTAATATATATATATATTAATTAATTAACTAAATTAATTAACTTAATTAATCACCATTAGATTAATCTAATCACTAATTAACCTAATCATCTAACTAGTCTAGTTAACCCTGATTAGTTAGTCTTAGACAATGACAACCGGGACCCATGCATCAGTTTGACCAAGTCAACTGACTGTTGACCGCTGACATCACCCTGACATCATGCTGATGTCATAATTGCATTTTCTAATTTAATTAAATATGTTAATTCTAAAAACGATTTAAATCTTTGAAAATTAATATAAAATAATTCGTAACCCGGATGGAAAAACTTTATACATGAAAGTTGCTCAGAACGACGAGACGAATCCGGAAACGCAGCCCGTTCGTCCGCCACGCATACCTAACATATTGAACCCGCAACTTTCCCCCTCCGGCTCCTCTGCCCGAAAACACGAAGCACCGGGAATACTTTCCTGGATGTTTTCCCCCTTCACCGGTATCACCTCATACCACGTTAGGGCACGCCTAGCAACACGCCTTGTCATGTCATGCATCGTCATGCATTTGTTTGCATTTTATTTATTGTTCCTTCCCCCTCTTCTCTCTGGTAGACCACGAGACCGACGCTGCTGCTGCCCGGTTCGACTACGGAGTTGACGACCCCTCTCTCTTGCCAGAGCAACCAGGCAAGCCCCCTTGATCACCAGATATCGCCTACTCTCCTCTATACTGCTTGCATTAGAGTAGTGTAGCATGTTACTGCTTTCCGTTATTCCTATTCTGATGCATAGCCTGTCTTTGCTATTTCTGTTGATACCTTTACCTGCAATCCTACTTGCCTAGTATAGGATGCTAGTATTTCCATCTATGGCCCTACATTCTTGTCCGTCTGCTGTGCTATACTATCGGGCCGTGATCACTTGGGAGGTGATCACGGGTATATACTATATACTTTATACATGATACATGTATTGACTAAAGTCGGGTCGGCTTGTGGAGCACCCACGAGTGGATCTTTGCGGAGCGACAGGGCAGGTTGAGACCGCCTGGGAGAGAGGTGGGCCTGCCCCTGTTCGATGTTCGCGGATACTTAACACACTTAACGAGATCTTGGTATTTGATCTGAGTTGGGTCGTTGACCTTATACGCACTAACCGCCACGTGGGACAAGATATGGGCAACCGGCGTCATGGTATCAGCCGAAGCATTTCGTGACGTCAGCGACTGAGCGGCGCGCGCCGGATTGGAATGGATTGCCACTAGTCTAGGTCTGCTTCCGGCCGCCCACGCAACATGCAGGTGTGCTAAGGGCGATGGGCCCAGACCCCTGTGCGCTTAGGTTTAGACCGGCGTGCTGGCCTCTCTGTTATGCCTAGGTGGGCCTGCGACGTGTTGATCTTCCGCGGCCGGGCATGACCCAGAAAAGTGTGTCCGGCCAAATGGGATCGGCGTGTCGGGTAATGTGGTGCACCCTGCAGGAAGTTAATCTATTGAATAGCCGTGATCTTGATAATGTGGCGACTTGGAGTTGTACCTTGACCTTATGACAACTAGAACCGGATACTTAATAAAACACACCCTTCCAAGTGCCGATATAACCCGGTGGTCGCTCTCTCGTGGTTACGAGGAGGGCATCGCTGGGTAGGATTATTGCTATGTGATGCTACTTGGAGGACTTGATCTACTCTCGCTACATGTTTGCAAGGCGGAGGCTGCGAGCGTAGTCTTCGACAGATTAGCTATCCCCTCTATTACGGCATTCTGCAGCTTCAGTCCATCGATATGGCCCTTTACACATATATCCACGCATATGTAGTGTAGCTCCTTGCTTGCGAGTACTTTGGATGAGTTCTCACGGTTGCCTTGTTTCCCCTTTTCCCCTATCTCTACTCGATTGCTGCGACTGCACGATGGAGCCGAGAGCGACGCCACCGTCGATGACGACTACTACCCCGGAGGTGCCTACTTCTACGCAGCAGCCCACCGACGACGGCCAGGAGTAGTTAGGAGGATCCTGTGCGGGAGGCTGCGCCTCTTCGATCTGTATCCCGGTTTGTGCTAGCCTTCTTAAGGCAAACTTGTTTAACTTATGTCCGTACTCAGATATTGTTGCTTCCACTGACTTCGTCTATGATCGAGCACTTGTATTCAAGCCCTCGAGGCCGCTGGCTTGTATTATGATGCTTGTATGACTTATTTTATTTTTAGAGTTGTGTTGTGATATCTTCCGTGAGTCCTCGATCTTGATCGTACACGCTTTGCGTGTATGATTAGTGTATGATTGAATCGGGCGTCTGGCTGAAGCATCTGGTCAATAGGTTAGTCCCAAAAATGATATAAAGTTGCTATAAAATGATTATAAAACATCCAAGAATGATAATATAACAACTTGAATACTTCATAAATTATAGATACGTTGGAGACGTATCAACCACTGATATGTCTCTAACGTATCTATAATTTCTTATGGTTTCATGCTATTGTACTATCAATCTTGAATACTTTTTATACAATTTTATATCATTTTGAGGGACTAACCTATTAACTCAGTGCCTAGTGCCAAATGTTGTTTTCTTCTTGTTCTTGCTTTTCCAGAAAATCTGTACCAAGCGGATTTCAAATGCTATGAAATTTTTTGTCAATTTTTCTGGACAATAGAGACCCTAGAAGCTTCAGGAGGAGACCAGGCTAGAAGCGAGGAGACGGCAAGGCAACAGGGCGCACCCTGATGCCTTATGGGACCCATATGGCTCCGTCTAGCCTAATTTCACCTCTATAAATTCTCAAATATTGGGAAACCCCGAGAGAGCCACCCGAAACATTTTTTGCGCTGTGGCAAGCTTTTGCTCTTCCGTGATCCTATCTGGAGGCCTTTTCGGTACTCTACCGGAGGGGGAATAGATCACGGAGGGCTTCTACATCAACCTTGTTGCCCTTCTGATGACGTGTGAGTAGTTCACCACAGACCTACAGGTCCATATCTAGTAGCTAGATGCACTACAAAAAATACACTTCTGTGATGATACGTGTTTGTCATAGTAGGTCACATTTTCTTTCATGCATGTACATCCATGACGATTTTATGACAGAATCAAGATAGTCATACCTATGTTGTCGTATAAGTGTTCCATGACATTACCAAAATTATCATACCTATGCTGTCAGTGAAAAGGTCGGCCCGT
Organism: Aegilops longissima; assembly: GCA_021605205.1. Lineage (NCBI taxonomy): Eukaryota > Viridiplantae > Streptophyta > Magnoliopsida > Poales > Poaceae > Aegilops > Aegilops longissima. Next base: position 287,294,277 of record CM038676.1, read on the forward strand.
TTGACTTGGTCAAAAGGTAACGGGTTGGCCCACAGAAAGCCTGTTAACGGCCTATTCGTATATATCCCATTTACGACCCGCTAACTCACAGCCGGTTACGGCCTATCAGAATTAAGCCTAGTAGCTTCATCTGGGTTGTCCAATATGATACCAGCCCGTTGTAACTTCCGGCCCATGTATGGCCCATGATGTCTTTCGGCCCATACGAGGCCATTTGTAACTCTTGGCCCATTAATGGCCCGTGGTGAATCTGGCCCGCAATGAACAGTGTACCGCTTTATACCCATCAACGAACCATTATTCCATTGGGCCGTTTCCAACCCGTGTTATCTTTCGGCCTTCTCAGGGCCCATTTATTCATGGGCTCATTTCCAGCATTCGGTTACTTATGGCCTGTTACTGGCCTTTTCTGCTTGTGGGCCAAATTCAGCCCGTGGTTACAATCGTCCCGTTTGCGGCCCGTTAAGCCGTTGGGCCATTCTCATAGCGTCATAAAAAATGGCCGATTAAGGACGGCCCGTTATTGTCGGCCCATGAACGGACGATTCCAAATCTAGCCCGTTTACGGCCCATAATGCGGCCTGTTATCAGCCCATGTTTGGCCTATCGATCATACGGCCTGTAGAAGGCCCATTGATGCTACGGCCCGTAGAATGCCCATTGTTTCTACGACCCTTAGAAGGCACATTGTTTCTACGACCCGTAGGAGGCCCATGGTAACTACAGTAAATATGTAGCCCATGGTAACTATAGTAAATATGTAGCCCATGGTTATTGTGTCCTAGTTTTGAAAAAATAGGTTATTGCGGCCACTAGCAAACCGCGGAAAAAGAACTGCACTGACTACAAGCAAACAAATAAACAAGACAATAAGGAAATAAATAAGCAAGCAACTTACGCTAGGCTATCACGACTATTACACATATTACATCCATTGGGCATCAAAGTTCGCCACCAGTGCAAATATAGGGAACAAAGCAGCATATCATATACACTGGTTATCAAAGTTGGCGACAAGTGCAAATAAGCGCCACAAACAAAACAAGTCAGGCTGAAACCACTTGGAAGAGCTCAAGAAACAATATCACAGGTACCCATAATCTTTGGCAAGATGCTTAGCAAGATTATTAATTTTCTCTTGTTTGGCGCTTAAATTCTCCAACTTGTTGTTGCACCGAAAAGTATGCATCTGAATTCTGCGAGGACTTCCTCGGTCCTTGACTTCTGTCATTTGTCTGATCGATGTCTTTCAACTTGAAGTTGAGACTCAAGAAGACGAACTGATTCAGCGATGAGTTCAAGAGCTTGTGCGGCGATAGTGGCCATAACTTCGAACACTACATCAAGACATGACTTTTGGGTTCTCTCACTTTATCGTCAAGATAGTTTTTATCAGCTTTCTTGGAGACCGGCAGGATGTCTCACTATCTTGAACCTTATCTGCATTACTTCCTTTACCATTGCATAACGGGTCTTGTTCTCCAATATTTTGTCCGCATTCTAAAAGAGAAACAAGCGAGACACATCACGGGTTTACCATGTTGTATATGAAACTCATTTTGGTAAATCAGTTCGGTAGTAAAGTGGACAGGATAACAACATGAAACAAACATATATCTATGTACCATGGTCACTTTATGGTCTATATCATTCTAGTTTTTGTTGCCAAATCAAGATAGAGACACAGTTCAAATAATATTTGTTCAAGACAAAGCAGAATAGACATAATATAAGTGTGGGAAACTATAGAGCAATAACAACACTTGTAATGTGCATGACATGAGAACATAACTGTTTATTCAATTGAAACTGAAATCAACATAGAGCAAGTTACAACAGCAAACCAGTTAAAGAAACATGTTTAAAACATACTTGTTGCGCCATTGGAGTTTCAATTCCATCCTTCAAATTTGAAAATAGTTGGTATGAGTAAATACAGTGATGCAAGAGCAAAGGAGTATGAACCATAGCTATAGAACCTGAACTGAGAACAATTCTTCTTCTCCTTTAAGCGTTGAGTTGGGATTCGGAGTGGTGGTCCTCGTGCTTTGGGCACTGCAGTTCCCTTACCAAGTGCTCGTGTTTGGGTGCTCTGTGGTGGAGACGGTGTTGTGTCAATTGGAACTGGGTTACTATCTGCTAGGGTTGGGGTTAGAAGGGGTGTAGCTGGTTCTCTGTCCAACTGGGTAGTGGTACAATATGCAAGAGTCTGGGTTATGTGTGGTGGGGCTGGTTCTTGGGCAAGTACAACCGTGGTTCTATCTGCATCAACTGGTAGCACTATCTTTTCTGAAGACCGTGTTGTTACTCCCTTTGATACTGCCATCACCCTCTCCAATTTCAAATGGCTGATAAATAAGAAAAGTAATTGAATGTACAAACATTGTATGATAGACAGGTGTAATGGATAGTGGGGAATAAAATAGGGCATGAAATAATTCACATTTATGTTGTCTAACCAAACAGGATAGCATGACATGATTTCACATATATGATGGCTAACTAAACAGGATAGCATGACACAATTTCAAATTATGATGGCTAACTAAAAAAGATGGAAAGACATAGTTCAAAATATGATGACTATGTAAACATGATGACATGATATAACTATATAATGTGTTTATTAAATAGGTTGGTATGCCATAATTCACATACATGCCGCCTATGGAAACGTGATAGCATGATATAATTCACGGATAGAATGACATAATTCAAAATATGATGACTGCAAACACTAAACAGGATGAGATGATATAACTGTATGATGTCTTTATTAAATGGGTTGCCATGCCATAATTCAGATAGATGCTGTGTATGTAAACATGATGGCATGATATAATTCAAATATATGATTTATATAGTAATCGAGTAAGCAAATGGAAATCCATATATGATGTAAAAACTAAGCAATGCAAGACAACATGCATGACATGGGTAATATAACCCTGCCAAGTTTGAGCATAGACCTCAGGGGGGAAATAGGACTGGTCATCAGTCTCTGAATCGATTCTTGGAATAAGTGCAAAGATGCTTTTATCACTAAGTATTTTCCTCCCACAAAAATTATTTCCCTTAGAACCCAGATCATGAATTTCAAGCAACATGAACATGAGCATGTTGCACAATCTTGGGAAAGGATGAAAATGATGCTAAGGAATTGCCCAACTCATGGGTTAAATCTTTGGATGATCATACAAAAAATTTATGCGAGACTGAATTTTTTTCTCGAAATCTTTTAGATTCCAACGTGGGTGGTACTTTTATGGAAATTACTTTGGGTGAAGCCACGAAATTGCTTGATAATATCATGGCAAATTATTCTCAATGGCATACCGAAAGAGCTGCTACTAGTAAAAAAGTTAATGCGGTTGAAGAAATTTCTTCTTTGAGTGATAAAGTTGATGCTCTTATGAAATTGGTTGCTAGTAAAAGTGCTCCTATTGATTTTAATGATATGCCTTTGTCTACTTTGATTGAGAAAAATAGTGATGCTATTGATGTGAGTTTTATTTCTTGCAATAATTTCAACAACAATGCTTACAGAGGTAATTTTAATCCTAAGCCTTTTCCTAGTAATTCCTCTCATAATTATGGTAATTCCTATGAAATCAATATAATAATAATAATAATAATAAGAACACCTCTAATCTTGAGAATAATATTAAAGAATTTATCAACACACAAAAGTTTTCAACACTTCCATAGAAGAAAAGTTGAATAAGATTGATGATTTTTCTAGAAGTGTTGATAGAATTGCTCATGATGTGGAAAATCTCAAGATGAAAATTTTTGTGCCTAAAGTAGATGAATCAATTAAAGCCCTTTATGTTTCTATGGATGAAAGTAATAAAAGAACTGCTATGCTTAGAGCTAAAAGAGAAATTGTAGAGAAAGCCTTTTCTAGTGATTATTCTTGCAAAAATGATGAAGATCTTAAAATGATTGGTGTTTCTTCTATTTATTCCTTGTTTAGTAAAGTTAAGAATGATGAAAAAGGGACTGGAGAAGAGTCAACTTTAAGTAGAAGGCGTCCCAATATTTTGGAGGGTGAAAATCTTGTTGAGAAAATTGATGAAAGTGGGTTTGGAGAGGTCAAAACTTTAGCTAGTGATGTGCCCACTATTTTGGATTACAAAGACTTTAATTATGATATTTGCTCTTTGATTTATTTTATTTCTTTGTTGCAATCCATGATAAATTCACCCCATGCCTATGAACAAAGCAAAGCTTTTACTAAACATATTGTTGATGCTATGATGAAAGCTTTGGAAGAAAAGTTGCAATTAGAAGTTTCAATTCCTAGAAAATTGCATGATGAATGGGAACCTACTATCAAAGTCAATATTAAAAATTATTAGTGTTTTGCTTTGTGTGACATGGGTGCTAGTGTTTCTACAATTCCTAAATCTTTATGTGATGTACTTGGTCTTACCAATATTGAAGAATGTTCCTTGAATTTGCACTTGGCGGATTCTACTATTACAAAGCCTATGGGAAGAATTAACGATGTTCTTATTCTTGCAAATAGGAAATATGTTCCCATAGATTTTATTTTTCTTGATATTGATTGCAATCCGTCTTGTCCTATTATTCTTGGTAGACCGTTTTTACGCACTATCGGTGCCGTGATTGATATGAAAGAAGGCAATATTAAGTTCCAATTTCCATTGAGTAAAGGTATGGAACACTTTCCTAGAACTAGAATTAAGCCACCTTATGAATTAATCATGAGGGCATCTTATGGATCTCGAAACAAAGATGACAAAACTTAGATCCTTGCTTTATGCCTAGCTAAGGGCGTAAAACTATAGCGCTTGTTGGGAGGCAACCCAATGAATAAAATTTATTTTTTGTTTTTGCTTTCTGTTCTTGAGTGTTAGCACAATTATGATACTGTTATGATTGTGTTTTTTGTGTTTTAATTAGTGTTTGTGCCAAGTAGAACCAATAGGATCTTCTTGGGTGATAGTTGTTTGATCTTGTTGAAAAAGACAGAAACTTTGTGCTCACTGAGCGAGTTCTGGATTAGGGGGTGTCCGGATGGCCGGACTATAGCCTTTGGCCGGACTCCTGGACTATGAAGATACAAGATTGAAGACTTCGTCCGTGTCCGGATGGGACTTTCCTTGGCGTGGAAGGCAAGCTTGGCGTCTGATATGTAGATCTCCTACCATTGTAACCGACTCATGTAACCCTAACCCTCTTGGTGCCTATATAAACCGGAGGGTTTTAGTCCGTGGGGCGAACAACAATCATACCATAGGCTAGCTTCTAGGGTTTACCCTCTCGATCTCGTGGTAGATCTACTCTTGTACTACCCATATCATCAATATTAATCAAGCAGGAGTAGGGTTTTACCTCCATCGAGAGGGCCCGAACACAGGTAAAAACATCGTGTCCCTTGTCTCCTGTTACCATCCGCCTAGACGCACAGTTCGGGACCCCCTACCCGAGATCCGCCGATTTTGATACCGACATTGGTGCTTTCATTGAGAGTTCCTCTGTGTCGTCATCCTTAGGCCCGATGGCTCCTCCGATCGTCAACGACTAGGCGGTCGGGTGAGACTTTTCTCCCAGACAGATCTTCATATTCGGCGGCTTTGCACTGTGGGCCAATTAAGCAGCCATCTGGAGCAGATCAAAGCTACGCCCGCCATCGGTCAGATTTGGAAGTTTGAACTACATGGCGGCGTCTGCGGAGACTTGATCTTGACGGGTTCGAGCCACAATAAGCGCCCGCCTTGCATCACGAGGGCATGATCTAGCTCTGCCGCGAATAGTGTCTGGAGGCGCACCGAGTGTCCGCTCAACCCTTAGCTCGGGCCGATTGCGCCGATCGAGGGCGGGTGGCTGGACACCGCCTCGGGGCTGCGATCTCTATGGCGGTTGAGCCGTACACCTACCCTGTCGCTGCGGCTTCGTGACTCAAGGTGTCGGACTCCTCTCCGGACTCGAACCTTCGCCGTGCTAATCGAATCCGATTGGGCGCCGATCATGGAGTTCACCGCCGCGGACATCTTTCAGCACTCGCCCTTTGGCGACATCCTGAATTCACTAAAGTCTCTCTCTTTATCAGGAGAGCCCTGGCCGGACTACGGTCAGCAAGGTTGGGACGCGGACAATGAATAAATTCAATGCCCACCCACCACCCACTTCGTAGCCATTGTCGATGATTTGACCGACATGCTCGACTTCGACTCCGAAGACTTCGATGGTATGGACGACGATGTAGGAGAGGAACATGAACCAGCACCTATAGGGCACTGGAGAACCACCTCATCTCACGATGTATACATGGTGGATACACCTAGAGGAAGCGACGACGAGGAACAACGGGGCGCTACGAAGGATCATTCCCTCGAAGAGCAGTCAAAACAGTGACGTAAGCGCCGCTCAAAGTCCCGCCTCGACAAAGACAACAGCCATACAGACCCAGCCATGGAGCAGGGCGAACCGGTGGACGACGAACATGCTATCGAGCAATCGTCCGAACAGGACAACCTGGATAAACAACCCGTCCCCGGCGAAGATAACAGTCCGGACGATCTCACGCCGGACAAGTTGCTAGAGCAGAAGAACCTCCACAAAAGGCTCGTCGCCACTGCACGTAGCTTGAAAAAGCAGAAGCGGAAGCTCAAAACAGCAAAAGATGCACTCAGAATCAGATAGAGCAAAGTACTCAACACCACAGACAAATACGGCGACAGTCGCCTAACAAAGAGCTACCCAAAGCGAAAACTACTGCCCGAATTTGATGGGGAGGCCGTAGAGCCCCCGCAATCAAAAAACAAGGAGGCCACCCGGTCGGATGAACGACCCCATGGAAAAAAGAGAGCGGCAAACGGCGCCGCACACAAGCTGGCACACGATCCGCACAGGGATTCACATCAAAAAGATGGCCCAGTTAGATCTATCTACGGGCCAAGAAAGCAAGCTCTAGTAAGCAATGCAACACATCAAGTATCCAAACATCACGGTACACCTAAATATAGGGGTGCCGACACTATGTTTCACCGATGAGGTGCTGGATTATGAATTTCAGTGAGATTCAAGCCCGTAAACATAGAGGCATCTGACGGAACAACAGACCACAGAGTGCGGATTGAGGATTACATCCTCCACATACACATGGCTAGAGGAGATGATCTCCATGCCATAAAATACTTACCCTCAAGCTCAAAGGGCCAGCCCGCATTGGCTTAAAAGCCTTCCCGAAAACACCATTGGAAGTTGGGAGGAGCTCGAGGATGCTTTTCGGGCAAATTTTCAAGGGACCTATGTCCGACCTCCGGATGCCGACGATTTAAGTCACATAACTCAACAACCCGGAGAGTCAGCCCGGAAATTTTGGAATAGATTCCTTACTAAAAAGAACCAAATAGTCGACTGTCCGGACGCCGAAGCCTTAGCAGCTTTCAAACACAACGTCCGAGACGAATGGCTCGCCAGACACCTCGGCCAAGAAAAGCCAAGAACAATGGCCGCATTAACAAGCCTCATGACCCGCTTTTGCGCGGGAGAGGATAGCTGGCTGGCAAGATGTAGTACCAGCGACCCAAGTACATTCGAAGTCAGGGATGGAAACGGGAAACCACGACACAGCAAGCACCAGCGTCGGACCAAGGGAAACAACCCGAAGAGCACGACAGTCAACGCCGGATTCAAAAGCTCTCGGCAGAATCATAAAAAGCTGCCCTTAAGGATAACAGGGACGAGCTATCTAACAAACAAAATCTTGGACAAGATATGCCAAATCCACAAGACTCCCGGAAGCACGCAAACCATACCCATAGAGATTGTTGGGTCTTCATGCAGTCCGCAAACTCATCGCCCGAACACAAGGGGCTCGACACACCAGCGAGGACGATGGCGAACCCCACAAGCAGAGCACCGGAAAACAAAAGAATTTCCCACAAGAAATCAAAACAGTAAACTCACTTCACGTGACAAAAGGGAAAAATAGAGCGGCACCCATAGAGATAAGCGCCATACGGCCTATCCCGAGGAGTCCCACCACTGGTTGTTAAAACCAATCACCTTCGACCATCAGGATTACTCTAGAAGTATACGGAATGCAGGTTGGACTGCCTTGATATTAGATCTGATAATTGGCGGACTCCAATTTACACAAGTCCTAATGGATGGCGGCAGTGATCTAAACCTGCTATATCAGGACACAATCCGCAAAATGGGGATAGACCCAACCAAATTTCGCCACAACAACACTTCCTTTCAAGGGGTAATGCCAGGCCCATATGCCCATTGTACGGGATCTTTACGGCTAGAAGTTGTGTTCGGCTCACCCGACAACTTCCGCCGCGAAAAGTTAACCTTCCACCTCGCCCCATTTACAAGTAGTTATCAAGCACTATTGGGACGTGAAGCTTTCGCCCGCTTTAACGCAATACCGCATTATGCATCTCTTACACTTAAAATGCCCGGTCCACGCGACATCATCTTGTTAAAGGGAAACATCGAGGGTTCCTCGAGTCCGGAAAATTATGCGGTTGCCTTGACAGCCACACAATAAACCGGCTTCACCAATACAAGCACTTAGACAGGTCGTCCAGACCCCGGACACGGCTGGACGAGTCCGGCGTAAACATACAAGGGCTTACTAGATGCATACCCCCGTACAAGGGGCTCCGGGCATGCACAACAAGAGACAATAAAGCTCAATTTTATTCATTTTCTGAATTGTACTTCGTTTATTTAATATAACGTACATTTTCGCACGATCTTTTTCAACTAAGTTCCTCTCTTTTACAGATGAACACCATGCTACACCCATCCAGGATACGGCACAACGGAGACACATGCGCAGACGTGCAGTAGGGACCCGTTGCAAGGATTCTTTTCAGATTAAGACCCTGCGTAAACCTTTTTTACTGTCTCTTGTTGATACACATCCCCCGATTTCTTGCTATAACCTAGGAGGAGGCTGGCGTTTTGGCATAGGCCACGTTAGAATTTAGCGCGTACCTGGACACCAGGGGCTTATTACCAAGGGCGTTGTTCGGCCCGTTTTCATAAAGACCGAATACCTTAGGGAGTGTTCGGCGTCTCGAGTTAGGCCTTATATGCATCAGCTCCGAATCATGTCTTTGGTCAAATGTTGGGTTTGCCCGGCTCCTGTGTTTTGCTGCCTTACGTTCCACTCTATCGGCTAATCGCGGCACCGGAGAACTCTGCAATTGTGCCCCGGTTCGCCAAAGCGAGCACCTCGATGAAAGCGGCCTGATGTCATGATATAGCGTGAGACTGGTCAACCACTCGATGACCCGCTGGAATCTTTAGAATTCCTCCGCATTGACGAAGGGCCATTTCGGTCGAGCACATCGCGCCCGAACTTCGGGTGGCGCGGTGCCCCTAGGGGCTATATAGTAGCCCCACTGTCGAACTCCTATGGCTAAGTGAAAGTGATAAAGCATTATAGTCCGGTTGCCTAGTTTGCTGCGCTATCACCTCCTTTGTAGGACCAAGACGTTGGATCAAGTGTGAAAAGGCGCTTTCTGCAAACACCCCCACATTATATGCGTGGGGGCTGAAGCCAAAGACTGCCATCTTTCAGGTTATATACACATATACCTTAAAGGCCGCACATGAGGTATTTTAATTCTTGAAGGCACAAGTATAAAAAGCTTTTATATTCCATCGAAACATTGTTTCACAATAATACATGTTATTCGAACATAATATCCTTCGAGCACTGCGTCTCTATTAAACGAGCGCCCTGCAGAACTTCCTGAAAATAGTGCTCGAGAGGTACTCGGCTTCCGTCCGAATCTTGGGATGCAACATCGGTGGCCTTCATCTCCGCCCAGTATGTCTTGACACGGGCAAGAGCCATCCGCACACCCTCTATGCATGCTGACCGCCTCATTGCTTTGATATGCGGCACCGCACCAAGGAACTACTGCACCAAGCCAAAATAACTCTTCGGCTCGGGCCTTTTCGGCCACAAATGAGTCACGACATCCTTCATGGCAAGTCCGGACAATCTATTCAGCTCCGCCCATTCGGCCAAACGATCGGTTAATGGAAGTGGACGCTCTGGATTACGGAACTGCGACCAAAAAAGCTCTCCCATCTCGTGATCCTTTTGATCTCCGAAGTGTTCGTCCGCGTCCGTGGCACTCGCCGCCAAGTCCAGATAAGCATCCTCCGCACTCAACAGCCGGTCCAACTGAGCATATTTAGGATCCGTGAACTTCCTCCGCAGTAGAAAGGGCTTTCCAGCCGCGATATCTCCGGTCTGACGTAGCTCCTCCTTCATAGTTCTCATCGCAGAGCGAGCATCCTTGGCCTCGGTGGTGGCCTTCTTCAGTCCTCTTGCTCCGCCGACCTTCTTTTCAACAAGCTCGCGGCGGTCGGTAGCATTCTTCACTTCACGGCCATCTCGGCCATTTCCTTCTTGCTTCGGCGATGAGCAGCTTGTTCGGCTTTTAGCTCTTGACGCCTTTAAGGCAGCCGCATCACTTTTTCTCCTGCTCCTTGGCTCGGGCAAGCTCCGCCAAGGTTCTCCATGGCAGTGGCACCATCTGCATCAAGCATACATGTTGTAAGGCACGGGCATCAAGCTCCCTTACCAGGTGTCCGCGGAGAAACTGCATACCTTGTGACTCGTCAAGCCGCTTATTGACAAGCGTGATGTCGGCATCCGCCACGTCAAGTTGTCTCTTTAGTTCGACAAATTCATCAGTCCGGCTAGCCATCGGACACTCCGCCACCTACATAGGAAGGGCGACATATTATAGCTGGGATTATGATCCTCGGCACACTGTCATTTTGACAACGCACGAGTCTCGAGGCTACTATCTACACAGGCACATCTTATATATGCGGAACCGTCCAAAAGGTACATCATTGCACGTACCTCAAAACCCGTCGATAAACTCCTGGCGGCCTCGTACAACCCGCTTTCCGCGGACGAAATTTTTCAATCACCGTAACCATCAATGCGGTGATCCTCACGAGATAGACGCCGCCGAGCAGATCCTTCAACTCCTCCGGCCGTGCACGGAGGTGCGGACTCGTCGATGGCCTTTTAGAAGGCGGACACGGAGGGCTTTGGGGGCCCTCGACCGCCCTCCGCCCCTGCCGGATTTGGAGAAACCCTCTGTGACGACACCTCAGGATCGTCCGCCTCGCTAGGCGGTACGGCAGGGGGAGGCGTTCCGCTGTCCATCATCTCCGGACGAAGATCCCCTGAAGACGAGCTCTGCTGAGAAGGGCTGAGATCCGAACTACAAGGTAAAATTTCGGTCATCTTCAGAAATAAAACATGGATGTCTCTTATTTTAAAACCCCCCTCTCTACTTACGGCTCGCTGGAGGGTTGATCTCCTTGGGGAAATAGTGCGGCCGGGGCATCTCCCGGCGCAGGACCTTATGGCGAAGATTTCTTCCCCCGCTTTGAGGCCTTGGTCTCCGGATCTTCAGAGGCGGTCCTCTTCTCCCCTTGGATGGAGGGATTCTTGATCCCTCCTTTCTTGATAACCTACTTCGCGGAGGCAGTAGATTCCTTGTTCCCCCCTTCGCCTTCTTCCAAAGGCGCAACCTCCAGCATCTTGGTTAACACGGGATCCGGCCTGGTCTCAGGGAGGGGGGCCGGACACCCGATCAGTTTTGCTTTCGCTATCCACTCCTGTTTAAGGGACAACTCTTTTAAGGGCAAGTTTATGATAAATATACGGATAGCGTGTCCGGGTACAGGACTACTTACTTGAGTATCCGGGCGATTGCAGCTCAGACCTGCGTCCTCGGTCAAGTCCGGACACATTGCTTGTGATCCGAAGAACAATTTGTACATCTCCACGGGTGTTGCGCCCATAAAATGTTGGAGAGCTCGTGGTCCCTCCAGATTGAACTCCCACAGGCGGAGGGGGCGACGTTTGCAGGGCAGGATGCGACGAATCAGCATGACATGCGCTACTACGACCAGATTGATCTCTCTCTCTCTCTAGGAGGTCTCGAATACGACCCTGCAACAAGGGCACGTCGTTGGACGGCCCCCAGTCAAGCCCTTTATTGACCCATGATGCCAGCCGCGGTGGAGGACCCGAGCGAAAGGCAGGTGGCGCCACTTATTTGGTGCCCCTGGGAGCTGTGATATAAAACCACTCTTGTTGCCATAGACTGAGCTCCTCTTGAAAAGAGCCCTCGGGCCATGAAGCCTCAGCATTCTTGCTTATAACAGTCCCTCCGCACTCTGCCTGTTGCCCCTTGATCATCTTCGGCTCCACCTTGAAGGTCTTGAGCCACAATCCGAAGTGAGGGGTAATGCGGAGGAAGGCTTCACATACGACGATGAACGATGAGATGTGGAGGATGGACTCCGGATCCAAGTCGTGAAATTCCAGCCCGTAATAAAACATGAGCCCCCTCACGAAGGGGTCCGTCGGGAAGCCTAGCCCCCGAAGGAAGTGAGACGCTTGAACACCACGCTTTCACGGGCTTGGGAGTGGGAATAACCTGCCCTTGGGCAGGCAGCCTATCTGAGATTTCGCGGTTAGATACAGGCATCTCTTAGCTTTAGGGCGTCTTCTTCCGTGACGGAGGAAGGCATCCACCGCCTTGAAGGTCGGAGCGGACATCATCGAAGGTCCGGCGCTGAATCTGGAGCTTTGGGTGTTGGAACTCGAAGCGAGGGGCGGATTCGATTGATATTGAGAAAATGGCGGGGCCTTGGTCTCTTTATAAAGAGGTTGAATACCGAGCCCTCCACGTGACCGTTCGGGACTCGCCGATAGAGGAGGCGTGCCACGGCACGGCCGGGTTACTGCGCTTTGTATTAATGAGAATCCGGAATAAGGGACACGATCTCTGCTTTGACAAGGCGTGCCAAGGAAACCGCCTCGCTAAACGCTACCGAGGTGGGACAAGAAAACGATTCAATAAAGGCTTGGCCGTGGTGTGATATCACGCTGCGGAATCGTCACAGATTGAACTTGTGTAAATATTGTTCTCTCTACGGTGGAATGTGGAACTTATTTTGCAGAGCCGGACACTATCCTTGTGTTCAAAATCTTCTATGAAGTATTCGGAGGAGGAACCCGCCTTACAATGCCGAAGACAATATGCGTGCCGGAATCGTCATCATTGAAGCCTGGTTCAGGGGCTACTGAGGGAGTCGTGGATTAGGGGGTGTCCGGATGGCCGGACTATAGCCTTTGGCCGGACTCCTGGACTATGAAGATACAATATTGAAGACTTCGTCCCGTGTCCGGATGGGACTTTCCTTGGCGTGAAAGGCAAGCTTGGCGACACGGATATGTAGATCTCCTACCATTGTAAACGACTCTGTGTAACCCTAACCCTCTTCGGTGCCTATATAAACCGGAGGGTTTTAGTCCGTAGGACGAACAACAATCATACCATAGGCTAGCTTCTAGGGTTTAGCCTCTCTGATCTCGCGGTAGATCTACTCTTGTACTACCCATATCATCAATATTAATCAAGCAGGAGTAGGGTTTTACCTCCATCGAGAGGGCCCGAACCTGGGTAAAAACATCGTGTCCCTTGTCTCCTGTTACCATCCGCCTAGACGCACAGTTCGGGACCCCCTACCCGAGATCCGCCGGTTTTGACACCGACACTCACAAAAATAATTGTTAAAATTCACCAGAACGTGATAAAATGCTAATTCTTTTTGAATAAGATCAATATACAAATTATCCAGGTTGTCCTAGTTGTTAAGAATTTTTGGAGTTCCATAAGTATTCGAACAAATTAGATTGCTACAGACTGTTCTGTTTTAATAGATTCTGTTTTCTTTGTGTTGTGTGCTTATTTTGATGGATCTATGGTTTTATTTGATGAGTTTTTTCCATAGAAAAGTTGGAATACAGTAGATATAATACAAAAACAAAATATGAATTAGTTTTATACAATACTTATAGTAGTGATTTATTTTTCTTACACTAACGGATCTCACGAAGGTTTTGTTGAGTTTTGTGTGATTGAAGTTTTCAAGTTTTGGGTTATCTTACAATGGATGAAGGAAGGATGTAAGAGCCTAAGCTTGGGGATGCCCCGGCATCCCAAGCTATTATCCAAAAATGAGCAACCAACTAAGCTTGGGGATGCCCCCGAGTGGCATCCCCGCTTTCTTCCAACAACTATCAGTATTTTACTCGAGGCTATATTTTTATTCGTCACATAATATGTGTTTTACTTGGAGCGTCTTGTATGCTATGTGTCTTTGCTTATTTTATTTTGTGTTTTAAGTCATCAATCCTTTCTGGAGACACCTATTTGAGAGAGCCAAAATTATGTCATGACTTGTTAGAATTGCTCTATATGCTTCACTTAAATCTTTTATGAGCTAGGACTTGCTCTAGTGCTTCACTTATATCTTTTTGAGCACGGTGTGCTTAGTATTTTTGAAGAAATCCTCTCTTGCTTCACTTAAATTATTTTGAGAGAAAGAAAATTTGTTATGCTCATGATCTTCACTTATATTTGTTTGAGCTTATGAAAAGCAACACATGAACATTAGTCCCAAAGTGATAGATATCAAAGAAGGATAAAGAAAAATAAAATGTCATGAAGATCATTGGAAAAAATAAACTTGATTCTTAGTAGTAGTTTTGAGATATGGTGATGTGATATGTGAGTTATGTTGATGAGTAATTGTGCTCTAGTAAGAATATTGGTGTTAAGGTTTGTGATTCCCTATGCAAGCACGAAAGTCAATAATCATGCAATGAAAATTATATCCTACTTCTGGTGCATTATTCGGTGTTAATTATGCTTAAATCTTGCTTACGAGATTATTCATTTCTTGGTTGGTCACTTCCCAATCTTTTGCTAGCCTTCATTCTACACTAAGTATGATCTCTACTTGTGCATCCAAAATCCCTTAAACCAGTTTTGCCACATGAGTCCACTATATCTACCTATATGCGGCATTCTTTTGCCGTTCTAAGCAAATCTGCATGTGCCATCTCTAATTTTCAAAATAAACTTCTCTTTTGTGTGTTTGTTTCGCTCGCGGAACGGTAATGGGTGGCTAATATTTTCCATGATGGATGTGTTATTCTCAAGATGAGTGTTTATTCACTTGTCATTGCATGAGAGTAAGGCAAAGGTTTTAGGGATGTCCAGTCCCGAAATGCAAAAATGAATTTACTTTATGTTGTCAAATAATAAATTCCTTGGAAAGTGTTGGTATGGAGGGCACCCATGGATACGGTTAGCCATGGAAAGTGAAAGTATGGTGGAAAAAGGAATAAACTTTATTTTCTGTTTGGGAACCGCCTATGGCATATCTAGCATGGAAAGTGTTGGGAACTCTAAGTCGTTTTTGTTGGTGGGATGGATACACCTCCCAAAATGTTTTTATCTCTAATCTTTCGCTTTGAACTCTGGCACCTCTACAAATCCCTACTTCCCTCTGTGAAGGGCCTTTCTTTTACTTTATGCAATTTTTTATTTTTGAAATTGAGTCTCCATCTTCTCTCATAAAAAGCACCAATTAGGAGGCAATATGATCGTACTTAAGTATTGGGTGTAGTTAATATTCGAGTGTGTTTCATGAATGGATCAATGTTTGAGCATGATGGGCTAGGGATAACTTATTTTAGCGTTGATATTTTGAAAGACATGGTTGGTTGTTGATATGCTTGAGTATCTAAATTATTTTGTCAAAACTAGACTACTGCTTTGAATCACATAAAAGTCCAAATGTCCATGCTATAAAGAAAAGAATATGATATGACATGATGAACAACACTCCACATCAAAAATTCTGTTTTTATCACTTACCTACTCGAGGACGAGTAGGAGTTAAGCTTGGGGATGCTGATACGTCTCCAATGTATCTATAATTTTTTTATTGTTCCATGCTGTTTTATTATCAATCTTGGATGTTTTATAATCATTTTATTTCATTTTTTGGTACTAACCTATTGACATAGTGCCAAGTGCCAGTTGCTGTTTTTTCCATGTTTTTTACATCGCAGGAAATCAATATCAGATGAAGTCCAAATGCCACGAAACTCCATGATGATTTTTTATGGGCCAGAAGGAAGGCAATGGGACCTGGTTGCATCTAGGGGGTGCCCCGAGGGGGGTACAACCCACCAGGGCACGCCAGGAGGCCCAGGAGCGCCTTGGTGGGTTGTGCCCACCTCGGGTGCCCCCCGGACTGCCTCTTTGCTCTATAAATACCCCAAAAATACGAGAACCCTGGAAGCATCGACGAAATATTCATCCAACCGCCGCAGAGACCAGAACCACTAGATCCAATCTAGAGACCATCTCGGATGGGGTTCACCACCTCCATTGGCGCCTCTCCAATGATGCGTGAGTAGTTCCTTGTAGACCTACGGGTCCGTAATTAGTAACTAGATGGCTTTCTCTCTCTCGCTGAATTCTCAATACAATGGTCTCTTGGAGATCCATATGATGTAACTCTTTTGCGGTGTGTTTGTTGGGATATGATGAACTTCGAGTTTATGATCAGTTATATCTTTTTACATCCATGAAAGTTATTTGGGTTTCTTTGATCTCTTATATGCATGATCTCTTATAGCCGCGTATTTCTTCTCCGATATTTGGGTTTTTTTTGGCCAACTTGATCTATTTATCTTGCAATGGGAGGAGGTGCCCGGTAGTGGGTTTGATCTTACAGTGCTCGATCCCAGTGATAGAAAGGGAACCGACACGTATGTATCGTTGCTACTAAGGATAAAAAGACGAGATCTATATCTACCGCCATATAGGTAAACAGATCTTGTCTACATCATGTCATTGTTCTTATTGCATTACTCCGTTTTTCCATGAACTTAATACACTAGATGCATCTTTGGATAGCGATCGGTGTGTGGAGTAATAGTAGTAGATCTGCAGCGAGTCGGTCTACTAATCTTGGACGTGATGCCTATGTAATGATCATTGCCTGGATATCGTTATAATTATTTGAAGTTCTATCAATTGCCCAACAGTAATTTGTTTACCCACCGTTTGCTATTTTTCTCGAGAGAAGCCACTAGTGAAACCTAAGGCCCCCGGGTCTTATTTCTCATATATTTGCTTGCGATCTATTTTTCCTTTGCATTTTTATTCAGATCTATTAAACCAAAAATCCAAAAATACTTTGCTGCACTTTATTTTATTTGCGATCTATTTATTCAATCTATTACAACTTTCTCCCGTCAACACGAAATTTCTGGCGCCATACCCTGAAAGGGATTAACAACCCCTTTAACACGTCGGGTTGCGAGGTGTTGTTACTTGTGTGCAGGGGCTGTTTACGTTGTGTTGCTTGGTTCTCCTACTGGTTCGATAACCTTGGTTTCATTTCTAAGGGAAATACCTACCACTGTTGTGCTCCATCATCCCTTCCTCTTTGGGGAAATACCGACGTAGCTTCAAGCGACATCAGGGACTTGGTGCCGGAGCGCTCGTGCCACTCCCTGCCGGGCATGTTCCTTCCACCACCATCGGTGGCTCTGTGCGTTTGAGCCGCCTGGACTGGTGGATAAGGGTCTCCGTTTCCTCCTCCTCCTCCCTGTCGGCGACATCAAACAAGATTAGTTGACAGACACAAGCAAACATATTGAAGGTAATACAAGAAAAGAGGAGAAGGGAACGATATCCCTTACTCTTCATCGACAAGCATGGAGTTTAGCTCAAACTCCATGGGCGGTGTGGATGCCCTGCTCCTCTTTCGGGGCGAGGGAGCGGAACTCTCCGGCAACTTCACCTCCTGCTGGGACATAGGGTGCTTCGATGAAGATGAGCTCTGCGAAGAGCTCGAACTCGACTGAGCGCTGGGGCCGCCCTTCATGCATGCTGAATGCTTGGCCGGAAGGGGCCTGGCCCCGGAGAGCCGAGGAGATTGCCGGCGCACAGCTTCGGGGATGTTGATCTTGGAGGTGGTCTCCTTCGCCTTCTTGGCAGCGGGTGCAGGATCGGGGGCTGCCACGCCCGGTTGGCCGCCCGTTTTGCGAGGGCATGGATCCAAGACTGGCTCGGGGGCTTGAGGGCCTTCTATGAGCCACTCCTCTCTAGGTTCGATCACCTCCTCCGCCTCTTCTTCCTCTAGAGCCTCTGATGCTGCAACATATAGAGCCTCGATCCCGGAAGGCCCGTCCCCGGCAGGCTCTCCCCCGGCAAGCTCCTCCCCGGCAGCCTCTTCCAAGACTTGTGCCCCGCCCTTGCCGTGGGAAGAACTCTCAGTGTTTCCTCTTCCCTTTCCTGCCTTCTCGGCCTTCGCCGCTGCTGCAGCCTGGGCAGCCCTGTCTTCCTCGAGCCGCTTCTTAATGTACGCCACCTCCACTGTGGAGGTGCGTTTGTACATCTTGGCTTCCACCTTAGTGGCCCTTTCAACTAAGTTAGATGACCATACCAGCTCTTCATCCAACGAGGGCAATTGCCAATTGCCCGCAACTCCATGGGCATTGCAATCTGGCATCCACGTCAGAATTCGATCCTTGGCAGAGTTGTTGTTCAGTGGGATGATGCTTGCCGGCAGCTTGAACAGCCCAAAGCGGCCAAATAGTTGGTCACACAACCAGGCATGGTCGTAAACTATTAGGTTGTTGGACAGGCCGGGAAGCAACCTCATCCTATCCCCAGCATCCCCATACTCCCAGGAGAATTTGTCCCTCTTTTGCAGGGGAGCAATGCAACAGAGGAGGAAGTCTGCTCCTACATGCTCAACGATCAACCCGGCAGCCTTTAGACGGGTAACCCTATTTATTGCCGGGCGGAGCCTGTCCTCAGTAAAGCCGAATGCCCTCCAGACGTTGTCACGCTCAAGGCATTCAGTTTGTGCCCGGCAGAACTCTAGATCCTTACCATCCTGAATCCAACACCAGTCTCCCCTCCACTCCTCCCATCTGTTGCGCTATTGGCCGGGGATGTAATCCCAGTTCTCCCTTGGCACCACCCATGGCATCCAGCTTATATTGCCGGAGCGGTGGCTCTTGTTCTCCACCCGTGGGACGAAGTAGTGTCTGAACAAATCTACATATGGAGCAACCCTGACAAAATTCTCGCACAGACGGGCGAAGA
Organism: Aegilops longissima; assembly: GCA_021605205.1. NCBI lineage: Eukaryota > Viridiplantae > Streptophyta > Magnoliopsida > Poales > Poaceae > Aegilops > Aegilops longissima. Next base: position 287,313,302 of record CM038676.1, read on the forward strand.
TTGCCATGCACGCCATTGCATTTGGCGTGAAATCCAGGAGGTGGAATCCATAGATTGCCATCATCGCCCTGAGAAAGTCCGAGAAGGGAGGGCAGAGGCCGCAGATGAAATATGTGCAGAAGAACTTGTATGAATTTGGCGGATCTTCCTCTCCCTCTGCCAGGACATTGGGAGCACCATGCCCCTTCGCGACCTCCCTCCCCCACAGATATCCATACCTCGCCTGTAGCACATTTCCGTCGAGGTTCAATGGGGAGAAGACGACATCTCCCCTTTTCTTCTTGTCCAACTCGGTAGCCCTCTTGCTCCCCTCGACGGCCTCCGCCTTCATGACGGCCGTCCGCTATCCCCTAGCGGCGGTTTCTTCCCCATGACTCCGAAGGTGGGAGAATGGGAAAGGAATCATAATGGTATCAGTGATGAATGTGGGCGAAAAGAACAGGCGGTTTCTTGGCTTGCGGAGGAACATGATGGGGAGGCGAGGCAGACGATGGATGAGCAGTACCTTTCCGCGTTTCCCCTCTTAAGGGGAACAACATGGGAGAGGGCGCGACTCTTCAGAAAATTCACCATTTTTACATTAACTGCTACAGTCCCACGCACCCACGCCTCGTGGTAATCGTGCGAAGTGGACGTTGGATTGACTGGTCATCATGACGAACCGCCGTGCGCGCAACCTTCTCCTGCCATGTGTTTGTGCACTGTTTGGGGCCTAACCCAATGTGCTCCGCGACACGTATGGCTCAGGCCCGGGGGCTTATGCCGGGGAATACAAACTAGGGTGTATGTTTTCCCCTAACTCGTGCACGGGCGGTAAGCCAACAGGCACAAGAACAAGATCACAACACCAAGATCAGATTGAAGCACAAGGGATCAATTTTCGAAGGACCAACGTGCAGCACAAGAGGACCAAGACTAGCCAGAGAAGCAAGATATCGCTAAGGGAAAAACCTCCCTTGCCGGGCAGGCGAGTCTGGCAAGGATAGGGATACCACCAGAAGCAAGCCTTCGGGTCGTCCCGGCAGGCTTGTCGGGGCTTACGGAGGCAAAACCACTCCATCGCACCACCTCATCACGACGCATGTCGTTGATCAGTGCGGTGTCAAGCTCCAAAAACGACAGTGCGATGTTAAGCTCCAAAGTGACTAAGTGGTTGTTATTCGCCAATGGCAGCCACTTCCTACAGAAAATACCTCCAAGTGACACCCGTCCTAAGACGTGTCAAGCAAGCGGTAAGGTCAGCAAAACAACCAGCGAGGCCTGCCGGGCGAGCTGTGATGCTGACGTTGGCGGCGCATTTAATCGCCTGTCACTGCGAGTTAGGTATGGTAGCACTGTTTGCTATCTAATCAGTGCGTAATGACTGATTTGCCACTGTGGTGACCCCTTGATCTATAAAAGGAGGCCCAAGCCAACCCTAGAAAGGGTCCGCTAATCCACACCCTCACACACTCGTACGAGCGTAGCCGTTCTCGCGCCGAGGCAACCCTGCCGGGCAAACGTGCTATGCTCACCACCATATTTTCCACCATCAATCCACCAAAGTAGGAGTAGGGTTTTACGCCTCACGGCGGCCCGAACCTGGGTAAAGACTGCCCGCGTGATCTCTGTCGTGTTGTTCCATGCTTCTCCGCTCTTTGTGCAACGTGCCATCCCCCCGCCGAACCGGAAAGGGGCTCTTGGTCCCATAGGTGGCCGTGGTTTCCCACGACAATATCAAAAATGTTGAAAAAGATTCACAAATGTGAATTGTGGAGCAAATAGATCGATAGGAAGGTGTAGAACACAAAACACACACACGGATAGATAAGTGGTGCTTGTGCAACCAAGGAATGAGCATGAAAATGTGTTCTCCATGAAAAAAGCTTGTGTTGTACAAACACAAGAGAGACGCTATCTCGATTTCTCAAATTGGTGAGATACATACATGTGCACCAATCCTATAAGAACATGTGCATCGTCTTTATGATATCAAGATTCTAACACAAGAGTATGTATGATACCAATATACGATTGTAATGGCTCAATGTTATTGCTTATGAGCTTGCTCCTTTCCTTTTCTTTGCTTAAAAGCTTATGTGTCTTTCTATTACTCCTTTACCGCTATGCCTGATGCTCGAGCCAAAATTGAAGACAAGTATGTGACATATGCACAGGAGTAACTTATGAGTATAGCTACAATTACTCCGTATAGCTACAATTGCATGCAACTATCTTGCGTGGCCCGATAATACTCAAATGGCTAGTTTCAATGGGTAAGTAATGCAAAAGGCTCGGGGCTATCAAGTGTAATGGCAAGGGAAGGTTAATGGTGGCATAAAGTTAGCCCGCATTGCTTCCGGTTACAGTGTCTAAGGGTGAAGGGTGTCGTTGTTGTTGACGAAATCGATGGCGGTGAATGCAATGGCGGTGGAGTTGTTGATGCAGTCATCCTTAACTAGCCGAAACACCTCAAGAAATGGAAGACCGCAAATGCAAATAACCTCGAAATAAACGGGGCAGAAATGCGGAACTTGGGTAGCAAAACTGACGAAAATGCAGAAAATTCAGGAGTCGGGTGATCTGGGATAGTGTCCGGATCGTTCAGGCTAGGTCCAGATTGTCCGGGATGGTATCCGGATGATTCGGGCAAGTCAACTCGTGTATGATTTTTGGGCGGAAGAACACGAAAATTGGTGGTCGAGAATTTTTTGGGGGTGTGGGAGGGTTGGATTCCGTGGGGGGAGAGGTGGCGGAAGGTGGGTAGAGGCTAGATCTACCAACAACACATCAAATTTACGGATCAAAATCCAACAACTTCTCACAAGGACCAACAAATTGCAAAACAATTGGTATGCCTATTTTTTTGGGGATTTTCAAAATTAGGAAGAACAAAACAAAATTGGCTAGAAAAGTGAGGGGGAGAACCCCAAGATTTAATCAACCTTACCCAATCTCCCACACCCGGAGGGGATCTAGAAGAACACTCAAGAACACGAGGGAAATTCACTCAAGACAAGATTCAAATCACACATCCACTAAGTTTGCAAACACATGAGATTCACAAGATTAGAAGGTTGATGTCTACTACGCAACCTTCTTCTTGTAGACTCGTGTTGGGCCTCCAAGCGCAGAGTTTTGTAGGACAGTAGCAAATTTCCCTCAAGTGGATGACCTAAGGTTTATCAATCCGTGGGAGGCGTATGATAAATATGGTCTCTCAAACAACCCTGCAACCGAATAACAAAGAGTCTATTGTGTCCCCAACACACCCAATACAATGGTAAATTATATAGGTGCACTAGTTCGGCGAAGAGATGGTGATACAAGTGTAATATGGATGGTAGACATAGGTTTTTGTAATCTGAAAATATAAAAACAGCAAGGTAACTAGTAACAAAAGTGAGCAAAAACGGTATTGCAATGATTGAAAACAAGGCCTAGGGTTCATACTTTCACTAGTGCAAGTTCTCTCAACAATGATAACATAATTAAATCATATGGAAATCCCTCAACGTGCGACAAAAGTCACTCCAAAGTTCCTATAGCGGAGAACATAAGATGAAATTGCTTATAGGGTATGAAACCACCTCAAAGTTATTCTTTCCGATCAATCCATTGAGCTATTCCTATAAGTGTCACAAACAGCCCTAGAGTTCGTAGTCAAATAACACCATATGACACACATCAATTAACCCTAATGTCACCTAGATACTCCAATGTCACCACAAGTATCCGTGGGTCAATTATACGATATGCATCAAACAACTTCAGATTCATAATATTAAATCCAACACAAAGAACCTCACGAAAACGTGCATCAACCCCTATGCATAGATTACCTCGATGTCACCTCGGGAATCCGCGAGTTGAGTGCCAAAACATACATCAAGTGAATCAATATAACACCCCATTGTCACCACGGGTATCCCATGCAAGACATACATCAAGTGTTCTCAAATCCATAATAGTATTCAATCTGATAATAGTGAAACCTCAAAGGTAAAACTCAATTCATCACAAGAAGGTAGAGGGGGAGAAACACAATATGATCCAACTATAATAACAAAGCTCGTGTTACATCAAGATCGTGCCAAACCAAGAATACGAGAGAGAGAGAGAGAGAGAGAGAGATCAACACATAGCTACAGGTACATATATACCCTCAGCCCCGAGGGTGAACTACTCTCTCCTCGTCATGGAGTCCGTTGGGATGATGAAGATGGCCATCGGTGATGGTTTCCCCCTCCGGCAGGGTGCCAGAACGGGCTCCCGATTGGTTTTTCGTGGCTACAGAGGCTTGCGACGGCGAAACTACCGATCTAGGTTTCTTTCTGGGAGCTTATGGATTTATAGGAATTTTTGGCGTCAGTTTCACGTCGGGGGTCCACAAGTCAGCGACAAGTCAAGGGGGCGCGCCCTCCACCCTTGTCGTTCACTCAGGGCTTCGGGGGCTTCTTCTGGTTCATAAAAAATCACCGTAAATTTTTAGCTCGTTGTCGGAGTAAATGACAACGGGTAGCCTCATCAGCCTCCCATGGTATTTCAAGACGTCGGGGCCGGCTGCACCCTCAAGAATCAAAGACCAAAGCGCCGCCTTCTTGCGACCAGCTGGTCCAAGCGGCCGGCTGCCAGAAGACGGCCTCGAGGTGGGACGGCTCCTAGCAGGCGGCCCCAAGCGCCCTCAAAGTTTGCACCACATCATGACGACGAGACGGGGCGTGGCTACAGTGCTGCCTGCCACCCCAGAATCCAGGGCGGAGCATGGCTACAGTGCAGCGCACTGGGCGGACATCCCCCACCCGGTGCGGCACTGTTACCATGTAGCCCGTGACATCACCCATGATAGAGAAGGCCATGCTCCCATTACGCGCAGCGGGCCCTACGTGTCAGCGAGAAGCCAGAAGGCGGCAAGCTCGGACCCGGTCGGCGAGGGAGGCCGACTCAAAGAAAGACCCTCTCCTCCCTCAAAGTCCGCGCGCCATTAATCAGAAGAGATGGGGAGTGGCTACAGTGATCGCCCACCAGGCAGCGGTAATGTAGCCACGCCTCCCCGACAAAGCACACATCATCAGCGGCATTGCCACAGTACTAAGCAGCCGGCAGGACCCGCCAGCGGCGGGCGCGGCCTGTCGGCTAAGTACGAGACAGCCGGCGACCATAGACACTGACAGCCGGGTCCTACACTCGACCAAATTACCTTTGTACCCCTCGGGGTAGGCCTGTATAAACCCCCCAGGGCACCCATGCAAAGGGTTCAGACTTTAGTTCACCCACACATACACATAGAGAGAGGAAGCTAGGGCTAGCCTTGTTCTTCTTCCCCCTCTAGAGAAACAGCTCAAGGAGCAAGCTTGTAGCCACCTTTTGTTGCCTGAGTGATCATGGGGAGACCCGCAGAGCAGGAGTAGGGGTGTTATCTCCTAGGAGCTGCGTTTTGATTTTTGGTTTGCCATTTTTTTCGGCCCTGAACAAAATGGCCGAATTTCGGCCATTTCAAAAAAAATCGGCAAAATTTCGGACGAAATTACAAAATCAAAATTTGGCCGAAATTTGACCAAAAAATTCACAGAAATTTGAAATCAAGCAAAGCAAAAGCATAGGAGCCCAACAACCATCAGGAGTAATCATATAATGTTTAGCAAATTAGCTCTAGGGATTAAAATAAGAGTGTCAGTCCAATATAACCCTCATGCACATTAGTTCTAAACTTACAGTCCACAATCATCACATCATAGTTCAAATTTAAATACTTCAGTACAACCAACAATAGAATTTAAAGGATTTCACATAGAAACAGCTCCAAAAGACAGCCATCAAAGCGTCACACCGAACAGCAAAAGACAACCATCAAAGCATCACAACGAACAACATCTCCAAAAGAAATCCATGAAAGCATGGATGGGGAGGTCTTGTTCCATTGAAAAAGCTCCAGTTTCCATGCTCCAAGCCTCCAACTAGCATCATGCTCCAAGCTCCAGCTAGTATTAGACCACCTAGGTACCATTTCAAAGACAAATACAGGTGATAAGTAGCATTTAGAACAGCACTACTACATGATAAGTAGCAACTAGAATAGCACTACTAAGAGACAAATAGCAATTAGAACAGCACTAGTAGGTGATTGCTAGCAATTAGAACAACACTAGTAGGTGATAAGTACCAATTACAATAGCCATACAAGAAGATAAGTAGTAATTACAACAGTACTAGGTGATAATTGACAACTAACAATTAGAACAACAGTACAAAGTGAGCATAAACATTAGAGCACCAGAATAAGAAAGCAATGTACATCAAGCTATTTAAAGATCAACCGCTTCAAAATATACATCAAGCTAGATTTTTCAAAGTAATCATCATGAAGAAGAAAACACCGAAAAGAAGAGACTTACCAAATCTATGAGTAGAGGCTGTTGACTTCCTTGGTCTTCTTCCTAACTAGTCGTCGAGATCTACGAGTCTCCAAATTGCCAACGCTTGCTTGTGTCTCCTTTCCGACTTGTACTTGTGTGTCTTCTTCCACTTGCATTTGTGTTTCTTGCTGATCTTGTTGATCATCCTCACTCACACCATCACCATCCTCACTCTCATTATCAAGATATTCATTCTCGTTGTCGTCATCCTCACTCTCAGTTTCGACATACTCATTCTCCTCATCATGATTCCTCTTTCTTTTCTTCTTATTAGCCTTTGTACCAACATAAGAATCCTTCCTGCTTGAGTTGAGGCGCCTTATTTTCTCAAAAACAGCACTGGCCGCATCAGCTCCATCCACAATTGGATCCTCTTCATCCTCATTCAGCCACTCCATTATTGGATTCATCTCATCGAACATTGTTGTATCTATCAGCAATGCACTTGGATCAACCTCTTTATCTATCTCTCTCTCTCTTTCTCTTGATCTTCTTCAGCATGTATCTTAAAGGTTCGAATAGTAAACCAAGTAAATTATATGACATGCAAGGACAATACATGGTACACAGTAAATTTGAGTTGGTTTATACCTTTAGGTTGTAGCGGACAGAAACTAGCTTGTGGAGCTTGTCATATAAAAGGTGATTTCTTTGCTTTGTGTGCACCAAAGAAAAGGCCCTCCAGTTCCTCTCACACCCACTAGATGAGACACATTGTGAGCAAACTCTCATTGCACACTTCTGCAATGCAGGAATATCCCCTCCAAATTGAAACCTGTAACATCCCAAATTTTCAATTTGGAATGTTATACATAGAGCATCATTGCATATCATATTTTTTCGTTGCTTTTTTGCTCGATCCTAGAAATTCTACACAACTCAAGGACCCACGGAGAGAGTTGGGGATTTCCGTTATTTTCATATTTGAGTTTTCTCAAATTTTGAAAATAGGATCATTTGATTTTAATTATTTTATCTCCAATTATTTCTACTATCAAAAAATGAGAGAGGGAATAAAATGACTTTCCCAAAATAAAGAAATAATGAAGATTTAATAATAAAATCAAATAATATTTTATTTTGGAGTAGTGCTTATGCAGGAGGGAAGAGTTGTTTCGTATGCTTCGCGACAGCTTAAGCCTCATGAACTAAACTATGCCACGCATGATTTGGAGTTAGCAGCCGTATTTCATGCGTTGAAAACTTGGAGACATTTCCTCATTGGAAACCATTGTGAGGTGTATACGGATCACAAGAGTTTAAAGTACATCTTCACGTAGAAGGAGCTAAATCTCAGGCAGAGGAGATGGTTGGAACTCATCAAAGATTACGATATGAGATTACATTATCACCCCGGAAAGGCTAACGTTGTAGCAGACGCGTTGAGCCGTAAGAGTCACGTCAACACACTAATGACGGGAGAAATACCAAAGGAGTTAGCCGAGGATCTTCGAGAGCTATGTTTGGAAATAGTTCTGAGAGGCTATATAGCAGCATTGGAGATTCAGTCAACTTTGATGGACAAGATCAGGGAAGCTCAGAAGACTGACAATGAGATTGTCTCTATAAAGGAGAAAATGAGCGAAGGAAAGGCTAAGGGATTTCGTGAGGATGAGCACGATACCCTATGGTTTGAAGACCGTGTTTATGTGCCCAATGACCCGGAGATCAGGAACTTGATTCTACAAGAGGCACATGATTCACTATATTCAATTCACCCAGGAAATACCAAGATGTATTTGGATTTGAAGAATACTTTCTGGTGGACCGGAATGAAGAAGGACATTGCAGAGTACGTAGCAGTTTGTGATGTATGTCAGAGGGTGAAGGCAGAACATCGAAGCCAGCAGGATTATTACAGCCATTGCCTATACCCGAATGGAAGTGGGATAAACTAGGTATGGATTTCATCACGGATTGCCGGGACTCGTTCAGCTATGACTCAATTTGGGTTGTAGTCGATCGTTTGACGAAGGTAGATCATTTCATTCGATAAAGACTACCTACAAAGATTGCCAAATTGGCTAAGATATACATGACAAGGATTGTATGCTTGCATGGAGTTCCGAGGAGTATCGTATCAGATAGAGGAACCCAATTCACCTCAAAGTTCTGGAAGCAGTTGCATGAAACTTTGGGAACCAGGCTGGAGTTTAGCACAACTTTTCATCCCCAGACAGATGGACAAACCGAGAGAGTCAACTAGATTTTGGAGGATATGCTTAGATCTTGTGCTTTGGATTATGGATCAAGTTGGGATGACAACTTGCCATATGCAGAGTTTTCTTACAACAACAGTTATCAATCTACTTTGAAGATGGCACCTTTCGAAGCCTTGTATGGAAGGAGGTGCAGGACCCCGTTGTTGTGGGATGAAGTTGGAGACCGCCAGTTGTTTGGACCGGATTTGATTAAGGAGTCTGAACGGAAAGTAAAGTTGATTCACGATAGGCTCAAGGTAGCCCAGTCAAGACAAAAGAGTTATGCAGATTCAAAACGCAAGGAGACAGGATACGAAGTCGGAGACACAGTTTATCTTCGAGTATCTCCGCTTCGAGGAGTTAAGCGTTTTGGTGTTAAAGGAAAGTTAGCACCCCGATTTGTAGGACCTTATCGTGTTTTGGAACGCATGGGAGAAGTTGCGTACAAGTTGGAACTACCCGAAGGATTGTCAGGTGTTCATGATGTGTTCCATGTTTCTCAGTTGAAGAAGTGTCACGCAGAGATGGCCGATATACCACTGAGAGATACAGTGCCACTGGAAGCGATTCAGTTGAATGATGATTTCACCTACGAGGAGAAACCACTCAAGATTCTGGAGTATGCCAGCCGAGTCACCCGCAGCAAGGTCATTAAGTTTTGCAAAGTTCGGTGGAGCCACCACACTAAGGATGAAGCCACCTGGGAGCGAGAGGAAGATTTGCTTAAGGACCACCTCACCTATTTTCTAGCCAACCCGAATCTCGAGGGCTAGATTCATCTTAAGGGTAGGTTTGTAACATCCCAAATTTTCAATTTGGAATGTTATACATAGAGCATCATTGCATATCATATTTTTCGTTGCATTTTGCTCGACCCTAGAAATTCTACACAACTCAAGGACCCACGGAGAGAGTTGGGGATTTTCGTTATTTTCATATTTGAGTTTTCTCAAATTTTGAAAATAGGATCATTTGATTTTAATTATTTTATCTCCAATTATTTCTACTATCAAAATATGAGAGAGGGAATAAAATGACTTTCCCAAAATAAAGAAATAATGAATATTTAATAATAAAATCAAATAAGATTTTATTTTGGAGTTTTTCGCCTTTTTATTTGAATTTAGGAAAAATACGCGTTTTTCAAAATTGCATTTAGGCCCCAAATAAAAGTTCATCTTGTCCGGCTTGATTTTAGAAGCCGGGGAAAACATATTTCGGGATTTTTGGAGTCCGTTTAGTATTTCTTTTTATTTTTTTCTGCGCGTAATTATTTAAAAAAAACGCGCCATCGACCTAACCGGGCTGTGTCCGTCCGGGACTCTGGCTCGGCAGGCTTTATAAGCCGGGGCAGCCCACCCGGGCAAACCCTAGCCCCTAGCCGCCTGCGCCTCGCTTCCCACCAAGGCCACTTACCGCTCTTGCCGCCGCCGCCGCCGCCTGCCTGACGCTGCTGACCCGCCGCCGCCGCCCGCCGCCTGACCCGGGACCCGCCGCCGCCCGCCGGACTCCGCCGCGCCGACGAGGTTCGCCGCTGCCTCGATCCGCGTGCGCGGTTTTTCTTTAAAACCGGGAGGTTTTTATTTCGGTTTTTTTAGTTTCTTTTTTTTAGTTTCGGTTTTTTTCCCGGTTTAGGTTAAATAACGAACGTTTGTTCGTTAGTTCGTTTAAACGAACGAGTTCATCAGATTAGTTTTGTTAACGAACGTTCGTTCGTTAACCCGTTCATCGTTTTTCTTTTTCTCGGATTTAATCCGCGATTTTTCTGATCGTGATTCTTGATCCGATTTTCGTTTTAGTATAACTTTTCGCTCGTTTATCGGAATCAGGCGATTCAAGCGCCTAGAGTTTCGTCTCAAAACCCTCTTTCCTAATAACCTACTTAAACAAGTTTTTGCTTCTGTAAAATTTGACTTAGATCCAGATTAGTAAAACGAAGCTGTTTTTTCCGCCGTTTGACTTTCCTTGCTTCGTTTGATTTGATTATTGTTGCAAACCGGAGTTTTTAGGTTGAACTATCTGGTTAGATCTATTTGAGTTTTACCTGTGCATTAGATGAGTACTTATTGTATGCTTGTTTGTTTGTCTGTGATAGAATACCCGGAGTGCGCCGCCTGTTACTTCGAGTCTCTAGGTTTCGCGGATCATCAGCAAGGCAAGTAACACTTTGATCATACCTCTTCTCATACCTAGTTTTTATGCATTAGATCTATCCTCAAACACTTGCATGATTAGGATCTAATTAGATTGTGGGATGGGAAGTAGATTGAGGTAGCACCTATTACCTGTTTTATTATCAAACCCTTGGGAGTTACTTCTAAATTTGCTTATTATGCTATGCTATCCTAGTAGACGTGGATTGGTGAGTGAATCCATGACAGATGTGAGATTGTTATTTAATGGTTTATTTAAGGTGGCAACTTAAACACACATCTGGGTGGATTGAGGCACCTGGTTTCTATCAGACTTGCTGTATTTCTTGGACCGCCACCCGTGCTCAAAGGGATCATGAGATAATTCAAACTAGAAACTTACGTGTGCAGCCACAAGCCATTATGGGCTCTGGCGTAGTTGACTAAGTTGTGCGAACTCTTACGGGTAGACTAGCAGATGTAGGGGTTGTAGGTTGGTACGATCTACCCACATGTAAGGTGCTAGCGCTTCTGAAAGACTATGTCTCGGTCATTCGTCTCTCAAACACCATGTAGTGCGAGAAACCAAACGGAGGCGATCGAGTCTTGTGGGGAAAAGTGCACAAACCTCTGCAGAGTGTATAAACTAATCATGATTAGCCGTGTCCCCGGTTATGGGCATCTTGAGTATCTAGTACTTGGATATCATGTGAATCTCATCATGTTACTTCTAATTAATTTTGTTGGGTTTGTTAGTGAGTACTTTTAATTGGGATTGAGAATGCTGTCAACCATTCTCAATGTTTAACAACCACCATGATAGTTAAATAAATTTATTCCTTTGCAGTATGGAAAAATTGGCTTTACGCAAAACTGTAACCATAGAGTTTTCCACCAGCCAAATATGCATGTAGAATAGGCTTATTATTCCATTATTCTCTATGTGTTACATTGCCAGCATATTCCATGTGCTGACCCGTTTTCGGGCTGCAACTTTTCATGTTGCAGACTTTTCAGACGACGAGTAAGGTGCTTAGGTCATGGTTCTATACTCAGTGATGCCGTTGGAGTTGATGGACTCGCTTATTCTTCCAAGCCTTCCGCTGTTATCGTATTAGATGGCCTTAAGCCATATTTATTTTTATTAAGTTCTCTTGTGAGACATTCGATTGTAATAAGTGTGTGATTGCTACTCTGTTATAAATCGTCCGAGTACTGTGTGGTGTCAGCATTACTGATCCAGGGATGACACTGAGCACAGAGATCAGACTGTTTGAGGTCTGGTCGCTACAAAACCACCATTGGGCTGCAAGTATCACCAATGAAATTTTCAGAATTTCAAAACAAAAGGAAATGGAAATTCTAAAACTAAAAGAACATGACTTACTTGGCTCCATTCTCGCCGCAGCTTCTTGTGCTAATCTGGTCCCAGACCTTCCTTGGCACTCCCTAAACTTACTAATTTCATCAATGGCTGAAAGAGCACTCTTTGGATCTAATATCTTTGCTATCGCATCTGTTAGTGCAGTAGCATAATCTGTATGGTTGCAAAGGTTGAGGCTGTAATGTGCATATGGATCAAGGACGGCAGCTGCAACCATAAATGTATCTTCTTCCATTGCATCTATCCTCTTGCCCACCTTGCGCATGGAACTAAGGTACAACCTTGATGTAGGGCCTAGATGTGCTTCCATCTGTTGTATAGCGAGCATCATACTTTTTTCGAAGCCGGAAAGAGTGCATTGTTTTTGTGTATCAGCATACCTCATGGCCTTATAAAGTGGCCTTAACGAACCCAGTACCCACTCTAGTGCGTTCCACCAAACATTACTAGACAAACATTCTTCAGAAAACATGTATCCAGGCTCATAGCTCCACTGACACTCCTTCCAATCCTGAGAAACCATCCACTCCCTAAATTTATCTTTCTTCTTATGGTAACTCTCAAGGAACATGAAGACAGTCCCAAACCGGGTGGCATTTGGTCTAATTAGTTCACCGCCTATGTTCTTCTTCATGTTATCATGTAGATTATTGTGCTTATGCAAGAACCTACAGGTTGTCTTGGCACTCTTGACTATCACATCAACCTCAGGAAATTTTGCTATATCTTTTAACATAAGATTGACGGTGTGAGCAGCACACGGTTGCCAAACAATATGAGAGTACTTTGGTTCTTCTATAAGGGTTTTGCAAGCTTTCTTATAATTGGACCCATTATCGATTACTATTTGAACTATATGTTCATGGCCTATCTCTTCTACAGCCTTCTCAATCTCTCTATAGATAAAGTCTGCAAAATTATTTAAGATGTATATACCTAATTAGAACAAAGCAAGTATTTTAAGAACATAAAACAATTCTAGCATAGATCCAAGTATTCAAGAAGCATGTATTGTAAGAACATATGTAAAATGCATATATACCTAATTAGAACAAAGCATTAGGAACATAAAACAATTCTAGGACATATCCAAGTATTCAAGAAGCATGTATTGTAAGAACATATGTAAAATGCATACATATACCTAATTAGAACAAAGCATTAGGAACATAAAACAATTCTAGGACAGATCCAAGTATTCAAGAAGCACGTATGTACCTAACTAGAACAAAGCAAATATTTTCATGAACATAAGACAATTCTAGGACAAATCCAAGTATTCAAGAAGAAAGTAAAATGCGAAGAAGAGGAGGAAGAAGTAACCTGAATTTTGAGTCTGTCCGGATGCATCAATAGTATTGAGGAAGAACATTCGAGTATTGCAATACACCATGAAGTTTATGAGACTCATTCCTGTTGGACCAGTCCAAGAGTCACACATAAGAGTCACACCGAAGTTTTTCCAATCTTGTTTGAATTTCTGAAGAAACGAAGTTGCTTCATCATAGTTTGCATCCAAATATTTCCCATCAATCTCCTTCGCGGTTGGTATACGAGTAGGCCCTAATTGTTGAGTGATCTTCAAAGCAGCTCGGAAGTATGGACAGTCAGCTTTACGTGCAGCAATATCATTAGCATGAAAAAACTTGGACCAAGCTAGGCCAAGTGCATCTCTTGAATTAGGATCCAAAGCGCTACTGATCTTGGGCTGCATAGATACTTTGTTGCTGCATAATTGCTTGTCAAAATATGCGGTGATACTCTTTTTGCCAACAGAAACTCGCACATCACCCACACCCCCTACCAATCCTCCTATCAACTCTGTGGGAGACATTCGGGTAACGCAATGCCTCTCTAATATTCATCTGAATTTCTTCCTCATCATCATCTAGTATGTTAATCACCCCTCCTTGTTGATACAACCCTTCCATAATATTTCTTTCAATTCTCAGCCTGCTATTTTGTTTCTCTCTTTTCTTCCTCTTTGATTCATCCCGGCACTCTCTCATTGCATCTCTCACATTTCTTGGCACATTTGGGCAGCTCCTCGCGTTACCTACAATCCAACCAAGGTGCTCCCTGGCACAGGTTGCACCTCCACCTTTGTGCTTTAGGCCACAATACATACAATGAAAACCCCCATAATACGGCCATGTATGGTTCCAAGGATCATATAAGTTATTATCTTTAATTCCTGCATTGCAAAGTTACAAACAACATCACTTTAATTGAACCTAACAATATTCCATTTGCATCTTGTGAACAAGCAAAGCATAGTAATCTGGCAACATACCAAGCAAATACTCTAGAAATGCGCACCAATAAGATCAAGATATATGCCTTACTATATAGAAATATGAAAGAGAGATCCAAATACTCTAAATTGTGATCATCCTCATCTCACTACATAGACAGCGCAGTGTACTTTATGTCCACTCACACCAAAAAACTCCAAAGAATTTACGAACAAATACCAAATAGTTTCATGGAACTACTGAATTAAGTGAGAGCTCTATGCCATCTTTTTTTATTTTAACTAAGTTAGAGCTCTATAAGAAGCACATGCAATCTCATAGCTCATATCAAGTTAGTATGTTACCTTTCCAAGAGCTTTGGGAACCACTTGCACTTGCATCATGGTTGCCGCTGCCATTCCTGTTTGCAGTTCCATTACCTGAAAATCAAGTGACAAAAGGACACCGGTCAGTTATGAAGAGTAGGTAACTAAGGAAGCAACCCTTGCTTACTAGGGTGTCACTCGCAACATTCATCATACATAACAACTCAAGTTCAGCAGCAATTCATGGGCAAGCGCAGCTGAAACCAAGGCCTGTTCGGGTAACACGTGCGGAAGGAAACATAACAGCAGCTAGTGCGGTGTGCTTCTGCCTCGGCCAGCAGCAATTTTATCCAAGTCGGTGGCTTCAAGGAGCAGTCCCCTTGTCCATGGAACAATGATATATTTTAGGATGTTCGTAACAAAGTTTGTAACCCACTTTCAGTTGGACCAAAAGAAATATTACCAGATCTAGACCATCCTTGGTGACTACAAGATTGTAAGTGCATCTAGTGCCCCTTAGTGATTTTGGTGTATTGAAGACTTATAGGTTAAGGGACTAATGTGTTTATGAGTGTACACAGGTCTATAAGTCTATGAGGAGTTTGATATTCTGAGAGAAAGTCGACCCTAAAATGAAGTTCTTCGATGAAGACTTTGATATTCGAAGACTTTACAAGACTTTGAAAGTGAAGAAATTGGTGTGACCTTGAAGACTTGGTATTCATTTGAGGAACATGAAGCGTGAAGACTTTTGTTTTCGTAGTTTCGTTTTCTCTTTCTTGAGTCATAGGAAACACCGTCTTCGTTAAAGGGGTCGAGGAAATACTAAGGAAAAATTTCCATGTGATGCTCAACTCAAAATCCTACACCTACCAATACCTTGAGTGAAGCCTTTGGAAATCTCATACAGTTTAGTCAATTTCTTGATGGATGAGACGAAGCTCTTACGGTCGCCGAGAATTTGTTCGACCGAGGAGTTAGGAATTCGCCAAAGGATTACCTACAGTGAGGAACATGATAGCCCCGAGGAATTTGAGAGTCAAATTTCCGACCGTTCTTTATCTTCTTGCTTGACTGTCCCAAAATATCTTATCCACCTAACGGTCATATCATTGAAGGGCATTTATGTCTTATCATGTTGGGCTGCTCCTAGGCTATAAATAGCCGCCCCTACAACCACTAGCTGGTTGGCTGCTCGAGAGAACTTGACACTTGTCATTTGAGAGCAACCCATCCTCCGAGGACTTTGAGCGAAAATCATCGAGTGAGGAAAACCCAAAACCAAACCCTACAAACCCAAAGTGATTGAGCATCATCAAGAGATTGATCCAGCGTGGATCCGACGCTTGTTACCTTTGAAGACTGTGCTTCTTCCAGACGGTTAGGCGTCTGGTCTAGAGCATCCAAGAGGAATTGTGGATCGCCGAGTGACCAAGTCTGTGAAGGTTTGGAAGTCGCTCAAGACTTACCACGAGTGATTGGGCGAGGTCTGTGACCCTAGTTCAAGGAGAATACGGTGAGGACTTGGTGTCTGAGCTGCGTGCTCAGCGATCGGGTGTCCGGAT
The DNA here is from genome assembly GCA_021605205.1 of Aegilops longissima. Lineage (NCBI taxonomy): Eukaryota > Viridiplantae > Streptophyta > Magnoliopsida > Poales > Poaceae > Aegilops > Aegilops longissima. Next base: position 287,329,539 of record CM038676.1, read on the forward strand.
CTGTGTGTCCTTGAGTTTAAATACTCAGCTGCTCCAACAGACGTATAACCGAGACAACAGCTTGGAACTGGTCTACCAAATCATTGTCTTCACCAACCTAACTGGTTCTATTTCCTCAATTCTTTCATTTCCTCATTCTTGTGTTGAGTGTTCGTTCATATCTGTGTTTGAAGACTTTGGTGAAGACTTTCTCAATTTCCTCAGTTCAATTCTTGATCTGCTTGTCTTCATCTTGTGCTATCATGTGTTTACGCTTTCATACTCTTTGATTGTCTTCATTTCATCATGATGACCATGCCTGCATTCTCTTATGCTTACTTCGAGTACTTATTCATGCAAGTAGTTCTTCACTTAGGATTTCCTCACGGCAAATTCCTCATTGAAGAATTCATAGAAATCGCCTATTCACCCCCCCTCTAGTCGATATAACGCACTTTCAATTGGTATCAGAGCAAGGTACTCCCTTGTTCTGTGTGATTTTGGTTTAACCACCTGGAGTTTTAGTTATGTCGACCGCAGGTATGATCAAGGTCTCAGCTGGGTGTCCTAACTTTGATGGGACGGACTACCCCTACTGGAAGAACAAGATGCGAATGCATCTTGAGGCAATTGACAACGATCTCTGGTATGTTGTGGAAAATGGTGTTCCCTCTGTCTCACCCTCACTGAACGCTGCTGATGTGAAGAGATTCAAGCAACTCGATTCTCAAGCGAATAATATCATATGTGGCCATCTGAGTAAAGGACAGTATGGAAGAGTGAGTGCTTTGGAAACTGCTAAGCTTATCTGGGATAGGCTGTCCAAAGTAAATGAAGGAGTCTCAACTTAGCGTGACTCCCGAGTTGATGTTCTTCGGAATCTCTTCAACCGCTTCAAAAGACTCGACAATGAAAATGTTCAACAAACCTTCGATCGCCTCACTGACATCTCAAATGAGCTTCAAGCGCTTGGTGCCACTGACATCACCGACCATGAGGTGGTGAAGAAATTGTTGAGATCGCTTGATTCCTCATTTGATACTCGCCACCGATGATACAAGAGCGTGCTGACTACAAGTCACTTGATCCAGTGATATCCTCGAGAGGCTAAATACTCATGAGTTCCACTTCTTTGAAAAGAGAGATCTCTACGGTTCTAGCTATAGAAAATCACGTGCCACAAGGCCAAGGCTGTATCGAATCTGATTGTGAAGACTCGGAAGTAGCCTTGGAGATCTGAAGAATTGAGCCAGGAGCTAGCACTGCTCGTGAAGAAATTCTAGAAGTTCTCAAGACGGGGTCGCTTTGGAAAATCCTCAAGGAGCAGTGATTCCTCATCCAGTAACTATAAGAGAAGACTATGCCACAAATGCAAGAAACCTGTTCACTACATTCAAGATTGTCCTCAGTGGGAAAAGGAATTAAAGAAGAAGAAATACAAGGATTACAGTTCTGATGACGCTAAGAAGAAGAAGAAATCATCGAAATCTTCATCATCAAAATCCTCAAAGTCTTCTTCTCACAAGAAGAGCAGCTCCAAGAAGGCTCGTGCATTCATTGGCAAGGAAATGGACTCTGAAGCTGAATCTGAGGAACATGAGGAAGAGGAGGCATCAAAAGAATCTGAATCTGGTGTGGCGAGTCTGGCTCTCGCTACTGCTTTCATCAGCAAGTCCATCTTCTACTCTGAAGAAAATGACCTCATCAACAAGGCTGATGAAGATAGTGATGACTACGCTCCCACCTATTGCTTCATGGCAAAGGGTGCCAAGGTACTCAAATATACCTCTTCTGTACCTAGTGAAAATGAATCTGATGAAGATCTCAAGCCCAGCCAATGTTCAAGAAATCGGTAACTGGTAGCTGCTCGGTCGGGTTGGGAGTAGCAATTAATCGGTGAATCGGCCTATTAACTGGATTACTTGGTCGACTATTAATTGATAGATTAATCAGGGAATGGACAACATATATCTTATTTTTTTCTGTACTCTACAATACTCGCGTGTTATCCCAACTATGGAATATACCAAAATATGCTACTATAGGCATATAAAAAGCATAAATACGAGGAAAAATTGTTAATCCTAATGCATTCAAACCAAAATAATGTCAAAACTCAAAATTAATAGTTTAAACATTAAATTGTCAACATACATCCACACAATATACGGATATCAACTCAAATATCAAATATGTCATGAACTCAAGATAAATGGCAACCATACAAATGGAAATAGGGAATACCAAATAAATGGCAGCAACACAATATACAGACACACATGTCAAAATCACACTTGTCACTTGTCCCTTTACTTGCCCAATATGTTGCTTCATCCTATTGACCCCTCCACCCATCTCCTTTCCACACAACTTGCACTTCACTCGCTGTAAATCTAGAGGATCAATCAAGGTTGCAAACTCCCACCCCATGTCATCTGAATTCCTTTTGAGATTTTGAGAACTTGCAGCGGTAGAAGCAGCCACAGACCCCTTCAAATATATTCAAAGAGGAAACATAATAAGTATCAATCCATGTTAAACATAATAAGTATGTATCGATGTAAAATCAGTGCGAACATAATAAATTAATAAGTATGTGTGTATCAATGTTCAACTGGAGCAAACATAGTAAGTATGTATCACATTTCAACATAAGCAAACATATTAAGTATCAATCAATGTTAAACAGGAGCAAAAATAATAAATTAGTAAGTATCAATCAATGTTTAGCGGTAGAAGCAGGCGTAGACCCCTTCAAATATATTCAATGAGCAAAATAAGAAGCAGCCGTAGAAGTAGGAAAAGAAACAAGTTGTTCTGCTTGGAGTACTTGCTGCAACAACAGCCGGCAAGCACTGCGTGCACTCCAAGCACAACAAGCAGAGAGCAACATGCCATCATCTATAGCAGATGTTCACAATAAAATTTACTGTAGTGTAGCATCAAAATTCATAGTGATGTATAGTATACATTTCTTTTGTATAAATAAATAAAAGAAAACAAAACATGATTTATACTAGAGTTTATACTACTGTACTCATGTGGAGTTCAGTTCACACACAAGTGGTTCCAGCCAAAGTAAACATCCAACATGGAGATTTTGCTGTTCTAAAATCAAAGGAAAAAATAGTACAGAGACGTTCCGTCGAAGATCACATCGACCCATCGCGGCGAGCTAGCGCAAGCCAGTTTCTCATACGTGTACGAAGATGTGTGTACTGCTTGCTTGCTACTGTTCATAGATTAAGCTACGTGTGTGCTTGCTACTGTTCATAGATTAACCTACTTGCATGCTTGCTTGTCCAACTAGCTTGCACGTACGCGTTCAAGTGCTGGTGATTTGATCTAGCATTTTAGAAGCCAATATCTACATATCTAATCTACAAATTCTGTAATCTACTCCATGGATACATCTAAATTCTATAAAATTTGCTAATCTACGATGCTAGATTATGTAGCGTGTGAGAGAGGAAGAAGAGGGTACTACCTTGCTATTTGGGGATGCCATGGAGGAATGGCTAGGACTAGAAGATTAGCCGCCAAGACGAGATGGGTAGTAGCAGCCAGATCGGGTGATGACGAGCAGTCCAGGGGAGAAGACAAGGACACCGGAGCAGCTGATGCAGGGGAAGGGAGAGCAGGCAGGCAAGCGGCGCAACTGCAGCCTGTAGTGATGGAGCTGCTGGACAGGGCGCCGGCGAGGACTTGCTGCCGCCAGCCAGGCCGGGGCTAGATGAGAAAGAAGCGGGAGGGGCGGCAGGAGGCCAAAACCTAGCGATATAAGGAGCCGGAGGGGCTTCGAAGGGGTGGTCACGGGCCAAAAAGGCTGGGCTTTGCTTGCTACCAGTCAACGGGCCAAGGCGATTAATCGGTCTGACACCGATTAATCGGTCTGACAGGCCCGTTAATCAGCTTGGGCAGTTAACACAACGAATAGTCACTATTCGAGTCGGTCACTCAGTGAGTAGCGATTAACTGGCCCGTTAACTGATTTATCTGCCGAATTCTTGAACAGTGAGCCCAGCTACTCAAAACTTGCTAAGATTGCTGTAAAACAACAAAGGGATTTTGAAAAGGATCAAAACATGCTAGACAAAAGTGATGATATGTTGGGTGAAGAAATGGATCGCACTAAAGCCCTGACTGAAAATCTTCAGAGACTTCAGTCTAGGTTTGACAGCCTTCAAGGTCATCATAACTCTCTCTTATCTGATCATGAGAAGCTCTCTTATGAGTTTCTTCAAAAGAAGCAAGATCTTGAGAAGCTAAGAGTGAGTTATGAAGATCTTCAGAAGGAGCGCGATTCATTGCTAGCTCAACTAATCAGCGGTTCTCAGGAAGAATTTGTTCCTCCACGCTTAAAGTGTATTGAACGTGAATCTGCTAATTCTTCACCTGAATGTTCAAATGCTTCAACTGTTACAAATTCTTCACCTGCCTCTGCTATCACTAATTCCTCATCTGAGGATATTGCTAGTATAACCGACGATGCAGGGGTTGAAGGAATTGTACATGACAGCATGTACAAAAGCCTCAAAGGGCATCGACTCTTTGTGATGTGCTTAAAAGCAGATCCTCAACAGAACCCTAGGAAAGAGGGTATTGCCTTTGAGAGGAAACTCAATGCTCGATGGAACATATTGGAAGCTTTGGCGGTACCCCAAAACCTCATGGGTTGCTGCAAAGGGACCTCCAGCTGATCCATCTAACTTATCTGCTTTACATCTGAATCTCCTCATTCTTCCGATGAGTCATTTGACTCCAACTATAAACTGTTCAAAAATCAGAATGGTGAAGTATTTGCTAGATATGTTGGCACTAACTGCAGGAACGGTTCTCCTATGAAGAAAATCTGGGTTCCCAAGAAGTGCCTTGAAAGTCTTCAGGTGAATGTCCTCATGACACCACCTGTGAAGAATAGGAACCCCAGATCAAACTCTTCATATGGACCAAATTCTTCATATGGATCCAAGTCCTCACGTGGATCAAATTCCTCACATGGATCAAAGTCCTCATATGATTATCATCGTGCTAACAACTCTGTTTCGCAGGGTAGAGCTAAGGGCTATGAATATGTGCATTATTCTTCAAACCAATATGTTCATAAGTCCTCGAAGAATTTCTCTTCTTATTCATATGCTTACCCTAACCCCTCTTATGTGAAACGAAATGGATTGGCCTCTATGCCACCATTCTCATATGGAGCTCGTAGAGTGATGAACTCTTTTCCACCCCTTCAGATGTGGGTGGTGAAGAAAAAGAACTAATCTCTTCTGCAGGGTCAGGCCTCCAGATGTGCTTTAACGTGTGAAGAATTTGCTGGGGGCCTGACAAAATGTCTGAAAGGACGCATGCTAATCATGAAGAAATGAACTTTCATTTCACACGTCCTCATACTGCTTATCTGTTATACTGCCTGATGAAATTCATCTGATGAAATTGATATCATATTCTTCACTGATGAAGTATATGAGATCGTAAGTTGCACTAATTCATCTGCAGGATGATCAACCCAAAGCCAATGAGTGGGTCCTCGATAGTGGATGTACAAATCACATGACTAGTGACAAGAATCTATTGATGGATACTCCCTTATCACCATCACATCTGAAGCATATCATCTTTCTTGACAAAGGCAAAAGTCGTATTGGGTCTTGGTAAGGTTGCGATCTCTAAGGACATACACATGGACAAAGTCATGCTTGTTGAGTCCTTAGGATACAACCTCATGTCGATCTCAATGCTTTGTGATCTTGATATGGTTGTTGTCTTTGGCAAGTATCGTTGTGTTGTGATCATGGAAGTGACAATTCCAAAGTATTGAAGGCTTTAGGAGAGGAGACTTGTATATTGTTGATTTCTCTACAGGACCACAACCAGCCGTGTGTCTACTTGCAAAAGCTTCAGAAGGCTGGCTATGGCATCGGCGATTTGGTCACGCAGGCATGAGGAATTTGCACACGCTTGCGAAGAAGAAGCATGTCATTGGCATTGAAAATGTCAAATTCCTCAAGGATCACTTGTGTGGAGCCTGTGAAGCTGAAAAATGACCAAGGCCAAGCATCCAGCGAAGACTATCATGACCACTACTCGTCCATTCGAATTGCTTCACATGGACCTCTTTGGTCCTAACCATTACTCAGCAGTCACTAATGATGCATCTTTATATGGCTTTGTTATTGTTGATGATTGCTCTCGTTACACATGGGTACACATTGTTACTTACAAAAATGAAGTGCAGGAAGTATTCAAACAATTTTCCTCGAGGGCTTCAACCAACTTTGGTGTGAAGATCAGGCACGTCAGGAGTGACAATGGAACTGAGTTCAAGAATTCCGGTCTTGATGCCTATCTTGATGAACTTGGTATTACTCATGAGTTATCTGCTCCCTATACTCCTCAGCAAAATGGCGTCGTGGAGCGCAAGAACAAAACTCTTGAGATGGCTCGCACTATGCTTGATGAATACAAAACGCCTAGTCGTTTTCAGATTGATGCAATTGATACCGCGTGCCACATCATCAACAGAGTATATCTTCACAAATTCTTCAAGAAGACTGCCTATGAACTCCTCACTGACAAGAAACCCAATGTGAGTTATCTCAAAGTCTTCGGTGCTAAATGCTGGATTAGAGATCCTCATCACAACTCTAAATTTGCACCGAAAGCACATGAAGGTTTTATGCTTGGTTACGGAAAGGATTCGCACACCTACAGAGTCTTCAACATCGCTCTTCACAAGATTGTTGATACTGTAGATGTGCGGTTCGATGAAACTAATGGCTCGCAAAGAGAGCACCTAACTTCTGTGTTAGATGAACCAGCACCTGAGGAATCTATCAAGTTCAAGGCAACTGAGGATGTCATTCCTACTGAAGAATCTGCTGAAGAATTCATTCCTATCTGCCAAGAACGTCGAGTGATGCACTGAAGATAATCTTCAAGTCAATGGTCTTCAAGAAAATGCTGATCAAATTCCTCGACGACAACCAGCTCATCCTCGCGTTGCAAAAGAAGTGCAAGTTGACAAGATCATCGATGATATTGAAGCGCCAGTCCTCTCACACGCTCAAAAGCTTCACATTTATCTAACTTTTGTGGGCACTATGCTTTTGTCTCTATCACAGAGCCCACTAAGGTAGATGAAGCATTTCGAGCCCGAGTGGATTCAGGCCATGCAAGAAGAATTACATCGAGTTCGAGCTCAACAATGTCCGGGAACTGGTCAAACGTCCGAGATCCTTGCAAGCATAATATCATTGGCACAAAGTGGATCTACCGCAACAAGCAAGATGAAAATGGCCTTGTGGTGAGGAATAAGGCACGACTTGTAGCTCAAGGCTACACACAGTTGAAGGAATTGATTTCGATGAAACTTTTGCACTGTTGCTAGACTTGAGGCTATTCAGATACTACTTGCTCATGCTAACCATCATAATATCACTTTATATCAAATGGATGTGAAAAGTGCATTCCTCAATGGTAAGCTTGAGGAAGAAGTATATGTTGCTCAACCCCAGGTTTTGAAGATCCAAAGAATCCCGACAAAGTCTTGAGACTCAACAAGGCCCTCTATGGTCTCAAACAGGCCCCCAGGCGTGGTATGATACATTGAAGGAATTCTTCGTGAAGAATGGCTTCACACCAGTTCACTCGACCCTACTCTCTTTACTAAATCATATGATGGTGAACTGTTTGTGTGTCAAATATCGTTGATGATATTATCTTTGGCTGTCTTGACCAGCGTTATAGTGATGAATTTGCCTACATGATGAGTGAAGAATATCAAATGTCTATGATGGGAGAGTTGAAATTCTTCTTAGTTCTTCAAATTAAATCAACAACACAATGGCATATTCATATCTCAGAGAAATACCTCAAAGATGTCCTCAAGAAATTGCATGCAAGATTGCAAAGGCGTCAAAATTCCTATGCCCACAAATGGCCATCTATGCAATCGATGAAAATGGTATTGACTTGATCACAAGGTATACCGCTCCATGATTGGTTCTTTATTGTACTTATGTGCATCTAGGCCAGATATAATGCTTAGTGTTTCATGTGTGCCCGATTTCAAGCTACACCAAAGGAATCACACCATAAGGTCGTGAAGCATATTCTTCGATATCTAGCTCACACACCAACACTAGGATTATGGTACCCCAAGGGCTCTAATTTTGATCTCATTGGATATTCTGACTCTCACTATGCTGGTGATCGTGTGGACCGCAAGTCAACATATGGTACTTGTCATTTCCTCGGACGATCTTTGGTCCATTGGTCCTCGAAGAAACAGAACTGCGTCATCGCTTCATCTGCGGAAGCTGAATACATTCTTCTTGGCTCTTGTTGTGCTCAATTGCTGTGGATGAAGCAAACTCTCAAGGACTACGGCTTCAACGTGAAGAATGTGCCTCTCTACTGTGACAATGAGAGTGCCATCAAGATTGCTCACAACCCAGTTCAGCACTTGAAGACAAAGCACATTCAGATTCGTCATCATTTTCTTCGTGATCATGTGTTGAAGGGCGACATCTCCATCGAGCATGTGAAGACTGAAGAACAGCTAGCCGATATTTTCACAAAGCCCTTGGATGAGAAGAGATTTAGCAAGTTGCGGTGTGAGCGAAATATCTTAGAATCTTTGAATGTTCTTTGAAAAGGACACACATCCTGACACTTATGCAAAATTGATGACTTAGATGTGCAACACGTGAAGAAATGTTTTTCTTCAATCAACGAAGAATAACACTCTAAGTGTGAAGAAATTAATGAAGAATTTGATTCTCAGAACTCTACGACAATTGTACGCGGTGTCTGAAATCATCATTCTTATCTGATGGGTCACGCCACCACCAAAGTTGAAAATCTTCAATTTGAGTTTTCCTCGAGTTTGAAATTCTTGATTTTTCAAATTCTTGAACTTTGCAAAATCTTCACTGTTTCGATGTCTTTCTTCATTGACTATATATATATATATATATATATATATATATATATATATATATATATATATATATATATATATATATATATATATATATATATATATATATATATATATATATTTATGTCCTCTGACATTCACTTATGGCTATTTCTTCAAGTTGCTTTTTACGCTAAGTGAATGTGATCGACCCTTCCCCTCTATGCTATACTCAACCCAATATATTCACAAATTCTTCATGTGCGTTCTATTTGAAACTCGTTCAAAATCTTCACTATGTCCTTGTCAGCTGAAGAAATTGCGAACGGAACTTTAAAACTGATCTTATCCAAACTTTCGTTTTTGCCGCTCAAACCGTTCCGCATCCCACGATAGATTTATCTATTCACCCACGATCTAACACAATCTCCACTTCTCAGTACGTGGGTGACACATGTCAAGCGAATGAGAAGGGTTAGGGCACGTTAAATCCCAAATCTTCGGGCGAACAGTTTTTCACCGTGGCTATATATACCCTCTCTCCCCTTCCTCACTTCCTTTACTCCGCTCGATTGCTCTCTCTCGCTCGAGATTCTCAAACCCTAGCGCCGCCGCTACTCCATCGTCGCCGGTGAGGAAGAGCTTCACTGCCTCGACCTCGTCGCCGACGTACTCAAGCCGACATGAAATCTTCACTCCGCCGCCGCCGTAGCTGTCTTCCTCCGCCGAGTTAGGGCGTGGAAGATCTAACCTGACGAACTTCCCATCTGTTCTTCTCAGTTCATCGTTTTCTTCAGTTCGGGTAATTAAATGTTACTTTTATTACTCGCTTTGATTCCCAAACCTTCCTGAAAATCTTCAAAGGTGTTTATTCTTCAAATCTTCACACATATGAACACCTCAAACAAAATATGCTCTTGATTCGTTTCTCTAAGCAATGATTTTCTTCAAGATTCCTCAATTGTGTGGATCCTCGATCTATACAACTCTGGAACCTAAGACAAAGATCGCTTAGTGAAATTCTTCAAGGCTCATCTGGTCAAATTCCTCAAACTAGTTCTTTTGAAAAACCTTACGAGAACGCATATGACCTCTCCAAATTCCTCGCAACTATACTCTGTTCACGGTACTCATGTCCGCCTTTGAATCATTAGGTTCTCATCAACTTAACTCATTTGTAGCGTTCCTCGAAGAAAAGTTGCATACTTCTTGAGAGAATTGATTGTTCAAATTCCTCACCAAGAATATGGCGAAGGAAAGAAGCCACAGAAAGGAGGAAAGAGGCCTGAGGTCATGATCGCGTTTGAGATTCTGAGGAAATCTATCTTGACTATTGCACACCGATGAAGCCGAGTTTGGGAAAGAAAACAAAAATCAGCGCAAGGTGCGCATTCAAAGGATTGAGCGGAGATGGGCAAGGGAATGGAGGATCAGATATGTTACTCCAAAGTACATGAAGAAATTCGCTCCCAATCCTCCATGCCCAAGAGCTCCATTGGCACCTGGTCAAGAAGTCGACCCCACCAAAGCAAGCGTGGTGAGGACTTTCTGAAGAATGGGCCAAGCGCCAAGCCAAATTGGCAAGACAAGCCAACGAGGCGTGAGGAAATTTAATGAGGACTCTGCTCTGCTGCTACCACTGAGGCCTCTGTCAAGCCAAGAAAATCTATGTCAAAGAAGCCCGCACACAAGCCAAGTGCTTCACCAATGAGTGCCCTCACAGCCGAGTTCCTCACCGTGCCCTCACGGCCAATTCCTCATGCTTTGCTCCCAGCTCCTCCCAAATCCTCGGCTCCTACAAAGTCCTCGTGCTCCTCCCAAGTCCTCGGCAGTTCCAACAAAGTCCTCAACACACATGCATCCGCCACGTGCCAAAGGACTGCAGCATCTCCATTGCCTATGGTGTCTCGGCAAGTTCCTCACCGCACACAAATTCTTCATCTGGCCCGACTCTGCTGAAGACTAAGGCCACAGTGGACGAGGTCCTCGGCCAAGTCCCAAGAAGAAACAGTCGCCTTCCAAGAGTCACCAAGATGATGAGGCTGATGATGATGAACTTATGGAAATCATCGAGACCGCCAAGAAAGGGCCATAGAGCCAAAGGCACACCTGTGCATTCTTTGTTGATTCAAGAGCGATCCTAGACTACATTGATCTCGGCACAAGGACCCAAACACTCCTATGCGACTTCAAGTTGACACTGGCCAAAGTCACATGTTGACTCATTTCATCCAAGAGGAGAAATGGAAATTTGATCTGACGAGAGATCAAGAAATCGCATGATGTGAAAGGAGAAACTGCTGAAGAAAAACGTTGTCAAGATGACAAGCTGAAGAACTTATCAAGATGCAGGTGACATCAAATCCCTCGGCGACAAATTTGACTCCTATTATGCTGATTGGCAAGGAGCCAAAGTCAACAACTGACGAAGAAGTTCACAAATGTTGCAGCCCCAACGCAACAAGAAATTCCTCAGTGGAGCCTCACCAGCCGATCGAAGAACATGCCAACATCGCTGATGAAGTTCAACTCTTTGAAGACAATGCTAGTTCGAGGCTGATGGCTCCATTCCACCCACAAGAAATTGCCGGGGCATCCACTAGTGGTGCGCTGAAGAAATCCGAAGAAGTCGAGAACAATCTGCATCGATTCTTTGAGAAATTCAACCAGATTCCTCGGCTCCTCCTGCGCCTACACCAACACCAATCCTTCCATCGCATCGATGTGAAGAAGACCAAGGCTGCGAGCGAGCTGCGATGAAGAAAAGGAAAGCATCTGCTGCTTCAAATTCTTGACACCAAGAAGATGAAGACCATGACCAGCTCATTTGACAATCCCATTGATGTTGTTCCAATTTCCTCCATGCCATCAAAGGACCTTGTTCCTTTTGGTGAAGATTATGAGATCCCAAGCGGATCTGATGAAGAAAATCATTCTGCTGCTTCGTCAGAGCAGATTGATGAAGATATTGAAGTGGAAGCTATCCCTTCAACCCCAATCATTTCCTCGCCTATGCCCCAGTTCACAGCTGAAGAGGCCCGTGTTGAGGAAATTGAAGAAGATGTGGACATTGGAAGCACAACGCCAGTGATGAATGATAACTTTTGGGAAAGTCAGCATCCAAATTCTCCACTCTTCACCCCAATTCAACAGATTCCTCAGTCCCCTGCTCAAACAGTTCAAATGGGCTCTAAAGAAACTCATCCCACTTCATCTGTACATGAAGAAATTCCAGCCACTAGCACTGATGAACCTGTTGCTGCTGATCCTCAGATTGCACATGAAGAGGAACCAGAAATTCCTCGACCTAAAGAACACGAGATTGCGATTCCAGAGGTCGTGATGCAACTCATCGACACTCCACCGCCAAAGCCAAAGAATCCATTCTCAACAAAGCAAAAGTTCAAGGCTGAAGATTTCTTGGCGAAACACGTATTCTTCACGATTACAATCCATATGATTCTGCTCGCATAAGGAAGAGCGCGCTACGACTGCTAGTCAAGCCAACTTCTATTCCTCTCGTGCTATTCAACAAAGACAAAGTCTTCGATCATGCACATATTCCTCATGTGGACATGGAATCTCTGCCAGGCTTTGAGCCAGTCCTCAGTGTTCTTCACGATGCAGGATTGCTGAATTTCTGCACTGACATCTGTGATTGGAATGAAGAACTCATTCTTCAATTCTATGCGACGCTGCACATCATCGGAGACGCTGAAGATGTGAACTCATGGGTGTTGGACTGGATGTCTGAAAATACTCACTACAAGGCACCAGCAACTGAATTGCTTCGTGTCCTTCCTCTCAGTCCTCCCCTTGATGGTGCTCGTTGCATCTACATTGAACCTGAACTGACAAATCACTATATGCAAATGCTGATGAAGCCTTTGAAGCCAGGACAGGCACCTCGAACCAAATTCCTCGTCAAGGAATTACTATATGTGCCTCGGACTGTCTATCGCATTCTGACGAAGACAATGAGTCCTATCAAAGGCCACAACTCAAATGATGAAGAAGTCGTTGGCATCATGAAGAATATGCTTTTCAATATCATTCATGGCGTTCCCATCAACTTCCATGATTTCTTCATGAGGACTCTGGCGAATATTGCTATGTCACCTTTTGAGTTGAAGCCTTATGCACCATGGATTATGAGATTCATCAGGACAAGGTCTTCACTCAATTACAAGGCTGATACTCTGAACCACTGCAGCTACTTGCCTCCAATTGAAGTCCTCAAACAGACATTTTCCTCAGCTGATGACAAGGGCAAGGCAACTGCTATGATAGATGGAGGCATTCGTCCATTGGATGGTCAATTTCGCAAAGCTGCATCCTAGTCCACCAATGATGACTCTGCCACACATGACTCTGCCGCCAATACCTCGACCAAGCAAAATCCTCAAGCCACAAAGACCGGGGTGATGACTGATCGTGAGTTACTCCTCAGTCTTCATCAGAAGGTTGATCGCAATCATAAATGGGTCAAGCGTCAGTTTGGTTCAATTCTTCACAACATGACCTCGACACACAATGCAGTGAAGAAAAACCAATACTACCTCCATGAAACCTTCAACCGCACCTGGGCTATTCTATCTCATGTCTATAGCGCAGAAGAACTGAAGACAATGGGTCTCAAGGAAGAATTTGACTGGTCTGCACCTCCACCAAAGAAATACAAGAAGGTCAAGGTTCCTTCCTTGGTAGCCAGCTCCTATTCTTCATCGCGCGACACTGATGAAAATGAAGACTTGGACGACACTGCGGCAGGCCCTACTACGACAACTGACCCCGACAACGCTGGCGCTCCTTCATCAACTTGAAATTCTTCAGGGGCGTTAGCCCTCGGTTTCAATCACTTTGGTCATTTGATGACAAAGGGGGAGAAATTTGAGTTAGTCTTCAAGCGGGTCTATTATATGGGCAATTTTTGCTAAGTTACAACTCTCGTTCTTCTGAAACTTTTATTGGATCGAGTTGTAATCTTAAACCCGATGGTGCTCTGATACTTTTGATGTGTTCCTCTGCATGCTTATTCCTCATTGTATGTTAATACACGCATGCTGAACTACATCAGTCACCATATTTCATCATGCATTTCAAATTCTTCATATTATATGTCAAATGCGTGTATGAATTACAAGATATAGGGGGAGATCTCCATGATTCAACTCTTCAAATGTGCAATGCCTCAAAAGCAAATTCCTCACTATGCACATCTTCAGGGGGAGTTCTTCTATATCTTGCAATCAAATTCCTCAATATCAGTATTTACAGTTCATATGTTTATCCCCGTTGAAAACTTAACCTATATTGTCATCAATCACCAAAAAGGGGGAGATTGCAAGTGCATCTAGTGCACCTTAGTGATTTTGGTGTATTGAAGACTTATAGGTTAAGGGACTAATGTGTTTATGAGTGTACACAGGTTTATAAGTCTATGAGGAGTTTGATATTTACTGAGAAAGTCGACCCTAAAATGAAGTTCTTCGATCAAGACTTTGATATTACAAGACTTTACAAGACTTTGAAAGTGAAGAAATTGGTGTGACCTTGAAGACTTGGTATTCATTTGAGGAACATGAAGCATGAAGACTTTTGTTTTCGTAGTTTCGTTTTCTCTTTCTTGAGTCATTGGAAACACCGTCTTCGTTAAAGGGGTCGAGGAAATACTAAGGAAAAATTTCCATGTGATGCTCAACTCAAAATCCTACACCTACCAATCCATTCGAGTGAAGCCTTAGGAAATCTCATACAGATTCAGTCAATTTCTTGATGTGATGAGACGAAGTTCTTACAGTCACGAGGAATTTGTTCGGCCCGAGGAGTTAGGAATTCGCCAATCGGATTACCTACACAAAGAGGAACATGATAGCCCCGAGGAATTTGAGAGTCAAATTTCCGACCGTTCTTTATCTTCGCGCCAGCTGTCCCAAAAGTATCTTATCCACCTAACGGTCATATCATTGAAGGGCATTTATGTCTTATCATGTCGGGCTGCTCCCTAGGCTATAAATAGCCGCCCCTACAACCACTAGCTAGTTGGCTGCTCCGAGAGAACTTGACACTTGTCATTTGAGAGCAACCCATCCTCCGAGGACTTTGGCGAAAATCATCGAGTGAGGAAAACCCAAAACCAAACCCTACAAACCCAAAGTGATTGAGCATCATCAAGAGATTGATCTGCGTGGATCCGACGCATATTACCTTTGAAGATGTGCTTCTTCCAGACGGTTAGGCGTCATGGTCTAGAGCATCCAAGAGGAATTGTGGATCGCCGAGTAACCAAGTCTGTGAAGGTTTGGAAGTCGCTGAAGACTTACCACGAGTGATTGGACGAGGTGCATGTGACCTTAGTTCAAGGAGAATACGGTGAGGACTTGGTGTCCTGAGCTGCGTGCTCAGCCGATCGGGTGTCCGGACTGTGTCCTCGAGTTTAAATACTCAGCCGCTCCAACCAGACGCATAACCGAGACAGCAGTTGGGCTGGTCTACCAAATCATTGTCTTCACCATCTTAATCGGTTCTATTTCCTCAACTCTTTCATTTCCTCATTCTTGTGTTGAGTGTTTGTTCATATCTGTGTTTGAAGACTTTGGCTGAAGACTTTCTCAATTTCCTCAGTTCAATTCTTCATTCTGTTTGTCTTCATCTTGTGCTATCATGTGTTTACGCTTTCTATACTCTTTGATTGTCTTCATTTCATCATGATGACCATGCCTGCATTCTCTTATGCTTACTTCTGAGTACTTAATCCGTTGCAAGTAGTTCTTCACTTAGGAATTTCCTCACCGGCAAATTCCTCATTGAAGAATTCATAGAAATCGCCTATTCACCCCCCCCCCTCTAGTCGATATAACGCACTTTCAGATCTAGAGCATTGTAACATCCCAAATTTTCAATTTGGAATGTTATACATAGAGCATCATTGCATATCATATTTTTTCATTGCATTTTTGCTCGATCCTAGGAATTCTACACAACTCAAGGACCCACGGAGAGAGTTGGGGATTTTCGTTATTTTCATATTTGAGTTTTCTCAAATTTTGAAAATAGGATCATTTGATTTTAATTATTTTATCTTCAATTATTTCTACTATCAAAATATGAGAGAGGGAATAAAATGACTTTCCCAAAATAAATAAATAATGAAGATTTAATAATAAAATCAATTAAGATTTTATTTTGGAGTTTTTCGCCTTTTTATTTGAATTTAAAAAAAATGCGCGTTTTTCAAAATTGCATTTAGGCCCCAAATAAATGTTCATTAAATCCGGCTTGATTTTAGAAGCCGGGGAAAATTTATTTCGGGATTTTTGGAGTCCGTTTAGTATTTCTTTTTTTTTCCGAGCGTAATTATAAAAAAAAACGAATCGCCTTTGGGCCGTGCCCGAGCGGGACTCCGCTCGGGGGGCACTATATAGCGCCGACCCGCGCCTCCCGAGCCAGCCGCCCGCCCCGAGCCCAGCCTTTGCCTTGACCCGTACGCCGCCGCCCGGCCCACCCGAAAAACCCAAACCCTAGCCAGCTGCCAGCCCCCGGAGCCGCCCGCCGCCGCCATGACCCGCCGCCCGAGGTTCGCCGCCGCCTCGTTTTCCGCGCTGTTTTTTTATAAAAACCTAGCGGTTTTTATTTCGGTTTTTTTTGTTTTTTTCGTTTTTTTATTAGTTTCGGTTTTTTTTCGGTTTAGGCTAATTAGCGGACGTTCATCCGTTAGTTCGTTTAAACGAACGCGTTCGTCAGATTAGTTTAGTTAATAAACGTCCGTTCGTTAACCCGTTCGTCATTTTTCTTTTTCTCGGATTTAATCCGCGATTTTTCTGATCGCGATTCCAGATCCGATTTTCGTTTTAGTATAACTTTTCGCTCGTTTATCGGAATCAGGCGATTCAAGCGCCCAGAGTTTCTTCTCGGAACCCTCTTTCCGAATAACAAACTTAAACAAGTTTTTGTTTCTGTAAAATTTGACTTAGATCCAGATTAGTAAAACGAAGCTATTTTCTTCCGCCGTTTGACTTTCATTGCTTCGTTTGATTTGATTCTTTTTGCAAACCGGAGTTCTTAAGTTGAACTATCTGGTTAGATCTATTTGAGTTTTACCTGTGCATTAGATGAGTATTTATTGTATGCTTGTTTGTTTGTCTGCGATAGATTACCCGGTCGCCGCTTTGTTACTTGAGTCTCTAGGTTTCATGGATCATCGCAAGGCAAGTAACACTTTGATCATACCTCTTCTTGTACCAAGTTTTTATGCATTAGATCTATCCTCAAACATTGCATGATTAGGATCTAAATTAAATTGTGGGTTATGGGAAGTAGATGAGGTAGTACCTATTACATGCTTTATTATCAAACCCTTGGGAGTTACTTCTCGTTTGCTTATTATGCTATGCTATGCTAGTAGGCGTGGATTGGGTGAGTGTATCCATGACAGATGTGAGATTGTTATTTAATGGTTTATTTAAGGTGGCAACTTAAACACACATCCTGGGTGGATTGAGGCACTGGTTTCTATCGAGACTTGCTGTATTTTCTTGGACCGCCACCCAGGCTCAAAGGGAGCATGAGATTATTCAAACTAGAAACTTCCGTGTGCAGCCACAAGCCATTATGGGCTCTGGCATAGTTGATTAAGTTGTGCGAACTCTTACGGGTAGACTAGCAGATGTAGGGGAAAGTAGGTGTACCGGTCTACCCACATGTAAGGTGCTAGTGCTTCTGAAAGACTATGTCTCGATCATCCGTCTCTCAAACACCATGTAGTGCGAGAAACCAAACGGAGGCGATCGAGTCTTGTGGGGAAAAGTGCGCAAACCTCTGCAGAGTGTATAAACTAATCATGGTTAGCCGTGTCCCCGGTTATGGACATCTTGAGTATCTAGCACTTGGATATCATGTGAATCTCATCATGTTACTTCTAAATTAATATTGTTGGGTTTGTTAATGAGTACTTTTAATTGGGATTGCGGATGCTGTCAACCATTCTCAATGTTTCACAACCACCATGATAGTTAAATAATTTTATTCCTTTGCAGCAGGGAAAAATTGGCTTTATGCAAAAACTGCAACCATAGAGCTTTCCACTAGCCATATATGCATGTAGTATGGGCTTATTATTCCATTATTCTCTATGTGTTACTTTGCGGCATATTCCATGTCTGACCCGTTTCGGGCTGCAACGTTTCATGTTGCGACTTTTCGAACGACGAGTAAGGTGCATAGGTCGTGGTTCTATACTCGGTGATGCCGTTGGAGTTGATGGACTCGCTTATTCTTCCAAGCCTTCCATTGTTATCGTTATTAGATGGCCTTAAGCCATATTTATTTTATTAAGTTCTCTCTTGAGACATTCGATTGTAATAAGTGTGTGATTGCTACTCTGTTATAAATCATTGAGTAATGTGTGGTGTTAGCATTCTTGATCCGAGGATGACAACGAGCACGAGATCGATATTTGAGGTCCAGTCGCTACAAAGATGGTATCGAGCACCGCCGATCGTAGGATACCGACCATTAAGCTAAAACCCTAGATCACTACTCTCTCTTCTCATTTCTAACTCCTCATCTTTTCTACTCTTTTAGGATGACGAGGCGAGGATCAAGTTCACCCACCGGATGAGGATACACCCTTTGGAAGACACACGAAGGAAGTCACTAAGTACCTTAACATCGGATTACCAAGCTTCACCGGGACCTACAATTCCACTTTACCTGAAGAAGAGCGCTGGAACATTCAAGCTCAAGTTCCCGGAAGGACGTTTGCGCCAATCACGGAGCCCATAGAGTGTGTTTTCAATGCCCCAACCTGGAGTCTGGGAAAGAGCATGGCAGCTCACATAACCATGGGACGCATTGGAGAAGTTTATAAAGAAGACCTCAAGGATACTATCTACCAGATTTGCGGACGCCAAGATGAACAATGGGAGATAGTTGGCACTAAGAAGGACCGATCCATTGCAGCTTTCATCCAGGAGTTAAATCAGCACATTCGACGCCAGGAGAACCAGATGTGCACAGACATGATGGAGTTGAAGACAGCAAAAGCCAAGATTATCGAACTAGAAGGAGAACTGAAGGCCACTCGCAAGGACTACATGGAGGAGATTGTAGCTCTAGTGGGACAAAACGACGATCTTAAGGAGAATATTGAAGAACTCATGAGAAATTCAGCACCCGGAGGAGAAGATGAAGATAGCACCTATCCAGAGAACTACATCATCATCGACGACACCGATTCCGATCCTAGTGATGATGATTACGAAGATGAAGCTGGAGCAGATATCATGGAGTCTTCATCGGAGCAGTTTTTCTAGTTGACCACCATAACAGTAGTAGATTTTCCCCCATGTTATATTAGTTTTAGTTCAATCACTTTGTAACGATAGATAGACCGTTGTATGCCCTTGTTTGAATTGACTGGAGTGATATTGTGTGATTTGTCTCATGTGCATATGGGTAGTGTTTCTCTCTAGACCTCATTCTATTCTAAATTATCGTCTTTTCTTTAAACCCCTCAGATGCCTCCGAGACGCGACCCGGTTTGTTTTCCCACCGAGATCACTCATTGATTCAGCGAGAATGCCTTGATTCAAACATTGATGCAGAACCAAGGCAACAACAACAACAACGACAACAATAACAACAACAACAACAACAACAACAACAACAACAACAACAACAACAACAACAACAACAACAACAACAACAACAAGAACCCACCGCCACCACCACCTGTTGACCATTTGACCCGTTTCTTAAGGCTAAATCCGCCGGTGTTTTCCAGTAGCACCAAGCCGATTGTTGCAGATGATTGGCTTTGTAAGATAGGGAGGGAGTTGACCACTGCAGGTTGTACAGATGGAGAAAGGGTGAAGTTTGCCGCACATCAGCTTGAAGGACCCGCAGCAGCATGGTGGGAGAATTTTTCAGCCACTTACTCTGTAGACACTGTCACATGGGATCAGTTTCAGCAAGCTTTCCGTACTGCCCATGTTTTAGCAGGAGCTATGGCCATGAAGAAGCGTGAGTTTTGCAACTTGCGCCAAGGAGGACGGACAGTTGGCCTGTATGTAGATGATTTCAGTAAGCTAGCACGTTATGCCCCAGATGAAGCTGCTACGGACGCAGCTAAGCGTGATAAGTTTCTAGAAGGACTGAATGATGAGCTGAGCATGCAGTTGATGGTAGCCACCTTCAATAACTACCAGAGTTAGTAGATCGTGCTCTCATGATTGAAGGAAGCAGCAGCAGATTGACAATCGCAAGAGGAAGTATGGACGGGGAAGAATAACTCGGAGCTCAGCAAACTTCGCTTTACCCGAAGCCGGAGGACAATTTCAGCATACCCATGGAGGAGGTAGCTCGCACAACCATAATGGCACCAAGAATGGAAACGGGAATGGAGGAAGCAATGGACAGAACCGCACCAACCCGTCAACACCATCCATGGTAGACCTGAGCCACATCACTTGCTTTAAGTGTCGCAAGACTGGGCATTATGCAAATGATTGCCCAGAAGGCCAAAATGGTAATGGTAATGGTAATGGAAGCTCAGGAAGGAAGCCGAACCCTTTCAACAAAGGACAAGTGAACCACGTTACCGTGGAGGAGGTTGAAGCTCAGCCAGATGCAGTAATAGGTAAGTTTTTGGTTAAGTCATTTACTGTAGTTGTTCTTTTGATACTGGTGCATCGCATTCATTCATATCAAGGGGATTTGTGGATAAGTTTAGCCTACCCACTAGAACTCTTAAGACACCCATGCTAGTAAGCTCACCGGAGCGGAGTATATGGCCAGTCAAGGATTTTTTCAAGTGCCATTAAGTATAGGGAGGCATGTTTTCCCAACGGATTTAATTATATTGGAATCCCAAGGTTTGGATGTAATTGTTGGTATGGATTGGTTGTCGATGTATGGAGGAAACATCGATTGCGCCAGTAAGACAATTTTTCTTACGACACCAGAAGGAAGGAGAATCAAGTATGTATCACGGCATGAGCCGAGGAGAGCACATGTAAATTCCTTATCAGGAGTTGTGTAGGAGGAAGTACCAGTGGTAAGGGATTACCTGGACGTGCTTCCGGAAGAGTTGCCAGGCATGCCACCGGATAGAGACATTGAGTTTATGATTGAACTACTGCCAGGCACTGGGCCGATATCGAAGAGACCATATAGGATGCCAGCCCAGGATTTGGAGGAAATTAAGAAGCAGATTAAGGAGTTACTGGATAAAGGTTTTATTCGCCCAAGTTCTTCGCCTTGGGGATCACCAGTACTTCTAGTGGAGAAGAAAGATGGATCATTAAGAATGGTTGTTGATTATCGGGGATTGAATGAAGTGACCATCAAGAAAAAATACCCGTTGCCGATGATCAATGACTTGTTTGACCAATTGCAAGGAGCTAAGGTGTTTTCCAAGATCGATTTGCGATCAGGGTACCATCGATTGAAGATTCGAGGCGGGATATACCTAAGGCGGCTTTTACCACAGTGCACGGGCTGTATGAGTACACTGTTATGCCATTTGGTCTGACTAACACACCTTCCTATTTTATGAACATGATGAACAAAGTGTTTATGGAGTTTTTGGATAAGTTCGTCGTGGTGTTCATTGATGATATTTTGGTCTACTCGAAGAATGAAGAGGAACATAAGGAGCATATGCGTTTGGTACTCGAAAAGCTCAGAGAACACCAGTTGTATGCCAAGTTTAGCAAGTGTGAGTTTTGGTTGAAGGAAGTTGGATTTCTTGGACATGTTATATCCGGAGAAGGTATAGCAGAGACCCCACTAAAGTTGTCCTTTGTAACAAATCGGGAAGCGCCAACAACAGTTGGAGAGATCCGGAGTTTCCTTGGACTAGCAGGATACTACCGGAGATTCATTGAGAATTTCTCAAGGATTGCGAAGCCTATGACAGAATTATTGAAGAAGGATACCAAGTTCATTTGGACCGAGGAGTGTGAAGCTAGTTTCCAAGAGTTGAAGAAACGTTTGGTTACCTCGCCAAAGTTAATTCTGCGGATCGGACCAAGGATTATGAGGTGTATTGCGGCGCTTCACGACGAGGACTTGGAGCGGTGCTTATGCGGGAGGGAGAGTTGTTTCGTATGCTTCACGACAGCTTAAGCCTCATGAGCTAAATTATACTACGCATGATTTGGAGTTAGCAACCGTAGTGCATGCGTTGAAAACATGGAGACATTTCCTCATTGGAAATCATTGTGAGGTGTATCACGGATCACAAGAGTTTGAAGTACATCTTCACGCAGAAGGAACTAAATCTCGAGCAAAGGAGATGGTTGGAACTCATCAAAGATTATGACATGAGATTACACTATCACCCGGAAAGGCTAACGTTGTAGCGACGCGTTGAGCCGTAAGAGTCACGTCAACACACTAATGACGGAGAAATACCAAAGGAGTTAGCCGAGGATCTTGAGAGCTATGTTTGGAAATAGTTCCAGAGGCTATGTAGCAGCATTGGAGATTCAGTCAACTTTGATGGATAAGATCAGGGAAGCTCAGAAGACTGACAAAGAGATTGCCTCTACAAAGGAGAAAATGAGCGAGGAAAGGCTAAGGGATTTCGTGAGGATGAGCACGATACCCTATGGTTTGAGGACCGTGTTTATGTGCCCAATGACCCAGAGATCAGGAAGTTGATTCTACAAGAGGCACATGATTCACCATATTCGATTCACCCAGGAAATACCAAGATGTATTTGGATTTGAAGAATACTTTCTGGTGGACCGGAATGAAGAAGGATATTGCAGAGTACGTAGCAGTTTGTGATGTATGTCAGAGGGTGAAGGTAGAACATCGAAGCCAGCGAGATTATTACAGCCATTGCCTATACCCGAATGGAAGTGGGACAAACTAGGTATAGATTTCATCACGGATTACCGGGACTCGTTCGAGCTATGACTCGATTTGGGTTATAGTCGATCGTTTGTGAAGGTAGCTCATTTCATTCCATAAAGACTACCTACAGCGATGCCAAATTGGCTAAGATATACATGACGAGGATTGTATGTTTGCATGGAGTTCCGAGGAGTATCGTATCGAATAGAGGAACCCAATTCACCTCAAAGTTAAGCAGCGATTACGAAACTTTGGGAACCAGCTGGAGTTTAGCACGACTTTTCATCCACGACATGATGGACAAACCGAGAGAGTCAACCCGATTTTGGAGGATATGCTTAGAGCTTGTGCTTTGGATTATGGATCAAGTTGGGATGACAACTTGCCGTATCGGAGTTTTCTTATAACAACAGATTACCAAACCGATCTGAAGATGGCACCTTCGAAGCCTTATGCGGAAGGAGTGCGGGACCCGTTGTTGTGGGATGAAGTTGGAGACCGCCATTGTTTGGACGGATTTGATTAAGGAGTCGAGCGAAAGTAAAGTTGATTCACGATAGGCTCAAGGTAGCCCAATCGAGACGAGAAAAGTTATGCGGATTCAAAACGCAAGGAGATAGAATCTGAAGTCGGAGATGAGTTTATCTTGATATCGCCGCTTCGAGGAGTTAAGCGTTTTGGAGTTAAGGGAAGTTAGCACCTCGATTTGTAGGACCTTATCGTGTTTTGGAGCGCATGGGAGAAGTTGCGTACAAGTTGGAACTACCGAAGGATTGTCGGGAGTTCATGATGTGTTTCATGTTTCTCGGTTGAAGAAGTGTCACGCAGAGATGGCGATATACCACCGAGAGATACAAGTGCCACCGAAGCGATTCAGTTGAATGATGATTTGACCTACGAGGAGAAACCGTTAAGATTCGGAGTATTCCAGCCGAGTCACCCGCACAAGGTCATTAAGTTTTGCAAAGTTCGATGGAGCCACCACACCGAGGATGAAGCCACACAGGAGCGAGAGGAAGATTTGTAAGGACCACCCTCACCTATTTTCTAGCCAACCCGAATCTCGAGGGCTAGATTCATCTTAAGGGGTAGGTTTGTAACATCCCAAATTTTCAATTTGGAATGTTATACATAAACATCATTGCATATCATATTTTTCATTGCATTTTTGCTCGATCCTAGAAATTCTACACAACTCAAGGACCCACGGAGAGAGTTGGGGATTTTCGTTATTTTCATATTTGAGTTTTCTCAAATTTTGAAAATTGGATCATTTGATTTTAATTATTTTATCTTCAATTATTTCTACTATCAAAATATGAGAGAAGGAATAAAATGACTTTCCCAAAATAAAGAAATAATGAAGATTTAATAATAAAATCAATTCAGATTTTATTTTGGAGTTTTTCGCCTTTTTATTTGAATTTAGGAAAAATGCGCGTTTTTCAAAATTGCATTTAGGCCCCAAATAAATGTTCATTAAATCCGGCTTGATTTTAGAAGCCGGAGAAAATTTATTTCGGGATTTTTGGAGTCCGTTTAGTATTTCTTTTTACTTTTTTCTGCGCGTAATTATTTAAAAAAACCGAACCGCCTTTGGGCCGTGCCCGAGCGGGACTCCGCTCGTGGGGCACTATATAAGCGCCAACCCGGCGCCTCCCCAGCCGCCCCCACCTTGACCGTCGCCGCCGCCCCCCACCCGGGAAAACCCTAACCCTAGCCAGCCGCCGCCGCCGGAGCCGCCCGCCGCCCGAGGTTTGCCGCCGCCTCATTTTCCGTGCCGTTTTTTATAAAAACCGAGCGGTTTTTATTTCGGGTTTTTTGGTGTTTTTTATTTTATTTTCGTTTTTTATTAGTTTCGGGTTTTTTCGGCTTAGGCTAATTAGCGGACGTTCGTCCGTTAGTTCGTTTAAACGAACGCGTTCGTCAGATTAGTTTAGTTAACAAACGTCCATTCGTTAACCCGTTCGTCATTTTTCTTTTTCTCGGATTTAATCCGCGATTTTTCTGATCGCGATTACAGATCCGATTTTCGTTTTAGTATAACTTTTCGCTCGATTATCGGAATCAGGCGATTCAAGCGCCCAGAATTTCGTCTCGGAACCCTCTTTCCGAATAACCAACTTAAACAAGTTTTTGTTTCTGTAAAATTTGACTTAGATCCAGATTAGTAAAACGAAGCTGTTTTCTTCCGCCGTTTGACTTTCGTTGCTTCGTTTGATTTGATTATTTTTGCAAACCGGAGTTCTTAAGTTGAACTATCTGGTTAGATCTATTTGAGTTTTACCTGTGCATTAGATGAGTATTTATTGTATGCTTGTTTGTTTGTCTGCGATAGATTACCCGGAGTGTGCCGCCTGTTACTTCGAGTCTCTATGCATGTAGTATGGGCTTATTATTCCATCATTCTCTATGTGTTACTTTGCCAGCATATTCCATGTGCTGACCCGTTTTTGGGCTGCAACGTTTCATGTTGCAGACTTTTCGAATTTACAGTAAGGTGCATAGGTCGTGGTTCTATACTCGATGATGCTTGTTGGAGTTGATGGACTCGTTTATTCTTCCAAGCCTTACGTTATTATCGTTATTAGATGGCCTTAAGCCATATTTATTTTATTAAGTTCTCTCTTGAGACATTCGATTGTAATAAGTGTGTGATTGCTACTCTGTTATAAATCATTCGAGTAATGTGTGGTGTTAGCATTCTTGATCCAGGATGACATCGAGCACGAGATCGATCTGTTTGAGGTCCGGTCGCTACAAAGATAATATCGAGCACCGCCGATCGGTATGAGATCTGACCATTAAGCTAAAACCCTAGATCACTACTCTCTCTTCTCATTTCTAACTCCTCATCTTTTCTACTCTTTTAGGATGACGGAAGCGAGGATCAAGTTCACCCAGCCGGATGAGGATACACCCTTTGGACGACACCTGAAGGAAGTCACTAAGTACCTTAACATCGGATTACCAAGCTTCCCCAAGCTTAATTCCTGCTCGTCCTCGAGTAGGTAAATGATAAAAACAAAATTTTTGATGCGGAGTGCTACTTGGCATAATTTCAGTGTAACTCTTTTAATTGTGGTATGAATATTCAGATCCGAAAGATTCAAGTCAAAAGTTCATATTGACATAAAAATAATAATACTTCAAGCATACTAACAAAGCAATTATGTCTTCTCAAAATAACATGGCCAAAGAAAGTTATCCCTACAAAATCATATAGTCTGGCTATGCTCTATCTTCACCACACAAAGTATTTAAATCATGCACAACCCCGATGACTAGCCAAGCAATTGTTTCATACTTTTGACATTTTCAAAACTTTTTCAGTCTTCACGCAATACATGAGCGTGAGCCATGGATATAGCACTATATGTGGAATAGAATGGTGGTTGTGGAGAAGACAAAAAGAGGGGAAGATAGTCTCACATCAACTAGGCGTACCAACGGGCTATAGAGATGCCCATCAATAGATATCAATGTGAGTGAGTAAGGATTGCCATGCAACGGATGCACTAGAGCTATAAGTATATGAAAGCTCAACAAAAGAAACTAAGTGGGTGTGCATACAACTCGCTTGCTCACGAAGACCTAGGGCATTTTGAGGAAGCCCATCATTGGAATATACTAGCCAAGATCTATAATGAAAAATTCCCACTAGTATATGAAAGTGACAAAATGAGAGACTCTCTATCATGAAGATCATGGTGCTACTTTGAAGCACAAGTGTGGTAAAAGGATAGTAACATTGTCCCTTCGCTCTTTTTCTCTCTCTTTTTTATATTTTTTTATTTGGGCCTTTTCTCCTTTTTTATTTTTATTTTTTATGGCCTCTTTTTTTCTTTCTTTTTTTTATTTTTCGTCCGGAGTCTCATCCCGACTTGTGGGGGAATCATAGTCAACACCATCCTTTCCTCACTTGGGACAATGCTCTAAAAATGATGATCATCACACTTTTATTTTTCTTACAACTCAACAATTACAACTCGATACTTAGAACAAATTATGACTCTATATGAATGCCTCCGGCGGTGTACCGGGATATGCAATGAATCAAGATTGACATGTATGAGAGAATTATGAATGGTGGATTTGCCACAAATACTATGTCAACTACATGATCATGCTAGCAATATGACAATGATGGAGCGTGTCATAATAAACGGAACGGTGGAAAGTTGCATGGCAATATATCTCGGGATGGCTATGGAAATGCCATGATAGGTAGGTATGGTGGCTGTTTTGAGGAAGGTATATGGTGGGTGTATGATACCGGCGAAAAAGTGCGCGGTATTAGAGAGGCTAGCAATGGTGGAAGGAAGAAAAGTGTGTATAATCCATGGACTCAACATTAGTCATAAAGAACTCATATACTTATTGCAAAAATCTAGAAGTTACCAAAGCAAAGTATTACACGCATGCTCCTAGGGGGATAGATTGGTAGGAAAAGACCATCGCTCGTCCCCGACCGCCACTCATAAGGAAGACAATCAATAAATAAATTATGCTCCGACTTCATCACATAACGATTCACCATACGTGCATGCTACGGGAATCACAAACTTTAACACAAGTATTTCTTAAATTCACAACTACTCAACTAGCATGACTCTAATATCACCATCTTCATATCTCAAAACAATTATCAAGCATCAAACTTTTCTTAGTATTCAACGCACTCAAAAGAAAAATTTACAAATCTTGAATACCAAGCACATTATTATTTTTAAGCAAATTACCATGCTATTTAAGACTCTCAAAATAATCTAAGTGAAGCATGAGAGATCAATAGTTTCTATAAGACAAATCCACCACCATGCTCTAAAAGATATAAGTGAAGCACTAGAGCAAAACTATATAGCTCAAAAGGTATAAGTGAAGCACATAGAGTATTCTAACAAATTCCAATTCATGTATGACTGTCTCAAAAGGTGTGTACAGCAAGGATGATTGTGGTAAAGTAAAAAGCAAAGACTCAAATCATACAAGACGCTCCAAGCAAAACACATATCATGTGGTGAATAAAAATATAGCTCCAAGTAAGGTTACCGATGGAAGTAGACGAAAGAGGGCATCCCCAAGCTTTGACTTTTTGGTGTCCTAGAATTATCTTGGGGTTTCCATGGGCATCCCCAAGCTTAGGCTTTTGCCACTCCTTGTTCCATAATCCATCAAAATATTTCACCCAAAACTTGAAAACTTCACAACACAAAACTCAACAGAAATCTCGTGAGCTCCGTTCGCGAAAGAAAACAAAAGACCACTTCAAGGTACTGTAATGAACTCATTATTTATTTATATTTGTGTTAAACATACTGTATTCCAACTTCTCTATGGTTTATAAACTATTTTAGTAGCCATAGGTTCATCAAAATAAGCAAACAACACACGAAAAAAGAATCTGCCAAAAACAGAACAGTCTGTAGTAATCTGCAACTAACACAAACTTCTGGAACTCCCAAAAAATCATCCAAAACAGGAAGAACTAGACAATTTGTTTATTGATCAGCAGAAATTTGAATCACTATTTTATCACGTTCTGGTGATTTTTAAAAATTGTTTTCGTGAACAGCAAGTTTGTGGAAATTACAACAAGATCAAATAACTATCGTCCAAGAAGATCCTATAGGTTTTAACTTGGCACAAACACTAATTAAAAGATAAAACCACATCTAAACAGAAATTAGATGGATTATTTATTCAACGATAGAAAGGAAATATATTGGGTTGTCTCCCAACAAGCGCTTTCCTTTAAAGCCTTTTTAGCTAGGCATTGAGATTTCAATGATGCTCATATAAAAGACAAGAATTGAAGCACAAAGAGAGCATCATAAAACATGTGACAACCACATCTAAGTCTAACATACTTCGTATGCATAGGCATCTTATAGGCAAACAAATCAAGGCAAGCAAAAACTAGCATATGCAAGGAAGCGGAAAGACACAATAGCAATCTCAACATAACGAGAGGTAATTTAGTAGCATGAAAGTTCCTACAACCATATTTTCCTCTCTCATAATAATTACACGTAGGATCATAGGCAAATTCAACAAAATAGCTATCACATAACATATTATCAACACGATCCACATGCATGTGAAGTTGACACTCTTCCAAAATAGTGGGATTATCATTAACTAAAGTCATGATTTCTCCAAGCCCACTTTTATCAAAAATTTCATAAGATTGAATATTATCCAAATATGTGGGATCTAAAGTTGACACTCTTCCAAACCCACTTTTAATATTATTGCAAACACTATTATCAATCTTATATTCATCATGGGGCTTAGATAAATTTTCAAGATCATAAGAAGAATCTCCCCAATCATGATTATTGCAACAGGTAGTGGACATAGAAAAACTAGCATCCCCAAGCTTAGGGTTTTGCATATTATTATCATAATTTACATCCATAGAATCTATAATATAATCATTACAATCATGGTTTTTATTCAAAGATCTATCATGAAGCACTTCATCACAATTTTTAGGTTTACGGATTTCAGGCAAAGGCTTATAAAGATAATCTAGTGCATCCAAATCACTAGGAATTGGTTCATCATAATTGGATCTCTTAAAAAGATTGGCAAGCGGATGAGGATCCATAGATATTAGCTTCTCTATTTAGGAATAAATACTCAACTATTTCAACCAAGCGAGAAAATAGGCCAAGAAAGACATCAAGGCGAACGGAAAAAGGGCGAATAAAACGGCAAGGGTGAAGTGGGGGAGAGGAAAACGAGAGGCAAATGGCAAATCATGTAATGCGAGAGATAAGGAATTGTGATGGGTACTTGGTATGTTGACTTCTGCGTAGACCTCCCTGGCAACGGCGCCCTAAATCTTCATGCTACCTCTTGAGCACTGCGTTGGATTTCCTTGAAGAGGGAAGGGTGATGCAGCAGAGTAGAGTAAGTATTTCCCTCAGTTTTGAGAACCAAGGTATCAATCCAAGAGGAGGCTACGCAGCAGTCCCTCGTACCTACACAAAACAAATAGCTCAACGCAACCAACGCGATTAGGGGTTGTCAATCCCTTCACGGTCACTTACGAGAGTGAGATCTGATAGAGAAGATAGATAATATTTTTGGTATTTTTGGTATAAAGATGCAAGGTAAAATAAAAGGTAAAGTAAAAAAGCAAAGCAATAATAAAGTGATTGAATATTGATATGATGAGAATAGACCGGGGCCATAGATTTCACTAGTGGCTTCTCTCAAGAGCATAAGTATTCTCGATGGGTGAACAAATTCTTGTTGAGCAATTGTGAAATTGAGCATAGTTATCGAATATCTAGGTATGATCATGTATATAGGCATCACGTCCAAGACAAGTACACCGACTCCTGCCTGCATCTACTACTATTACTCCACTCATCGACCGCTATCCAGCATGCATCTAGAGTATTAAGTTCAAGAAAACAGAGTAACGCCTTAAGCAAGATGACAGGATGTAGAGGAATAAATCCATGCAATATGATAAATACCCCATCTTGTTATCCTCGATGGAAACAATACAATACGTGCCTTGCTGCCCCTACTGTCCTTGGGAAAGGACACCGCAAGATTGAACCCAAAGCTAAGCACTTCTCCCATTGCAAGAAAAACCAATCTAGTAGGCCAAACCAAACTGATAATTCGAAGAGACTTGCGAAGATAACCAATCATACATAAAAGAATTCAGAGAAGATTCAAATATTGTTCATAGATAAACTTGATCATAAACCCAAAATTTGTCGGTCTCAACAAACACACCGCAGAAAGAAGATTACATCGAATAGATCTCCATGAGAGAGGGGGAGAACATTGTATTGAGATCCAAAAAGAGAGAAGAAGCCATCTAGCTACTAACTATGGACCCGAAGGTCTGAGCTAAACTACTCACACTTCATCGGAGGGGCTATGGTGATGATGTAGAAGCCCTCCATGGTGGATTCCCCTTCCGGCGGAGCTCCGGAGCAGGCCCCAAGATGGGATCTCGTGGGTACAAAAGGTTGCGGCGGTGGAATTAGGTTTTTGGCTCCGTATCTGATCGTTTGGGGGTACATAGGTATATATAGGAGGAAGGAGTACGTCGGTGGAGCAAAGGGGGGCCCACGAGGCAGGGGGCGCGCCCTAGCGGGGGGCGCCCTCCACCCTCGTGACCGCCTCCCTCCTTTCTTGACGGAGGGTCCAAGAAAATCACGTTCCCGAAGGTTTCATTCCGTTTGGACTCCGTTTGATATTTCGTTTCTTCGAAACACTGAAATAGGCAAAAAAACAACAATTTTGGGCTGGGCCTCCGGTTAATAGGTTAGTCCCAAAAGTAATATAAAAGTGGAAAATAAAGACCAATATGGTCCAAAACAGTAGATAATATAGCATGGAGCAATAAAAATTTATAGATACGTTGGAGACGTATCACCCCGTGCTACTGCCTCCGTTGAACTGGTCGGCTTGCGCTCCATCGGCTCCGTTGCCGCAGCCGCCGCCGAGCACCATGCTGCAGTCTTGGAGAAGCAAAGGACAGGAAGTGGATGGGGTGGAGGCGAGGAGATGTGGAGGACGGCCAGAGAAGCGAGTGCCTTGGCCGGAGATGTGGAGGACGGCCTGAGAAGCGAGCGCCTTGGCCAGAGATGTGGAGGAGGGCGAGGAGATGTGGCACATCTTGTGGCAGCAGCCGCACATGGGAGGAGGGACAGGGAACGAGCGATTCTAGGGTTAGGCCATTTGGGTTTCGTGGTTTTTTCTCAGCGGAAGCTAACTGGAAGGCTCTCGAAGCTGGGCCGGGCAAAAAAAATTCAAACTAGGCCGAATTATTCGGCCGATAAGCCCATATAATGGGCCCTAGCGAGACGGCCGAAATTCGGCCGAAAATCATTTTTTTGGCTGAAAATCAAAACGCAGCCTAGGAGAGCCCCGAACCTGGGTAAGATTCGCCAGCGTGCATGTTTGCACCTTATCTCGTTTCCTGGCACCGGCGATGTATTATTAGCCCCCTCCATGATAAGCTATCCTTTGGTATATGTCGCATGACACCCGTGACATTTGGTGCCCACCGTGGGGCTAGGTGCACCGTCGTCCGGAGACCTATTCTGAACGGGAACCTTGTTCCTCCCTAGCGAGCGCAGCCAGCTAGGCACGCCTGATGGGGTTGATGTCGGTGCGCTGCAGGACGCTGAGCTCGCCTGCGCGGCGAGCTGCCTCGCTAACCTTATCAGCGAGGTCCGCCTCTCTGACGACCCTGCGCCCGACGCAGGAGCAGCCAGCTCCGAGAGCTGCCTCCTTGACCTCCTTGGCAAGCTCGACATCGCCAACGAGCCGGCCTCCGACCTGGAGTCGATCGGCTCCACCGACCCGATGCTTGTCGACTCCGACACCGCGTAACTTGACGCCTTCCCCACCAACATGGTGGTCATCGACGACCCTTTCCCTCACACCGACAACGGCGGAAGCACCATCATGGAGGTGCTCATCATCAGCCACGACGGAGCCTCTGGTGGGGTTGCCCAAGACCTGTTGCAGGAGGCGTTGCGGGATCTATCTGCGCCCATCGCAGAAGACGCTGACGCCGAGACGCTGGAAGCTCACCGCGTCTCGCTCGTTGAAAGCGCCAAGTTGGCCACCATGAGACGCCTCTCGGAGGCTTACCAGCGCGAGATCGACCGCGCTGTTGGCGGCAC
This sequence comes from Aegilops longissima, assembly GCA_021605205.1. Lineage (NCBI taxonomy): Eukaryota > Viridiplantae > Streptophyta > Magnoliopsida > Poales > Poaceae > Aegilops > Aegilops longissima. The sequence continues at coordinate 287,361,976 of CM038676.1, forward strand.
GCCGACTGCTAGTGGGCCCAGCCGCATTGGCACGGTCCATCAGCGCGGCGCTGCCGTCGCCAGCATGTTCGGGGCAGACCGCCCTGTCTATGCCACGCCCCTGGAGAACCTACGAGCTGCCCAGGCGGCAGCAGACGAGCTGGACCACCTCGGGGGCGACGAGCGCCGCTGCATGATGGTGTGCGTTCAGTAGCTCATTGACGCGGCTGTCGTGCTGCAAGAGGCCGACTGTCGCATAGAAGATCCCGGCCGCTCGGGTTGAGAATCCGCCCCCTCGCCAAGAGCAAGGCGCGACCTCCCAGACGCCAACAGGCGACGTCCGCGACAAACGAGACAAAGAGTCGGCTGCTAGCCGCAGCCACACATGCATCACCATCGAGCGCGACCAAGATGGCCGCCCATGAGCTATGGAACGATGGGACGACTACCCGCCTTCTCCTCCTCCTCGCAGGGAGAGGCGCGCCTCCCCGCCGCCTGTTGAGCACCCGACACTCGACGACCGGCTGGGCCGTCAAGAAGGAGTTGGAGAGAACGACGCATGCCACCGGATCAACCGCCTTGCTTAGTCCCTGGCGTTAGAAGAAGAAGACGCGATGGGCCTGCCTTGTTTCAGCCCCCGCATCCGCGATGAGCCCTTCCCCAAAGGATTCTCGCTCCCAAGAGACACGCCCAAGTACAACGGCTCCGTGAAGCCGGAGGATTGGTTGGTTGACTACTCCACTGCAGTCAGCATAGCGAATGGCAACAAGCGTGTTGCCATGAAGTACGTTCCGCTCATGCTCCAGGGCACGGCCCGGACATGGCTGAACAGCCTGAAGCCCCGCAGCATCAACAGCTGAGTAGATTTCACTAAGGTATTCGTCCGCAACTTCACCAGCACCTACAAGCGGCCTCCCAAGCCCCGCCAGCTCTCGTTGTACGTTCAAGGCCCTGACGAGTCCACCCGTGACTACCTGACGTGGTGGGCTGAGCTGCACAACTCCTGCAAAGGGGTGCATGAGGTCCAAGCAATCGAGTACTTCACTGCTGGGTGCCGAGAAGGCACCTTACTCAAGTACCGACTCCTCTGCGACGAGCCAGCCACACTCGACGAGCTGTTGATCATAGCAGACAAGTACGCCACTGCCGACTCCTCCATGAAGTCGGAGCTCCGAGTGGATGCTTCTGGGAAGGTGCTCCCTCCGGCTCCTCGAACGCCGGCTGGAGACAACAGTCGGTGCCAGCAGGCGAACGACAACAAGCGCAAAGCCCCCCAGCCGGCTTCCACCAGCCGACATGTGGCGATAGTTGAGGATCAGCAACCTAAAGGACAACCACTTCCCAAGCGCCAGAAGGGCGGCAAGCCAGCTTGGTTGCCTGCTTTCTCCTTTGAGTAGACCCTTGATGCCTCCTGCAAGTTCCACAGCGGTGCGAAGCCATCCAACCATACAACTCGGAAGTGCCACTAGCTTGTCCACATCGCCAAGGGAGAAGGACTACCTCCTCCGCCTACTGGCCCGCCGGCTCTGCCTCCTCAGCAGCCGGCCGCCCGTCCAGCAATCAGTGCAGTCCAAGATGATTACCCTGAAGAACATGGTGCTTACGTTGTTTTCACCAGTGTGGCCAATGACAGACACAACCGATGTCAGCAGCACCGTGAAGTGAATGCAATTGCCTCAGCTGCTCTAGAGTTCATGCACTGGTCAGAGAAGCCTATCAGGTGGAGCCGTGCTGACCACCCGGAAGTGATGCCTTCTCCGGGTTCCTATGCCTTGGTGTTGGATGCCACCCTTGCCACGGAGAGGCGAGCTGCTCGTTTTTCCCGAATTCTGATAGATGGCAGCAGCAGCATCAACATTCTTTACCGTGATACCATGGAGAAGTTGTGCATCAAACAAAAGCAGCTCCTTCCCAGTCGGACTGTGTTTCATGGCATTGTTCCCGGCCTTTCCTGCTCACCAATCGGCAAGATCAAGATAGATGTCATCTTTGGAGACAGGAATCACTTCTGCCGGGAGCAGATCTGGTTTGAGGTGGTTGACCTGAAAAGCCCTTATCATGTGCTCCTAGGCCGGCCAGCTCTAGCCAAGTTCATGGCAGTCCCCCATTATGCCTACCTCAAGCTGAAGATGCCAGGGACCAATGGCATTATCACGATCAATGGAGACTATGAGAAGTCGTCCGCCTGTGCTGCAGCCAGTAGCCAGCTGGCCGAGTCCCTTGCGATTGTTGCTGAGAAGAAGCTCCTGGACTGGGTGGTGGCCATGGTCGGCAAGCAGCCGGACCTGTCACCAGAACCCAAAGAGTCAGAGACCCAGGGCTCCTTCCAGCCAGCCAAAGAGACAAATAAGATCCCCTTGGACCCTGAGCACCCGGAGAGGCACGCTGTCATAGGTGCCAACCTTGATAGCAAATAGGAAAGTGAGCTCGTCGATTTCCTCCGTGAGAATCGGGACATCTTTGCATGGTCTCCCAAAGACATGCCGAGTAAGGATGGCAATGGGTAGGGTATGGGGTGGGTAGAGCAATACCATACCCATACCCGTGTAGTCAATGGGTACAAAATTCTACCCATACCCGTACCCACGGGTATGAAACTTTACCCGTACCCGGCGGGTACCCATACCCATTGGGTACCCAATGGGTAGATCAAATAGTACACAAGTTATTCACAATTTCACATTCATTGATATCATATTTGACCCAAAAAATATTTATCTCAACTCAGTTACAGATGGATGAGTACATAACAATTATCTCAATTCAAATTAATGATTGGTGAAAACTTTAACATAGGTTCATAATCTCACGACACACTTCATGGGTAAGGTACACGTGTCAGTATAAATGGGTAGGGTATGGGTATATCCATGGGTAGAAGGCTATACCTGTGCCATACCCATGACTTAACGGGTAGGGTATGGGTACTACCCATGGGTATAAAATTGTGCCCATACCCTGCCCATGCGGGTACGGTATCCACGGGTACCCATACCCATGGGTAAAATTGCCATCCTTAATGCCGGGTGTTCCGACGGATTTTTCCGAGCACAAGCTACATGTGAGAGCAGATGCCAAACCAGTCAAGCAACCCCTCCGCCGACTGTCGGAGGAGAAGAGAAGAATTGTCAGAGAAGAGATCGCCCGCCTATTGGCAGCCGGCTTCATTATGGAAGTTTTCTTCCCAGAATGGCTTGCCAACCCAGTCCTTGTACTGAAGAAGAACAACAAGTGTCGCATGTGCATTGATTACACCAGTCTCAACAAAGCCTGCCCCAAGGATCCGTTTGCATTACCCCGGATTGACCAAGTGATAGACTCCACAGCCGGATGCGAGCTGTTGAGTTTCTTGGATGCCTACTCAGGTTACCACCAAATCAAGTTGAACCCGGCAGACAGCCTGAAGACCACCTTCATCACACCATTTGGAGCCTTCTGCTACCTGACCATGACATTCGGCCCGAGAAATGCCGGTGCCACGTTTCAGCGTTGCATGCAGAAGTGCCTCCTCAAGCAACTCGGCAGAAATGCCCATGTCTATGTAGACGATATTGTGGTGAAGATGGAGAAGCGCGGTACCCTCTTGGAAGATCTCAAGGAAACTTTTGAAAATATGCGCCGGTTTCAGATCAAGCTCAACCCAGAGAAATGCGTCTTTGGAGTACCAGCCGGCCAACTCCTTGGCTTCCTGGTCTCAGAGCGCGACATTGAGTGCAGCCCTGTGAAGATCAAGGCCATCGAGAGGATGGAGAGGCCCACCCGACTGAGAGACGTCCAGAAATTCACCGGCTGTTTGGCATCCATCAGCCGCTTCATCAGTCGGCTAGGTGAGAAGGCCCTTCCTCTGTACTAGCTCATGAAGAAGACCACTCATTTCGAGTGGAATGACAAGGCGGATGAAGCTGTTCTCCAGTTAAAGAAGATGTTGACCACACCGCCTGTCCTGGCGGCCCCGACTGCTAAAGAGCCCATGTACCTCTACATCGCTGCCACCAGCCGGGTGGTCAGCACTGTCATGGTAGTAGAGCGCCCAGAAGATGGCAGAGCACAGCCGGTCCAGAGGCCCGTGTACTATTTGAGCGAGGTGCTATCAACCTCAAAGCAGAACTACCCTCACTACCAGAAGATGTGCTACGGCGTGCACTTTGCCACCAAGAAACTGAAGCCATACTTTCAAGAGCACCCAGTCACGACTGTCTGCACTACCCCGCTGGCCGAGATCATTGGAAACGGAGATGCATATGGCTGGGTGGCCAAATGGGCCATCGAGTTAGCCCCCTACACCATCTTCTACCAGCCATGCACCACCATCAAGTCCCAAGCACTGGCCGACTTCCTTGTCGACTGGGCCGAGACCTAGTACTTGCCGCCAGCTCCGGACTCCACTCATTGGCGAATGCACTTTGATGGCTCGAAGATGAGCACCGGCTTGGGAGCCGGCGTTGTTCTTACTTCTCCCTAAGGTGACAAGCTCAGATACACATTGCAAATCCATTTCGCCGCCTCCAACAATGTGGCCGAGTATGAAGCGTTCATACACGGCCTCCGGCTAGCCAAAGAGGTCGGTATCTGCCGGATCCTGTACTATGGCAACTCCGACTTGGTGGTCCAACAGTCATCTGGTGACTGGGATGCCAAGGATGCAAACATGGCAAGTTACCGCTTTCTCGTTCAGCAACTCAGCGGATATTTTGAGGGGTGCGAGTTCCTTCACGTGCCACGGAAGGAAAATGAGCCAGCTGATACCCTGGCATGGATAGGCTCCACCCGTCAAGCAATACCAGCCGGTGTCTCCCTTCAGTGCCTCCACAAGCCGTCAATCAAGCCTTCTCCAGAATCTGAGTCCATCTTCGTGCCGGCTCCTCCCGAAGCTGTCGGATCCGACTCGGGGCTGCAGCAGCCGGCCCGGGGACTTCAGCAGGCGGCGTGGGGACTGCAGCTATCGCACCCGGCTCGGGGGCTGCAGCAGTCGGCCCAGGGACTTCACCAAGTAGCAAGGGACTGCAATGATCGCACCGGCCCGGGGCTGCAAAGCAATGTCTGGGACTTCACAGAACGCAGCAAGCGGCAGCCGACTCCAACCCGCCGCCTCCCAACCCAACCGCCCTAGTACAAGTGGCCATAGTGGCAGTAGAAGAAGTTCAATCACCTTCATGGGCACTGCCCATCCTCAAGTTTCTAGTGAACAGAGAGCTGCCGACCGATGAGATCTCGGCCCAACAAGTACAGCTCCGAGCAAGACCCTACACGATAGTAAACAGAGAGCTTGTCAGGCGCAGCGTGACTGGAGTCTTCCAGCGCTGCGTAGAACCAGAGAAGGGCCAAGCAATCCTCAAAGATATCCACCAAGGCGAGTGCGGCCACCACACGGCCTCAAGTCCCTTGTCGCCAAAGCTTTCCGCCATGGTTTCTTCTGGCCGACTACTTTGGAAGACGCCAAGGAGTTGGTCAAGCATTGCAAAGGGTGCCAGAAGTTCAAGTCCAAGCAACATTTGCCTGCTTCTACACTCAAGACCATCCCCCTCACTTGGCCCTTTGTCGTGTGGGGGCTGGACATGGTGGGACCATTCAAGACAGCACGCACCGGCATGACCCATCTGCTCGTCGCCGTGGACAAATTCACCAAGTGGATTGAAGCAAAGCCAATCAAGAAGTTGAACGATCTGACTGCTGTGACCTTCATCGAAGATATCACCATTCGATACGGTGTGCCACATAGCATCATCACCGACAATAGCACGAACTTTGCCAAGGGAGCCTTGGCCCGTTTCTGCGCGATGCAGGGCATCCGACTGGACTTAGCATCTGTTGCCCATCCGTAGTCAAACGAACAAGTCGAGTGAGCAAACGGCCTCATCCTCTCCGGCATCAAGCCCCGACTGGTCGAGCCACTGGAGTGGTCGGCCGGCTGCTGGATCGACGAGCTGCCAGCCGTCCTCTGGAGCCTCCGCACCACTCTGAACAAATCAACCGGCTTCACTCCATTCTTCCTCGTGTACGGTGTCGAGGCCGTCATCCCAACTGACATTGAGTTCGACTCACCTCGCGTCACCATGTACATGGAAGCGGAGGCAAAGGAAGCACGAGAAGGCGGTGTCAATCTCCTGGAAGAGGGCCGGCTGTTGGCACTCAGCAGGTCCGCCATCTACCAGCAGAGTCTGCGCCGCTACCACAGTCGGAAGGTCAAGCCAAGATCCTTCCAAGAGGGAGACCTTGTGCTTAGGCTGATCCAGCGAACAACTGGCCAGCACAAGCTCTCGGCCCCTTGAGAAGGCCCCTTCATCATCAGCAAAGCATTGAGCAATGACTCCTACTACCTCATCGACGCGCAGTAGCCCAGAGCACGCAAGAGAGATGATTCACGCAAGGAATCGGAGCGCCCATGGAACGCAAATCTCCTCCGAAGATTTTACAGTTGATTCAGTATGTACCATGCTACCTTTTGTATTAAGCACTAAGCATCGGGTCCCTCGAGGAGCACTCGGGGGCTACCCTTTTTATCTATATGATAAGATCTATGCCTATGAGTGTGTTATTTCATTACTCTGCCTGGCACCGGGTTTGACCAGTCGGCCCGGGGGCTTGCCGCCTTGTACTATGTCAATGCTACCTGCAGTCGGACAAGTAGTGTGCCGGCACCTAAGCCTTCTCTTGCCACAAGCCGTAGCTCGCAGAGGGACTGACCGGCCGACAAGAGTTAAAGGCAGGAAACGGTGCCCACACGAAAAATGGCTAAGGACTAAAGCATTTGCATAGGCCGAGCCGGCTCCTCGCCTCGCCAACCGGCTACTGAGAAGCCGGCCAGCCGGTTTCTAACTTAATTTGCTACACTCTACCAACGGTTAAAGTACTTGCCTTCCCAAAACGGCCAAGTATTTGACCCAGCCACAGACCGCAGAGCGGCTGTCCGGCTGGCAAGAGGGCAGCCAAGGGAAGGCGGCAAAGGGAAAAGCCAAAGGAGTAGAAAAGCAAGACAAGTCGGAAATCGGGAAAGACAATTTACATAGAAAAAAGGCCCTCGGCCAGCACTCAACGGAGTTTGAATACACCCCCAGTGGGTGGAACTGCGCGAACTTAACAATTTTGTTCAAGAGGTTACAAAACAGAAAAAGAAAAGATAACTCAGCCGCCTAGGCCAGAGGAGCAGCAGCCAGATCGAAGGGGTCGGCGGAGGTCGAGGCTCCGGGTGGTGGAGCGGCCGCCTGGTGGGTCTCAGCCTGGTCAGCATCGGCAGCAGTCAGCTCGCTGGTGCGCTGGTCGTTGGTCGAGACTTGGTCAGGCTGAGGCCGGCTGTCGTCATCACCATCCGGCGTGTCGTCTTCACCGTCCTCGTCCTCCTCCTCCTCGCCCTCATCGCTGGAGGCAATCTCCTCCACCGAGTCCTCGCCGCCTTCTGGGTTCAGCCCGAACCAGTTGGGCGGCACCTCGGCGCCCGCCTCATCTAGCTCAGGGAGGAAGACGCTGGTGTTCGTGTACTGGTGATTGCCGCAGCGTGGTGATAGAGCTCGGGCCTCACCGCCTCCAACTCTTCGCCGGCTTCAACATGGAGAGTGGCCAGCTGGTCTAAGTTCAGCCCAGGATACCACCCCTTGACGAACTCCAAGGCTCGCTGTGCACCCGCCCGGGCGGAGGAGCCCTTCCACGCCTCGATGCGGCCAATGGCCACCTCCAACCAGTCAGAGGTCCGACTGACGGTGCGTAGAATGGGAGCACCCGACAGAGGGCGAAGAACACCTGGGCTCTGGTGCACTAAAGACGGCGGAGAGCCCGATGCGCCGGCTGGAGACGAGCTTGGATGACAAGCAGCTGCACAGTGAGGGTCCGTGGGGCGTTGGGCGAGATCGTGGCACCAGCAAGCCCCCCTCATCGCGGCGAGCCTCGATGGCTTGGCTGGCGGCGACGGAGTAACCAGGGAAATACTTTGCATAAGAAGAAAAAAGAAGTATGAGGCCAGAAGCCGGCTCATACGACAAGTCGGCAAAAGTAAGAAAGAGAAGGACAACTCACCATCGAGCAGGTCCTCGATCTCGCCATAGCCGTCCGACAAGGCTCTCTCCTTCTCGACCCAGTTTGAGCGCTGAGTCTTGAACTCGGCCTGAAGGGCCTCCTCCGCGTCCTTGAGCTTCTGCAGCTCCACCTGGTGCTTGCCCGCCTGGTCAGCCAACTGCTTGGCCAGGCGGTCACGCTCTTGCTCCACTTTGAGGCACTCCTCTTCCTTGGCGTGCAGTGTGGTCTGAGCCTCGCCCAGTTGCTGCCGTAAGGTGGCATTGGCTCCTGCAGAAGACAAGAAAGAAAAGAGATCAGCAAACCAACAAAGAAAGAGGTAGTTGCCAGAAGACCCGACCCGACTGCTCAGCAGTCGGCCCGAATCTCGGGGGCTACACCCTGATACGTCCATTTTGCATCATGCTTTTATATCGATATTTACTGCATTATGGACTGTTATTTCACTTTATGTCACAATACTTATGGCTATTCTCTCTTATTTTACAAGGTTTACATAAAGAGGGAGAATGTCGGCATCTGGAATTCTGGGCTGGAAAAGGAGCAAATATTAGAAGCCTATTCTGCGCAACTCCAAAAGTCCTGAAACTCCACGGAATATCTTAAAATAAATAAAGAAAAATCCTCGCCAAAGATGAAGTCCATGGGGCCCACACCCTGCTCACGAGGGTGGGGGGTGCGCCCCCTAGGCGCGCCCCTACCTTGTGGGCCCCAGTGGTCTCAGGCGTCCATCTTCGCTATATGAAGTATTTCGATGAGAAAAAAGGAGAAGCAACCTTTGGGGCGAGACTCCGCCACGAGGCGGAACCTTGGCGGAACCAATCTAGAGCTCCGCGAGCTGTTACTGCTGGGATACTTCCCTCAGGGAGGAAATCATCACCGTCGTCATCACCAACGCTCCTCTCATTGGGAGAGGGCAACCTCCATCAACATCTTCACCAGCACCATCTCATCTCCAAACCCTACTTCATCTCTTGTATCCAATTCTAGTCCCAAAGTCCGGGATTGGTGCTAGTAGGTTGCTAGTAGTGTTGATTACTCCTTGTAGTTGATGCTAGTTGGTTTATTTGGTGGAAGATCATATGTTCAGATCCTTTATGCATATTATTACCCTCGATTATGAACATGAATATGCTTTGTGAGTAGTTACGTTTGTTCACGAGGACAAGGGAGAAGTCTTGCTATTAGTAGTCATGTGAATTTGGTATTCGTTTGATATTTTGATAAGATGTATGTTGTCTAGCCTCTAGTGGTGTTATGTGAGCGTCGACTACATAACACTTCACCATTATTGGGCCTAGAGGAAGGCATTGGGAAGTAATAAGTAGATGATGGGTTGCTAGAGTGGCGAAGCTTAAACCCTAGTTTATCGTTGCCGTAAGGGCTGATTTGGATCCATATGTTTCATGCTATGGTTAGCTTTACCTTAATACTTTTGTTGTAGTTGCGGATGCTTGCAATAGATGCTAATCATAAGTGGGATGCTTGTTCAAGTAAGAACATCACCCAAGCACCGGTCCACCCACATACCAAATTATCAATGTACCGAACGCGAATCATATGAACGTGATGAAAACTAGCTTGACGATATTCCCATGTGTCCTCGAGAGCGCTTTTCCTATTATAAGAGTTTGTTCCGGCTTGTCCTTTTCTACAAAAAGGATTAGGCCACCTTGCTGCACTTTACTTACTTTTTTTACTTGTTGCTTATTACAATTTATCTTGTCACAAAACTATCTGTTACCACTTATTTCAGTACTTGCAGAGAATACCTTGCTGAAAACCGCTTATCATTTCCTTCTGCTCCTCGTTGGGTTCGACACTCTTACTTACCGAAAGGACTACGATAGATCCTCTATACTTGTGGGTCATCAAGACTCTTTTCTGGCGCCGTTGCCGGGGAGTGTAGCGCCTTTGGTAGGTGGAATTTGGTAAGGAAAAATTTATATAGTGTGCTGAAATTTACTGTCACTTGTTACTATGGAAAGTAATTCTCGAGGGGCTTGTTCGGGTATCTTCACCCGTCCCAAGAAACAAAGAGTTGCTCCTCAACCTACTGAACCTATTGAAAATGAAACTCCTTATGAATTTCCTTCGGGTATGATGGAAAGACTGCTAGCTAACCCTTTTACAGGAGATGGAACAAAGCATCCTGATGAGCATTTATTATATGTGGATGAAGTTTGTGGATAATTTAAGCTTGCAGGTGTACCCGATGATGTTGCTAAGAAGAAGGCCTTCCCTTTATCTTTGAAGGAAGACGCATTGATATGGTATAGGCTATGTGATACGAGATCGTGGGACTATAAAAGATTGAAATTGGAATTTCATCAAAAGTATTACCCTATGCATCTTGTTCATCGTGATCGCAATTATATATATAATTTCTGGCCTCGCAAAGGAGAAAGCGTCGCTCAAGCTTGGGGAGGCTTAAATCAATGTTATATTCATGCCCCAATCATGAGCTCTCGAGAGAAATAATTATGCAAAGTTTTTATGCTCGGCTTTCTGAAAATAATCGCACCATGCTCGATACTTCTTGTGCTGGCTCTTTTATGATGAAGACTATTGAAATCAGATGGAATTTATTGGATAGAATTAAACGCAACTCTGAAGATTGGGACCTCGTGATGCGGAGCATCCCACTTTCATCCCCATGTACACTCCCACTACTCTCCAAGCCCCAAGTGGACATATGACGAGACCTCGAACAAACACCATTGGACACAAGGTGAACTCGCTCCTCTCCGAACCTTCACTTCCCACATGTGAGACATGGTTACTACCTCAAATATATGTGCTATGTATGACCAGGAACAAGGAGGAAGACCATGGACAAGACGGTGAGGACACCAAGTACAAGGACCAAGAGAAGAAGCTGCCCGGTTAGAGGCGGCGGACGTCCGACCAGGACCGGACGTCCGACGACTCGAGCTCGGACGACCGGGCCCCTCCGGACGACCGTGCCAACGACCACCGAACCGAAACTGCGGACATCCGAAGAACTCCGGACGTCCGGGACCCCACGAGCCTTCGGGCGACCGTGCCAGCGACCACTGAACCGAATCGCCGGACGTCCGACAAGTACCGGACGACCGGACCCTCGCGAGCCACCGGACGTCCGGTACCCGTCGGACGACCGGCGCCTGTGCGCTGCCATGTGTTGGACCACAGCCCATGTACCCCTTCACTTACCCCTTTGTGGCCCTAGACTATATATACTCCTCCACCTCCTTCTAGTTAGGGTTAGCGTTGATTTAGCTCATTGTTAGATAGAGCTTCGCTCATCCATATCGGATCTCCTCCTCGTGAGAGACCGCGGCCTCTTCGGAGAAGATCCACCATGGATTCAAGACCCCTTTACGGGAAGATCCCTCGTGGATTCAAGACCTCCTCTCGGAGATGAGATACCGCCACTTGTATCGTCCGTTGTTGACTTTGGTTCATGTATCTCCCTTTGTGTTCATCGATCTAGCACATGTGTGATTGATCTTGTCGGTTTGAGTGATTCTCTTGTGTTTTCCCCATGATTTCCCTCGTGCTCTTCCGCTCGTTCTTCGTGTTCCTCGTAGGGATCCTCTCCAAACGTGAAAGATCATCCATATAGGGTTCCGCCCTACATCATCTTGGTATCATGAGCCACGTTGATCACGTTTTTGGAGCCCCTACCTCGTGTTTTCTAGCTTGATTTTGTTGTGTTCTTCCCCAAATTCGAAAATTCCCCGCCAAAAATAGCCCCCAATTTTTTTTGTGATTTGTTGGTTTTGATGATGTTTTGTTGATTTTGATCCATGGATTTGCTTGGTTTCAAGTGGATCTAGCATTTCCCCAAGTTTCCCCATCTTTCATCCACGAAATCTCCTCAATTTTGACCCCAAAATCCCAAAATTCCGCCCAAAATCGCGTCCCGTAACTCGCATCTCGAGTTGACCCCGACCCACCGGACGACCGATGTTTTACGGACGTCCGGAGCCCCAGGAACGACCGGACGTCCGACCTTTCCCGGACGACCGGAACCCCTAACCCGAACCGAATTTACGGATTTCCGACTTTTCCGGACGTCCAACGCCCCGGACATCCGACCTTTTCCAGACGTCCGTAACCTGTAGTTTCAGATTTCGGCTGATTTTTGTTTTGTCCATAACTAATTCATCCGGACTCCAATTTTGACATTCTTTAGCTCGTTTTGAAGCTATTGACATCCCCTATCCCACAAAAATACCACCAAAACCATTTGACTCCATCAAATTTTTGGAACTTTGGCATCTTTGCCTAGGGCTTCCACCACATCATCCGCTACTCCACCACCGACTTCCGCAACTTAACCAAATTTTGTTTGTGTTGTGAGTTGTGTCTCCTAAGGTGTTTCAGCTACTTAGGGACCGTGCTTCCAACTCCGACACCATGTATAGTTCACCACCCTACACCCCACTTCCGCATTGCGTACGGCAAAACCTCCATTGCATTTCCACAATCCCATTGAGCAAGTGCAAACCACCCCCGCTTTTCCGCTACCACCATTTGACATTTGTAATTTGAGATTTTGAGTTCGCAGTTTTTCCGTTTCCTAAGGTATTTCGGCTACTTAGGGACGAGTCTCCATCATCTTGGTATCTACATCAAGAACACCGCCACTCATCATCTCAAAGGACGGTAACCTCGACGACACCATTGTATATTCCCTTGATATTGCATTGTTAACCCCTAGCCCATTTTTGCTTCACTTGTCTATCAAGACTAGCCATTTGAGTATTGCCCGGCAACGTTACTTGTGCACATTAGTGATCTACACCATCCATTGCATACATACCATATCATATTGGTATCTTATCTTGTGTCACAAGTTTTTTCCCGCATATACACAATTGCTATCTTGGTTTGTGCATTGTGCAAAGTGGCCATACAAAAAAAAAACAAATAAAGCTTTTAAGCAAAAAGAGAGAGAGCAAAGAAGCTTGTAAGAAAGTGCCTTAGCATCATACCACATTGCATATAAGATTGTCATATCCGATCATCTTGGATCATCTTGAGAGAAACACCGGGAACCATACATACATAACATACTTGGGATAGAAAGTTTATCCATTTTGCATCTTATAGGTCGTGCACAAGTGTCGTATCCGCCTATTGAGCAATCGTGCTAGCGTCTCTCTTGAGTTGTGCAACACGAGCGTTTTGGTGGATTCCACATTTTGAGCTCATTCCTTGGTTGCACGACCCCATTTATCTATCCGTGTGTGTGTTTCCGTGTGCCATTCTTTGCTATTGGTCTACTTGTTTCGCTTGCAAATTTGTGAATCTCTTTCAACATTATTGACTCTTGCTAACATTTTGCATCAAATTTTTGTGCCACTATCCTCACCGAGCTCCACCATAAGCTTTACTTGTGTAGGTGTGAGAAACCGACAAGAATTGGTACCAATTTTGCTATTTCCTTGTTACATCATTGAGTGATCATTGATCCATTTTCAACATCGGCCAAGGTACATTTGGTATAAGTTCTTCTCTTTCTCCCACTCATATTTGCTCAAGTTTTGTGATGGATAGGCAAGGCATTTCCTCTCCGGTCTTCGACAACAACGACGGCGTGAACAACTACATCACCAAAGCGTCTATCTTCGATCTACAACGACAAGTGCAAGGCGCACAATCAAGATTGCGAGAGCGCATTGAGAACATCTCCATCGACATTCGTCACTCCGAAGAAAGGAGAAGGGACTACATCGACAAGAAGCTTGCCGCACATAAAGAGGAGCAAGATGCAAGGATGGAGGAGATTCGGGCCTTGATCAAATCTTCTTCCCCTTCGTCATCTTCAAGGCGGCGACGTACAAGCCACAAGTCTTCGGAGCGCCCAAGTGATGCAAGCGCAAGTCGTCCACGTCCACATCTCCATGGCGACCACCATCACGTTCGTGATCCACATCGTCATGAAGGGCAAGTCACCTCCAAGCAACATGTGCACGACGAGGACGAACGACATCTACTACGAGCTCAAGTGCGACATCGACACCATCAACATGAAGATGCTCAACAAGCGCAAATGCACAAGTCCCAACAAGCCCTACCTCACGGCAAGTCCAAGCTTCATGAGCACAAAAGAAGACCGCGAGACGACCACCACAAAGACGGCGCTACGGCTACATCAACCACTTCGGCATCTTCGCCAAGTGTTCTCAAGGCATCTTCGCCTTTGGACGTACGACATCTTCGCCTACTTCCCACGTGTACGCCTACATCGACTTCATCAAGTCCAAGGCGACTACCTATGAGCGAGGGCGACACTTCCATCTTCGGAAGGCCCTCAAGGAAGATGGCCGAGCATGGGACATTCCCTTCGGTCATGGAGACGGGCTACGAGGTGCCACATCATATCGCCTCCCACACCAAGGCGGTGACAAGAAGGTCGAGCAAGGGCCATCCCTTGACCACCGCGACGAGCGCGAATCTCTTCTACAACATGAATACGGCGCCCATATTGGACTCATACTCCAAGTCAAGCTACGCGACCGCGCATGGAGACATTTGCACCTACACCTCTCCGACACCCACATATGTTGAGCTACCCTATTTGTCATGTGAGGAGAGCCACCACCCCATGAGAGAGATGAGTGCCTCCACCATACATGACATTGAGAGCATTTCCTATGAGAGGATGAGTGTGACCACCACTAGCCCCACACTTGAGAGCATGCCACAAATCCTATGTGAGGTTGAGAGCCATTTGAGTGACTCCACCAACCATATGAGAGAGAGCATCCAAGAAGGAGTGAGTGAGCCACAACACTTAGTGAGTGCGGTAGTTGACACGGCATGTGAGGCCACCATGATTTCTAACGACTTAACCTCTACTCCTAGTGTGTTTTCTTCTTTGGTGCTAGGTCTCCTACATGATGACATGCCTATCCTCGATTTGAGTCCATCCCTCAAAGGAAAACCGATGGCCATGATGGGCGATGATGAACCCCCACATGGTACCATCAAGTTGCAAAGTCACCTACAACACATGAGCAGCGCTCCAAAGGTAACATAGGTGACAATGTTTCTCTTGTCCCACTAGTGGACTATATCACCAATGATTGCTTGCATGATGTTGATCCACCTATTCCCATGCTTCATGCTAGTGCGACTTCTTCATGTCATGACTTACCTATTTATGATGAATATGATGATGAGCATGTTGAGTTGCCTAGTTGTGATGCTATGCTTCATAGGATATCTTGTGAAAATTCTATTGGTCACATCATGTTTGACAATCCATTGAACTTGTCATATGCTATGAGTGAGATCTCCCATATTGCATCATTTCAATCTCAACATAGTAACTATGCATGCCCCATTAAAATCAATCCCATTTGCACTTATGGCATAGATGACGAGATGATGGTCATTGGCTTTTGTTTTTCATGTGATGATATTGCCATGCTTCCTTTACATGATTTGCGCAATTCATCTACTATGTCATGCCATGATCACATTGAACCAAATATGCTTTGTTTTGAATGTTGCCAATATTCTCCACGTGATGTTTCATTAATGCTCATGAGGACAACCCCATAGTTTCCTCATACATGTTTGGAGATTTTGATTCATCCCATCCTTTGCATGATTTCCATGATTGCTTGCACCATATGCATTCCATGAATAACAATGCTGTAGATATTTCTCATGATGCATTACACAATTTGAGTCTCCATTATGTCATGCATAACAACAAACCTATCATGATGGATGACATGTTTCTATATCACGCATCTCATTTATTTGAGCATTGGATATTTTGTGCTAACCGACACATGTACGTGCGCATTATGATGGATGATGTGTACATATACCATGCACACACAATTTTTCCTTTGTCTTTGTTTTGTGTAGGTACTCATGTATACTCGTCAACTTCTCAATCCCAAGAGTTGACGAAACGAGCTCTTGAGAGCAACGATGCTTTGGGATCCCGTGGATTATCCTTACCACAGTTCCCTTGGCGCAAGGACTACGCGCATCTCTTCTACTTGGCTCTCACACGACTATGGGCTATTTACCACTTGTCACCTTATGCTCATTTTCCCGTGTTCACTTTGCATGCTATGCTTGCTTCTATACCTTGGCCATGCAATTGTGACCATGGCTTGCATCTACCCATGTCTCATCATTATGCTACTTCTATGTGTATTTGCATGCTTGGTGGAGATCCTTGTTGCTATTGCCATGTTTATCATGTGCCCCATGCTATTGATGCTATTTTGCTCATATCTTGCCTTTATGCTTGTGAAATGTCATGTGCATTTTGTATGCCCACTATTTGCACACATGACATGCTTGCCATGATTCCTTCTAGTACGTTGCATCTTCGCACTACTAGCTTACTTGACTTGATCTCTATGATTGCTTGCTATGTTGCATCACCCATGTTCCACTATCACTTGCTTTCTTGGGTTGATGAATATGTGTTCATGCCTCTCACATGATATATCTTGTTTATTGTCGCTTGCCTCCAATAGTTGCCTCTATGCTTAATGATCTTGGAGACTTGGACACTTCACCTGTGATGCATGCTTGTTTACTTGAGCCTATTGTATTTGGTTGTTCTCGCATCATATGCCTCCATGCTATGAAATGCTCCCTTGTACTTTCTTATGATGAGCATGATGCTTGGGTATCTTACCACACGAATGATAGGTTTTGCACTTCCGCTAACCTCATTTGTTTTTTCGAGTGTTTGTCATGTTCTTTCATTTTGAAGGATTCACAAGGCGATAACATCACGAGAGAACTTGGTTATGTGAAGGCATACAAGATGCGCAACTCCATCATCCTTGAGAACCTCCTAAAGGTGACCTCCTTCCCTTTGAGCCATCCTCAAATACACATATTGGATGGGTCACTCTTTCATTGTTGTTTCCTTCTTGTTGTCTACATGATACATCTCGTGAACGGAGGAGCGACATTGGAGATGGGCTACATGGACCTTCACATTGAGGAGCGCTCGCACTTATTGGATGCATCTTCGGAACTCCACTCATGCCTCGACATCGAGCTTTGGTACACCAACACCTCCATATTTGTTGATTGTGCTCATACATGTGAAAGCACAAGTGCTCCCTAGGTGGTTTTGGTAACTAATGACAACATATCTCTTGTTGGACTAACACTTTTATCTAGTATGTTTCAGATAAGTTCAACATTGCAGTGGCATGGACTAAAGGATGTGGGAACTCCTTCAAGATGCTAAGGACAAAGGATTGGCTCAAGCTTCAAGCTCAAGACTCTTCATTTTCCATTTTAGTGATCCAAGATCACATTGAGTCTATAGGAAAAGCCAATACTATCAAGGAGGGATGAGGTGTTGCTTAATGAGCCTTTTGCTTCATGTGCTTAGTGATATGCTCCAAAACCCTCAACTACTTTCCCACATCCACAAATGACCTAAACTTAAAGCCAAAATCGGTCACACCGATTCTTTCTATCCGGCGCCATCGAGTTTGGATGTCTTAGCCACTGCCACAAACCCTAGGCAAATCGGTCTCACCGATAGGGATCTCGGTCTCACCGAGATGGGATTGTAATCTCTCTGTGTATGTCCATTATCAAAATCGGTCTCACCGAGTTTGAGCAATCGGTACTACCGAGATTACAATGCAAACTCTCTGGTTAACTTATTATCAAAATCGGTCCCACCGAGTTTGATAATCGGTCAAACTGAGTTTGCCTGACCAACTCTCTGGAAAGCTTATTACCAAAATCGGTCCCACTGAGTTTGTGTAATCGGTCCTACCGAGATAACGTTATGCCCTAACCCTAACCGAATCGGTCCCACCGAGTTGCATTTCGGTCCCACCGAAAACCCTAATGGTCACATTATTTGCAAAATCGGTCTGACCGAGTTTAACTATTCGATCCCACCGAGTTTGGTAAATTGTGTGTAACGGTTAGATTTTGTGTGGAGGCTATTCGGTCCCACCGAGTTTGGTAAATTGTGTGTAATTGTGTGTAACGGTCCCACCGAGGTGACACGTGTTTTCTCTGCGATGAACTCGGTTCAACTGATTTATTGTTTTCGGTCCAACCGAATCCTTTCGGTGCAACCGAAGCCTACAACTTGGTGCCACCGATTTCATAACAGGAAAAACACGTTGCCACATATTCTGTGTTTCGTCTGTTCCAGCTCCACTCAATGAATCTTGTCCTCTACAAGCACCACATTTTTATCATTGCTTTAAGTTGTGACTCAAGGATCAAACCCATTCACGAAAAATTCCAGAGGGGGAGAGAGAGATTACATCTTTATCAAGCCCTTCTTGGAAATTGATGTCAAAGGGGGAGAGAGAGATCACATCAAAGCTTATCATTTAGAGAGAGAGATCACATCAGAAGGAGAGAGAGATCCTTCAGGGGGAGAGAGAGATCTCCAGGGGGAGAGAGAGATCTCCAGGGGGAGAACATACTAATAGAAAGTATTTCTCAAGGATCCTAGATGCTTTGTGTTCAAGAGGAGAGATGTCCACATGTCTTCTTGAGGGGAGAGACATGTTCATATGATCTGTTGTGCTAAATTTTGCATTAGCATACATTAGCTCTGAATTTTAGTTCTGATCATCATTCATATATTTTAGCTCTGTTTTCTTTCAGCTCTGATTTTTTGTTCCCTATTTTCTCCTAGTATCCCATGTTAGATTCAGGGGGAGCAAGACATCTAAGGGAAAGAGATCATTTAAATTCATTACATATCTTTACTCTTGGGGATATGTCTAATCCAATGTGGTACTTAGTACTCATTCTCTACATGTCATCCCAGTCTTGGTATTCTTGTGGTTTCTTCTGTTTGCTCTGGCTAGTAGATGTATCTGTGTTATATAACCTTGTTTACGCAGGTTCGTTCCATCCTAAGCCAACTCAAGACCACAAGGTAAGTATATGCATCACAATCATGTGTATGAGGAATTCTTGCTGATGTACATACTGTTTGCAAGAAGGACTCATGGGCATGAAGGTCTTCTCTTTAATACTTTTTGCTCTGATGCATATAGCCAAGATACATGTAACACATTGCCTGCTCTATCATGGTTATGCTATCACATGCTCCTATATTTCATATTCACATGATTGCATACATGTAGGGGGAGCCTATGCTTGTTACATGTCTTTCCAAAGCTTTACTTGCTATTCTTTATATCTTTATCTAAAGCTTTGATGTATGTTGCCATCAATTACCAAAAAGGGGGAGATTGAAAGCACAAGTGCTCCCTAGGCGGTTTTGGTAATTAATGACAACATATCTCTTGTTGGACTAACACTTTTATCTAGTATGTTTCAGATAAGTTCAGCATTGGAGTGGCATGGACTAAAGGATGTGGGAACTCCTGCAAGATGCTAAGGACAAAGGATTGGCTCAAGCTTCAAGCTCAAGACTCTTCATTTTCCATTTTAGTGATCCAAGATCACATTGAGTCTATAGGAAAAGCCAATACTATCAAGGAGGGATGAGGTGTTTCTTAATGACCCTTTTGCTTCATGTGCTTAGTGATATGCTCCAAAACCCTCAACTACTTTCCCACATCCACAAATGACCTAAACTTAAAGCCAAAATCGGTCACACCGATTCTTTCTATCCGGCGCCACCGAGTTTGGATGTCTTAGCCACTGCCACAAACCCTAGGCAAATCGGTCTCACTGATAGGGATCTCGGTCTCACCGAGATGGGATTCTAATCTCTCTGTGTATGTCCATTATCAAAATCGGTCTCACCGAGTTTGAGCAATCGGTACTACCGAGATTACAATGCAAACTCTCTGGTTAACTTATTATCAAAATCGGTCCCACCGAGTTTGATAATCAGTCAAACCGAGTTTGCTGACCAACTCTCTGAAAGCTTATTACCAAAATCGGTCCCACCGAGTTTGTGTGTCAGTCCTACCGAGATTACGTTATGCCTAACCCTAACCAAATCGGTCCCACCGAGTTGCATTTCATTCCACCAAAACCCTAACGATCACATTATTTGCAAAATAGGTCCGACCGAGTTTAACTATTCGGTCCCACCGAGTTTGGTAAATTGTGTGTAACGGTTAGATTTTGTGTGGAGGCTATATATACCCTCCACCTCCTCTTCATTCGTGGAGAGAGCCATCGGTGAACCTACACTTGAGCATCCTATTTCGAGAGAGAACTACCTACTCATGTGTTGAGGCCAAGATATTCCATTCCTACCATATGAATCTTAATCTCTAGCCTTCCCCAAGTTGCTTTCCACTCAAACCCTCTTTCCACCAGATCCAAATCCTATGAGAGAGAGTTGAGTGTTGGGGAGACTATCATTTGAAGCACAAGAGGAAGGAGTTCATCATCAACACACCATTTGTTACTTCTTGGAGAGTGGTGTCTCCTAGATTGGCTAGGTGTCACTTGGGAGCCTCCGACAAGATTGTGGAGTTGAACCAAGGAGTTTGTAAGGGCAAGGAGATCGCCTACTTCGTGAAGATCTACCGCTAGTGAGGCAAGTCCTTCGTGGGCGACGGCCATGGTGGGATAGACAAGGTTGCTTCTTCGTGGACCCTTCGTGGGTGGAGCCCTCCGTGGACTTGCGCAACCGTTAACCTTCGCGGGTTGAAGTCTCCACCAACATGGAAGTACGATAGCACCACCTATCAGAACCACGCCAAAAACATCTGTGTCTTCAAATTGCGTTTGAATCCTCCAATCCCTTCACTTTACATTCTTGCAAGTTTCATGCTTTATTTTCCGCTGCTCATATACTCTTGCATGCTTGCTTGCAATATGTTGTGAATGTTAATCTTGTCCCTAAACTCCACTCAAACTTCAAAGAAACTTAAAAACTGCAACTTTGGTACTTAGTGTCTAATCACCCCCCTCTAGACACCTCTTCTCAAGGTCCTACAAGTGGTATCAGAGCATTGGTCTCCATTGCTTTGGTTTAATCACCATTGGAGGAAGATGGATGAGTCTACTTTGGGAAGTCTTAGTCATAGAGTGCCTATTCTTGATGGAGAGTATTTTCGTGCGTGGAAAAATGAGATGCTTGTTATTTTCAATAAATATCATTTTAACAAGTACATTGCTAGTCCTTGTGCACCTTGTGTTGATCCTATGCATCCTACCCTTGATGAAGCTATTGACATGACTAGGAATCTTAGAACTGTTAATCTTATCACTAGAGGCTTGCCTAGAAACTTGATTAGAATCTTGCCTACTTTTGAGTGTGCCTACACTATATGGAAATTCCTTGAGGAACGATTTCCTGATTATTCTTTGAAAAATCTTGATGAAATTCTCTATAAGTCTATTGCTTTGAGCAAAATGAATACTAGTGATCCTATGTTTGCTGATCGTCTATTTGAGCTTACAAACCTTATGCGTGCCAAAGGAAATGTTGGTATTACTAGTGACATTATTTCCGAAGCTATAAGAATTCATAAGCAAGATATGTGCCAAACTCATTCTAATGAATCACCCTCTCTAGGATTTGATCCACCACATGACGATGTTGAACATGGATACTATGATGAGGATGATGATAGTGACTTCGATCTTGATGATGCAATGAGACATTTTGGTCTTATGGCAAATCTTCGGGGATATATGTCAGGAGGAAAGGAATGGGTTCTTGATAGTGGATGTACCGATCACATGACCAGAGATAAAGACATGTTTCGTGAGCTTGCTGAAAATGATGGTCCTCGAAAGTTTGTCACCTTCGGTGACAACTCAAAGGGTAAGGTGGTTGGCCTCGGTAAGGTGGCCATCTCACATGATAGCTCCATACAAAATATCATGCTCGTTGAATCTCTTGGCTACAACTTACTTTCAGTATCTAGACTTGCTGATTTCGGTTTCAATGTTCTATTTACTGAAGTAGACTGCCAAGTGTTTCGTCGAGATAATCATAAAATGGTCTTTTGGTGTGCGTGAGGTGATCTATACATTGTTGATTTCACTAAAAGGCTCAACCTAAAACTTGCTTCATTGCTAAATCCTCAAAAGGCTGGTTATGGCATAGACGATTAGGTCATGTTGGTATCTAAACCTTGACAAGCTTATTAAAGGAAATCATATCCTTGGAGTTAATGATGTCATATTTGATAAGGATAGACTTTGCAGTGCTTGTCAATCAGGTAAACAGGTTGGAGGAAGGCATCCCGTGAAGAACATCATGACCACGAAGAGGCTACTCGAGCTACTTCACATGGATCTCTTTGGTCCCAACTCTTACAAGAGTCTCGGTGGAAATTCTTTTGGTCTAGTTATAGTTGATATTTTTCCAGATTTACGTGGGTGTTCTTTCTCGATGATAAATCGCAGGTCCAAAAGATCTTCAAAAACTTCGCTAGGAAGGCCCAAAACCAATTTGAAGTGAAAATCAAGAAGGTTCGCAGCGACAACGGAACGGAGTTCAAGAACGCAAATGTGGACACCTTTCTTGACGAAGAAGGGATTTCACACGAGTTCTCAGCTACGTACACACCTCAACAAAATGGAGTTGTTGAGAGGAAGAACCGGACGCTCATCGAAATGGCGAGAATGATGCTTGATGAGTACAAGACGCCGAAGCACTTTTGGGCTGAAGCGGTTGAGACAGCTTGTCATGCAACAAATCGCTTGTATCTTCACAAGCTACTCGGCAAAACGGCATACGAGCTACTCACCGGTAACAAACCCCAAGTTTGATACTTTCGAGTATTCGGCTCACAGTGCTACATTCTTGATAAGCATCGTCGTTCTAAATTTGCTCCTAAGTCTCATGAAGGTTTCCTACTAGGTTATGGCTCAAATTCTCACACTTACCATGTCTACAACAATTTCACCCGAAAGGTTGAAGAGACGGTAGATGTGAAGTTTGATGAATCTAACGTCTCGCAAGTAGAGCAATTGCCAATTGATGTAGGAGACAAAGATCCTTCGGAAGCAATCCAAGACTTGTCTATTGGCAAGGTCCGTCCAACGGAGGTGAAGGAGAGTACCTCGTCCGTCCAAGTGGAAGCTTCTACTTCACGACAAGGTGAACCAAGAGTTGATACGGAAGCATCCACAAGTGGGACACACCAAGATAAAGAAAACGAGGAAGTGCATCAAGATGAACGTCAACAACCTCCTTCTCCACCACGACAAGAGAACGATAACGCCAACAATGAAGAAGGCCAAGAAGAAGAACAAGATGAAGAAGATGTTCAACGAAGACCCAAGCAAAAGCTTTCACGAATTCGAGCAAGAATTGCTAAAGACCATCCCGTCGAGCAAATCTACAATGATATTCAAACCGGGAGAATCACTCGCTCTAAAACTCGTTTAGCTAACTTTTGTGAAAACTATTCTTTCATCTCTAGCATTGAACCTATGAAGGTCGAAGAAGCATTGGAAGATCCGAATTGGATAAATGCTATGCATGAAGAGCTACACAACTTTGAGAGGAACCAAGTTTGGACATTGGTTGAGAAGCCCGACAACAACCACAACATCATCGGTACCAAATGGGTGTTTCGCAACAAGCAAGATGAAGATGGACAAGTAGTTCGCAACAAAGCACGTCTCGTCGCCCAAGGCTACACACAAGTCGAAGGTATGGACTATGGTGAGACTTACGCCCCCGTTGCTAGACTTGAGTCCATTCGCATCTTACTTGCCTATGCTAATCACCATGATATCACCTTGTACCAAATGGACATTAAAAGTGCTTTTCTAAATGGTGAAATAGAGAAGGAAGTTTATGTTAAACAACCTCCCGGCTTTGTTAATCCTAAGAAACCCAATCATGTTTACAAACTTCACAAAGCTCTTTATGGACTTAAACAAGCTTCTAGAGCATGGTATAAATGCTTGACCAAGTTCCTTATTGAAAAGGGCTTTGAAATTGGGAAAATTGATTCTACTCTTTTTACTAAAAGGGTTAATGGTGAACTCTTTGTGTGCCAAATTTATGTTGATGATATTATATTTGGTTCAACTAACCCTCATTTTAGTGAAAAGTTTGGGAAGCTAATGTCGGAGAAGTTTGAGATGTCTATGATGAGTGAACTCAAATTCTTTCTTGGTTTGCAAATCAAGCAAACTAAGGAAGGTACTTTTGTCTCTCAAACAAAGTACACCAAGGACTTATTCAAGAAGCTCAATATGCAAGAATGCAAAGGTATGACTACACCCATGCCTACTAGTGGACATCTTGACTTAACCAAAGATGGTGAACCGGTTGATCAAAAGGTTTATCGCTCTATGATTGGTTCATTGTTATATCTATGTGCTTCACGTCCCGATATTATGCTAAGTGTGTGTGCATGTGTGCACGATATCAAGCTGCCCCTAAAGAATGTCATCTTAAGGCCGTGAAAAGGATAGTGGGATACTTAATCCATACACCAAATTTTGGCATTTGGTATCCTAAAAGGGCCTCTTCGATCTTGTTGGCTATTCCGACTCGGACTATGCCGGAGACAAGGTTGATACAAAGTCCACTTCGGTACTTGTCAATTTCTTGGTAGATCTCTTGTGTCTTGGTCCTCCAAGAAACAAAACTCAGATATCCTTATCCACCTTGAAGCTGAATATATTGCCGCTGGTTCATGTTGTGCTCAATTACTTTGGATGACCCAAACTCTTAAAGATTATGGGATATATGTGAGACATGTTCCATTGCTTTGTGATAATGAAAGTGCTATCAAGATTGGTCATAATCCTGTGCAACATTCTCGAACTAAGCATATTGAAGTTCGTCATCATTTCATTCGAGATCATGTTGCTAAGGGTGACATTGATCTTAAGCATGTTCGCACCGAAAAGCAATTAGCGGGTATATTCACTAAACCTCTTGATGAGAAAGTGTTTTGCAGGTTAAGAGGAGAATTGAACATCATTGATGCTTCAAACTTGGAGTAGAAACTCCGTTGGATACATGCAAGACATGAGCTTATGACTAATCCTTGATATTTCTCTTAGGATGAAAAACTTATGTCTTGGACATATTTGTATCTTGCATGTTATCTAACCCATGTAGGTACTTGGTTGAATCAATTCCATGAGATTGTAACCTACTCATATCTTGAGCAATCTCTACATCACCAAGTCTCTACACAAGGTGGTTGAAGACAAGGAAGCACGAAACCATTCAAACATATCCTTTGACAAAATCTATGTTGAGTTTCATGATTGTCATTTTTGGATATACAAGTGCTCTTCCTTGCAAGAACTAACCCATGTAGGTAGATGGACTCAAATTCCAAGTGGTGCTCCAAATTCTTGATGAGCTACATCAACCTTGAGCAACCCACGCAAGTTCAACTACATGGACAACACCACCAACCAAGGTATGTTATTCCATCTTAGAGAAGCTTTACTTCGAGTCATGAGTTAAAGCAACTCGACAAGATGTGAATACATCAAGATGCTTAAACGAAAAATGGCAACCCCATTTTGAGCTTAAACGATGAGTATGGCCTATGATCAAGTGATCTCACTTGACTCCTAAGTCAATATACTCTAACATAGGTGAATTTGTCGCCGACCATCTCTAGATGAAGTTCTCCTGTGTTCTTTTCTGAGTTTTTGCATTTGACTCATGCATTTGTGTTTCCCCTTTCAAAAAAAAAAACTTCATCTAGATTTCTTTCTGTTTTCTCTGCATTTTCAGCATCTAATTCCTTGCATATCTTTCAGTTAAATCCTTGCAAATCTTTGTGAGATCTTACTAGTCTAGTGAGCTAAGGTGACACGTGTTTTCTCTGCGATGAACTCGGTTCAACCGATTTGTTGTTTTCGGTCCAACCGAATCCTTTCGGTGCAACCGAAGCCTACAACACGGTGCCACCGATTACATAACAGGAAAAACACGTTGCCACATATTCTGTGTTTCGTCTGTTCTAGCTCCACTCAATGAATCTTGTCCTCTACAAGCATCACATTTTTATCATTGCTTTAAGTTGTGACTCAAGGATCAAACCCATTCACGAAAAAATCCAGAGGGGGAGAGAGAGATTACATCTTTATCAAGCCCTTCTTGGAAATTGATGTCAAAGGGGGAGAGAGAGATCACATCAAAGCTTATCATTTAGAGAGAGAGATCACATCAGAGAAGGAGAGAGAGATCCTTCAGGGGGAGAGAGAGATCTCCAGGGGGAGAGAATACTAATAGAAAGTATTTCTCAAGGATCCCAGATGCATTGTGTTCAAGAGGAGAGATGTCCACATGTCTTCTTGAGGGGAGAGACATGTTCATATGATCTATTGTGCTAAATTTTGCATTAGCATACATTAGCTCTGAATTCTAATTATGATCATCATTCATATCTTTTAGCTCTGTTTTCTTTCAGCTCTAATTTTCTGTTCCCTATCTTCTCCTAGTATCCCATGTTAGATTCAGGGGGAGCAATACATCTAAGGGAAAGAGATCATTTAAATTCATTGCATATCTTTACTCTTGGGGACATGTCTAATCCAATGTGGTACTTAGTACTCACTCTCTACATGTCATCCCAGTCTTGGTATTCTTGTGGTTTCTTCTGTTTGCTCTGGCTAGTAGATGTATCTGTGTTATCTAACCTTGTTTACGCAGGTTCATTCCATCCTAAGCCAACTCAAGACCACAAGGTAAGTATATGCATCACAATCATGTGTATGAGGAATTCTTGCTGATGTACATACTGTTTGCAAGAAGGACTCATGGGCATGAAGGTATTCTCTTTAATACTTTTTGCTCCGATGCATATAGCCAAGATACATGTAACACATTGCCTGCTCTATCATGGTTATGCTATCACATGCTCCTATATTTCATATTCACATGATTGCATACATGTAGGGGGAGCCTACGCTTGTTACATGTCTTTCCAGAGCTTTACTTGCTATTCTTTATATCTTTATCTAAAGCTTTGATGTATGTTGCCATCAATTACCAAAAAGGGGGAGATTGAAAGCACAAGTGCTCCCTAGGTGGTTTTGGTAATTAATGACAACATATCTCTTGTTGGACTAACACTTTTATCTAGTATGTTTCAGATAAGTTCAACATTGGAGTGGCATGGACTAAAGGATGTGGGAACTCCTTCAAGATGCTAAGGACAAAGGATTGGCTCAAGCTTCAAGCTCAAGACTCTTCATTTTCCATTTTAGTGATCCAAGATCACATTGAGTCTATAGGAAAAGCCAATACTATCAAGGAGGGATGAGGTGTTGCTTAATGAGCCTTTTGCTTCATGTGCTTAGTGATATGCTCCAAAACCCTCAACTACTTTCCCACATCCACAAATGACCTAAACTTAAAGCCAAAATCGGTCACACCGATTCTTTCTATCCGGCGCCACCGAGTTTGGATGTCTTAGCCACTGCCACAAACCCTAGGCAAATCGGCCTCACCGATAGGGATCTCGGTTTCACCGAGATGGGATTGTAATCTCTCTGTGTATGTCCATTATCAAAATCGGTCTCATCGAGTTTGAGCAATCGGTACTACCGAGATTACAATGCAAACTCTCTGGTTAACTTATTATCAAAATCGGTCCCACCGAGTTTGATAATCGGTCAAACCGAGTTTGCCTGACCAACTCTCTGGAAAGCTTATTACCAAAATCGGTCCCACCGAGTTTGTGTAATCGGTCCTACCGAGATTACGTTATGCCCTAACCCTAACCGAATCGGTCCCAGCGAGTTGCATTTCGGTTCCGCCGAAAACCCTAACGGTCACATTATTTGCAAAATCGGTCTGACCGAGTTTAACTATTCGGTCCCATCGAGTTTGGTAAATTGTGTGTAACGGTTAGATTTTGTGTGGAGGCTATATATACCCCTCCACCTCCTCTTCATTCGTGGAGAGAGCCATCAGAATGAACCTACACTTCCAGCATCCTATTTCTGAGAGAGAACTACCTACTCATGTGTTGAGGCCAAGATATTCCATTCCTACCATATGAATCTTGATCTCTAGCCTTCCCCAAGTTGCTTTCCACTCAAACCCTCTTTCCACCAGATCCAAATCCTATGAGAGTGTCACGCCCAATATGCGACCCTATCCAAAAGGAACTCGACGGTCCCACCAAGGATAGACCCGCATATTGGAACGCTTTTGCAAGGTGGATATCATTACATCAACATTACATAATAGTGGGATACATCCAAAAGGCACAAAAGCCACAAGAATACATCAACATCATATACAAGATCAACATCCGACTACGGATGAAACATAACCAGAAGCTCAAACGACATCCACCCTGCTAGCCCAGGCTGCCGACCTGGAACCTATCCCCTGATCGAAGAAGAAGCAGAAGAACTCCAAACAAGCAAACATCGCTCTCGCATCATGATCATCGCAAACCTGTACCTGCAACTGGTGGTGTAGTAATCTGTGAGCCACGAGGACTCAGCAATCCATTACCATGGGTATCAAGACTAGCAAATCTTAAAGGGAAAGGAAGGGGTAAAGTGGTGAGGTTGCAGCAGCGGCTAAGCATATATGGTGGCTAACATACGCAAATGAGAGCGAGAAGAGAAACAAAGGAATGGTCGTCATCTAGTAATGATCAAGAAGTGATCCTGAACTCCTACTTACGTCAGACATAACCCAGAAACCGTGTTCTCCTCTCGATCAACCCGAAAAGAGACACTCACGCGTTCGCACGGTTGGTGTATTTTAGAAGAGTTTGCTTCAAGTTTACTACAACCGGATATTAACAAATTCCCATCGCCACATAACCGCGGGCACGGCTCTCGAAAGTTTATACCTGCGGGGGTGTCCCAACTTAGCCCATGATAAGCTCTCGCGATCAACGAAGGACATTCCTTCTCCCGGAAGACCCGATCAGTCTCGGAATCCGGCTACAAGACAATTCGACAGCAATAAAACAAGACCAGCAAGACCTCCGGCGTGCCGACATCCCGATAGTAGCCACAGATCTCGTCTCGAGCCACGACCGGATGAGCAAGATGCGTCTGACGGCAACCGACGATACCCCAATTTGCCTAGGGGCGGCACCGCAAGTGGCTCTAGTTTGGACCAACACTTAGACAAGCATTGGCCCGGGGGGGCTAAAATGAAGATGACCCTTGAGAGCGCGACTCCCAAGGGAAAAAGGGTAGGTGAGGCAAATGGTAAAACCAATGTTGGGCCTTCTTTGGAGGAGTCTTATTCAAAGCGAACTGTCAAGGGGGTCCCATAAATCACCCGACCGCGTTAGGGACGCAAAATCCGGGAACATAATACCGATATGGCGGAAACTAGGGCGGCAAGAGTGGAACAAAACACCAGGCATAAGGCCGAGCCTTCCACCCTTTACCAAGTATATAGATGCATTAATTAAACAATAGATATTGTGATATCCCAACAAGTAAACATGTTCCAGCAAGGAACAACATCTCCATGTTCCAACAAGGAACAAACTTCATCTTCACCTGCAACTAACAACGCTATAAGAGGGGCTGAGCAAAGCGGTAACATAGCCAAACAACGGTTTGCTAGGAAGGGTGCAAAAGGTTAGAGGCTGACATGGCAATTTGGGAGGCTTGAGGAACAAGTGATAGGTAGCGCAGCATAGCGATAGAACGAAACAACTAGCATAGCAATGATAGTAGTGAGATCCAGGGTAGCGGTCATCTTGCCTGAAATCCCGCAAGGAAGAAGAACGAATCCATGAAGAAGACGAGCAGATGAAGCCGAACCAAGCGTGAGCGAGCGAATCCTCACGATCATAGCGAAACAGAACTAACAAGAAGAAGCACACAACATAGTAAACACACCACACATGAACAAGGCATGATGCACAAACAAGCATGATGCATGACAAGACTACATGAAGCTACTCATGGCAAGGGATGATGCATACAAGAGCAACACAACAAGACAAGTTTAAATGAGGCCGGGAACAACATATAACAATTCCGGTAAGTCCTCATATGCAAATTTCGAAATTGGTCCAGATCTGAATAAACCTTATGTTCAAGTTGTTAAACAGCAAGTTAAGATGCACCACGATGATCTACACGAAATTCTAGTCAAGTTACATATAAATTTCATTAGATTCGGAGCTACGGCCTAGAAGATATGAGCAAAACAAGATAAACATGGCATTGATGCAAAATGCATACAAACATCAAGCAAACACCTCAAAACAAGGATGTAACATGATAATATGAAGCTACATGCAAAAACAAGCAAGTTTCATATAGAGCACACTCAAAACGGAGCAACGGTTCAACACATACACCCTATACAAGTCATGACAACAAACTGTCCAAAACAGCAACTAGGCATATTGCAAGCATCAAAACACTATGCTACAGCATCTCAACGTAAGAACAAAAGGCATGGGCACGATGTAAAGGTAAAGCATGACAAAACATGAACACTGAGCTATCTCCAGAAATCACTAGAACATGCTCAAAAGGACATGGCAAGATTGCAAATAATAACAGTTTCAGACTTAGCAGAAAATAACATCAGGTTAACAAGTTTAGAGCTATGAAACAACATGTTACATGAACTTAACATGGAAAACAAAGGTATGGCATGAATATACTAAATTCATATATCAAATGTCCTTTAGTGACCATGAGCCACAAAGGATCAGAAAATATGATGGCACCAATGTAAACATGGCAAGTTATATTACAGATTCATACATGGCAGGAACAACAATAAGTAGGCATGTAGGTGAGCTTGAACCACTCACTACAGAGCAATAAATGGCATGGCAAGGCAACTCACAGTAAGAAAACATGGCATAGAAGCAATACATGGCAAGAACAACATCATAGCATAAACGGATCAACTACAACAACCTTGGCAAAATTGAATAACATGTAAACAACCTACCAGGAAACATTTTATAGCAAAAGTAGAGCTCGATTGACTCAAGCTATGGCACTCCACAATTGCAAACAAGGGCATGGATGGATAGACAATAACCATATGTTCAAAACATCCTTACTGAAGTATCTCAAAATAAGCATGGATCTCTCGGTAGCATCAAGTTTACATGGCATAAAAATATCAGCAGAACAGGGGCTGAAATCAGCAACATCATGAAGCCTAGTTTGCATGCTTGTGCTAGTCACCACAGAGATCACAAAAATACATGGCATAACCCCTGTAAAGATGGAATGGCGTATTACAAAACACATATAGGACTCAAGTTCATAGGATGCACACATCAATCATGGCAAAAATGACAAAAGTGCATGTTCTGATAAGAATCTGAAACTAACATCACATAGCCCTCTTCTAACAGCATTTCGGGCATCAAGATGAGCCCAAATGTAAATGATGCAATGGAATGAAATGATGTACTCGTCGAGACGAACAATTTTACATATTATACGCATGAAACGGAGCAATATGCAGAGAGTTATGGCATGATGAACATGGCAACATAATGCAAAAATATCTGGGACTTGGGCGTTTTCAAAGGGGGGGGGGGGAAGTCAACCTCGTATGAATCCGGATCGGGGAACGGGCACGGACGACGAGGATCGCCGGAGAGGAGGGGGCCGGCGAGGGGGGCGGTGGATCCGGCCTCTCCACGGCCGGATCTGGCCGGGGCGGCACGGGGCACCGGAGGACGGGCGGCGGAGGCGCGAACGCTGCCAGCGAAGGGCGGCCGAGCGGGAGGGGCACGCGCCGGCGTGGCACGGGCGGGCGGCGGCTCCGTCGCCGGAGAACGGGCGCGCCGGCGAGGGCGGCGGCGGGCGGCGCGGGCCGCTGGGACGGCAGCGGCCCGATCTGCCCGGGCGGGCCGATCCGGCTCCTCGACAGCGGCGGCGCGCGCAGAGGAGGACGGCGGCGGGGACATGTTGCGGCGCGCGATTCGCTGCGGCGGGCGGCGGGGAGGATTAGGCTAGGGTTCGGACCCGAAATTTCGGAGGGAGAGGCATATTTATAGATAGAGGGAGCTAGGAGAGTCCAAATGAAGAGCGGTTTTCGGCCACGCGATCGTGATCGAACGACCGAGAGCATGGAGGGTAGTTAGATGGGTTTTGGGCCACTTTGGAAGGGGTGTTGGGCTTCAACAAAATAGGCTTTTACGGTTACCCGGTTAACCGTTGGAGTATCAAACGACCTCCGAATGACACGAAACTTGACAGGCGGTCTACCGGTGCTATACCAAGGCCGCTTGGCAAACCTCGGTCCATTCCGAGACCGTTTAACACCCGCACATGAAAAGAGGTAAAAGGGGGCGCCAGGAGACATAGGAGTGCCGGATTGCAAAACGGACAACGGGGAAAATGCTCGGATGCATGAGACAAACACGTATGCCAATGCGATGCACATGATGACATGAAATGAAATGCATATGATGACATGACAAAGTGCGACACGCAAGCACATGACATGGCAACGACGACGAATAACTGGAAGACACCTGGCGCATCGAATCCGGGGCGTTACAGAGAGAGAGTTGAGTGTTGGGGAGACTATCATTTGAAGCACAAGAGCAAGGAGTTCATCACCAACACACCATTTGTTACTTCTTGAAGAGTGGTGTCTCCTAGATTGGATAGGTGTCACTTGGGAGCCTCCGACAAGATTGTGGAGTTGAACCAAGGAGTTTGTAAGGGCAAGGAGATCGCCTACTTCGTGAAGATCTACCGCTAGTGAGGCAAGTCCTTCGTGGGCGACGGCCATGGTGGGATAGACAAGGTTGCTTCTTCGTGGACCCTTCGTGGGTGGAGCCCTCCGTGGACTTGCGCAACCATTACCCTTCTGGGTTGAAGTCTCCACCAACGTGGAAGTACGATAGCACCACCTATCGGAACCACGCCAAAAACATCTGTGTCTTCAAATTGCGTTTGAATCCTCCAATCCCTTCCCTTTACATTGTTGCAAGTTGCATGCTTTATTTTCCGCTGCTCATATACTCTTGGCATGCTTGCTTGCAATATGTTGTGAATGTTAATCTTGTCCCTAAACTCCACTCAAACTTCAAAGAAACTTAAAAACTGCAACTTTGGTACTTAGTGTCTAATCACCCCCCCTCTAGACACCTCTTCTCAAGGTCCTACAACATGTCATGCTCGATGGACATATCATACTCACCACAAGTTTGCACCCCATGCATGGATTGACTCACATTATGCTTGTCTTTTTGCATCTATTTCCATGTCATCCATGATATATGAGCTTTTGCATTTTCTTAGCAAATTTGTTGTGATCTTTCTTGATGACATATTCATACATCATGATCATATTGCCTATCATCAATTGCATGATAACTTAATCATATTGAGCATCCATTACCATATTCATGCTATTGATGAACCGTCTCTCTATGACATCATTTTGCACAATGGTAGAATTTGTCACTTTGTGCACCATGCTTTTGTTCCCATGAATACTTTGCATCTCCTTCTAGATCATCTCGATAAGCTTCATGTGCTTTGTCATGAAAAATCTTGCCGCACGGACTCATTCTTACATGATGGACACTTTGTGTGCGCTAACCATTGTATTTCCGAGTGTTGCTTGTGCTTGCTCTTTTTGCATATCTATCACTCCGGCGACACCTTGGACTACTTGGATTGCGCCATGTCTTCAACTTCGTCCAACTACAAGTCCATCTACGACAACCGTTTCCATGGTGATGAGGATCACGATCCGAGGTCGGATCTTTCCCAAGGGGGGGAGATGATGCGGAGCATCCCACGTTCATCCCCATGTACACTCCCACTACTCTCCAAGCCCCAAGTGGACATATGACGAGACCTCGAACAAACACCATTGGACACAAGGTGAAC
The DNA here is from genome assembly GCA_021605205.1 of Aegilops longissima. Taxonomy (NCBI): domain Eukaryota; kingdom Viridiplantae; phylum Streptophyta; class Magnoliopsida; order Poales; family Poaceae; genus Aegilops; species Aegilops longissima. Next base: position 287,395,681 of record CM038676.1, read on the forward strand.
TCGCTCCTCTCCGAACCTTCACTTCCCACATGTGAGACATGGTTACTACCTCAAATATATGTGCTATGTATGACCAGGAACAAGGAGGAAGACCATGGACAAGACGGTGAGGACACCAAGTACAAGGACCAAGAGAAGAAGCTGCCCGAAGCTACAGCGGCCGGACGTCCGACCAGGACCGGACGTCCGATGACTCCCAGGCTCCGGACGACCGGGCCCCTCGGGACGACCGTGCCAACAACCACCGAACCGAATCTGCGGACATCTGACGAACTCCGGACGTCCGGGACCCCGCGAGCCTCCGGACGACCGTGCCAGCGACCACCGAACCGAATCGCCGGACGTCCAGAGCAAGTGCCGGACGACCGGACCCTCGCGAGCCACGGGACGTCCAAGACCGTCGGACGACCGGCGCTGTCTTGCTGCCATGTGTTGGGCCCCAGCCCATGTACCCCTTCACTTACCCCTTCGTGGCCCTAGACTATATATACTCCTCCACCTCCTTCTAGTTAGGGTTAGCGTTGATTTAGCTCATTGTTAGATAGAGCTTCGCTCACCCATATCGGATCTCCTCCTCATGAGAGACCGCGGCCTCTTCAGAGAAGATCCACCATGGATTCAAGACCCCTTTACGGGAAGATCCCTCGTGGATTCAAGACCTCCTCTCGGAGATGAGCTACCGCCACTTGTATCGTCCGTTGTTGACTTTGGATCATGTATCTCCCTTTGTGTTCATCGATCTAGCACATGTGTGATTGATCTTGTCGGTTTGAGTGATTCTCTTGTGTTTTCCCCGTGATTTCCCTCGTGCTCTTCCGCTCGTTCTTCGTGTTCCTCGTAGGGATCCTCTCCAAACGTGAAAGATCGTCCACATAGGGTTCCGCCCTATATCACCTCGACGAAGGTAAGGAGTCAGGTATGACACCTAAGTTTGATTGTGTTAAATCTTTTATGGATACAGATATTTTTTGTAAGTTTAGCACTAAATATGGACTTGACTCTGAGATAGTAGCACTTCTTTCTGTGAATCTTTTGCTACTTATGTTGATCTCCCTAAGGAGAAGTGGTTTAAATATCATCCTCCCATAGAAGTAAAAGTAGCTGCACCTATTATAGTTGAAGAAAAGACTATCACTTATAATGATCCTATTGTTCCTACTTCTTATGTTGAAAAACCACCTTTCCCTGTTAGAATAAAGGATCATGCTAAAGCTTCAACTGTTGTTCGTAAAAGCAATATCAGAACTTATACACCTTCTGAGCAAGTTAAAGTAGAACCTAATATTGCTATTGTTAAAGATCTCTTGTCTGATAATATTGATGGGCATGTTATTCAGTTCGATGGTGAAACTGCTAGAATTGCTAAACCGTGTGATAAAGATAAACATAGACCTGTGGTAGGCGTGCCTGTTATTTCCGTTAAAATAGGAGATCATTGTTATCATGGCTTATGTGATATGGGTGCTAGTGCTAGTGTTATACCGCATACTTTATACGAAGAAATTAAGAATGAAATTGCACCTGCTGAGTTAGAAGGTATTGATGTCACGGTTAAGCTTGCTAGTAGAGATACTATTTTACCAATTGGGATTGTTAGAGATGTTGAAGTATTGTGTGGGAAAACTAAATATCCTGCTGATTTTCTTGTTCTCACTTCTCCACAAGATAGCTTTTGTCCCATTATATTTGGTAGACCCTTCTTGAATACTGTTAATGCTAAGATAGATTGCGAAAAGAATGTTGTTACTATTGGCTTGGATGATATGGTTCATGAGTTTAATTTCTCTAAATTTAGTAAACAACATCGCGAGGAAGAATTGCCTAGTAAGGATGATATTATTGGTCTTGCTTCTATTGCTGTACCTCCTAGTGATCCTTCAGAACACTATTTGCTAGACCATGAAAATGATATGTTCATGAATGAAAGAAGGGAAATAGATGAAGTATTCTTTAAACAGGAACATATTCTGCAACACAATTTGCCTGTTGAAATTTTAGGGGATCCCCCTCCACCCAAGGGTGATCCCGTGTTTGAACTTAAACCTTTGCCTGATAATCTTAAATATGCTTATCTTGATGAAAAGAAGATATATCCTCTTATTATTAGTGCTAACCTTTCAGAGCATGAAGAAGAAAGATTATTGAAAACTCTGAGGAAGCACCGTGCTGCTATTGGATATACTCTTGATGATCTTAAGGGCATTAGTCCCACTCTATGTCAACATAAAATAAATTTGGAAGCAGATGCCAAACCAGTTCGTGATACTCAACGACGTCTGAATCCTAAAATGAAGGAAGTGGTAAGAAAAGAAATACTCAAGCTTCTGGAGGCAGGTATAATTTATCCCGTTGCTGATAGTTAGTGGGTAAGTCCTGTTCATTGTGTCCCTAAGAAAGGAGGTATTACTGTTGTTCCTAATGATAAAGATGAATTGATTCCACAAAGAATTATCACAGGTTATAGGATGGTAATTGATTTCCGCAAATTAAATAAAGCTACTAAGAAAGATCATTACCCCTTACCTTTTATTGATCAAATGCTAGAAAGATTATGCAAACATACACACTATTGCTTTCTAGATGGTTATTCGGTTTCTCTCAAATACAGTGTCGGCTAAAGATCAATCAAAGACTACTTTTACATGCCCTTTTGGTACTTTTGCTTATAGACGTATGCCTTTTGGTTTATGTAATGCACCTGCTACCTTTCAAAGATGCATGATGGCTATATTCTCTAAATTTTGTGAAAAGATTTGTGAGGTTTTCATGGATGACTTTTCCGTCTATGGTTCCTCTTTTGATTATTGCTTGAGCAATCTTGATCAGGTTTTGCAGAGATGTGAAGAAACTAATCTTGTATTGAATTGGGAAAAGTGCCACTTTATGGTTAACGAAGGTATTGTTTTGGGGCACAAAGTTTCCGAAAGAGGTATTGAAGTTGATAAAGCCAAAGTTGATGCTACTGAAAAGATAACATGTCCCAAGGACATCAAAGGTATAAGAAGTTTCCTTGGTCATGCCGGATTTTACAGGAGGTTCATTAAGGATTTCTCAAAAATTTCTCGGCCTCTGACTAATTTATTGCAAAAAGATATACCATTTGTATTTGATGATGATTGTGTAGAAGCATTTGAAATACTTAAGAAAGCATTAGTCTCTGCACCTGTTGTTCAGCCACCTGATTGGAATTTACCCTTTGAAATTATGTGTGATGCTAGTGATTATGCTGTAGGTACTGTTCTTGGGCAAAGAGTTGATAGGAAATTAAATGTTATCCATTATGCTAGTAAGACTCTAGACAATGCTCAAAGAAATTATGCTACTACTGAAAAAGAGCTTTTGGCAGTTGTATTTGCTTGTGATAAGTTCAGACCTTATATTGTTGATTCTAAAGTAACTATTCACACTGATCATGCTGCTATTAAACATCTTATGGAAAAGAAAGATGCTAAACCTAGACTTATTAGATGGGTTCTCCTGCTACAAGAATTTGATTTGCATATCGTTGATACAAAAGGAGCTGAGAACCCCATTGCAGACAACTTGTCTAGGTTAGAGATTGTTCTTGATGACCCACTACCTATTAATGATAGCTTCCCTGATGAACAATTAAATGTTATAAGTACTTCTCGTAGTACTCCTTGGTATGCTGATTATGCTAACTATATTGTTGCTAAGTTTATACCACCTAGTTTCACATACCAACAAAAGAAAAAGTTCTTCTATGATTTGAGGCATTACTTTTGGGATGACCCACATCTTTATAAAGAAGGAGTAGATGGTGTTATTAGACGTTGTGTACCTGAGCATGAACAGGAACAGATCCTACGCAAGTGTCATTCCGAGGCTTATGGAGGACACCACGCGGGAGATATAACTGCACATAAGGTATTGCAATCCGGTTTTTATTGGCCTACTCTCTTCAAGGATGCCCGTAAGTTTGTCTTGTCTTGTGATGAATGCCAAAGAATTGGTAATATTAGTAGACGTCAAGGAATGCCTATGAATTATTCACTTGTTATTGAACCATTTGATGTTTGGGGCTTTGATTATATGAGACCTTTTCCTGCCTCTAATGGATACACACATATTCTAGTTGCTGTTGATTACGTTACTAAGTGGGTAGAAGCTATTCCAACTAGTAGTGCTGATCATAACACTTCTACTAAGATGCTTAAGGAAGTTATTTTTCTGAGGTTTGGAGTCCCTAGATATTTAATGACTGATGGTGGTTCACATTTTATTCATGGTGCTTTCCGTAAAATGCTTGCTAAATATGATGTTAATCATAGAAATGCATCTCCTTATCACCCACAATCTAGTGGTCAAGTAGAACTGAGCAATAGAGAGCTCAAATTAATTTTGCAAAAGACTGTTAATAGGTCTAGAAAGAATTGGTCCAAGAAACTTGATGATGCATTATGGGCTTATAGAACTGCATATAAAAATCCTATGGGTATGTCTCCATATAAAATGGTTTATGGAAAAGCATGTCACTTACCTCTCGAACTAGAACATAAGGCATATTGGGCTATTAAAGAGCTCAACTATGATTTCAAACTTGCCGGTGAAAAGAGGTTATTTGATATTAGCTCACTTGATGAATGGAGAAACCAAGCTTATGAAAATGCCAAGTTGTTTAAAGAAAAGGTTAAAAGATGGCATGACAAAAGGATACAAAAGCATGAGTTTAATGTAGGTGATTATGTATTGCTATACAACTCTTGTTTAAGATTTTTTGCAGGAAAACTTCTCTCTAAATGGGAAGGCCCTTATGTTATCGAAGAGGTCTATCGTTCCGGTGCCATAAAGATCAACAATTTCGAAAGCACAAATCCGAAGGTGGTAAACAGTCAAAGGATTAAACATTACATCTCAGGTAATCCCATAAATGTTGAAACCAATATTATTGAAATCGTAACCCCGTAGGAATACATAAGGGACACTTTCCAGAATGTTTCAGACTCCGAAAAGGAATAGGTATGTGATACAGTAAGTAAACCGACTTCAAAACAATTTTTAAGGCAATATTTCCCCGTTTTGGAATATTTAGAAAAATAGAAAATAAGTAGCAGTCCGGGAAGGACACGAGGGCCCCACGAGGGTGGTGGGCGCGCCCTACCCCCTGGGCGCGCCCCCCTACCTCGTGAGCATCTCGTGTGCCCTCCGGACTCCGTTTTCTTGCACAATACATATTTTGGTCGGTAAAAATTCATTATATAACCTCCTGAAGGTTTTGACTCCCGTATCACGCAAATATCCTTTGTTTTTGTTTCGAGCTGTGCTGCTGCAGATTAGAGCAGGATGTCTTCTCAAGAGTCAATCCGGGAGAGCCGGGTATCTAACCCGGCACCGGAACCAAGGGCAAACAGCAACACTAACCACTTTGGGCCAGCAACGGAGGAGGAGATGGAGGCTGACTTGATGAGGGTAGATGCCATGGAGGATCAAGAAGTCACCTCTCGCTTTCGAGCCGGGTTCACGATGGGGGAACTACAGAGCTCAGCTATTCCAAACTCGGTTATCCCTTCCAATGTTAGATTTCTTTCTTATGAAAATATGAGGAGGAGTGTCTCTTGTTCTCCCGCAGCTATGCAACACCCTTTGATGCAAGGAGCTTTAGCCGTCACAGGGAAGCTCCGTAAGGAAATAATGGACCTCAAGCAGCAAGTAAATAAGCTCGAGGAGGAGAACCGTGTCCTGAAGGGAATCATCGCCAATAATATTACACCAATAATGAAGAAGGAGACATAATCGCATGGGTATGGGCACTCCCCTTGGCAACTGCCAAGCTTGGGGGAGGTGCCCCGGTATCGTATCACAATCACAACTCCTACCTTTACCGTTTTTCTTAGTTCGATCCTATTAGTAGTATCTTGATCTAGTAGAATAAAGTTTATGGCATGATCTAGTTTTGAGTTTTGCTTTTTGATCTCTCTTTGTAATCGAGTCCGTGAGCTATATAATAAAGATTAGTGTTGAGTTAAGGTCTTGATTATTTTGCCATGATCTTGGGTGAATAAAAGAAAAGAAGAAAAAGAATAACAAGAAACAAAAAGTTCATATTGATCTTATTGAGAGTAATGGCTTCACATATAAAGAGTATGATGATTGAAAGTTGTTGGGAGTTGGCAGACATAGCTTTGGTCATCGTTGCAATTAATAGGTAGTAATAAGGAAAGAGAGGTTTTCACATATAGATATATTATCATTGACATCTTTTATAATTGGGAGCACTCATTAAAATATGACATGATAAAGAGTTGATGTTGGACAAGAAAGACAACGTAATGAGTTATGTCTTTCTTATATCTGAGATAAAGTATGTTGTCATGGATCCTCTAACTTATTGAGCTTGCCTTTCCCCCTCATGCTAGCCAAATTCTCAGCACCAAGTAGAGATACTACTTGTGCTTCCAAATACCCTTAAACCAGTTTTGCCATGAGAGTCCACCATATCTACCTATGGATTGAGTAAGATCCTTCAAGTAAGTTGTCATCAGTGCAAAGCAATAAAAATTGCTCTAAATATGTATGATTGATTGGTGTGGGAGAAATAAGCTTTATACGATCTTGTGATGTGAAAGTAATAAAAGCGACGGACTGCATAATAGAGGTTCATATCACAAGGGGCAATATAAAGTGACGTTCTTTCGCATTGAGATTTTATGCATCCAACCATAAAAGTGCATGGCAACCTCTGCTTCCCTCTGCGAAGGGCCTATCCTTTATTATTATCTTCTACCTTATGCAAGAGTCACGGTGATCTTCACCTTTCCTTTTCATTTTATCCTTTGGCAAGTTCAGCATGTTGGAAAGAACATGATATATATATATATATCTAATTGGATGTAGGGGAGCATGAACCATTATTGTTGACATTACCCTTGAGGTAAAAGGTTGTGGGGCAAAATTATAAGTCCCTATCTTTCTCTGTGTCCGACTAAAACCCCATAACCACAAGTATCGCGTGAGTGTTAGCAATTATGAAGGACTAAATGATGGTTGAGTATGTGGACTTGCTTTTTAGCTCTGACATAGACTCTTTTCGATGTTATGATAAATTGCAATTGCTTCAATGACTGAGGTTATTGTTTGTTGGTGCCCAATAAGGTTTCCGATTCATACTTTCGCTTTGTGAGTTGATCATCACTAGAATATAAGTAATCATATGACAAAATCTATATATGTTGCTGTTATGAGAATAATCATGATGCCTTCATGTCCGTATTTTATTTTTTTCGACGCCTCTACCTCTAAACATGAGGACATATTTATTGTTATCGGCTTTTAAGCGAGGACAAGCAAGGTCCAAGCTTGGGGAGTTGATCGTCCATTTGCATCATGCTTTTATATTGATATTTACTGCATTATGGGCTGTTATTTCATTTTATGTCACAATACTTATGGCTATTCTCTCTTATTTTACAAGGTTTACATGAAGAGGAGAATGCGGCAATGGAATTCGGAATGGAAAAGGAGCAAATATTAGAAGCCTATTCTGCAACACCAAAAGTCCTGAAACTCCACGGAATATCTTAAAATAAATAAATAAAATCCTCACCAAAGATGAAGTCCAGGGGCCCACACCTGCTCACGAGGGTGGGGCGCCCGCTCTAGGGCGCCCCCACTACCCGTGGGCCCCACGTGGGTCTCCACGTCCATCTTCGCTATATGAAGTATTTCGATGAGAAAAAAGGAGAAGCAACCTTTCGGGACGAGACTCCGCCGCCACGAGGCGGAACCTTGGTGGAACCAATCTAGAGCTCCGGCAGAGCTGTTCTGCCGGGGATACTTCCCTCCGGGAGGGGGAAATCATCACCATCGTCATCACCAACGCTCCTCTCATCGGGAGAGGGCAACCTCCATCAACATCTTCACCACCACCATCTCATCTCCAAACCCTAGTTCATCTCTTGTATCCAGTTCTTGTCCCAAAGTCCGGGATTGGTGCTAGTAGGTTGCTAGTAGTGTTGATTACTCCTTGTAGTTGATGCTAGTTGGTTGGTGGAATATCATATGTTTAGATCCTTTATGCATATTATTACCCCTCTGATTATGAACATGAATATGCTTTGTGAGTAGTTACGTTTCTTCCTGAGGACAAGGGAGAAGTCTTGCTATTAGTAGTCATGTGAATTTGGTATTCGTTTGATATTTTGATAAGATGTATGTTGTCTAGCCTCTAGTGGTGTTATGTGAACGTCGACTACATAACACTTCACCATTATTTGGGCCTAGAGGAAGGCATTGGGAAGTAATAAGTAGATGATGGGTTGCTAGAGTGACAGAAGCTTAAACCCTAGTTTATGCGTTGCTTCATAAGGGGCTGATTTGGATCCATATGTTTCATGCTATGGTTAGGTTTACCTTAATACTTTTGTTGTAGTTGCGGATGCTTGCAATAGAGGTTAACCATAAGTGGGATGCTTGTTCAAGTAAGAACACCACCCAAGCACCAGTCCACCCACATACCAAATTATCAAAGTACCGAACGCGAATCATATGAACGTGATGAAAACTAGCTTGACGATATTCCCATGTGTCCTCTGGATCCCTTTTCCTATTATAAGAGTTTGTTCCGGCTTGCCCTTTGCTACAAAAAGGATTGGGCCACCTTGCTGCACTTTACTTACTTTTCTTACTTGTTGCTTGTTACAATTTATCTTGTCACAAAACTATCTGTTACCACTTATTTCAGTACTTGCAGAGAATACCTTGCTGAAAACCGCTTATCATTTCCTTCTGCTCCTCGTTGGGTTCGACACTCTTACTTATCGAAAGGACTATGATAGATCCCCTATACTTGTGGGTCATCACACCCTGCGGGTGCGCTGGCACCCCCCGTGAGACTAAGGATTGAGCGATTCAATGAAAGAGAAGAGAAAAAGTGGTTGCCGGAAGATCCGACCAGCGCTCGTGATCGGCCCGAATCTCGGGGGCTACACGTCTTGGTCTGTGGCGCGCTTGCGCGAAACGAAGAGTGGAGTGCTTACTCCGGCTGTCGGCCAAGTCAGTGGTCTGCTTGGCCAACTCTTGGACCTGGGAGTTGAAGGCGGCCGCACGGATGTTGTGGTAATCCTGCAACAAAGACAACAGAAGAAAAGAAAGGGTTAGCACTGGAACTTACCTTTAAGTTCCGAGCCGCTTTTCGGCAGCCGGCCGGAACTCGGTTACTACACCAGTGGAGTGCGCGGCGTGCCCCACGAAGAATTCAAGGAAACTGCAAGAATCAGAGACAAGCAGTCAAGGAACATACTCGGACAGCGGCTCGCGACGCCAGGAACGTCTGCGTGTAGTTCTGGAGGGCAGTGCCTTGGGCCTGAAGTAGAGACTGGACTTCGTGCACAGCCTTGTTCAGGATGCCCGTCCTGCCCCCAGACGTCCACTCTCGTGGAGCGGTGCTGGTGGCCTCCGCCTCTAGGGCCGACGAGCTTGAGGCTTCGATCTCCTGAGGCCGCGGTGCCGAAGTCGCATTCGCCACACGCCGGCGCGTCGGAGTGCGGGCAACGGGGGTCGCCCCCACCACAAGCTCGCCGCCTCCTTGAGGCGTTGGCGGCACGATAGGCCGACTGCCCTGGACCTCGGCAGTCGGCGCTTGCTGAGGCACCTCCATCCTCAATGTGGTGGCGTCGCCCCCTTCCCTCTCCATGACCGGTTACTCGTCGCCGGCTCCTCCAGCCGATGCCTGGATCTCTGGAGCTAGCGGTGCAGAGTGCAGGGGGGACGACTAACTGCGGATCCCGGCCGCGTGCTGCCGCCTTCGCCTGCACCTTGGCGGCCGCGGCCGCCTGGGCCTTGGTCGTGGCGTCCGCCTGGGCCTTGGCCGCAGCGTCGGCTTGGGCCTTGGCCGCCATGTCTGCCTCCTCCTGCGCCGCCTTGGCCGCCTCCCTCTGTCGCTCCACCTCCTCCTGCTCCTCGCGCACCTCCCGCGTGTTCTTCTCCGTTGCCTCCCGGAGGTCGGTGAGTAGGTCTATGCGGCAGGTGTTGGTGGAGCCCTCCGTCCCTTCGATGATGGAGGCGAAGGTCGACCGCTCAAGGGAGAGAGGGGCTCTGTTCAAGTAAAACAAGACGAACTCGGAAGGATTTTGCAAGAAAGACAAAGGAAAACACAAGAAACAACAAGCTCTTACGCGGACACCATCGGCGGCTGCTTCGGGGCCCATGGAACCGGGCCGCCTTCACGGCGGCCTGCTCCCGCCTGGTCGCTGCGGCCGAGCCCTTGGCTTTCTTCGGCCAGTTGCCTTGCAACTGCGAGCCGGCTCGGCGCTTTGGTCCACCGCCTGGTCCAGTCGGCGCTGCTGAGGAGCTCGCCCCCACCCTGTTGACAACCGGCGGTCGCCTCTGCGCGTGATCCTCGTCGTCATCATCTGGCCAGTCCTCGAGACTACTGCTACCTCTTGAGCACTGCGTTGGTTTTCCCTTGAAGAGGAAAGGGTGATGCAGCAAAGTAGCGTAAGTATTTCCCTCAGTTTTTGAGAACCAAGGTATCAATCCAGTAGGAGGCTACGCGCGAGTCCCTCGCACCTACACAAAACAAATAAATCCTCGCAACCAACACGATAAGGGGTTGTCAATCCCTTCACGGTCACTTACGAGAGTGAGATCTGATAGATATGATAGGATAATATTTTTGGTATTTTTGTGATAAAGATGCAAAGTAAAATAAAAGCAAAGTAAAAAGCAAAGGAAATAACTAAGTGTTGGAAGATTAATATGATGAAGATAGACCCGGGGGCCATAGGTTTCACTAGTGGTGAGGGAGTGCTGGATTAGGGGGTGTCCGGATGGCCGGACTATAGCCTTTGGCCGGACTCCTGGACTATGAAGATACAAGATTGAAGACTTCGTCCCGTGTCCGGATGGGACTTTCCTTGGCGTGGAAGGCAAGCTTGGCGATACGGATATGTAGATCTCCTACCATTATAACCGACTCTGTGTAACCCTAACCCTCTTCGGTGCGTATATAAACCGGAGGGTTCAGTCCGTAGGACGAACAACAATCATACCATAGGCTAGCTTCTAGGGTTTAGCCTCTCTGATCTCGCGGTAGATCTACTCTTGTACTACCCATATCATCAATATTAATCAAGCAGGAGTAGGGTTTTACCTCCATCGAGAGGGCTCGAACCTGGGTAAAAACATCGTGTCCCTTGTCTCCTGTTACCATCCGCCTAGACGCACAGTTCGGGACCCCCTACCCGAGATCCGCCAGTTTTGACACCGACAAGTGGCTTCTCTCAAGAGCATAAGTATTTTTACGGTGGGTGAACAAAATTGTTGTTGAGCAATTGACAGAATTGAGCATAGTTATGGAATATCTAGGTAAGATCATGTATACAGGCATCACGTCCGAGACAAGTAGACCGACTCCTGCCTGCATCTACTACTATTACTCCACTCATCAACCGCTATCCAACATGCATCTAGAGTATTAAGTTCATAAAAACAATGTAGCGCTTTAAGCAAGATGATATGATGTAGAGGGATAAATTCATGCAATATGATAAAAAACCCATCTTGTTATCCTCGATGGCAACAATACAATACGTGCCTTGCTGCCCCTCATCACTTTGGGAAAGGACACCGCAAGATTGAACCCAAAGCTAAGCACTTCTCCCATTGCAAGAAAGATCAATCTAGTAGGCCAAACCAAACTCATAATTCGAACAGACTTGCAAAGATAACCAATCATACATAAAATAATTCAGAAGATTCAAATATTGCTCATAGATAAACTTGATCATAAACCCACAATTCATCGGTCTCAACAAACACACCGCAAAAGAAGGTTACATCGAATAGATCTTCACGAGAGAGGGGGAGAACATTGTATTGAGATCCAAAAAGAGAGAAGAAGCCATCTAGATAATAACTATGGACCCGGAGGTCTGAGGTAAACTACTCACACTTCATTGGAGGGGCTATGGTGTTGATGTAGAAGCCCTCCATGATCAATGCCCCCTCCGGCGGAGCTCCGGAACAGGTCCCAAGATGGGATCTCGTGGGTACAAAAGGTTGCGGCGGTGGAATTAGGTTTTTGGCTCCGTATCTGATGTTTGGGGGTACGTAGGTATATATAGGAGGAAGGAGTACGTCGGTGGAGCAACAGGGGGCCCACGAGGGTGGAGGGCGTGCCCTAGGGGGGGGGGGGGTAGGCGCGCCCCTACCTCGTGGCCTCCTCCTTTGTTTCTTGACATAGGGTCCAAGTCTCCTGGATCTTGTTCGTTCCAAAAATCACGTTCCTGAAGGTTTCATTCCGTTTGGACTCCGTTTGATATTCCTTTTTTGCCAAATTCTGAAATAGGCAGAAAACAACAATTCTGGGCTGGGCCTCCGGTTAATAGGTTAGTCCCAAAAATAATATAAAAGTGAATAATAAAGCCCAATAATGTCCAAAACAGTAGATAATATAGCATGGAGCAATCAAAAATTATAGATACGTTGGAGACGTATCAAGCATCCCCAAGCTTAATTCCTGCTCGTCCTCGAGTAGGTAAATGATAAAAACAGAATTTTTGATGCGGAGTGCTATTTGGCATAATTTCAATGCAAATATTCTTAATTGTGGTATGAATATTCAGATCCGAAAGATTCAAGACAAAAGTTTAATATTGACATAAAAATAATAATACTTCAAGCATATTAACAAAGAAATTATGTCTTCTCAAAATAACATGTATGCCTACAAAAATCATATAGTCTGGCTATGCTCTATCTTCACCACACAAAGTATTTAAATCATGCACAACCCCGATGACAAGCCAAGCAATTGTTTCATACTTTTGATGTTCTCAAACTTTTTCAATCTTCACGCAAAACATGAGCGTGAGCCATGGACATAGCACTATATGTGGAATAGAATGGTGGTTGTGGAGAAGACAAAAAGGAGAAGATAGTCTCACATCAACTAGGCGTATCAACGGGCTATGGATATGCCCATCAATAGATATCAATGCGAGTGAGTAGGGATTGCCATGCAACAGATGCACTAGAGCTATAAGTATATGAAAGCTCAACAAAAGAAACTAAGTGGGTGTGCATCCAACTCGCTTGCTCACTAAGACCTAGGGCATTTTGAGGAAGCCCATCATTGGAATATACAAGCCAAGTTCTATAATGAAAAATTCCCACTAGTATATGAAAGTGACAAAATGAGAGACTCTCTATCATGAAGATCATGGTGCTACTTTGAAGCACAAGTGTGGTAAAAGGATAGTAACACTGCCCCTTCTCTCTTTTTCTCTCATTTTTTTTATTTGGGCCTTTTCTCTTTTTTATGGCCTCTTTTTTCGTCCGGAGTCTCATCCCGACTTGTGGGGGAATCATAGTCTCCATCATCCTTTTCCTCACTTGGGACAATGCTCTAAAAATGAAGATCATCACACTTTTATTTTCTTACAACTCAACAATTACAACTCGATACTTAGAACAAAATATGACTCTATATGAATGCCTCCGTCTGTGTACCGGGATATGCAATGAATCAAGAGTGACATGTATGAAAGAATTACGAATGGTGGCTTTGCCACAAATACGATGTCAACTACATGATCATGCAAAGCAATATGACAATGACGGAGCGTGTCATAATAAACGGAACGGTGGAAAGTTGCATGGCAATATACCTCGGAATTGCTATGGAAATGCCATGATAGGTAGGTATGGTGGCTGTTTTGAGGAAGGTATATGGTGGGTGTATGATACCGGCAAAAAGTGCGTGGTATTAGAGAGGCTAGCAATGGTGGAAGAAAGAAGGGTGTGTATAATCCATGGACTTAACATTAGTCATAAAGAACTCATATACTTATTGCAAAAATCTACAAGTTATTAAATCAAAGTATTACGCGCATGCTTCTAGGGGGATAGATTGCTAGGAAAAGACCATCGCTCGTCCCCGATCGCCACTCATAAGGAAGACAATCAATAAATAAATTATGCTCCGACTTCATCACATAACGGTTCACCATACGTGCATGCTACGGGAATCACAAACTTTAACACAATTATTTCTCAAATTCACAACTACTCAACTAGCATGACTCTAATATCACCACCTTTATATCTCAAAACAATTATCAAGCATCAAACTTTTCTTTGTATTCAACGCACTCATAAGAAAGTTTTTACTAATCTTGAATACCAAGCATATTAGGATTATTTAAGCAAATTACCATGCTATTTAAGACTCTCAAAATAATCTAAGTGAAGCATGAGAGATCAATAGTTTCTATAAAACAAATCCACCACCGTGCTCTAAAAGATATAAGTGAAGTACTAGAGCAAAACTATATAACTCAAAAGATATAAGCGAAGCACATAGAGTATTCTAACAATTTCCAAATCATGTATGGCTCTCTCAAAAGGTGTGTACAGAAAGGATGATTGTGGCAAACTAAAAAGCAAAGACTCAAATCATACAAGACGCTCCAAGCAAAACACATATCATGTGGTAAATAAAAATATTGCTCCAAGTAAAGTTACCGATGGAAGTAGACGAAAGAGGGGATGCCTTCCGGGGCATCCCCAAAATTTGGCTTTACGGTGTCCTTAGATTATCGTGGGGGTGCCATGGGCATCCCCAATCTTAGGCTCTTACCACTCCTTGTTCCATAATCCATCAAATCTTTCACCCAAAACTTGAAAACTTCACAACACAAAACTCAACAGAAAATCTCGTGAGCTCCGTCAGCGAAAGAAAACAAAAGACCACTTCAAGGTACTGTAATGAACTCATTATTTATTTATATTGGTGTTAAACCTACTGTATTCCAACTTCTCTATGGTTTATAAACTATTTTACTAGCCATAGATTCATCAAAATAAGCAAACAACACACGGAAAACAGATTCTGTCAAAAACAGAACAGTCTGTAGTAATCTGTAACTAACGCAAACTTCTCGAACTCCAAAAAATCATCCAAAATAGGAAGACCTAGAAAATTTGTTTATTGATCAGCAGAAATTGGAATCAGTATTTTATCACGTTCTTGATATTTTTAACAATTATTTTCGTGAACAGAAAGTTTCTGGAAATTACAGCAAGATCAAATAACTATCATCCAAGAAGATCCTATAGGTTTAACTTGCCACAAACACTAATTGAAACATAAAAACACATCTAACCATAGGTTAGAATAAATATTTATTCCTAAACAGAAGCAAAAAGCAAAAAAACTAAAAATAAAATTGGGTTGCCTCCCAACAAGCGCTATCGTTTAACGCCCCTAGCTAGGCATAAAAGCAAGGATAGATCTAGGTATTGCCATCTTTGGTAGGCAATCCATAAGTGGCTCTCATGATAGATTCATATGGTAATTTTATTTCCTTCCTAGGGAAGTGTTCCCTGCCTTTCTTTAATGGAAATTGAAATCTAATATTCCCTTCCTTCATATCAATAATTACACCAATCGTTCTAAGGAAAGGTCTACCAAGAATAATAGGACATGAAGGATTGCAATCTATGTCAAGAACGATAAAATCTACGGGCACATAGTTCCTATTTGCAACAATAAGAACATTATTAGTTCTTCCCATAGGTTTCTTAATAGTGGAATCCGCAAGGTGCAAGTTTAAAGAGCAATCATCAAAATCACGGAAATCTAGCAAATCGCACAAAGTTTTGGGAATAGTGGAAGCACTAGCACCCAAATCACATAAAGCATAGAACT
The DNA here is from genome assembly GCA_021605205.1 of Aegilops longissima. NCBI lineage: Eukaryota > Viridiplantae > Streptophyta > Magnoliopsida > Poales > Poaceae > Aegilops > Aegilops longissima. The sequence continues at coordinate 287,411,351 of CM038676.1, forward strand.
CATGATCCTTAATCTTAATTTTAATAGTAGGTTCCCACTCATCATAAAGTTTTCTAGGGATAGAAACTTCCAACTCAAGTCTTTCTTCATAAGATTGCATCAAGGCATCAACGATATGTTTGGTAAAAGCCTTATTTTGACTATAAGCATGAGGAGAATTTAGCACGGATTGCAACAAGGAAATTGTCGGTGTACTAGAGTAGGGGTACCCTAGTACCCCGAACTCGTGCATGAACAGTTGCAGCACCCCACGGCCGGGCCGGCCTGATGGCCGCCAAGATCCACAACGGCTTCCTTGGAGCCATTCAAGAACAAAGCAGTCAAGACCCCGGCAAGAGGAGCTTGCCGAAGGCCACTCAGGGCACAAAGGAATAGGCCCGGCAAGAGGAGCTTGCCGAAGGCTTGGCGGCGCTGAACCCCAAAGCGCGACAAGGTTCCCTTGCGGCAAGGCGCTTGCCGGGCGGGCGACCTCTCTTCATCTCCGCTCCAGCTCACCCGCCAACGTGTCACCACGGGGCTCTCCCAAGGACGCGTGTCGACGGGCTGCGCAGCCAGGCGGGGAATAGCGACAAGCGGCCGACAAGCCACCATCGTGGCGGACGGAGGCGCCTTAACGGTCCTGTTACAATTGTTCGGGCGATCGAGACGGGCATTGATGACTCTTGTCCCTTGCCGTCGAGTTAGGTATAGGTTATCTTGTACAATCGTATATAGCGTGTACCAACCTAGGTTATTACCATTGTAACCTCGCCTACTTGCCATATGTGGTAACCCCTTGAGCCTATAAAAGGAGGGCCGGGGCAACGAGAAGGGGTTCGATTCGCTGGGTTTCTAGTCTAGCTCCAGCTTAGTTCATCACACTCAAGTTAGGTTTTGTAGCTCGCACGCTCCCTAGCAAGAACACCAGATAATCCACAAAGCAGCAGAGGGAGTATTATCTCTCGGAGAGCTCGAAGCTGGGTAAAAACCTCTCGTGCGCACCGCCGACCCGCTCTTTGTGCGGTCTCCGCCTCCGAACCACAAAGGGACCCAGGTCCCGTAGGTGCTCGTGGGGCACGATCAGCTCTTCACCCCGACATCTTTGGCGCGCTGTAGGGCGCGCGTCGAGGCTGTGCGAATCCGTCCGGCGGTCGCACTAGCAACTCCATAGACGTCTTCGCCGACATGGCGCCGAAGAAGAAGCTTCGGCAGCAGCTGAGCCGTCGCGTCGAACCCACCACCACCGGAGCCGCCAGGTGGGGGGAACGCTGGCGGGGGACCGGCGCCGAGAGAGCCCACGATGCCGCCAGGTCCAAGGACAACGTGGCGCGAGGCGTCGGCGTCGAATCTGCACCGCATCCATCTCGGGAGGCGCTGGATAGCAAGCGCCACGATACTCGTGGCGCCATACGCCATTAGATCAAGGCCAAGCTGGAGGGTCCCGAGGCCCTCGGGACCGCATGCGCCCAAAGATGTTGCACGACGAGTGGGGTACGGTCATTGGGCGGATGCTGCTCCTCCTAACTTGGTTAGGAGTCCGAGCACATCCCGTTCTTCGCCCGCATAACCGCTGCCGCCAACCACGCCAGCGAAGCCTTGGCAAGAGCCCAACTGCTCCTAGATTACCCTCCAACGGCCGATAAGGTCGACGAATGGAGGGCCACAATTCAAAGTCTCATCGGCCGCCAACGGCGACGCTCCACGGCAACTGCGCTTCGCAGCCGCGACGAGGCGACAAGGCACGAGCCGATGGCGACGAGACTTGCGGGGGTGCACCCACCGTACACTCCCCTTCCCGAAGGCCAAGATCGCCGAATCGCCGGATCTACCTCGACAGCGACTCCACAACGTTGTCGGATCCACGAGCTCGTCGCGACCAACGCCAAATTCTTCGGGAGCGGCAAGAAGAGGACGCTCGAACCCGAATCGAGCGCCGAAGAGAAGCGCGCCATCAATCTGACCAACGCGCCGGGCCCACCGTCGATATGCATGCGCCAGGGGAACCAGGCGACTTGCCGTACGCGGTAGGTTGCCCTGCGTTCACTCGTGAGCTGCGGCAAGTCCGGTGGCCCGACAAGAAGAACTTCAAACCAGATGTGCCGGAGAAATACGACGGCAGGACACATCCATCGGAGTTCCTCAGCATCTACACCATCGCGGTGCAGGCTGCGGGGGGACGAGACGACAAGATCCTCGCCAACTACTTCCCCTTGGTGCTCAAGCCAAACGTCAGATCTTGGCTCATGCACTTGCCGGATGGCTCTATTTCTTCTTGGGCAGATTTGTGCCACCAGTTTGTTGGCGCCTTCACAGCGCCACAAGCCTCACGACCAGAGAGTGATTCCACCTGCTTCCCCAAAAGGAGGGGAGTCTCGCATAAATTCATCCGTAGATTCATCAGTGCACTATAACATCCTGCACGCCCACCCCGCTGCGGTGATTAGTGCATTCCATCGTAATGTGTGAAATCGCAGGATGAGGGAGGAGATGGCGATGTGCAAAGTGAAAGACGCTGCGATGAGCTCTACGCCTGGCCGACAAGTGTGCACGCTACCGAAGAAGGAAGAAGGCTCCTGGGAGAGAGTGTGGGAGCAGAGTCCGACAAGAGGGACCGCCCGCAAGGAATGGCCGTGGCGGAACAACAGGAGGAAGAAAACCAAGAATTACTAGTTGTCGAGCAGTCCGGCAAGGATGGTGCCGCCAACCAAGCCAAGGCCGGTGGCTCGGCAAGGAGGTTGCCGCTGACACCGACCGCCAAGTCTGTGGCGGCCGCCGACAAGCCCGGCAGCTCCAACAAACAAGATCTTGTAAAATTCACCGCACTAAGGGCCATGATCTCCAAAGCTGCAAGAAAGTCGAGCAGCTTGTTGAGCTACTGAAAGCTGAATACGACGGCGAGACAAGGAGAAAGCCCAAGAAGGTGCAGGTGCAACAAGTAAGAAGAGACCCGGTCGGGGGACGCTTGGCAGCAAGGCCAAGCAGCGGCAAGGAGATGACCTCCCGTGGCGCGACAAAGAAGAAGATGAAGATGAAGATGACGAGGACTATGAAGATGATGAAGCTGATGACCAGGAGTTTCAAAAGGCAACGGAGGTCCTTTGAGTCGACGGTGGTGCGTCTCTGCATACCTCACACCGCCAACTCAAGCAATGGATGCGTGAGGTCAATGCAGCAGAACCATCCATAGAGTCACGCAAACCTCTGAGATGGTCCGGCACGCCCATCATCTTTGACATTGAGGATCACCCTGATCGCATCACTGCGGTCGGGTGTTTGCCGATGTTGGTCTCGCCAACCATCCGCAACCTCAAGGTCACAAAGATGTTGGTTGACGGCGGGCCGCCTGAATTTGATCTCCTCCACAAAGGCTCCGTAAACTTCAAATCCTCGACAATGAGCTCAAGAAACCGGTACTTTCCAAGGAATCAACCCAGAAGGAGCAAGCCCAAGGGAAGATCACACCGCCGTAACCTTCGGCAATGAGCTCAACTTCGAATCGAGAGGGTCACGCTCGACGTCGCCGATTTCCCATTGCCCTACAATGGCATACTTGGCCGTCCGGCGCTCGCCAAGTTCATGGCCGCCTCTCACTATGCATACAACCTACTTAAGATGCCTGGCCCGATAAGTGTCATTTCTGTCCACGGCGACAAGAAAGACGCACTTATCTGCACCGACAAGATTTACCGGGATGCAGCAGCCGCGACAGATAGCGAACCACTTGCCGCTGAAGCTCCCGGGAGGAAGAAGACCACTAGGTCCGCAAGAGCATCGCTGTTCCCTCCGCAAGCGCACCTCCTCGGAGTTCTGCGCTACCGCCGAGGACGCACCGTCGAGCTCCACCGCAAGTGCAACAAGACGATGGCAGCTCCGCCAAAGACCAAGAAGGTGCCCGCCAAGGAGGACGGCGCTGGTGGTACCTTTACCATCGCCACGCTTAATCCTAAATAGGAAGGCGAGCTCGTTGCTTTCTGCGGCGAATGTCGATGTGTTTGCATGGCAACCATCCGATATCCCCGTGTTCCTGTGAAAGTAATTGAGCACCACCTAGCTGTCTGTCCCCACGCCGCCCGTCAAGCAAAGAGTCGAAGGTGCAAAGGGGCGCCAAGAGTTCATAGCGTAAGAAATCACGAAATTGGAAGCAGCAGGGCTTGTCGAGGAGTCCTCCACCCCACGTGGCTGGCCAATCCGGTAGTGGTACGCAAGGCTAATGGGAAATGGAGACTTTGTATTGACTTCACAGATGTTAATAAAGCTTGTCCCAAGGACCCATTCCCTTGCCGCCAGATCGACCAGATTGTTGACTCCACACCGGATGCGATCTGCTTTCATTTCTTGATGCATATTCAGATATCATCGATCTTCATGGCGTAAGAGGATGAAGAAAACCGCATTCATCACACCATGTGGCACGATCGCTTTATACGGATGCCTTCGGTTTGAAGAATGCTGGTTCAACCTTTGCAAGAGTAGTCCATGATGCTTTTGGACCACAGATACACGTAAATGTAGAAGCCTACATGGATGACATAGTGGTCAAGAGCAAGGACAGAGCGACTCGATTCAGGATTTGATGAGACGCTTGCAAACCTGCGCAAGATCAACCTCAAGCTCAACCCCGAGAAGTGCGTGTTTGGAGTCCCTTCCGCAAGCTTCTCGGATTCTTTGTATCTCAGCGGGAATTGAAGCCAATCTGATAAGATCAAGGCCATCGAGCAGATCAAGCACCAAAACGCGTCAAGGATGTCGGAGGCTTGCGGTTGCGTGGCTGCTCTCAAAGAGGTTTATATCTAAGTTCTGTTGAGCGCCCGCCGCTTTTCAAGATTTTGAAAAGGCAGGCCCAATGAAATGGACTCGGCGGAGGCTGCGCTGCAGACTTGAAGGATACCGTCCTCCACTCCAATACTTGTCGCACCTAAACCGCAAGAGAAGTTGTTGCTGTATATAGCAGCGACCAATCAAGTGGTTAGTGCTGCGTTAGTAGCGGAGAGGGAGGCGGATGATGAGCCGCAACCGAGGCAAAAGGCCCAGCGACGAAGCGAGGGGCTTCGCCGTCAAGCTCGTCCCGACAAGGGCGGATCAGCGCAGGTTGCGGCAAGATACGGAAGAAGATGGTGCAGCGCCTACCTACTTTGTCGGGCCCCTTCTGCAGGGGCTAGATCAAGGTACTCGGTGTGCGAAGCTGCTTTTCGCCTGCTCATGGCCTCGAGAAAGCTGCGCCATGACTTCCAAGCACATGAGATAACAGTTGTCACTGCTTTCAATGAAGAGGATTTTGCAAAATCCGTAAGCAACAGCAGGATTGTTGAGTGGGCACCGAATTGTCAAGCTTTGGTCTTAAGTTCAAAGCACTTCAACTATACAGAGCAGGGCATTGGCAGAATTTATAGCGAGTGGACGCCAACGCAGGATGAAGAGATTCCAGAGACGAGCATCCCGTCAAGGAGGCAAATAAAGAGTGGCTGATGTACTTTGATTGGTGCCTTCTCGCTGCAAAGCGCCGTGCCGGGCGTGTTGCTTATCGCACCCACCGGAGAGCACCTCAAGTACATAGTCCAGATGCACTTTCCCAAGGAACAAGCAACAAACAATACGGCCGAATATGAAGGTTTGCTTGCCGGTCTTAGGATTGTCAGAGACCTTGGGATCAAGAAGCTCATTGTCAGGGGAGACTCACAACTTGTCGTCCGCCAAGTAAATAAGGATTACCAGAGTCCGTTGATGGAAGCCTACGTCGATGAAGTGAGAAAGCTGGAAGAGCACTTTGAAGGCCTGCAAATGGAACACATTCCAAGAGCATGTAATGATATAGCTGATGGCCTCTCCAAATGTGCCGCACTTAAGTTGCACGTGGAACCAGGGATTTTGTGCTCAAGCTCGACTCACCAACCGTGACACCATCAACAGGCAGAACAAGAAGAGAAAGTTGGTTTCGGCGACTACTTTCCGGCAGAGCTCTCCGAGGCCGCCGCCAAGAAGGTCCCTAGAACCAATGCAATATCATCGAGGAGCAGTCTGCTCCGACAAACCACGCGTTTGTATCGTTGAAGCAAACGCCCCGACAAGCTTGGCTCCGGCGAGCTTGACGGGATCATCGAGCTCCGCGGACCAGCGGTCCTTGCCGCAGGTTGATGGTCCCGCAGGATGATAAGCCTTTAGTCCTTGTTGTCGAGCCACAGCTCCAACATGGGCACAAAGCAGATCGCCCATTTCCTTCTGACAGGAGAACTTCCCAAGAGCAAGAAGAAGCGGAAAAGTAGCCCGGCGATCAAGTATGTACCAGTTTGTTGACAACATCCTGCATGTAAGAAGACTCAACGGAGTGAAATTGAAGTGTATTCGCCGAAGATGGATGAAGCTGTTGGCGGAGATACATGGAGGCATATGTGGTCACCACATTGGCGAAGAGCACTTGCCGCAAAGCTTTCCGGCAAGGTTTCTTCGCCGAAGCCCTCCGGATGCAACCGCACAAGTAACCAAGTGTGAAGCGCAGGCCCATTCAAAACAGATACACTAGCCAGCTCAAGCTCTCCAGACGATCCCTTTATCCTGGCCCTTCTCGTCTGCAGGGGCTCGACATCCTCGGCCCCTTCCCCGAAGCTGTCGGGGCTTTGAGTACTTGTACGTCGAATTGACAAGTTCACAAAGTGGCCGGAAGTGGAACCAGTGAGGAAGGTGACAAGACGATCGGCCGTCAAGTTCTTCAGTCAATTGTTTGCCGCTTTGGGATTCCTAATCGGATCATCACCGACAACGGCACACAGTTCACGAAGTCGCACCTTCATGCAAGACGCCCAAGATCTTGGCGCCAAGATCTGCTTTGCTTCCGCTGCTCATCCGAGAAGCAACAGTCAAGCGAGAGGGCAAACGCTGAAGTGCTGCGAGGACTCAAGACCGAACTTTCGACAGGCTAAACAAGTGCGGAAGGAACTGGATCGAGGAGCTGCCGTGGTTCTTTGGTCGATCAGACGACGCCAAATCGAGCCATCGCCGCACACCCTTTGCTCTAGTCTACGGAGCAGAGGCAGTTCTCCCCACGGAGTTCAGATACGGTCACCTCGAGTGCTCGCTATGATGAGTTTGAGCAAGAGCAGCTGCGACAAGATGACGCTACTGCTCCTCGAGGAAGATCGTCTTCAGCTGCTGACGAGCTGCTCGTTATCAACAAGCTTTGCGCCGCTACCATAGCCGCAGTTAATGCCAAGCTTCGAGGAAGGCGACTTTGTTCTTCGCGCGCTCAATCCGCCAAGAATTCCAACAAGTTGACGCCAAGTGGGAAGGCCCTTATCGGGTAAAACGAGTCACTAGGCCCGACGATGTCCGCTTTGAGACCAAGACGGCTTTCGGTGAGCAATTCCTCGAAGATAGAGCATCTTCGCAAGTTTTACCCATGAGGCGCGGTTGCGGAACCTGCTCCGCAACCAACCTTTTGTACAAGTCTTGCCGCTGTTGCATGTAATCCTTTGTACAAAGTCGGGCGCAGACTTCGCATCAAGAAAGCCTATGGTTGCGCACATTTTTTAATACATGCTTTCATAGTCATATATGCATGTGGTTACTAACATCTTGTGCAGCACCCGCACCCGTAAGTTTATAGTGAGCTATTTGGCTCCATAACTTTCTTTTCTCTTCTTTCTTCTCAAACAAGGAGAAGGTTCATCCACCCACAAGTTAACCGGGGAGAAGGAGAAAAGAATGGTGTGGGCGACAAGCGCCGCCGAGGAACTGCCGCCTTACCGGAGAATGGACAATGAAAAGCTAAGTTGCTAAGTTTAAGCGACCAGTTTTAAATTTTCGTTATCTTCCTCGAACGATAAGTACTTTGTATGGAAAACCTGTGCGGAGGAACCAAATCGCATCGGTCGCACCCTTATTTTGTTTCGAGTCCGCCAACAATTTAAGTGAGCTGCGACGAGGTTGCTTGTCGGTAGCGACCCCGCCAAAGAAGCTGCTGAAGTTCCGCACTCGGCGCATGGCAAGGGTGCCTACACCGCAAGTTTCCTAAAAGCGAGGGTAAAAACATACAAGGAAGAAATCAAGTAAAGGAAATAATAAAGTGCATTCGGTTGCCTAAGATAGTGTATATTACAAAATAACCTATCATGGCACGAGCTAAATGGTTCTCGAACTGAAATAGCAGCGAAGAGAAGAAAGGTGCGCTGGCGTTCAAGCCCCGGCAAGCTAGAGTTGCAGGGGCCCGCAAACTAGAGTTGCCGGGGGGCTGCGGCAAGCCGAGTTGCCGGAGGCTGCGGTATCGATAAGCCTTTTCGTCCTTTTTTTCAACTTCCTCTTTCATTAAAAACATTCTACTCGGATACAGTCCGTGGAGAGTGAAAACATGAAAGAGAGGATTACAAGTTCTTAAATGCGATAAGGCCCAAGGCTTACAAATTAAAAGATAAGATGCCCGTAATCCCTTTTCTGTCCCTATCTTCGTGAGGTAGGTTAAGGAGGCGGAAGGGCAAAAGGAGCGCCTACTTGAGCTACAAAAGCGAAGGCACCAAGGAACATGCCGGGGCTCTCCGGCTTGACGGGACGGCGGCGATGGAAGCAGAGCTCAAGACGGGCGGCAGGACGTCAAGACGCTGCCGAGGGCACTACGCCTCGACTCGACTTGACGGCCTTGTCGCCATCCTCTTCCCTTCCGTAGCCTCCCCACGCCACCGCCCAAGGAGACGACCCCGGGAGTTCAAGGAGCCGCGGCGACGGATGATGGGGTCGCCGTGTAACGCGGAGCGGGCGCCGACAACTAGTTGGGCCCGCTACCCTCGTCGCCGCTGCGCTCTCCTCCTCGCTACTCGCCGAGGAAGAATCGTCATTGCCGGAGGAGCTATCCACGCAGCACCTGCCCGAAAGTGCCAAGATCCCCAAGACCTTGACGGAGAGGAGATCACCTCCATTAACTTAAAATGGAGGGTAAACCCCGCCAAAGAAGTTGTGGATGCGGCGAACGCCTTCCACCCACGATCAAGGTACATCACATTAGGGGCTGGGAATACAACGCGACTCTGCATCGCTGATCCCACAGCCCCTCATGTGCAACCTTAACGCCTCGGTGGATCCGACTCCATCGCCATCGCGAACGGAGCTGGAAGCCGGAGACGACGACGAGGCGCCCGGCGCAGCTTGACGAAGAACTCGCAGGGGTCGTCCCCCGTATGGACTGCCGCGGGGAAAGGAGTCGTCGGCGGGGGCGGAGATGGCGCGCCGCCCCGCCCGCCTCTTCCCCGAGCGCCTCGGGCCCGTCCACGGCCTCGCCCCCGGGGAGGAACCGCCGACAGAGGCGGAGACGGCGCACCGCCTCGCCCGCCTCTCCCTCGGGCTCCTCGGCCTCGTCCACGACCTCGCCACCTCCCTCTTCCCCTCGCGGCTGGCTCAGCCACCACGGGCATGGGATTGGGAGGGGTGCGATGCCCAGCTACAACCCTCGCCGCCACCGACGAAGAACCAAGGTTCCCCTTCTCCATGAGGAATGGGAGAGAGGGGAGCAGAAGCTGAAGAAAAGAAGGGATGGGAGAGTGCGAGCCACGCCCCCTTCCGCCTCTTCTTAAAGAAGCGAGGCGGGGCTCGCCGCCCGGCCGGGCTAATCAAGGCACAAGAAGAGCAGGGAATCAGGCAGACCTGCTGCCTCTGCCAAGACGGCCCCGATTCCCGCCTCCCACCGCCTGTGACCACGAGTGCATGGGAACCACGTGGCGAGACGCAGAATCGAGGCGACAGATGAAGCGACCTCACGCCGCCCACTTCGCCCACGACGCCACAATTAACGCGTGCCGTTAGAGAAACGCGTAGGCGCGTGCCGCTAAATGGAGACGCAGGGCCCAAGGCGAGTAACGGCGTAGTCAAGACCACGCTACCCGTGCACTGCTTTTGGGCCCGCCCAACAGAGCTTGGCGCTTTGTGTGGCCCAGTTCGGGGCTCTGCCGGTGTACTAGAGTAGGGTACCCTAGTACTCAACTCGTCACGGACAGTTGCAGACCCCACGGCCGGGCCGGCCCGATGGCCGCTAAGATCCACAACGGCTTCCTTGGAGCCATTCAAGAACAAAGAAGTCAAGACCCCGCAAGAGGAGCTTGCCGAAGGCCACTCAGGCACAAAGGAATAAGGCCCCGCAAGAGGAGCTTGCCGGAAGGCTTGGCGGCGCTGAACCCCTGCTGCGCGACAAGGTTCCCGCCGCTGCAAGGCGCTTGCCGGGCGACCTCTCTTCATCTCCGCCCAGCTCACCCGCCAACGTGTCACCACGGGCTCTCCCAAGGACGCGTGTCGACGGGCTGCGCAGCCAGCCGGGAATAGCGACAAGCGCCGATAAGCCACCATCGTGGCGGACGGAGGCGCACTTAACGGTCCCCATAATCGTTTCGGGCGATCGAGACGGGCATTGATGACTCTTGTCCCTTGCCGCCGAGTTAGGTATAGGTTACTGTACACTCGTATATAGCGTGTACCAACCTAGGTTATTACCATTGTAACCTCGCTTACTTGCTATATGTGGTAACCCTTGAGCCTATAAAAGGAGGGCCGGGGCAACGAGAAGGGGTTCGATTCGGCTGGGTTTCTAGTCTAGCTCCAGCTTAGTTCATCACACTCAAGCTAGGTTTTGTAGCTCGACGCCCCCTAGCAAGAACACCAGATAATCCACAAAGCAGCAAGAGGAGTATTATCTCCCGGAGAGCTCAAGCTGGGTAAAACCTCTCGCAAGCGCACCGCCGACCCGCTCTTTGTGTGGTCTCCGCCCCCCTCCGAACCACAAAGGGACCCAGGTCCCGTAGGTGCTCGTGGGGCACGATCAGCTCTTCACCCCCGACAGAAATACAATCTATCAGAGAGCAATTTTCATAATTAAATTCCTTGAAATCCAAAATAGTGGGTTTATTATCATCTAGGGTTTTGATTTCTTCAATCCCACTTTTATCAAATTTAGCATCAAGATCTAAAAACTCCGAATTTTTGGAACGCCTTCTAGGTAAAGGTGGATCATATTCAATCCCATCATTATCAAGATTAATATTGCAAAACAAGGATTTAATAGGGGACACATCAATAACTTTTAGATCTTCATCTTTATTTTCATAGAAATTTGAAGAACACGCTTTCATAAAGCAATCTTTCTTAGCACGCATCCTAGCGGTTCTTTCTTTGCACTCATCAATGGAAATTCTCATGGCTTTGAGAGACTCATTGATATCATGCTTAGGAGGAATAGATCTACGTTTTAAAGAATCAACATCAAGAGAAATTCTATCAACATTCCTAGCCAATTCATCAACTTTAAGCAATTTCTCTTCAAGCAAAGCATTGAAATTCTTTTGCGAATTCATAAACTCTTTAACACTAGTCTCAAATTCAGAGGGCATCTTATTAAAATTTCCATAAGAGTTGTTGTAGGAATTTCCATAATTATTAGAGGAATTACTAGGATAAGGCCTAGGATTAAAGTTTCCTCTATACGCGTTGTTACCAAAATTATTCCTACCAACAAAATTCACATCCATACATTTATTATTATTCTCAATCAAAGTAGACAAAGGCATATCATTAGGATCAGAAGAAACACTCTTAGTAGCAAATAATTTCATAAGTTCATCCATCTTTCCACTCAAAACATTAATTTCTTCTATCGCATGCACTTTTTTATTAGTAGATCTTTCAGTGTGCCATTGAGAATAATTAACCATAATATTATCTAGGAGTTTAGTAGCTTCTCCTAAAGTGATTTCCATAAAAGTGCCTTCCGCGGCCGAATCTAAAAGATTTCTAGAAGCAAAATTCAATCCGGCATAAATTTTTTGTATAATCATCCACAAATTCAAACCATGAGTAGGGCAATTACATATCATTAATTTCATCCTCTCTGTCAGTGTCAAAACCGGCGGATCTCGAGTAGGGGGTCCCGAACTGTGCATCTAGGCGGATGGTAACAGGAGACAAGGGACACGATGTTTTTACCCAGGTTCGGGACCTCTAGATGGAGGTAAAACCCTACTCCTGCTTGATTAATATTGATGATATGGGTAGTACAAGAGTAGATCTACCACGAGATCAGAGAGGATAAACCCTAGAAGCTAGCCTATGGTATGATTGTTGTTCGTCCTACGGACTAAAACCCTCCGTTTATATAGGCACCAAGAGGGTTAGGGTTACATGTAGTCGGTTACAATGGTAGGAGATCTACATATCCAGACGCCAAGCTTGCCTTCCACGCCAAGGAAAGTCCCATCCTGGACACCGGACGAAGTCTTCAATCTTGTATCTTCATAGTCCAGAGTCTGGCCAAAGGTCATAGTCCGCTATCCGGACACCCCTAATCCGGACTCCTCAAGAGCCCCGAACCAGGCTTCAATGACGACGAGTCCGGGCGCCAGATTGTCTTCGCATTGCAAGGCGGGTTCTTCTCCAAATCCTGTGTACCGTTGAATAGTGTCCGACCTCTCGTAAATAACGCGCCTTGGCTTCCACGCCCAATAATGGCCATCTTCCATGTGTTGAACGAATGCGAAAAGCCGTGGTATTTTACATTTACCCCTAGCTGCGCAAATGAGCTGCCTATATAAGAGACGAGGATCTAGATCCGAATCACACCATCTTCCCTTCATGAAGCTTTCATCGGAGTGCATCGATAGAAATCTATTCCATCATGGACAGTCGACGCTGCTCCTCCTCTCGCCTCCTAGTCCTCAAAGATGGAGATTGGGAGAGATGCTCCGTCCCGCACAATGAGCTAGTGACGCCTGCACTAAGGGATTTCTTCCCCAGCCTTCATGGTTCCGATTCGAGCCGGACTCGCCACCTATAAGGGCGGAAAACAAGCGGAGAGCGTCCCCAGTCTAGGAGAGTGGGTATGCCTTGTCCCTTATTTGATAAGAGGGCTCGGATTTCCAATTCATCCGCTTTCTCCGGGGCTCGGAGTTCTATGGCCTCCAGTTGCACAACCTTACGCCTGCCTCCATTCTCGCATATTGCGGGCTTCGTGGCCCTTTGCGAGCTGTTTTGGGCATCGAGGCTCATTTCGCTACCGTGGAAGAGGTTGTTCTGCCTCGCACCCCGTTCTCGGGAGGGGTCGATATATCAAGCGGCGGAGCTGAACTATGGCGCATCGACGGACCGGATATCTATTCGAACCCGAAGAAGGCGTCGGAAGACCGGCCTTCGTAATGGTTTTATATAGAAGATGTCCTCTGCCGGACCTGCTCGGATCGGCCTCCGGAGTTCAAGAATGCTCCTTTGAAGAAACGCCTAAGTCAAGTCCACGGAGCCCTCGTGAGGGAAAATGACAGGACGCCCTTTACGATGAGCCAATAAGGTTGTTGGCTCATTCCGGATCGACCATGATCGGGTCATGGCTACATGCATTATGCGGGGGTCCAGCCGCTCCAAAGATAGAGGCCACCCCATGTGGGATTTCAACGGGGAGGATGATGCCACCCACCATGGCCGTAAGGGGCCGGGATCGGTCGCTGATCTGATGAAGACCTTGTCCGCATTGTATAAGGGAGAAGAGGAGGAATTTCTTTGCGTCAATCGACAGGGACGGTTTTTCTATGAACAATCCTCCAAGCTGGGTAGCGGACATTTCTTTTGCCCATCCGATCCATATTCCCATAGTCAAGTATCTCATTTTGTGATTTCGACGCAGAACTAGCGCCAGTCGTAAGGATATAAACAGCCTGCCTCCACAACCCAAGATCCGGACGGTTCTCGATCCGCCTCCCAAGAGGATCCGGACATATCGGTGGAGCTGATCGATGGGGTATTTCACCAATCGAGCATTGATAATGCCCTGTTGCTATTACGACCGACACCTGAATACTTCCAGCCTCACAGTAATCGAGACCAAGCCCCAATACTTTGAGAATGATTCATCCGTGCTTATTTTTGATCACCGTATACCAACGGTGTTTTGCAGGGGGGGGCCCTTGAGGCGGAAGGCCGAGCCTGCGGCGGCTAGCCAACAAGGGGCAGCATGGCCCAGCAGGCTAGAAAGAAGTGCGGTCCGGATTGAAATGCCGGTGCAACGGTATGGCGTGTCACCTTATTCCTAGGTTTTATTCCGGAAGGCATACTAACGCTCATGCCCTTTTCAGGAAAAAGAACGCTCATCGGACTATATCCGGAGACGTTGCCAATCGAGCCTCCGCCAACAAGGCTCCAAAGCCAGGCCCAGAAGCGGAGGCGAACACGAGGCGTGCGTCGGATGCTCCTCCGACAGAGGATGCCGACAGATTGTCCGCCACCAACTCCGAGGTGGAGAGTGCCATGAATCACAAAAGCCGCGGACAATTCTTCGTGACACATGTTTCTCCCAAGAGGCATTGAACGCCTTCAATTCGGGAGATGCGCACTCCGTGCCGCCAAGATGGTCTAGCCAGAGCCACGGAGCAAAGATGTAAAAGACATGCAGTGAGGAAATTTAATGCTATATATGCCAAGAGTCTCCCGAGACTTGAAATAGTTAGAATAACTGATTTAAGGATCATTTATTGTGCAGGATCTTACGTAAAAGAATACCCAACTGTCCCTCGGAGCTTGAAGAGTGTAAAGCCCAACTTGAGGTCAAGACAAGCCGCGGCTGGGGAAGCCAAAGAGACCCCTCCGTAATATACGCTTTTAAAAGATAAGTATGTTGTGAAGTGCGGCGTGTGTATAAATCGACAATAACATTGCAGATGGCGCCGGGTAGATCCGGACAAGCAACAACTCTTGCGCCAAGTAAGGCTGGCGAGAACATGCTTATGAGGGTGAGGCAGAGAAAATAATCTCCAAGATGCCAACACCCACTGGGTGAGGAACTAAAGATGTTCGTGCTCACCGTCTCGACTCCGTTAAGGAGAATTGACGGCTTCGACGCTGCATTTTTAGTAAGTGCTTAAACGAACTTTGAAAAAAGAGTTCGGCGAGGAAGTCGACTAACGAGTTATGTCTCAGAGGTATGCTCACAGTGCAGTCCCGCAGAGGAAATGCCCGGTTCTACGGGTGACCTTCTTCCCGAAGTTTACAACTGCGCATTTAACGAAGTTCGGCAGTAATGAAAGGCGCCGCCAGGCCTTGTGGCCATCTGCCTCCCTGCTCAAGGCCTTGGGGAGCTTGCAGAGAGGCTCGAGGGCGCGGCGGCGCTCCGATTATGGAAGATATCGGCTGCCGTCAAGGCGCCAGGGAGGCCTAGGCCATGGTGAAGACGCGGTACATGAAGGATGACCCAAACCACATGGCCGAGGTCGGACCTCTGGGGCCCGATGGGAAGGAGATCCCTATGAGCTTAGTGTACGACCAGGTAGAATTGGCCGCAAAGTATTCCCAGCAGGACTGTAAACTAGACAGCCTATTAGATGGCATTGAAGAGGAATACAATCACCAAATTGACTATGTAATTTAAGGTGACATGTAAAATGCCTTCTAGCCGGATTGTAGATCGCTTTTCATAGCGGACCTTTTCGCTTCAACCTCGGGACCCAGAGTCCGAGTGTGTCCGAATACCTCGCGGTTATATAAAAACCGGGCATGCGTGGAGACCAGGCGTTGGGGTCATTAGTGCTTTATCGCATAAGTGCGCAACTAGTTATGTTATATTACATGGTTAGTAAGAAACATCTTCCAGGAGAATAGTTCCGTTAGGGGTTCTTTCTCGGGAGGCATGCCCTAGAGTGCATGTCTCGACTGCAAAAAAGCAAAAACATCCGGGGCAGATAAATAAATAGGTAAGAAATCTTCTTTAGTTCACCGACCGAATATTATCTTAAGAACGCTTAGCTTTCGACTTCACCCAGTTTGAGGTACACATCCGCTGACCCGCAAGAATAATCGCAGAGGTGCTCCTTTACCACCTAACCGAACAATCGGGAACATAGGGGTAAGCACAGGAGCCAGGCAACCCAGCTTGGCCAAAACTTAAGTCATATCGATGCATATAATGGTGAATAAAAGGTACATGCGGAAGTGTGACACATGTATTGGGCATGAAGCCCTTATAAATAAGCTTCTGTGAAAGAAGCCCCCAGGTACAATGAGCGCGGATAGCGCGTCAAGTGTGTGTGAACAATGCGCTAACGAGCCTTCAAAGGCTGGAAAAAGGGGGGGAGAAGGAGAAAAATATAAGATAGCTAAAGTGTAAAATACGGACAGGGGAAGGAGACGAACTCAGAATCCGGCGCTAGGCGTAGAATCTTCGGAGAAGGGCTGCGTTCCATGGGTTTGGCTTGCGTCGGTTATCTGATGCATCTCGCAGACGGTACACTCCACCGGCCAGGACTTGGTCGATGATAAAGGGACCTTCCCATTTGGGCTTGAGTTTGTCCTTTTTCTTGTCCGCAGCGAGAACTAGCTCGCCAACATTGTAAGTTTTGGCCCGTGATTCTGCTTTGACATCTTCGAGCCTGCTGATGATAGAATGCGGAACGGGCTTTTGCTATGTCACGCCCTCCTCCAAGGCGCCCAACTGTCCCGCCGATCGAGCTCGGCTTCTCTTTCTTCGTACATGCGCACGTGAGGTGAGTCATGAATTATGTCGCAGGCGTAACTGCTTTTGCGCCAGATACCATAAAGAATGGTGTGAATCCAGTCGTGCGATTCGGAGTGGTCTGCAGCCCCCATAGTACGGAGTCGAGCTCCTCTACCCAGTGCGTGTTAGATTCCTTGAGGGACAGCACTAATCTGGGTTTGATGCCGCTCATAATTAGACCATTTGCTTGCTCGACTTGACCATTAGTTTGAGGGTGATAGACTAAAGCGTAGTCGAGCTTGATGCCCATGTTTTTGCACCAGAGTTTGACCTCTTCGGCCGTAAAGTTCGTGCCGTTATCAGTGATGATGCTGTGGGGGACATCAGAACGGTGTACGACCCCGATATGAAGTCTATCACGGTCCGGATTCGCCGCCTTAACAGTGCTTGGCCTCTATCCATTTGGTGAATTTATCCACCATGACCAAGAGGGTATTTTTGCTTTTGGGTTCCCCTTTAAGGGTCCAACCATGTCAAGCCCCTGCACTGCCAAGGGTCGTGTGATGAGTATAGTTTTGAGGGCGGTGGGTGGCATGTGGCTTTGATTAGCAAAGAGCCGGCATCCGACGATCGTTGGACTAAGTCCCGAGATCCGCCGGGCCGGGCCAATAAAATCCTGACGGAAGGCCTTGCCTACAAGGGCCCGGCTGCGGCGTGGTGCCCGCCGAGTCCGACATGAATTTCAGCTAGAAGATTCCTCCCTTCCTCTTCGGAGATACACCTTTGAAGGACTCCGGTTGTTCTTTTCTTATAAAGCTCTCCCTCATGGACCTTATAGGCTTTAGATCGCCGCACTATGCAGCGGGCCTCGCTTTGGTCCTCGGAAGTTCCCGCCTTGTTAGGTAGGCTAGGAATGGTTCTGCCCATGGGGCAATGACTGCCATTATTATGTGGGCCGAGGGTGTTATTTCGCTGGCGTAACCACCAACTGTGTCGTAATGTTCGTGGGGGCAAGGCGGTTGGGTCCGGGTTGTTATTTCCGACTCTCCTCCCATAATATGGATGGCTTGAACAACCTCTCTAGGAAGATGTTGGGGACGGCATCGCGCTTATACCGATGCGTGCTAACACGCTCCGCTGCTCGTTGTTATCCCGCTATATGGTGAAATTCGAGCCCTCAAACCGAGCTGACATTTTAGGACGGCATTGCGATAAGCTGCCATTTTCGGATCCTTGGCATCAAAGTCTCCATTTATTTGGGATATCGCGAGGTTCAATCCCCGCGCACCTCTAGGCGCTGAATGCCCATGGAGAATGCCATCGAGACCATGTAGAAGGGCCTCGATTCGCCGCGTTGTTGGAGTCCGTGATACATTATCTGGAGTACGATTGAATCAGATCTCTGGTTGGGGACGCTGTAACGACGCCACCCCTGTGCCAGCCAACATTTTGAGTCGTCAAGTGCATTATCCAGCTGGAATATGCGCTGTACTTTTAGGGAGTTCGACTTCGTCCATTCAGCTTATTTAAGTCGGCCAAAACTTGCGACTTAATAGCTCGCCGTGGCTTATAGGTTATGTCGAACGGGAGGAGCTCAATGGCCCATTTGGTAATCCGCCCGCCACGCCACGGTTGTTTATAATGTCGTTAAGAGGTACTTCGAGGCTACCGCTATCGAACACTCTTGAAAGTAGTGTCGCAGCTTCCGAGATGCTATAAACACCGCAGACGCTATCTTTTGATAATGCGGTACCGTGACTTGCATAGAGTTAGGACAAAGGGACACGAGTAAACTGGTTTTTGAAGGGGAACTTGTGTCCGTCCGCTTCGCTCGACAACGAGCACCGCGCTTATAACTTGATGAGTTGCCACGATATATAATAGCATTGGTTCGCCCATGTTGGGCGCGCCAGACCGGGTTTGTTGCCAATATGGCTTTTATTTCCTTGAGTCCGCCGGCGGCATCCGCCCACTCAAGTGTTCAAAGGCCGGAGGAGGCGATAAAGGGTAATGCCTTTTCTCCCAAACGGAGATAAAGCGCTTAGAGCCACCACGCATCCAAATAATTTTGTATTTGTTTGAGGTCTTTGGGATATCCAATTGTGACAGAGCTCGGATCTTGGCTGGGTTTGTTTCAATTCCTCTACCGGATACAATGAAGCCCAAGAGCTTTCCGCCGGTACCCAAAACGCATTTTTCCGGGTTGAGCTTGATGTCATATGTTCGGAGATTATCGAATGTGAGCCTCAAGTCGCCTACTAGAGTTTCTACATGCTTGCTTTTGACGCACCACATCGCTCACGATGCCTCCACTGCTTTTGCCGATCTGGTTTGCCGACATGTCCGAATCATGCGCCGATATGTTGCGCCGGCGCTTTTGAGCCCGAAGGGCATTGTGTTGAAGCAGAATGGGCCGATGGAGGATGAATGCCGCTATGGCTTGGTCAGCTCTGCCATCTTAATTTTGTGGTAGCCGGAGTATGCATCGAGGAAGCACAATGAATCGTGAACCCGCGGTAGCGCCGATAATTTGATCGATGCGGGGAGGGGAAGGGATCCTTTGGGCAAGCCTTGTTGAGGTCCTTGAAATCGACGATAGGCGCCAGATTTGTCCTTCTTGGTACCATCACCAGGTTTGCTAGCCATCCGGATGTTTTATATCTGTGATGAATCCAGCCTCCAATAGTTTGGCTAGCTCCACTCCCATGGCTCGTCTCTTGGGTTCGAGAAACACCAAGAGCCTGTTTGATCGGCTTGAATCCTTTTAGGATGTTTAGGCTGTGCTCGCCACCGGCGGGATTCCCGGCATGTCTGAAGGGTGCCAGCAAAATGTCCCAATTTTCGCAGAGGAATTCTCTTAGTGCGCGCCTACATCACGATTTAATTGTGCCCCGACGGAGGCCGTTTTTGTAGGGTCCGTTGGATGAACTTGGAATTTTACTATTTCGTCCGCCGGTTTAAAGGAGGTGGACTTGGATCTCTTATCGAGTATCACATCATCCCTATTCACCGTGGAGCGCAGCGCAGGGAGTTCCTCGGCCGCTAGGGCTTCGGATAGTGCCTCAAGGGCCGCAAGGCTGGCTGTCTTATTTTCGCGCAGAGAAAGTGCTATGTCCGGTCACTAGCAAGAGTGATGATTCCGCTGGGCCCGAGCATTTTGAGCTTCATGTACCCATAATGGGGTATAGCTTGAAAAATTGTGAATGCCTCTCGCCTCTAATAGAGCGTGGTATCTCGCTGCTGAACGGGCCACTTGGAATGTGACCTTCTCGACCTGTAATTATTCGGGCGTGTCAACACCACATCCAGCAGTGATTTTTCCCAGACAAAGATGCTTCCTCATCGGGATTATTCCTATAAAGGTTGTGCTGCTTCGCTCAATGCGGCTCTAGTCTATTTCCATTTTTCGAGGGTTTCTCAGAATGAAGTTCAATCCGCTGCCACCGCCCATGAGTACCTTTGGTAAGGCAAAGCCGCCCACTATCGACCGAGGACCAATGCGGCCGGTGCTCGGGCTGTTCAGAATTTAGGTTCACACCGGCATTAAAGGTAATAGCCGTGTCACCCATGGGTTTATTGTTGCTACTTGGTAGACTTCGCAAGGCTACGGAGTGTTCGCTTCGCATATTATTTGATGCGAAGTCTCAAGACTGTTAATATCGTCTTCGGTATCCTCGGCTGGTGCTCTAGAGCTAGAAGCTCTTCGCCACTTTTGGCCACCGTCGTATCCAACATGCTCTAAGGCTATGAGTTGGAGTGGCGCCTCTATACTATGAATTTTACAGGTCCATTGAGCCATCCCTCCACTACGGTTCCATGCCCTATAGAGGGTTTTTGCTTTCTGGTATTTAACCTGTGCTCGCGATGATGCACCCTTTTATTTCGGACTGGGGTTGTATTCAAGGCCGGATTGTCCCAAAATCTTGCTTCGGTTTTCCAGGCGCTTTCCATCCCATAGTACTTTCATACTATGGACGCCAAGTCGGCAAAGCGTGTAATGTCACGGCGACTTATAGCGTTGAGGATCCCGTTGTCCGTGCAATTATTGCAGAAGAATGAGACTGCATCCTCCTCGCGGCTGTCCTTTATCCTGTTCATAACCAGGAGGAATCTGGCCCAGTAATGGTGTACTGTTTCTGCAGGCTCTTGCCGAATTTGAGATAGGTCGCTTATGTTTGGGTGGGCGGTGGAATTAAATCTGAACCTCGCCTGATCTGAGACTTAAGGGCCAAGGAGCTCGAACTTGGAAGCTTGGATTCTTGGATGTTGTCCAATGAATCTAGCCCGCGCCTCGACTTTAGGTTCGTGGCTTGATCGGCATCCTCTCCTCCGCGGAATCCGCATGGAGGGATCGAACCGGACGTAGCTAGTCCTTAAGATAGAAGAAGGTCGCCGATTGTTCCTCTACCACAAAGAACATGGTGGGTAACCCGGGAGAGTTAATCTCTCTCAGATCGGGTTTAGGCCCAATCCGATCATAGTCTCAGAGCGACTCCTGTATGCGGCGCGCGTCCAAGAGCTCGCTTAAGGAAGAGAGCTCCATCGATCTAACTGCTCGGCGAAGTTCCGAGTTAACGGAAGATTGCTTTCGGCGACCCGAGAAGTCATCGCCGGCGCTGGCGCCGAACAAAGCGGTCATAAGAAAACCGCTTAGCCGGAGAGTTTGGCCGACAGCCAAAGCTTCTTTAGCAACAAGGTTGTCTTTAAAGACGGATGATGCATCCTTCCCGATGGCGACGACGACGAGGAACTCTCAATGAAAGCACCAATGTCGGTGTCAAACCGCGGATCTCGGTAGGGGGTCCCGAATCAGCGCCTAGGCGGATGGTAACAGGAGACAAGGGACACGATGTTTTTACCTGTGTTCGGCCCTCTCAATGGAGGTAAAACCCTACTCCCGCTTGATTAATATTGATGATATGGGTAGTACAAGAGTAGATCTACCACGAGATCGTAGAGGCTAAACCCTAGAAGCTAGCCTATGGTATGATTGTTGTTCGCCCCACGGACTAAAACCCTCCGGTTTATATAGGCACCAAGAGGGTTAGGGTTACACAGTAGTCGGTTACAATGGTAGGAGATCTACATATCCAGACGCCAAGCTTGCCTTCCACGCCAAGGAAAGTCCCATCCGACATGGGACGGAGTCTTCAATATTGTATCTTCATAGTCCAGAGTCCGCCAAAGGTCATAGTCCGCTATCCGGACACCCCTAATCCGGACTCCTCACTCTCCCAAGCTTGTGCAACATGTTCATGATCAAGTTGCTTAAAATTCATAATATCGCTTCTAAGAGAGATGATCTTAGCGGAGGAAAATACTTAGAGATAAAAGCATCTTTGCACTTGTTCCTTGAATCAATACTATTTTTAGGCAAAGACGAAACCAAGCTTTAGCACTACCTCTAAGCTTAAAAAGGAAATAGCTTCAATTTAACAATATCATTATCAACATCTTTCTTCTTTGCATATCACACAAATCAACGGTTATTTAGATGAGTAGCGCATCTTGACTAGGAAGGCCGCGAATTGATCTTTCATGACAAGATTCAACAAAGCAGCATTGATTTCACAAGATTCAAGATTGGTAAGAGGAGCAATCGGAGTGCTAAGGAAATCATTATTATTGGTATTGGTAAAGTCACATAATTTGGTATTATCTTGAGCCATCGTGACAAACAAGCAATCCAACACACAAGCAAACGAGAAGCAAGCGAAAAAGAGGCGAACGAAAAAGAGAGGGCGAATAAAACGGCAAGGGTGAAGTGGGGAGAGGAAAACGAGAGGAAAATGGCAAATAATGTAATGCGGAGATAAGGGATTGTGATGGGTACTTGGTATGTTGACTTTTATGAGACCTCCCCAAGAACGGCGCCAAATCCTTCTTGCTACCTCTTGAGCATTGCGTTGGTTTTCCTTGAAGAGGAAAGGGTGACGCAGCAAAGTAGCGTAAGTATTTCCCTCGCTTTTGAGAACCAAGGTATCAATCCAAGAGGAGGCTACGCATGAGTCCCTCGCACCTACACAAAACAAATAAATCCTCGCAACCAACGCGATAGGGGTTGTCAATCCATTCACGGTCACTTACTTAGAGTGAGATCTGATAGATATGATAGGATAATATTTTTGGTATTTTTGTGATAAAGATGCAAACTAAAATAAAAGCAAAGGAAATAACTAAGTGTTGGAAGATTAATATGATGAAGATAGACCCAGGGGCCATAGGTTTCACTAGTGGCTTCTCTCAAGAGCATAAGTATTTTACTTGAGGGTGAACAAATTACTGTTGAGCAATTGATGAATTGAGCATAGTTATGAGAATATCTAGGTATGATCATGTATATAGACATCACGTCCGAGACAAGTAGACCGACTCGCCTCGCATCTACTACTATTACTCCACTCATCGACCGCTATCCAAAGATGCATCTTGAGTATTAAGTTCATAAAAACAGAGTAACGCCTTAAGCAAGATGACATGATGTAGAGGGATAAATTCATGCAATATGATAAAAAAACCATCTTGTTATCCTCGATGTCAACAATACAATATGTGCCTTGCTGCCCCTACTATCACTAGGAAAGGACACCGCAAGATTGAACCCAAAGGTAAGCACTTCTCCCATTGCAAGAAAGATCAATCTAGTAGGCCAAACCAAACTGATAATTCGAACATACTTGCAAAGGTAACCAATCATACATAAAAGAATTCAGAAGATTCAAATTTTGTTCATAGATAAACTTGATCATAAACCCACAATTCATCGGTCTCAACAAACACACCGCAAAAAGAAGATTACATCGAATAGATCTCCACGAGAGAGGGGGAGAACATTGTATTGAGATCCAAAAGAGAGAAGAAGCCATCTAGCTAATAACTATGGACCCAAGGTCCGAGGTAAACTACTCACACTTCATTGAGGGGCTATGGTGTTCATGTAGAAGCCCTCCGTGATCGATGCCCTTCCCATGGAGCTCGAACAGCCCCAAGATGGGATCTTGTGGGTACAAAAGGTTGCGGCGGTGGAATTAGGTTTTTGGCTCTGTATCTGATCGTTTGGGGGTACGTAGGTATATATAGGAGGAAGGAGTACGTCGATGGAGCAACAATGGACCCACGAGGGTGGAGGGCGTGCCCTTGGGGGGTAGGCATGCCCCCCTACCTCGTGGCCTCCTCCTTTGTTTCTTGACGTAGGGTCCAAGTCTCCTGGATCTTGTTCGTTCCAAAAATCACGTTCCCGAAGGTTTCATTCCGTTTGGACTCTGTTTGATATTCCTTTTCTGCGAAACTCTGAAATAGGCAAAAAAACAACAATTCTGGGCTGGGCCTCCGGTTAATAGGTTGGTCCCAAAAATAATATAAAAGTGAATAATAAAGACCAATAATGTCCAAAATAGTAGATAATATAGCATGGAGCAATCAAAAATTATAGATACATTGGAGACGTATCAACTACCGCCTCCTCCAGAGCCACCTACTCCATCACCACCGCATGTGGCATCGTCTTCCTCCATGGCGGCCGCCCCCAAGTCGGGGTCGTCCACATCACTCACCGCCCGGTCCGGCAGGTACTCCTGGCCCTGCGCCAGGGCGTCGGCTGCTGGCTGGGTCGTGAGGAGTTGCGACATGACCGAATGATCAGTCGGCAAAGCAGAGCCCGACAGACAAAGAAAGACCAAGAGTTAAGAAGCTTACCGCAGGCGGCGGTTGTGCGCGGTGTCGGATTTCGGGTTCCGACAAAACCCTTAAGGTTCGAACTCTGGGGTGCGCATGAAGATCTCTCCCTCCCCTAGCTCACACACTCGCCACGATCTCAAAGCTCAGCACGTCGAACTCGAAGAACAGGGGACACAAGAGTTTATACTGGTTCGGGCCACCGATGCGGTGTAATACCCTACTCCAGTGTGGTGTGGTGGATCGCCTTGTAGGCTGGGGATGAACAAGTACAAGGGAAGAATAGCCTCCTGAGGAGAGGTGTTCTTGTGTTCGGTGAGCTTGTGTGGTAGAGGATGATCTGAATGATCCGCCCTTTGCTAAGGTGGTGGCTAGTCCTATTTATAGAGGCCCGAGTCCTCTCCCAAAATATTTGGCGGGAAGGGATCCCACAACGGCCAATTTGAAGGGGGATAGCTAGTACAAGCTATCCTGACAAAAGGTGGTCTTCGCCTGCCAAAGGTTCTGGTGGTGACGTCGTCGTGGGCTCCGTGATGACCTCATCCTGCCGTCCTGCTGGTCTTGGTCTCGTTACACCGATATGGAAACCTTTGCCTGATGCCTCAGGAGTCCTCGCCTGCGCTTGCCCCTTTAGCACCAAAGAGGCAACGGTACTCACGCCACCGGGCGCCCGCTGGCCTTGGTCGTCACGGCCACGCCACGGGAACCTCATGAGGTGATCCTCGCCATCTCTCCGCCTCTCGCGAGCCAGCCTAGTGAGGCCGCCCCGAGGAGGTCTTAGTGTCGTCCGCCATGAGGCTTGGCCTCGCGAGGGTCTTGAGTGTTTGCTGGTGAAGATGGGCCATACCAAGCCGCTGCTGAAGCCATGTCGTGGGCCGCAGCGAGCAATGATACATCTCCGCTATATCTACTTTTCCAACACTTTGCCCTTGTTTTGGACTCTAATTTGCATGATTTGAATGGAACTAACCCTGACCGACGCTGTTTTCAAAGAAAATTGCCATAGTGTTATTTATGTGCGTAAACAAAACTTCTCGAATGACCTGAAACTTCATGGAACATCTTTTTCGAAATAATAAAAATCGCTGCAAAAGATGAAGGCCAGGGGCTACCACCTGTCTGACGAGGGTGGGGCGCCTCTAGGGTGCGCCCCACCTCGTGGGCCCCCGAGGCTCCTTCGACGCCAACTCCGCTCTATATATTTGCTTTCGGGAGAGAAAAATCAAGGAGAAGAAATCATCGCTTTTTACGACACGGAGCCGCCGCCAAGCCCTAAAACCTCTTGGGAGGGCTGATCTGAGTCCGCTCGGGCTCCGAGAGGGGGATTCGTCATGTCGTCATCATCAACCATCCTCCATCACCAATTTCATGATGCACCGCCGCGGCGTGAGTAATTCCATCGTAGGCTTGCCGGACGGTGATGGGTTGATGAGATCTATTATGTAATCGAGTTAGTTTTGTTAGGGTTTGATCCCTAGTATCCACTATGTTCTGAGATTGATGTTGCTATGACTTTGCTATGCCTAATGCTTGTCACTAGGGCCCGAGTGCCATGATTTCAGATATGAACCTATTATGTTTTCATGGATATATGTGTGTTCTTGATCCTATCTTGCAAGTCTATAGTCACCTACTATGTGTTATGATCCGGCAACCCCGAAGTGACAATAATCGGGACCACTCCCGGTGATGACCATAGTCCGAGGAGTTCATGTATTCACTATGTGCTAATGCTTTGTTCCGGTTCTCTATTGAAAGGAGGCCTTAATATCCCTTAGTTTACATTAGGACCCCGCTGCCATGGGAGGGTAGGACAAAAGATGTCATGCAAGTTCTTCTCCATAAGCATGTATGACTATATTCAGAATACGTGCCTACATTACATTGATGAATTGGAACTAGTTCTGTGTCACCCTATGTTATGATCATACATGATGAACCACATCCGCATAATTATCCATCACCGATCCAAAGGCTCACGAGCTTCCATATACTGGTTTACGCTTATTTACTTTCCCGCTACTACTGTTACAACCACTACAAAACACCAAAAATATTACT
The DNA here is from genome assembly GCA_021605205.1 of Aegilops longissima. Classification (NCBI taxonomy): domain Eukaryota; kingdom Viridiplantae; phylum Streptophyta; class Magnoliopsida; order Poales; family Poaceae; genus Aegilops; species Aegilops longissima. The sequence goes on from CM038676.1 coordinate 287,437,497, forward strand.
TTTGCTATCACATTTTTGTTACCGCTACCACCACTATCATATTACTTTGCTACTAAATACTTTGCTGCATATATTAAGTTATCCAGGTGTGGTTGAATTGACAACTCAGCTGCTAATACTAGAGAATATTCTTTGGCTCCCCTTGTGTCGAATCAATAAATTTGGGTTGAATACTCTACCCTCGAAAGTTGTTGCAATCCCCTACACTTGTGGGTTATCAAACTATTTTCTGGCGCCGTTGCCGGGGAGCATAGCTCTATTCTTTGAGTCACTTGGGATTTATATCTGCTGGACACTATGAAGAACTTGAAAGACACTAAGACAACAATTTATCCCTCAACTACGAGGGGAGGTAAGGAACTGCCATCTAGCTCTGCACTTGATTCACCTTTTGTTATGTGTAAGCTTGCGACACCTAAACCTGCTTCTGTTAATCATTTTGATATGTCGCATGTTATTGATGATGCCACTTCTGCTATGCATGATACTTATGATGAAACTACTTCTATGCTTGATACTGATGTGCCCCTTAGTGAATTTCTTGATGAACAAATTGCTAGGGCTAGAGAGAAAGAAATTTATTGAAACTGATACTGTTGATGAAAGTGATGATGAAGATAGGCCTGTTATTCCTGAGGGTTATGTTTTTGATAAAGAAGCTTCTGCAGCTATTTTAGCTTGCAAAGATAGTTATGAACTCAAGAGGCTATTAATTAAATGGAACAAGGAATCTCTTAGAGATAGAATGAAACCTGACCCTGCTTTTGCTACTTCACCTATTTGTGTTGCCGATAAGGATTATGAATTCTCTGTTGATCCTGATATAATTACTTTGGTTGAATCTGATCCTTTTCATGGCTATGAATCTGAAACTATTGTGGCACATCTTACTAAATTAAATGATATAGCCACCCTATTCACTAATGATGAGAGATCTCGCTACTTTTATATCCTTAAAATATTTCCGTTCTCATTAAAGGGTGATGCTAAGATATGGTTTAATTCTCTTGACCCTGGTTGTGTGCGTAGTCCCTGTGATATGATTTATTACTTCTCGCCAAATATTTCCCGCTCATAAGAAACAAGCTGCTTTAAGGAAATATACAACTTTGTGCAAATTGAAGAAGAGAGTCTCCCACAAGCTTGGGGAGGCTTCTCAAGTTACTTAATGCTTTGCCCGATCATCCTCTTAAGAAAATGAAATACTTGATATCTTTTATAATGGACTAACCGATGCTTCCAGAGATTACCTGGATAGTTGTGCTGGTTCTCTTTTCAGGGAAAGAACACCGGATGAAGCTGAAATCTTATTAAATAATATGTTGGCAAATGAAAACAATTGGGCACCTCCTGAGCCAGCTCCTGCTCCAATTACTGAGCCTATTCCTAAACCAACTCCGAGGAAGAGAGGAGTTCTATTTCTCAGTCCTGAAGATATGCAAGAGGCAAAGAAATCTATGAACGAAAAATGTATTAAAGCTGCAGATGTTAAGAATTTACCTCATATTGAAGAAATACATGGCCTTATTTTACCGCCTATTGAAGAAACATATGATATTGATCCATTACCTATTGAAGAACCTCCTGGTCTTGATAACCCGACACAGGTAGTAAAGGTAAATTCTCTCTATAGATATGATAAAGCTGAAGTCCCTCCTACTAAAATTGCTAGTCAGTGCTTGGATGAGTTTGATATAAAGCTGAAGACTTCAATGCTTATTTTGATAGACAATTAAAACAAAATACTTATATGATTAAACACTTGGGTGATTATATGGCTAATGTTAGAGGCGAACTTAAACTTGTTAGCAAACATGCTTCTATGGTTACCACTCAAGTAGAACAAGTACTTAAGGCTCAAAATGATTTACTCAATGAAATTGAAAGTGCGTTATATCGACTAGAGGGGGGGTGAATAGGCGATTTTTATGAATTCTTCACTGAGGAATTTGCCGGTGAGGAAATTCCTTAGCGAAGAACTACGTGCAGCGGAATAAGTACTCAAGTAAGCATAACAGAATACACGATAGTCATCATGATGAAATGAAGACAATCACAGAGTACGTAAAGCGTAATCACAGGATAACACAAGATGAAGACAAACAGATCAAGAAATTGAACTGAGGAAATTGAGAAAGTCTTCACCAAAGTCTTCAAACACAGATATGAACAAACACTCAACACAAGAATGAGGAAATGAAAGGGTTGAGGAATTAGAACCAGTTAGGTTGGTGAAGACAATGATTTGTAGACCAGTTCCAACTGCTGTCTCGGTTGTACGTCTGTTGGAGCGGCCGAGTATTTAAACTCGAGGACACACAGTCCCGGACACCCACCACCGAGCACGCAGCTCAGACACCAAGTCCTCACCAGATTCTCCTTGAACTAAGGTCACACAGACTCGGCCCAATCACTCATGGTAAGTCTTCAGCGACTTCCAAACCTTCACAGACTTGGTCACTCGGCGATCCACAATTCCTCTTGATGTTCTAGACCATGACGCCTAACCGTCTGGAAGAAGCACAGTCTTCAAAGGTAACAAGCGCCGGATCCACGCATGATCAATTTCTTCATGATGCTCAATCACTTTGGGTTTGTAGGGTTTGGTTTTTGGGTTTTTCCTCACTGATGATTTTCGCCAAAGTCCTCGGAGGATGGGTTGCTCTCAAATGACAAGTGTCAAGTTCTTCTCGAGCAGCCAACCAGCTAGTGGTTGTAGGGGCGGCTATTTATAGCCTAGGAGCAGCCCGACATGATAAGACATAAATGCCCTTGAATGATATGACCGTTAGGTGGATAAGATATTTTGGGACAGTCACAAGAAGACAAAGAATAAATGGAAATTTGACTCTCAAATTCCTCGTATATCATGTTCCTCATCGTAGGCAATCCAGACCGGCGAATTCCTAACTCCTCGGTCGAGAAGAAATTCTTAGCGACTGTAAGAACTTCGCCTCTCACATCAAGAAATTGACTGAATCTGTATGAGATTTCCAAAGGCTTCACTCAAGGGATTGGTAGGTGTAGGATTTCGAGTTGAGCATCACATGGAAATTTTTCCTTAGTATTTCCTCGACCCCCTTTAACAGTACGGTGTTTCCTATGACTCAAGAAATAGAAAATGAGACTACGAAAACAAGAGTCTTCACGCTTCATGTTCCTCAAATGAATACTAAGTCTTCAAGGTCACACCAATTTCTTCACTTTCAAAGTCTTCAGAAAGTCTTCAGAATATCAAAGTCTTCAGATGAAGAACTTCATTTTTAGGGGTCGACTTTCTCTGTAAATATCAAACTCCTCATAGACTTATAGACCTGTGTACACTCACAAACGCATTAGTTACTTAACCTATAAGTCTTCAATACACCAAAATCACTAAGGGGCACTAGATGCACTTACAATCTCCCCCTTTTTGGTGATTGATGATAATATAGGTTAAGTTTTCAACGGGGATAAACATATGAATTGTAAATACTGATAATGAGGAATTTGATTGCAAGATATAGAAGAACTCCCCCTGAAGATGTGCATAGTGAGGAATTTGCTTTTGAGGCAATGCACATTTGAAGAATTGAATCATGGAGATCTCCCCCTATATCTTGTAATTCATACACGCATTTGTAATATAATATGAAGAATTTGAAATGCATGATGAAATATGGTGCTTGATGTTATTCAGAGTATGCAAAAATAACACACCAAAAGTATCAGAGCCCAAATCGATTTGCTATGAAGATTTTCAAGGAGCTCACGAGAATCAGAGCATAGTGCAAGAGCATAATGCATCAAAAGTATCAAAGCACCATCGGGTTTAAGATTACAACTCGATCCAATAAAAGGTTTCAGAAGAACGAGAGTTGTAACTCAAATTACTGTATATAGGCATTAAACTAGACCCGCTTGAAGACTAACTCAAATTTCTCCCCCTTTGTCATCAAATGACCAAAAGGATCGAAATCGAGGACTAACGCCTCAAGAATTTCAAGTTGAAGATGGAGCGCCAAAGATTGTTGGGGTTGTTTGTTGAAGTAGGACCAGCTGCGTGTCTTCCAAGTCTTCATTTTCATCGTTGTCGCGAGATGAAGAATAGGAGCTGGCCACCAAGGAAGGAACTTTGACCTTCTTGAATTTCTTCGAGGAGGTGCGCACTCCAAATTCTTCCTTGAGTCCCATTGACGCCGTTCTTCTTCACCGAGACATGTGAAAGAATAGCCCAAAGCGCTTGAAGGTTTCATGGAGGTAGTAGTGGTTTTTCTTCACCGCATTGTGTGTTGAGGTCATGTTGTGAAGAAAAGTACCAAACCGACGCTGACCCATTTATGATTACGATCAACCTTCCGATGAAGACCGAGGAGTAACTCACGATCACCATCACCCGGGTGCAGAGCTTGAGGACTTTGCTTGACCGAGGTATTTGCGGCCGAGTCATGTGTGGCGAGTCATCATTGGTGGAGTAGGATGTCTGCTTTCAAACTGTCCATCCAATGGACGAATGCCTTCATCGATCACAGCAGAGCCTTGCCCTTGTCATCACCGAGGTAAATGTCCGCTTGAGGACTTCAATCGGAGGCAAGTAGCTGCAGTGGTTCAAAGTATCAGCCTTGTAATTGAGTGAAGACCTTGTCCCGATGAGTCTCATAATCCAAGGCGATAAGGCTTCAAATCAAATGGTGACATAGCTATGTTTGCCGAGTCCTCATGAAGAAATCATGGAAGTTGACGGAACGCCATGGATGATATTGAAAAGCATATTCTTCATGATGCCAACGACTTCTTCATCGCTCGAAGTCGTGGCCTTTGATAGGACTCATTGTCTTCGCTGTAACCGATAGACAGTCCGAGGCACATATAATAATTCCTTGACGAGGAATTTGGTTCTTGGGGCCTGCCTTGGCTTCAAAGGCTTCATCAAGACTTGCATATAGTGATCTGAAAGTTCGGTTCGTCAGAGATACGACGTGCACCATCAAGTGGAGGATCGAGTGGTAGGGCACGGCAATTCAGCTTGTTTGGTGCCTTGTAGTGAGTATTTTCAGTCATCCAATCTAAGACCCATGAGTTCACGCCTTCAGCGCCTCCGTGATGTGCAGCGTTGCATAGAACTCAAGAATTAGTTCTTCATTCCACCACGTATATCGCAGCAGAAATTTAGAAGTCCCGCCGTGAAGAACACCGAGGACCGCTCAAAGCTCGGCAGCGACTCCATATCCACATGAGGAATATGAGCATGATCAAGATTTTATCCTTGTTGAAGAGCACCGAGGAATAGAAGTTGGCTTGGCCGGCAGTCCGTAAACGCCTCTTCCTAATGCGAGCGTAATCATATGGATTATAATCATGAAGAACACGTGCTCGGCAAAGAAATCTTCAGCCTTGAACTTTTGCTTGCTTGAGAACGGATTCTTTTGCTTGGGCAGAGGGTGTCGTGAGTTGCATCACCACCTCGTGAATCGTAAGTTCAGTTCTTCAGTGAGGAATTTCTTGTTCCTCAACAGATGCGTACCGAGGATCAGCAGCAGCAGTTTCATCAAGACTAGTGGCTGGAATTTCTTCATGCATGTAGCCGGGGTTGAGTTTCTTCAGAGTCCACTTGGACTGTTTGTGTAGGGACCGAGGAATCTGTTGGAGCGGGTGAAGAGAGGAGTATTGGGATGCCGACTTTCCCAAAAGTCATCATTGATCACCGTGGTGCATCCAATATCCACATCTTCATCTTCATTTCTTCAACACCAGCCTCTTCACCGTGGACCGAGGCATAGGTGAGGAATGATCGGGGTTGAAGGGATTGCATCCACTTCAATTTCTTCATCGATCCGCTCGACGAAGCAAAGCAGAATGATGTTCTTCATCGATCCGATTGGGATCTCATAGTCTTCTCAAAAGGAACAACGCCCTTTGATGGTATGGAGGAAATTGGAACAACATCAATTGGATTTTCGTATGAGCTGGTCATAGGCCTCATTTTCTTCGCAGTCAAGAATCGACGAATCGATGCTTTCCTTTTCTTCACAGCAGCTCGCTCAGAGCCTTTGTTTTCTTCACATCGAGGCAAATGGAAGAATTGGAGTTGGAGTTGGCGCAGGAGGAGCCGAGGAATGTGGTTCGTTTCTTCAGCGCAATCGATGCAGCTTGCCTGCCTTGAGCAGCTTTCTTCAGCGCACCACTAGTGGGTGCCCCGGCAATTTCTTCAAATGGCCGAATGGGATCATCAGCCCGAACTAGCATTTTCATCAGCAGGTTGAATGTCATCAGCGGTGCTTGGCATGTTCTTCAATGGGTTGGGCTGAGGCTTCACCGAGGAATTTCATGTTGCATCGGGCTGCAACATTTGTGAATTTCTTCGTCAGTTCACAAATCTGACCTTGGCTCCTTGCCAATCAGCATAATATGAATCAAGTTTTGCCGAGGTCTTGAATTTCCGCTTGACCTTGAGAAGCTCCTCGTGTCATCTTGACAACGCTTTTCTTCGTGAACTTCTCCTTCCTGTATTGAGCCTTTTGATTTCCCTTGCCTTCTCAAACTTCCATTTTCTTTAGCTATGAAGTGAGTCAACATATGACTTTGTCCAGTGTCGATGAAGGTCGCATAGGGGTATTGGGATCCTTGTGCCAAAGATCAATATAGTCGAGGATTTTCTTCGATCCAACAAATAGGGCACAAATGTGCCTTTGGCTCTAGCGGCCTTTTCTTGACGGTCTCGATGATTTCCGCAAGTTCATCATCGATGCCTCATCATCGAAGGCACATGGAATGCAACCTGTTTCTTCCTTGGCTAGGCCGAGGACCTCGCCCAATTGTTGCTTTGGTCTTCAAATGAGTCGGGCCGCTTGAAGAAATGGGAGCGCCGAGAACTTGCGTAAACGCCGAGGCAATTGAGAAGCCAGCAGTCCTTTGACATGTAGCTAGGTGCACAGAACCAAGGTTTTGACGGAGCTGTTGAGGACTTTGGTGGAGCAGCAGCAGCAGGAGGAATTTGCTTGGAGGGTGCTGCCGAGGAACTTGGCCGTGAGGGCGCAGATGGTGAAGCACTTGGCTTATGAGCAGGCTTCTTTTGCATGGATTTCCTCGGTTTGACCGAGACCTCTGTGGCGATGAGCAGCGCAGAATCCTCATTGAATTTCTTCACCGCCTCCTTTGCTTGCTTTGCCAATTTTGCTTGGCGCTTAGCCCATTCATCGTGAAAGTCCTCACCTCGCTTGATGCTTGTGGGATCAGCTACTTGGCCAAAAGCCAAAGGAGCTCTTGGGCATGGAGGATTTAGAGCTAATTTCTTCATGTACTTAGGAGTTACATATCTGTATTCCTCCATTCCCGTGCCCATCTCCGCTCAATCTTCCGAATACGCACCTTGCGTGATTTTTGTTTTCTTCATCCGTGTGCAGAGTCAAGATAGATTTCCTCGTGGATTTCAAACGCAGTCATAACCTCAGGTTTCTTTCCTCCTTTCGTGGCTTCTTACCGTCTCGCCATGTTCTTCAATTGAGGAATTTGAACAATTGAGTTCTCTCAAGAAGTATGCAGTTTTTCTTCGAGGAACTCGCAAATGAGTTAAGTTGATGAGAACCTAGGGATTCAACAATGACATGTGTACCGTGAATGAGTATAGTTGCGAGGAATTTGGAGAGGTCATATGCTTCTCGTAAGGTTTTTCAAAAAGAACAGGTTTTGAGGATTTTGACCAGATGAGTTTTGAGGAATTTCACTAAGCGCTCTTTGTCTTAGGTTCCAGAGTTGTATAGATCGAGGATCCACACAATTGAGGAATCTTGAAGAAAATCATTGCTTAGAGAAACGAATCAAGAGATTTGAGGTGTTCATATGTGTGAAGATTTGAAGAATAAACACCTTTGAAGATTTTCAAGAAGATTTGAGAATCAAAGCGAGTAATAAAAGTAACTTTTAATTACTCAAGTGAAGAACACGACGAACCGAGAAGAACAGTTGGGAAGTTCGTCTGCTCAGATCTTCCACGCCTAACTTGGCGGAGGAAGACAGCTACGGCGACGGCGGAGTGAGGATTTCCGCGGTCGGCGCGAGTACGCCGGGCGACGAGGTCGAGGCAAGGAAGCTTTTCCTCACCGGCGACGATGGAGAAGCGGGCGCTTAGGGTTTGAGGAGCTCGAACGGGAGAGAGAGGTCGAAAGGGTAAAAGAAGTGAGGAAGGGAGAGGGTATTTATAGAGACGGTGAAAACGGATCGCCCAAAGATTTAGGACTAACATGCCCCTGACCATTTCCTTCTCACGACATGTGTCACCCACGCATCGTAGTGGAGATCGTATGATCGTGGGTGAATAGAATAATGCATCATGGGATGCGGAACGGTTTGAGCGGCAAAACGAAGGTTTGATAAGATCAGTTTTAAAGTTCCGCTGTAATTTCTTCAGCTGTCAAGGACACAAAGAAGATTTTGAACGAGTTTCAACTAGAACGCATATGAAGAATTTGTGAATGGATTGGGTTGAGTATAGCATAGAGGGGAAGGGTCCGATCACATTCACTTAGCGTAAAAAGGACTTGAAGAAATAGCCATAAGTGAATGTCAGAGAGGACATAAACCCATATATATATATATAGCCAATGAAGAAAGACGACGAAACAAAGGAAGATTTTGCAAAGTTGAAGAATTTAAAAATTGAAGAATTTCAAAACTGAGGAAGAACTCAAATTGAAGATTTTCAACTTTGGTGGTGGCGTGACCCACCAGATAAGAAAGATGATTTCAGACACCGCGTATAATTGTCGAGGGTTCCGAGAATCAAATTCTTCATTAATTTCTTCACACTAAGAGTGTTATTCTTCATTGATTGAAGAAAACGCTTTCTTCATGTGTTGCACATCTAAGTCATCAATTTTGCATAAGTGTTAGGATGTGTGCCTTTTCAAAGAACGCTCAAGATTCTAAGATATTTAGCTCACACCGCAACTTGCTAAATCTCTTCTCATCCAAGGGCTTAGTGAAGATATCAGCTAGCTGTTCTTCAGTCTTCACGTGCTCGATGGAGATGTCGCCCTTCAACACATGATCACGAAGAAAATGATGACGAATTTGAATGTGCTTTGTCTTCAAGTGCTGAACTGGGTTGTGAGCAATCTTGATGACACTCTCATTGTAACAATAGAGAGGCACATTCTTCACGTTGATGCCGTAGTCCTTGAGAGTTTGCTTTATCCATAGCAATTGAGCACAACACGAGCCAGCAGCAATGTATTCAGCTTCCGTAGTAGACAGTGATACGCAGTTCTGTTTCTTCGAGGACCAACAGACCAAAGATCGTCCGAGGAAATGACAAGTACCAGATGTTGACTTATGGTCCACACGATCACCAAAGATAGTCGAGCCGAATATCCAATGAGATCAAAAGTAGAGCCCTTGGGGTACCATAATCCTAGTGTTGGTGTGTGAGCTAGATATCAAGAATATGCTTCACAGCCTTATGGTGTGATTCCTTCTGTAGCTTGAAATCGGGCACACATGCAAACACTAAGCATTATATCTGCCTAGATGCACATAAGTACAATAAAGAACCAATCATGGAGCGGTATACCTTGTGATCAAGTCAATACCATTTTCATCAAGGCATAGATGGCCATTTGTGGGCATAGGAATTTTGACACCTTTGCAATCTTGCATGCCAATTTCTTCAGACATCTTTGAGGTATTTCTCCGAGATATGAATATGCCATTTTGTTGTTGACGAATTTGAAGACCTAAGAAGAATTTCAACTCTCCCATCATAGACATTTGATATTCTTCACTCATCATGTAGGCAAATTCATCACTATAACGTTGGTCAGTACAGCCAAAGATAATATCATCAACATATATTTGGCACACAAACAGTTCACCATCATAAGATTTAGTAAAGAGAGTAGGATCGAGTGAACCGGGTGTGAAGCCATTCTTCACAAAGAATTCCTTCAATGTATCATACCACGCCCGAGGGGCTTGCTTGAGGCCATAGAGGGCCTTATTGAGTCTGAAGACTTTGTCAGGATTCTTTGGATCTTCAAAACCTGGGGGTTGAGCAACATATACTTCTTCCTCAAGCTTACCATTGAGGAATGCACTTTTCACATCCATTTGATATAAAGTGATATTGTGATGGTTAGTATAGGCGAGTAATATGCGAATAGACTCAAGTCTAGCGACAGTGCAAAAGTTTCATCGAAATCAATTCCTTCAACTCGTGTAGCCTTGAGCTACTAGTCGTGCTTATTCCTCACCACAAGACCATTTTCATCTTGCTTGTTGCGATAGATCCACTTTGTACCAATGATATTATGCTTGCGAGGATCTCGATGTTTGACCAGCCCCTTACATTGTTGAGCTCGAATCGATGTAATTCTTCTTGCATGGCCTGAATCCACTCCGCCCGTAAATGCTTCATCTACCTTAGTGGGCTCTGTGATAGAGACAAAAGCATAGTGCCCACAAAAGTTAGATAAATGTGAAGCTTTTGAGCGTGTGAGAGGACCCGCGCTTTAATGTCATCGATGATCTTCTCCACTTGCACTTCTTTTGCAACGCGAGGATGAGCTGGTTGTCGCCGAGGAATTTGTTCATTTTCCTCAAGATCATTTTCTTCAAAGATTATCTTCAGTGCATTAGCTCGACGTTCTTCACAGACAGAATGTATTCTTCAGCAGTTTCTTCAAGAGGAATGACATCCTCGCTTGCCTTGAACCCGATAGAATCCTCGTGTGCTGGTTCGCCTAACACGTAAGGTAGGTGCTCTCTTTGCAGCCATTAGTTTCATCGAACCGCACATCTACAAGTGTCAACAATCTTGTGTAGAGTGATGTTGAAGACTCAGAGGTGTGCGAGTCCTTTCCGTAACCAAGCATAAAACCTTCATGTGCTTTCGCAAATTTAGAGTTGTGGTGAGGATCTCTAATCCAGCATTTAGCAATCAAGACTTTGAAATAACTTACATTAGGTTTCTTGTCGTTGAGGAGTTCATAGGCAGTCTTCTTGAAGAATTTGTGAAGATATACTGTTGATGATGTGGCACGCAGTGTCAATTGCTTCAATCCGTAAACGACTAGGCGCTTTGTATTCATCAAGCATAGTGCGAGCCATCTCAACAAGAGTTCTGTTCTTGCGCCCACGACGCCATTTTGCCGAGGAGTATAAGGAGCAGATAACTCATGAGTAATACCAAGTTCATCAAGATAGTCATCAAGACCGGAATTCTTAAACTCAGTTCCATTGTCACTCCTGATGTGCTTGATCTTCACACCAAAGTTAGTTGAAGCCCTCGAGGAAAATCATTTGAAGACTTCCTGCACTTGATTTTTGTAAGTAACAATGTGTACCCATGTGTAACGAGAGTAATCATCAACAATAACAAAGCTATATAGTGATGCTTCATTAACGATACCGAGTAATGATTGGGACCAAAGAGGTCCATGTGAAGCAATTCAAGGGACGAGTAGTGGTCATGATAGTCTTCACTGGATGCTTGGCCTTGGTCATTTTTCAGCTTCACAGCTCCACATAAATGGTCCTTGAGGAATTTGACATTCTCAATGCCAATGACATGCTTCTTCTTCGCAAGCGCAGTAAATTCCTCATGCCTGCGTGACTAAGTCGACGATGCCATAGCCAGCCTTCAAGCTTTTGCAAGTAGACACACGATGGTTGTGGTCCCGTGGAAAAGTCAACAATGTACAAGTCTCCTCTCCTAAAGCCTTCAAGACTTTGGAATTGTCAGCTTCCATAATCACAACACAACGATATTTGCCAAAGATAACAACCATATCAAGATCACAAAGCATTGAGATCGACATGAGGTTGTATCCTAAGGACTCAACAAGCATGACTTTGTCCATGTGCATGTCCTTAGAAATAGCAACCTTACCAAGACCCAATACCGACTTTTGCCTTTGTCAAGAAAGATGATATGCTTCAGATGTGACGGTGATAAGGAGCATCCATCAATAGATTCTTGTCACCAATATGTGATTTGTACATCCACTATCGAGAACCCACTCGGGGCTTTGGGTTGATCATCCTGCAGATGAATTAGTATAACTTACGATCTCATATACTTCATCGGTGAAGAATATGATATCAAGTTCATCGATGAATTTCATCACCAAGATTCAGATAAGCAAGATGAGGACGTGTGAAATGAAAGTTCATTTCATCATGATTAGCTCAAGTCCTTTCGTGCAATTTGTCGTGCCCCCAAGAAATTCTTCAGACGTTAAGGCACGCCCGAGACCTGACCTCGCAGAAGAGATTAGTTCTTTTCTTCACCACCCACATCTCAAGGGGTGGCAAAGAGTTCATCACTCATGAAAGCACCATACGAGAATGGTGGCATAGAAGCCAAACCATTTCGCTTCACATAAGAGGGGTTAGGGTAAGCATATGAATAAGCAGAGAAATTCTTCGAGGACTTATGAACATATTGATTTGAAGAATAATGCACATATTCATAGCCCTTAGCTCTACCTCATAAACAGTAGTCGTTAGCACGATGATGATCATATGAGGACTTTGATCCTTTTGAGGAATTTGATCCATGTGAGGAATTTGGTCCGTATGAGGACTTGGATCCATATGAAGAATTTGGTCCATATGAAGAATTTGATCTGGGGTTCCTATTCTTCACCGGTGGTGTCATGAGGACATTCACCAAGACTTTCAAGGCACTTCTTGGGAACCCATATTTTCTTCATAGGGGAACCGCTCCTGCAGCTTAGTGACAACATATCTAGCAAATACTTCACCATTCTGATTTTTGAACAGTTTATAGTTGAGTCAAATGACTCATCGCAGAATGAGGAAATTCGCACGTAAAGTCAGATAAGGTAGATGGATCAATCGAGGTCCCTTTGCAGAACCCATGAGGTTTTGGGATACCGCTCAGCTTCCAATATGTTCCATCAAGATTGAGTTTCCTCTCAAAGGCAATACCCTCTTTCCTAGGGTTCCTATTGAGGATCTGCTTTTTAAGCACATCACAAAGAGTCTAATGCCCTTTGAGGCTTTTGTACATGCCTGTCATGTACAATTCCTTCAGCCCTGCATCGTCAGTGATACTAGCAATGTCCTCAGATGAGGAATTAGTGATAGCAGAGGCAGGTGAAGAATTTATAACAGTTGAAGCATTTGAACATTCATGTGAAGAATTAGCAGATTCACGTTCAATGCACTTTAAGCATGGAGGAACAAATTCTTCTTGAGAAGCGATGCTTTGTTGAGCAAGTAATGAATCGCGCTCCTTCTGAAGATCTTCATAACTCACTCTTAGCTTCTCAAGATCTTGCTTTCTTTGAAGAAATTCATAAGAAAGTTTCTCATGATCGATAAGAGAGTGTTATGATGACCTTGAAGGTTGTCAAGCCTAGATCAAGTCTCTGAAGATTTTCATCGTATTTTAGTGCGATCCATTTCTTCACCCAACATATCATCACTTTTGTCTAGCATGTTTTGAACCTTTTCAAAAGCCCTTTGTTGTTTTATAGCAATCTTAGCAAGTTTAGAGTAGCTGGGCTTGAGATCCTCATCGATTCATTTTCACTAGATTCAGAGGAGGTGAAATTAAGACCTTAGCACCTTTTGCCATGAAGCAATAGGTGGGGCGAATCATTATTATCTTCATCAGGCTTGTCGGCGAAGTCAGTTTCTTCAGTGTTGAAGATGGACTTGCTAACAAAAGCAAGAGCAAGAGCCGACTAGCCACACCAGATTCGGATTCTTCAGACTCCTCCTCTTCCTCATGTTCCTCAGATTCAGCTTCAGAGTCCATTTCCTTGCCAATGAATGCCCGAGCCTTTTTGGAGCTACTCTTCTTGTGAGAAGAAAGCTTTGAGGATTTTGATGATGAAGATTTCGATGATTTCTTCTTTTTCTTCGCGTCATCAGAACTGTAATCCTTGTGTTTCTTCTTCTTTAATTCCTTTTCCCACTGAGGACAATCTTGGATGTAGTGACCAGGTTTCTTGCATTTGTGACAAAGTCTTCTTATAGTCACTAGATGAGGAATCACCGCTTCTTGAGGATTTTCCAAAGCGACCACGCCTTGAGAATTTCTGAATTTCTTCACGAGCAAAGGCTAGCTCTCGCCTAATTCTTCAGATCTCCAAGGCTACTACCGAGTCTTCACACTCAGATTCGACACAACCTTGGCCTTCGTGGCACGTGTTTTTCCATAGCCGTAACCATAGAGATCTCTTTTCAGAAGTCGAACTCGTGACTATTTAGCCTTTCGAGGATATCGGCAGGATCAAGAGACTTGTAGTCAGCTCGCTCTTGTATCATCAAGCTGAGTATCAAATGAGGAATCGCGATCTTAATAATTTCTTCACCACCTCATGGTCGGTGATGTCAAGGGCGCCAAGTGCTTGAAGCTCATTTGAGATGTCAAGAGGCGATCAAGGTTTGTTGGGCATTTTCGTTGTCGAGTCTTTTGAAGCGGTTGAAGAGATTCAAGAACATCAACTCGAGAGTCACGCTGAGTTGAGACACCTTCATTTACTTTGGACAGCCTGTCCCGTATGAGCTTGGCAGATTCCAAAGCACTCACTCTTCCATATTGACCTTTGCTCGATGGCCACATATGATATTCTTCGCTTGAGAATCGAGTTGCTTGAATCTCTTCACATCAGCAAGATTCAGAGAAGGTGTGACCGAGGGAACACCATTTTCCACAACATACCGTAGATCGTTGTCAATTGCTTCAAGATGCATTCGCATCTTGTTCTTCCAAAGAGGGGTAGTCCGTCCCATCAAGGTAGGACACCCTCCCGAGACCTTGATCATACCTGCGGTCGACATAACTAAAACTCCGTGGTTAAACTAAATCACACGTAACAAGGGAGTACCTTGCTCGATACCAATTGAAAGTGCTATATTGACTAGAGGGGGTGAATAGGCGATTTTATGAATTCTTCACCGAGGAATTTGTCGGTGAGGAAATTCCTTAGCTAAGAACTACGCAGCGGAATAAGTACTCGTAAGTAAGCATAACAGAATACACGCATAGTCATCATCATGAAATGAAGACAATCACAGAGTACGTAAAGCATAATCACAGGATAACACAAGATGAAGACAAACAGATCAAGAAATTGAACTGAGGAAATTGAGAAAGTCTTCACCAAAGTCTTCAAACACAGATATGAACAAACACTCAACACAAGAATGAGGAAATGAAAGGGTTGAGGAATTAGAACCAGTTAGGTTGGTGAAGACAATGATTTGGTAGACCAGTTCCAACTGTTGTCTCAGCTTGTACATCTGGTTGGAGCGGCCGAGTATTTAAACTCGAGGACACACAGTCCCGGACACCCACCACCGAAAGCACGCAGCTCAGACACCAAGTCCTCACCGATTCTCCTTGAACTAAGGTCACACAGACTCGCCCAATCACTCATGGTAAGTCTTCAGCGACTTCCAAACCTTCACAGACTTGGTCACTCGGCGATCCACAATTCCTCTTGATGCTTCTAGACCATGACGCCTAACCGTCTGGAAGAAGCACAGTCTTCAAAGGTAATAAGCGCCGGATCCACGCAGGATCAATTTCTTCAGGATGCTCAATCACTTTGGGTTTGTAGGGGTTTGGTTTTGGGTTTTCCTCACTGATGATTTTCGCCAAAGTCCTCGGAGGATGGGTTGCTCTCAAATGACAAGTGTCAAGTTCTCTCGAGCAGCCAACCAGCTAGTGGTTGTAGGGGCGGCTATTTATAGCCTAGGGAGCAGCCCGACATGATAAGACATAAATGCCCTTGAATGATATGACCGTTAGGTGGATAAGATATTTTGGGACAGGTGGCAAGAAGACAACAACGGTCGGAAATTTGACTCTCAAATTCCTCGTATATCATGTTCCTCATCGTAGGCAATCCAGACCGGCGAATTCCTAACTCCTCGGTCGAAAGAAATTCTTAGCGACTGTAAGAACTTCGCTCTCTCACATCAAGAAATTGACTGAATCTGTATGAGATTTCCAAAGGCTTCACTCAAGGGATTGGTAGGTGTAGGATTTTGAGTTGAGCATCACATGGAAATTTTTCCTTAGTATTTCCTCGACCCCTTTAACAAAGACGGTGTTTCCTATGACTCAAGAAAGAGAAAATGAAACTACGAAAACAAGAGTCTTCACGCTCATGTTCCTCAAATGAATACCAAGTCTTCAAGGTCACACCAATTTCTTCACTTTCAAAGTCTTCGTAATATCAAAGTCTTCAGATGAAGAACTTCATTTTAGGGGTCGACTTTCTCTCAGAATATCAAACTCCTCATAGACTTATAGACCTGTGTACACTCACAAACGCATTAGTTACTTAACCTATAAGTCTTCAATACACCAAAATCACTAAGGGGCACTAGATGCACTTACAGAAATGAATAGTAAGAAAAATGATTATGCTGTTAGAGTGGCTACTAGAACTGGTAGAATGACTCAGGAACCTTTGTATCATGAAGGCCACCCTAAGATAATTGAGCAAGATTCTCAGATAAATAATATTGATGCACCTAGTTCTTGTAAAAGGAAGAAAAAGAAAAATGATAGGACTTTGCAAACTTCCAGTGAACCTAATGCTGAACCACCTAAGAATCCAAATGATATATCTATGTCTGATGCTGAAACACAATCTGGTAATGAACATGAACCTAGTGAAAATGTTAATGATGATGTTCATGATGATGCTCAACCTAGTAACGACAATGATGTAGAAACTGAACCTGCTGTTGATCTTGATAACCCACAATCAAAGAATCAACGTTATGATAAGAGTGACTTTGTTGCTACTTAAACATGGTAAAGAAAGAGAACCATGGGTTCGTAAACCCATGCCTTTTCCTCCCAAACCATCCAAGAAAAAGGATGATGAGGATTTTGAGCGCTTTGCTGAAATGATTAGACCTATCTTTTATGTATATGTTAACTCGATATGCTCAAAATGAATCCTTATGCTAAGTATATGAAAGATATAGTTACAAATAAAAGAAAGATACCGGAAGCTGAAATTGCCATCATGCTTGCTAATTATACTTTCAAGGGTGGAATACCAAAGAAAGTTGGAGATCCGGGAGTACCTACTATACCTTGCTGCATTAAAAGAAACTATGTTAAAACTTCTTTATGTGATCTTGGAGCCGGTGTTAGTGTTATGCCTCTCTCTTTATATCGTAGACTTGACTTGAATAAGTCGACACCTACTGAAATATCTTTGCAAATGGCTGATAAATCAACTGCTATACCTGTCGGTATTTGTGAGGATGTGCCTGTTGTGGTTGCAAACGTTACTATTTTAACAGACTTTCTTATTCTTGATATTCCAGAGGACGATAGTATGTCTATTATTCTTGGAAGACCCTTTTTGAATACTGCAGGGGCTGTTCTTGATTGCAACAAAGGAAATGTCACTTTTCATGTTAATGGTAATGAGCATACGGTACACTTTCCGAGGAAACAACCTCAAGTTCATAGTGTAAACTCTATTGGAAAAATTCCATCGATTATATTTGGAGGTTTTGAATTTCCTCTTCCTACTGTCAATAAGAAATTTGATATTCTTATTATTGGGGATGTGCATATCCCCGTTGAGGTAACATAGTGTTATTCGAAATTTCTCTGGTTTCATGTTATTAGGAATGAGTTTGTTAACAAGACCTGATCAACCTTGTTAGTGGATTCCTTTTGATGAGCATGAGATGGATGAAACTAGAAGGCACAACCTTCTGTACCCTCTTTCTATTTTCTGTTATTTAGTTGAAATAAAGTAAAAATAGTATTTCTCTGTCTGTTTTCTGATTTATCTGTGCAATATAAAAATACCCTGAAAATAAAAGTCCTCCAAATGCCATGCCAATTTAATATGATTTTTTCTAGAATATTTGAAGATTTATGGTACTGAAAACACTGCAGGGGGAGCTGCCACCTGGCCACGAGGGTGGACGGCGCGCCCTACCCCCCAGGGCGCGCCCCCCTGCTTCGTGGGCCCACGGTGGCCCTCCTCCACTTATTCCTTCACCCATCCTCTTCTTCTTCCTCCCACAAACATGAATATCTGGTTCAAGCACGAGTTCTAGCTCATTTTGCTGCAATTTTCGATCTCCTTGCTCAAAGCACCTCTCACAAAACTGCTTGGGGAGATTGTTCCTTGGTATGTGACTCCTCCATTGGTCCAATTAGTTTTTGTTCTAGTGCTTTATTCTTTGCAAATTTGTGCTGCATAGGTGACCATGTTCTTGAGCTTGCATGTCAAATTTATATGGTTCCAAGCAGTTCTAATGCTTGATATAGGCTCTAGGCACTTGTAGGAGTAGTTGCTATCAATTTTGTTAAGCTCGGTTCACTTTTCTTTGAAGTTACTAAAAATTTCAGAATATTTCAAAAAATAATGAAGATATTTTTGAGGGGTTCATCGAGCCGAAGCTCGAAGGAAAAGCAAAATAAAGAAGCACAAAGGCCCAAATATAATTTGCCTCGTACCGCGGAGGTTCGGCCGTGTGAATGGCCTTCCGATGACTTCTTGAGACAAGCCGGGATTTATGAGGATTTCTATTCATTGATTGAGAATGCTGGCCTCACCGACTTCCTCCGCGACCAACGTCATCAGTATCTCTTACTCACTAATACTTTTGTGCAAAACTTCTACTATTTTCCTAAGGAATCACCTCCTTCAGTAGAGTTTCATTTATATGACGTTGTTAAGAAGATGCCATTAGCTGAATTTTGCAATGTTTGCAAAATACCCTCTGAGGGCACCCTAGATGAACCACACCATAAAGATGTGGAAGAATTTATTAACACCATCACTGTGGGAGAAACCAGGAAGGTTTCTGATGCAAGAATCACTAGCATACATTTTTTCTGTTTTAAGCTACTTTGCCATATTTGCTAGTCGTTGCTTGATTGGGTCGTGGAAACTGTGGAAACCTTAGTGTTCCTGATATTATCATTTTGTTCCATGGTTTATACCGCGATAACACTGTTAGTATGGGCGGAATTATTGCTAAACGGTTTAAGTCTGAACCGTACTAAGGGCCCCATCTTTGGAGGTATTTATGCTTCACGCCTCGCTGCACATTTTAACATACCTATTAAGCTTTATGAGAAAGAAGAAAAATTGCTGCCTAGTGCTTATTTAGATTATAAGAGTATGCTAGCGCATGATTTTATTGTTAAGAGCAGGGAAGGAGAGCTTAAATATAAATTGTATTTTAATAAACATCACCCTGAGACTATTACCTTGCCTACTCCTTCCTTGTTTAATTTTGAAGGACCGTATCTCGTTACGCGGGCTGCCGTTCAAGCCTACCGGAATCCTGCACCAGCCTCGGAACCGGAACCACAATATGATCCTCCAAGATAGTCTGTTTATTCTTGGGATCCGGAGGTGGCTGCTAGCCAATGGCAGTCAGAGTCTTCTTCATCACAGTACGACCCCGGATACACCTACGGATACCCGCCAGGCCATCCCTGGCAATGAACCAACTTAGGACAAAAGCCTAAGCTTGGGGGAGTACGTATTTACCACCGACATTACATTTATGTTTACACACACTCATTGCTAGATGTCGGTGCTCATACTCTTTCACTGTAATATCCATGCTAGTTTATTTTCTTTTTCCTGCTTTCTTCTTGTGTGTTTGTTAAACCTTAAGAAAAACCAAAAAAATTAGTAGTAGTTTACTTTTCTGCTGTAGTAGTAATAATTAAAAAGAAAAACCCAAAAATATTTCCCGTTCTTCTTTTGCTTGTTGGGAGCTTTCCCGTGTAAATAGTTTTATTTCTTTTCTTTTCTTTGGGGGTCGGTAGGAGAAGACCATGATTAAATTGTTGAAGTGGCTCTTATATGCATTATTGTTGATTTAACTAAGAGCCCATATTGCCTTGTCTTCTCCTGTTTATTGAATGCTCGCAGATTCCAGCTTAGTCCAATGCACGTACACTCTTATTATTATTATTCACTTCGTTCGGTCGTGCAAGTGAAAGGAAATTATGATGATATATGATGGACTGACTGAGATGAGAAAAGCTGGTATGAACTCGACCTCTCTTGTTTTTGTAAATATGATGAGTTCATCGTTCTTGATTCAGCTTATTATGAATAAACATATTTGCAATGACAATTAGAGATCATAGTCGCTCGTGCCATGCTTGATTAGCTATGAGTTATAATGATTTACCTTGCGTGCCAACATGCTATCGAAATGGTTGTAATGTGGTATGATGGGTTGGTATCCTCCTTTGAATGATTTAAGTGACTTGACTTGGCACATGTTCACGCATGTAGTTGAAATAAATCAACATAGCCTTCACGATATTTATGTTCATGGTGGATTATATCCTACTCATGCTTGCATCCAATGTTTATTAATTTTAATGCATGTTCATGACTGTTGTCGCTCTCTAGTTGGTCGCTTCCCAGTCTTTTGCTAGCCTTCACTTGTACTAAGCGGGAATGCTACTTGTGCATCCAATCCCTTAAACCCCAAAGTTATTCCATATGAGTCCATTATACCTTCCTATATGCGGTATCTACCTGCCGTTCCAAGTAAATTTGTATGTGCCAAACTCTAAAACTTCAAATAAACATTCTGTTTTGTATGCTCGAATAGCTCATATATCAACTAGGGTTGCCCTTATCTTCCATGTTAGGCGGGTTATTCTCAAGAGGAGTGGACTCCGCTCCTCACTCATGAGAAAATGGCTGGTTACCGGGATGCCCAGTCCCATGCTTTATGCAAACTAAATCAAAATAATTGCAAACAAAACTCCCCCTGGGACTGTTGCTAGTTGGAGACACTCGTTGTTTCGAGCAAGTCATGGATTGATGCTTGTTGGTGGAGGGGGAGTATAAACTTTACCATTCTGTTTGGGAACCGCCTATAATGTGTGTAGCATGGAAGATATCGCCATCTCTTAGTTGTTATGTTGACAATGAAAGTATGCCGCTCAAAATATTATTTATCTCTATTTCAAAACTGAGCTCTGGCACCTCTACAAATCCATGCTTTCCTCTGCGAAGGGCCTATCTATTTACTTTTATGTTGAGTCATCACCCAATTATTAAAAAAGCACTAGCTGGAGAGCACAGCTGTCATTTGCATTCACTACTTTTTATTTATATTGGGTATGACTGGATCTCTTTTACCATGAATTACAATGTCTAGTCAGTGCTTGATCTTTAAAGGTGCTCTGCATTTATGTTTTGCGGTCTCAGAAAGGGCTAGCGAGATACCATCTTGTTACATAATATTATGATTGTTTTGAGAAAGTGTTGTCATCTGAGATTTATTATCGCTCGCTAGTTGATTTTGCTATTGATATGAGTAAACATGAGACCTGAGAGTTACCGCAAGAAGTCGCCCCCCGCCCCCGCCCCCGCGTCATCTCCTCCGAGGCGACTCGAGGGAAACCCTAACCGCCACCGCCGCACCCCTCCTCCCCCCTCCCCTTCCCCTCCGCCGCCGCCAGAGGTGTGCACCGGCGTGCGCTCGACACCGATGAAGGTGGTGGCAGGGGATCTGGAGGCTCCACATAGAGTGGAGGGCCTCGGCATCCGGGGCGGCGGCCCCGGGCGGAGAGCGCCGGGTGGCCCGTGCGGCGGGCCAGTTCGACCAGAGCTGGTGAGGCGCCTCCCTCGGTCTCGAGGGGGACGAGGCGGCGTCAGTCCACGGTCGCTGGTGTGCGGCCTTGCCTGCACGGTTGCCGTCGCCAGATGCATCTCATCCTCTCTGCCCCGATCTGCTCCTTCCATCGTCGGATCCGGGTCCTGGTGGCTTAGGCCGTTCTTCCCGGGCGCCGACAGCGCGGATCTCGTCGAGTGGGGTTGGATCCGGGGGAAACCCCTGGCCAGTGCAGCCACATTGCAGGCGACGCCCTGGGCGCCGTACCCCTCCCTGGAGGCTGTCGTGAGGATCCTTCTCCCCCTCCTTCCGTTCCCTGCTAGGTGAAAGCCTAGGTCCCCTGATTCGGGCGGCGACGACACATCCGTTTCGTGTTCCTTCTTGGAGGAGCAGTCCAGGGATCGTAGGTGCGGCGAGAGAGTCGAGTTGTGGGTGTGATGGTGGCGGGTGGCAGCTTGGCTCGGCGCTTCACTGCCTTTTCTTCGGTGGCTCATCGTTGTTACCCTTGTTGCTGCGACTATGGTCGATAGCTCTAGCCCTTCGGTGTGGCTTAACCGCGGACGACGATGGTGCTCGGAATGGTGTTCTCTGTGCTAGCAGGTCTGCTCGTAGTTCCTTCTTCATGCGCAGCTTGGACGTCTTCCTCTGGGTTCTAGGGTGAACCGAGCTGCCGCCTGCCGGTGCGGCATCCTTCGAGCCAGGATGAGAGGGAAGGGGCCCTTTGCAGTGGCAGTTCCAGAGGAGTGTCAGTGCTGTCTTCGAGTTTGGCTACGATCACGAAGCTTGCGCAGTGGTGCATCCTCTCAAGTCCGTAGCTTGTCCGGTTGGTGTAGGTCGTCCTGTAGGGTGTTGGCGGCAGCATGGCGTGCTTGCTATCGCTGCTGCCTTTGAGTCTGTTTTCGCTTTGCTCCTTGTATCAGCCGCTTGTTTCTCTTCTTGCTTTTTTTTGTAAGATGGTGATCTTCTAATCCTGGCAGGTTGATGGCTTTGTTAATTCAAAGTCGGGCTCTTCTTGAGCCTTCGTTCTAAAAAAAAGAGTTATCGCAAATGTGGTTAGTCATGATCTTTGCTGAAAATTGAATGCTGGCTTTACATATTTACAACAACAAGAGCAAATAGATTTTGTAAAAGTTTTTCTTTATCACTTTCAGTTTGTCAACTGAATTGCTTGAGGACAAGCAAAGGTTTAAGCTTGGGGGAGTTGATACGTATCCGTCGTATCTACTTTTCCAAACACTTTTGCCCTTGTTTTGGACTCTAATTTGCATGATTTGAATGGAACTAACCCCGGACTGACGTTGTTTTCAGCAGAATTGCCATAGTGTTATTTATGTGCAGAAACAAAACTTCTCGGAATGACCTGAAACTTCACGGAACATCTTTTGGGAAATAATAAAAAATCGTTGCAAAAGATGAAGGCCAGGGGGCCCACCACCTGTCCACGAGGGTGGGGGCGCCCCCCCTAGGGCGTGCCCCCTACCTCGTGGGCCCCCTAAGGCTCCTCCGACGCCAACTCCGACTCTATATATTTGCTTTCAGGGAGAAAAAAATCAAGGAGAAGAAAGCATCGCGTTTTACGATACAGATCCGCCGCCAAGCCCTAAAATCTCTCGGGAGGGCTGATCTGGAGTCCGTTTGGGGCTCCGGAGAGGGGGATTCATCGCCGTCGTCATCATCAACCATCCTCCATCACCAATTCCATGATGCGCACCGCCGTGCGTGAGTAATTCCATCGTAGGCTTGCTGGACGGTGATGGGTTGGATGAGATCTATTATGTAATCGAGTTAGTTTTGTTAGGGTTTGATCCCTAGTATCCACTATGTTCTGAGATTGATGTTGCTATGACTTTGCTATGCTTAATGCTTGTCACTAGGGCCCGAGTGCCATTGAGGGAGTCCCGGATTAGGGGGTGTCCGGATAGCCGAACTATCACCGTTGGCCGGACTCCTGGACTATGAAGATACAAGATTGAAGACTTCGTCCCGTGTCCGGATGGGACTTTCCTTGGTGTGGAAGGCAAGCTTGGCAGTACGGATATGTACATCTCCTACCATTGTAACCGACTCTGTGTAACCCTAACCTATCCTGTGTCTATATAAACCGGAGGGTTTCAGTCTGTAGGACGAACAACAATCATACCATAGGCTAGCTTCTAGGGTTTAGCCTCTCTGATCTCGTGGTAGATCTACTCTTGTACTACCCATATCATCAATATTAATCAAGCAGGAGTAGGGTATTACCTCCATCGAGAGGGCCCGAACCTGGGTAAAAACATCGTGTCCCTTGTCTCCTGTTACCATCCGCCTAGACGCACAGTTCGGGACACCCTACCCGAGATCCGCCGGTTTTGACACCGACATTGGTGCTTTCATTGAGAGTTCCTCTGTGCCGTCGCCGTCAGGAAGGATGCCTCACCCCGTCTTTAAAGACGATACTATCGCCAAAGGAGCCTTGGCCACTGGTCAGACTCTTCGGCTAGGTGGTTTTCTTATGTCCACCAGTTCGGCCACCGCGCCGGTGATGACTTCTCGGGTCATCGAAACCAATCTTCAAGTTAACTCGGAACTTGCCGAGCAGTTAGATCTGATCGAGCTCTCCTATGTAAACGAGCTCTTGGACCGTATCGCCGCCCTGGGAGTCGCCACAGACTACGACCGGATCGAGCCTAAAACCGATCTGAGAGAGATCAACTCTTCCGAGGCTACCCATCATGTTGCTGTGATAGAGGAGCAATGCGGCGATTCTACTTCTATCTTAAGGACTAGCTACGTCCGGATTCCCGATCCCTCCATGCCGGATTCCCGCAGAGGGACGGATGTCGATCAAGCCCTGAACTTAAAGTCAGCGCGGGTTGGACTCATTGATAGCATTCAAAATCCAAACTTCCGAAGTTCGGAAACTTCGCCCTCGAGTCTTAAATTGGGCGAGGTTTCGATCTAGTTCCACCCGCCCACCCAAACATTAGCGATCTATCTCGAATTCGCAAGAGCCCACCAAATAGTACATCATTATCGGGCCGATTCCTCCGGTTATGGACGGATAAAGGACTGCTGAGAGGAGGACGCAATCCTACTTTTCTGCAATAATTGCATGGACAAGGGAATCCTAAACGCCATAAGTCGTCATAAATTACACGCTTTGCTGACTTGGTGACCATAGTACAAAAGTACTGTGCGATGGAGAGTGCCTGGAAAACCGAAAGAAATTTTGGGATAATCCGGCCCCGAATACATCCCTAGTCCGAAATAAAAGGGTGCATCATTATCAAGCACCTGGGTTAAACACCAAAAAACCAAAACCCCCTAAAGGGTACGGAACCGTACTGGAGGGTTGGCTAAACGGACCCTACAAAATTCATAGCACAGAGGGCGCCACTCCAACTCATAGCCTTCGAGCATGTTGGATACTACGGCAGGTGGCCAAAAGTGGCGAAGAGCTTCTAGCTTCAGAATCCCAGCCCAACAGCACCAGTACGGTGTTAACAGTCTTCGAGACTTTCGCATCAAATAACATGCGGAAACGAACACTCCGCAACCTTGCCGAAGTCTACCAAGTAGCAACAATAAATCCATGGAGTGACACGGCTATTACCTTTAATGCCAGCGATTTAACCCAAATTCGAACAGCCCGAGCACCACCGCATTGGTCCTCATCCAATAGTGGGACTTCGCTTTACTAAGGTACTCATGGATGGCGGCAGCGACTAAACCTCATCTATGAGGAAACCCTCCAAAAATGGAAATAGATCGAACCGCATTGAGCGAAGCAGCACAACCTTTAGAGGAATAATCCCTAGCCGGAAGCATGCTGCACAGAAAAATCATATCGACGTAGTGTTCGCTCACGGACAATTACAGGTCCGAGGAGGTCACATTTCAAGTGGCCCTGCTCAGCAGCGGATATCACGCTTTATTAGGGCGAGAGGCATTCACAATTTTTCAAGCTATACCCCATTATGGGTACATGAAGCTTAAAATGCCCGGACCTAACGGAATCATCACTCTCGCTAGTGATCCGAACATAGCACTCCGCGCCGAAAACAAGACAGACGCACTAGCCCTCGAGGCACCTTCCGAAGCCCTAGCGGCCGAGGAACTCAGTGCGATGCGCTCCATGGTGAAGAGGGACGATGTGATACTTGATAAAAGATCCAAGTCCACCTCTTTTAAACCAGCGGATGAAATAGTCAAATTCCAAGTCCACCCAACGGACCCTGCAAAGACGGCCTCCATTGGGGCACAATTAAACCCTGATGTAGACGCCGCACTACGAGAATTTCTACGAGAAAACTAGGACATTTTTTCCTGGCACCCTTCAGATATGCCAGGAATCCCACGTCGGCTGGCCGAGCACAGCCTAAATACCCTAAAAGGATTCAAGCAAGTCAAACAGGCTCTTCGACGCTTTTCCGAACCCAAGAGACAGGCCATGGGAGAGGAGCTAGCCAAACTTCTGGAAGCCGGATTCATCAGAGATATAAAACATCCGGACTGGCTAGCAAACCTGGTGATGGTACCAAAGAAGGATAAGTCCTGGCGCCTATGTGTTGATTTCAAAGACCTTAATAAGGCTTGCCCAAAGGATCCCTTCCCCCTCCCCCGCATTGATCAAATTATCGACGCTACAATAGGACACGACTCATTGTGCTTCCTCGACGCGTACTCCGGCTACCACCAAATCAAGATGGCGGAGCCAGACCAAGCGGCAACATCCTTCATCACTCCATACGACCCATTCTGCTTCAACATAATGCCCTCCGGGCTCAAAAACACCGGCGCAACATATCAGCGCATGATTCAGACATGTCTAGCAAACCAGATCGGCAAAACAGTGGAAGCATATGTAGATGACGTGGTCGTCAAATCCAAGCATGTCAAAACTCTAGTAGATGACTTGAGGCTCACATTCGACAATCTCCGAAAATATGACATTAATCTCAATCCGAAAATGCGTCTTGGCGCTCCAAACCGGAAAGCTCCTGGCTTCATTGTGTCCGTAGAGGAATTGAAGCAAACCCAGCCAAGATCCGAGCTCTGTCACAATTGGATATTCCAAAAGACCTCAAACAAATACAAAATTGATCGATGCGTGCGGCTCTAAGCCGCTTTATTTCCGCTTGGGAGAAAAGGCGTTACCCTTTACCGCCTCCTCCAAGACCAACACTTCGAGTGGACGGATGCCACCACGGCCGGACTCAAGAAATAAAGGCCATATTGGCAACAACCGTCCGGTCCGCGCCCAACGTAATAACCAATGCTATTATATATCACCGCAACACATCAAGTGTCGCGGTGCTCGTCGTCGAACGAGAACGGACGGACACCGTTCCCTCTTCAAAACCGGTTTACTATGTGTCCACCGTCCTAACTCCATGCAAGTCCCGCACCCACATTATCAAAAGATAGCATACGCGGTGTTCATGGCATCCCGAAGCTGCGACACTACTTTCAAGAGTGTTCGATAACGGTAGCCTCCAAGTACCTCTTAACGACATTATAAACAACCGCGACGCGACGGGCCGGATTGCTAAATGGGCCATAGAGCTCCTTCCATTCGACATAACCTATAAGCCACGACGAGCTATTAAGTCGAGGTTTTGGCCGACTTCGTGGCGAATGGACCAAGTCAACTCCCTAAAGAGTAAGGCGATACTCAAATTGGATCATGCACTTTGACGGCTCCAAAATGTTGGCCGGCACGGGGTCTGGCGTTGCTCGACGTCCCCAACCGGGACACAGTCCAATACGTTCTTCGAGATAATGTATACGGACTCCAACAACGCAGCCGAATACGAGGCCCTTCGCACGGCCTCCGGATGGCGCTCCATGGGCATTAAACGCCTAGAGGTGCGCGATTCAACCTCGCGATACCTCAAATAAACGGAGACTTTGATGCCAAAGATCCAAAATGGCAGCGCATCGCAATGCGGTCCTAAAATGTCAAGACGGTTTGAAGGGCTCAATTTCATCATATAGCCCGGATAACAACCAGCGGCGGACATATTGGCACGCGCGGTGCAAAACGCGATGTCGCCCCATCCAATATCTTCACAGAACGGCTGTTCAAGCCATCCGTATTATGGGAAGGGAAGTCCGAAATAACAATCCGGACCCAACCGCACCGCCTCGACACCAACACTCGACACAATCGGAGGCTCGCCACCGAGATAACACCTCCGCCACGAAATAATGGCGGTTATCGCCCGCGGACGGAACCATTCCTAGCCTACCTAACTAGGCAGAACTCCCCGAAGACCAAAATGAGGCTCGCTGCATAGTACGGCGATCCAAAGCCTATAAAGTCCATGAGGGAGAGCTCTATAAGAAAAGCACAACAGGAGTCCTTCAAAGGTGTATCTCCGAAGAGGAAGGGCGAAACCTCCTGGCTGAAATTCATGCCGGACTGGGTGGGCACCACACCGCAGCCCGGGCCCTTGTAGGCAAGGCCTTCCGTACAGGATTTTATTGGCCAACGGCCCGGGCAGATGCGCAGGATTTAGTCCAACGATGCGTCGCTTGCCGCTTTTTGCTAACTAAAGCCACATGCCACCCACCGCACTCAAAACTATACCCATCACCGGCCGTCATGGTCCGGGGCTTGACATGGTTGGACCCCTTAAGGAGGAACCCACAAGCAAAAATACCTATTGGTCATGGTGGATAAATTCACCAAATGGATAGAGGCCAAGCTCGTTAAAACGGCGAATCCGGACGGTGATAGACTTCATATCGGGGTAGTGCACCGTTACGTTGTCCCCACAGATATCATCGATAACGGCACCAACTTCACGGCCGATGAGGTCAAATTATGGTGCAAAAACATGGGCATCAAGCTCGACACGCCTCGCCTATCACCCTCAAACCAACGGCCAAGTCGAGCGAGCAAACGGTCTAATCATGAGCGGCATTAAACCTAGACTAGTGCGGTCCTCAAGGAATCTAACACGCCCGGGTTGAGCAGCTCGACCAGACTGGGGCTGCGGACCATGCCGAATCGTACTACCGGATTCACACCATTTTTAATGGTGTACGGTGCAGAGGCAGTCTTGCCCTGCGACATAATTCATGACTCACCTCGCGTGCGCATGTATGAAGAAAGAGAAGCCGAGCTCGATTGGCAGGACAGTTTGGACGCATTGGAGGAGGAGCGCGACGTGGCAAAAGCTCGTTCCGCATTTTATCAACAGCAGGCTCGAAGATATCAAAGCAGGGAAGTACGGGCCAAAGCTTACAACGTTGGCGAACTAGTTCTACGCCTGCCGGACAAGAAAAAGGACAAACTCAAGCCCAAACGGGAAGGTCCCTTCATCATCGACCAAGTCCTGACCGGCGGAGCATACCGTCTGCGAAACGCATTGGATAACCGACTCGAGCCGAACCCATGGAACGCAGCCCGTCTATGAAGATTCTACGCCTAAGCGCCGGACTCCAAGTTCGTCTCCTTCCTCCGTCCACATTTTCTATTTTTGTTGACTTTTATTTCTCTCCTTCCTCCTCCTTCTTCTTGAAGCCTTTAGAGGCTCGTTTGCGCTTTGTTCGCACATATTTGACGCGCTGTTCGCGCTCATTATACCTGGGGGCTTCTTTAACAGAAGCTTATTTATACGGGCTTCATGCCCAACACAAGTGTCAAAACTTCCGCATGTACCTTTTATTCACCATTATATGCATCGATATGACTTAAGTTTTGGCCAAGCTGGGTTGCTGGCTCTGTGCTTACCCCTCGCTCCCGATTGTTCGGCTAGGTGGTAAAGGAGCACCTCTGCGATTGTTATCGCGGGTCAGCCGATGTGTACCTCGACCGGGTGAAGCCGAAAGCTAGCGTTTTAAGGGAATATTCGGTCGGTGAACTGAAAGATGATTTTAACTATTTATCCATCTGCCCCAGATGATTTTCTGCTTTCTTAGCAGTTTTGACATGCACTTTAGGGCATGCCTCCCAAATAAAGGAACCCTTAACGGAACTATTCTCCCCGGAAGATGTTTCTTACTATCCATGTAATATAACATAACTAGTTGGGCACTTGTCCGATACAGCAATAATGACCCTTACGCCTTTGTCTCCATGCATGCCCCGTTCTTATATAACCACGAGGGTATTCGGACACACTCGGACTGTTGGGTCCCGAGGTCGAAGCTTAAAAGGTCCGCTATGACAAACGATCTACAATCCGCTAGAAGACATTTTTCATGTCATATTCAATTACATAGTCAACTCGACTCATTGTATTCCTCCTCAATGCCATCTAATAGGCTATCTAATTTACAATCTTGTTGGGAATACTTGGCGCCAATTCTACTTGGCCGTACACTAACTTACAGGATCTCCTTCCCATCAGCCCCACAGTCCGACCTCGCCATGTGGTTTGGGTCAGCCTTCCGTACCGCGTCTTTACCATGGCCCAGCCTCCTGGCGCCTCGACGGCAGGCCGATATCTTCCATAGTCGGAACGCCGCCGTGCTCCTTGAAGCCGCTCTGCCAGCTCCCCAATGCCTTCGGCAGGGAGATAGATGGCCACAAGGCTTGACCGACGCTTTTCATCACCGCCGAACTCGTTCGTGCAGTAGCCGACGCGTTCGGGAAGAAGATCACCAAGAATCGGGCATATCCTCCTCGGATGACCTGTGAGCAAACCTACATACATGTTTATGTTAGTCGCCTTCCTCGCCAACTCTTTCAAAGTTCGCCAAGCACTTATGAAAATGCCGCGAAGGTTGCCGATTCTCCTTCGGAGTCGCACAACCGGGCACGAACATCCTTAGTTCCTCACCCAGTTGGGTGTTGGCATCTTGAGGTTATTTTTCTCCGCCGCAACCTCGTAAGCACGCTCTCGCCAGACTATAGCTGGCGCAAGAGCTGTTGCTTGTCCGGATCTAGTCCGGCACCATCTGCAATATTTTTGTCAGATTTACACACCCGCCGCACTTCATAAACAATTTATCTTTTGAAGCATATATTACCGAGGGGGTCTCGTGGCTCCCCTCAGAGCGGCTAGTGCGGCCTCAAGTTGGGCCTTGCATTCTTCAAGCTCATGGGACAGTCGGGTATTCTTTTTGTAAGATCCTCAGATAACAAATGATCCTTAAATCAGTTACTCTAACTATTTTAAGTCTCGGGGCTCTTGCATATATAATCACAAATTTTCTCACCAGATGTCCTTTACATATTGCTCCGTGGCTCGCTAGACCATGTTGAGCGGCACAGTCTCATCTCCGAATTGAAGGCATTCAAGGCCTCTTGGGAGAAACATGCGTCACGAAGAACTATCCGGGCGCTTTGTGATTCATGGCGCTCTCCACCTCGGAGTTGGTGGCGGACAATCTGTCGGCATCCTCTGTCGGAGGAGCATCCGACGACGCCTCGTGCTCGTCTCCGCTTCCGGACCCGGCTTTGGAGCCCGGTGGCGGAGGTTCGATTATAACCTCTCCGGACTCGGTCCGCGAGCTTTTTTCCGAAAAGAGCACCAGCATTAGTACGCCTTCCGTGAATCAATCCTGGAATATGGTGACACGCCATACCGCTATGGCAGAGTTTCGATCCGGGCGCACTTTTTTTAGCCAGCGGGGCAGACGCCTTGTTGGCTAGCCGCCACGGGCTCGGCTTCCTGCCTCAAGGTACCCCTGCTAAACACCATTGGTATACGGTGATCAAAAATAAGCACGGTGGGTCATTATCGAGTATTGGGACCTCGGTCTCGCCACTGTGAGGCTGGAAGTATTCCGGTAATCGGCCGTAATGGCAACCAAAGCATTGTCGATGCTAAGTTGGTGGAACACCCCGTCGATCAACTCCACCTTTATATCCGGATCCTCTTCGGAGGCCGGATCGAGGAACCGTTCCGGATTCTCGGGTTGTGGGGGCGGGCTGTGTATCTTCTCCATGCCCCGGCGCAGTTCCTGCGTAGAAACCATGAAATGAGATATTTAACCACAGGAACATGGATCGGACAGGCCACGAAGATATTTGCTTACCCAACTTCGAGGATTATTCGAAGAAAACCTGTTTAGTGGGTTGACGCGGAGAAAATCCTCCTCTTCTCCTTTGTACATGGTAGACAAGGTCTTCACCAGTTCGGTGACCGATCCCGGCCCTTTGCGGCCATGGCGGGTGGCATCGCCCTCCCGCTGAAATCCCACATGGGTGGCCCCTATATTGGGCGGCTGCACTCCCCTCATAATGCAGATTGCCATGACTCCAGTCTTGGTCAATCCGGCATGAGCCAGTAATCTTATTCGGCTCATCAAATAAAGGACGTCCCGGTCATTTTCCCTCTGGGGGCTCCGTGGGCGCCAGCTTAGGCGCTTCTTCAGAGGTGCGTTGCTAAACTCCGGATGGCCGATCCGAACAGGATCCGGCAGCGGGATGTCCTCCATGTAAAACCATTCCGAAGGCCAGTCTTCATATGCCTTCTTCGGGGTTCCGGATAGATATCCGGTCCCGGCGATGCGCCATAGTTCGGCTCCGCCCACTTGATATATTGACCCCTCATGAGAACGGGGTACTAGGCAGAATAATCTCTTCCACAGCGCAAAATGAGCCTCGATGCCCAAGAACAGTTTGCACAGGGCCACGAAGCCCGCGATGTGCAAAATGGAGGCAAAGGCGTAAGGTGGTGCAACTGGAGGCCGAGAACTCCAAGAGCCCCGGAGAAACGGATGGATTGAAAATCCGAGTCCTCTTACCAGATAAGAGATTTAAGCATACCCGCTCTCCTTTAGAGGGATCGGGAAACTCTCCGCTTGCTTTCCTCCCTTGTAGGTGGCAAGTCCGCTCGAACCGGAACCATGAAGGCCGGGGAAGAAATCCCTTGGTTTGGAGTATAACTAGCTCGCTATGCGGGATCGAGCATCTCTCTCAATTTCTGTGCTGAGGGCTGGGAGCGAGAGGAGGAGCCGCGACGGTCCATGATGGAATGGGCTTTGGTCAAAGGCGCCCGATGAAAGCTCATGAAGGGGGATGGTGTGACTCAGATCTAGATCCTCGCCTTTTATAGGCGACTCATTTGCGCAGCTAGGGGGTAAGTGTAAAATACCACGGCTTTTCGCATTCATTCAAACACGTGGAAAATGGCCATTATTGGGCGTAGAAGCCAAGAAACGCAGCATTTATCAGAAGCCGGACACTATTCGACAAGTATATGGAATTTGGAGAAGAACCCACCTCGCAATGCCAAAGACAAACTACGCGCCGGACTCATCGTCATTGAAGCCTGGTTTGGGGGCTACTGAGGGAGTCCCGGATTAGGGGGTGTCCGGATAGCCGAACTATCACCGTTGGCCGGACTCCTGGACTATGAAGATACAAGATTGAAGACTTCGTCCCGTGTCCGGATGGGACTTTCCTTGGCGTGGAAGGCAAGCTTGGCAATACGGATATGTAGATCTCCTACCATTGTAACCGACTCTGTAACCCTAACCTATCCGTGTCTATATAAACCGGAGGGTTTTAGTCCGTAGGACGAACAACAATCATACCATAGGCTAGCTTCTAGGGTTTAGCCTCTCTGATCTCGTGGTAGATCTACTCTTGTACTACCCATATCATCAATATTAATCAAGCAGGAGTAGGGTATTACCTCCATCGAGAGGGCCCGAACATAAAAACATCGTGTCCCTTGTCTCCTGTTACCATCCGCCTAGACGCACAGTTCGGGACCCCCTACCCGAGATCCGCCGGTTTTGACACCGACAGCCATGATTTCAGATTTGAACCTATTATGTTTTCATGAATATATGTGTGTCATTGATCCTATCTTGCAAGTCTATAGTCACCTACTATGTGTTATGATCCAGCAACCCCGAAGTGACAATAATCGGGACCACTCCCGGTGATGACCATAGTTTGAGGAGTTCATGTATTCACTATGTGCTAATGCTTTGTTCCGGTTCTCTATTAAAAGGAGGCCTCAATATCCCTTAGTTTCCATTAGGACCCCGCTGCCACGGGAGGGTAGGACAAAAGATGTCATGCAAGTTCTTTTCCATAAGCACGTATGACTATATTTGGAATACATGCCTACATTACATTGATGAATTGGAACTAGTTCTGTGTCACCCTATGTTATGACTGTTACATGATGAACCACATCCGGCATAATTATCCATCACCGATCCAGTGCCTACGAGCTTTCCATATACTGGTTTACGCTTATTTACTTTCCCGTTGCTACTGTTACAACCACTACAAAACACCAAAAATATTACTTTTGCTACCGTTACTTTTGTTACCGTTGCCACCACTATCATATTACTTTGCTACTAAATACTTTTCTGCAGATATTAAGTTATCCAGGTGTGGTTGAATTGACAACTCAACTGCTAATACTAGAGAATATTCTTTGGCTCCCCTTGTGTCGAATCAATAAATTTGGGTTGAATACTCTAGCCTCGAAAGCTGTTGCGATCCCCTACACTTATGGGTTATCAGGCAAGTCTGGGGACCCCCGTTCCCAGAACGCCGACACGCGGGAATACGACCGCTTGCCGAACTGCCACTCTGATTCCGAGAGTTTGCAGTTCACGATCTCGTTCACCAGGCGGGCCACCTCCATGGCCGGCATCTCCCTGGTGCTCATCCGACACGGGTCTTAATGCCCGCTCATCCGGCTGATCAGATGAGGCCGGCCTTGAAGAGGGAGAACCCGACGCTCCATGAAGGCGGTCAGCAAATCGGAGGCTTTGAGGCCCTCCGAATCCATCATCACCTTGAGTCGGGCGGCGGCGGCGGCGGAGGCGGCCGACAGCGTCCTCGGCTTGAAGGCCTAGTTGGTGCGGGGCTCAGCCAGCGGGTCGGCTTCGTAGGCCGGCATGTTGATGAAGTCGATCGCCAGGTTCACGTTCTTGACGTAGAAATATGATTTTTGCCACAGCTTGACTGACTGCGTCAAGCTGATGGACGGGAAGCGGTTCCCAGCACCCGGGCACTGCGCACGATGAAGGCGCCGCCCTAAGCCACCTCGTTCTTGGCGGAGACGCCAAGTTTGGTGTAGAAGAATTCTCGCCAGAGCTCGAGGGTGGGGAGAACGCCAAGGTAGCCTTCGTAGAGCGTGACGAAGGCCGACAGCAGCACCACTGTGTTCGGTGTGAGATGGTGCGGCTAAAGGTGGTAAAACTGGAGGAAAGAGCAAAGGAAGCCGCTCGCCGGCAGGCCGAAGTCCCGGAGGAAGTATGACCGAAAGATGACGCGCTCACCTTCCTCCGATGCCGGCGAAATCTCCTTCGCGAGCGGAACGCACGCCCGGACGTAGCCCTCGCCGAGCAGCCGTCGCCTGTTGCGGAGGAAGGTGATATTGTCCTCAAGGACGTTCGAACCATCCCAGTCCTCGGCCCGCTCGCGCGCCATGGGAACTTGAGCTCGACGGAGGCGTGACACGGCGACGAGGGCGCAAGATTGCAGCGAAGCGACGGGCTCGGTGATGATGGGCCGCGACAGCACTTCGGCACGGTGCGGGAGTGCGGCGGCAGTGGAGAAGAAGAAGAGGAATAAGATGGCGAGGGGAGAGGAGGGCGCGCGTGCTAGTGCCGTTCCCCTCCTCCCCCCTTACTTGTAGCCCCGGGCTGCGAAGCCGAGGGGGCGGGGCGTGGGGATCGTGGGATTAACTATGCCCACGACCCCGCATTTACCGTGTGGTAATGGTGCAAAGTTATTGCGCTACAGAATCCCAACCATTTGCCTCGGCAGCAGCGGATCCGCGCGCGTGCCGAGGCTCAGTAGTGGTGGGCCCCAGCCTGCCGTGATGTCCCATCGCGCGCGTGGGCTGGCAGGCGGCCTGGCCGGCTGGTGCCACATGGCGTGCAGATAGTTGTCGGCGAGCCTGGCGCCTGGCTGGCGCGCCACCCAACTCCCGCCATGACATTTCAAAAACCACCAGACGGCCTGCCTGGTCGCGTCCGACTCCTAGCAGTCGGCACCTCGGAAGATGGATGAAGCAAGCCATCAGATCATGCCGAGTAGGAAGCTGCCGAGGCTCCTCTCCTTTCCAGTTGTGGCGCCACACCAGCTTCGGGGACTACTGTCGGAGTAAATGCCACGGATAGCCTCATCAGCCTCCCATGGTATTTCAAGACATCGGGGTCGGCTGCGCCCCTCAAGAATCAAAGACCAAAGCGCCGCCTTCTTGCGACCGGCTAGTCCAAGCGGCCGGCTGCTAGAAGACGTCAAGGCCCAGAAGATGGCCTCGAGGGGAGGCCGACTCCCAGCAGGCGGCCCTCTCCCTCCCTCAAAGTCCGCACACCATTAATCAGAAGAGATGGGGAGTGGCTACAGTGATCGCCCGCCAGGCGGCGGTACTGTAGCCACGCCTCCCTGACAAAACACACATCATCAGCAGCATTGCCACACTACTAAGAAGCCGGCAGGACCCACCAGCGGCGGGCGTGGCCTGTCGGCTAAGTACGAGACAGCCGGCGGGACCCACCAGGCGGCGGGCCCCAGCCGCCGGCGGAGAAGCCGGCGACCATAGACACTGACAGCCGGGTCCTACACCTGGCCAGATTACCTTTGTACCCCTGGGGGGTAGGCCTATATAAACCCCCCAGGGCACCCATGCAAAGGGTTCAGACTTTAGTTCGCCCACACATACACATAGAGAGAGGAAGCTAGGGCTAGCCTTGTTCTTCTTTCCCCTCTAGAGAAACAGCTCAAGGAGCAAGCTTGTAGCCACCTTTTGTTGCTTGAGTGATCATGCGGAGAACCCGCAGAGCAGGAGTAGGGGTGTTATCTCCTAGGAGAGCCCCGAACCTGGGTAAGATTCGCCGGCGTGCATGTTTGCGCCTTATCCCGTTTCTTGGCACCGGCGACGTATTATTCGCCCCCTCCATGATAAGCCATACTTTGGCATATGTCGCATGACACCCCCGACACTCGTTTGGACTCTGTTTGATATTCCTTTTCTGCAAAACTCAAAAACAGTGAAAAAATAGAAACTGGCATTGGGCTCTAGGTTAATAGGTTAGTCCCAAAAATAATATAAAATAGCATATAAATGCATATAAAACATCCAAGATGGATAATATAATAGCATGGAACAATCAAAAATTATAGATACGTTGGAGACGTATCAAGCATCCTCAAGCTTAATTCATGCTCGTCCTTGAGTAGGTAAATAATAAAAACATAATTTTTGATGTGGAATGCTATCTAACATATTTATCCATGTAATTTTCTTTATTGTGGCAAGAATATTCAGATCCATAAGATTCAAAACAAAAGTTTAATATTGACATAAGAATAATAATACTTCAAGCATACTAGCAAAGCAATCATGCCTTCTCAAAATAACATGGCCAAAGAAAGCTATCCCTACAGAATCATATAGTCTGGCTATGCTCCATCTTCATCACACGAAGTATTTAAATCATGCACAACTCCGATGACAAGCCAAGCAATTGTTTCATACTTTTGATGTTCTCAAACCTTTTCAACTTTCACGCAATACATGAGCGTGAGCCATGGACATGGCACTATAGGT
The DNA here is from genome assembly GCA_021605205.1 of Aegilops longissima. Classification (NCBI taxonomy): domain Eukaryota; kingdom Viridiplantae; phylum Streptophyta; class Magnoliopsida; order Poales; family Poaceae; genus Aegilops; species Aegilops longissima. Next base: position 287,474,567 of record CM038676.1, read on the forward strand.
GTAATAGAATATGGTGGTTGTGGAGAAAACAAAAAGAAGGAGATAGGCTCACATCAACTAGGCGTATCAACGGGCTATGGAGATGCGCATTACTATATATCAATATGAGTGAGTAGGGATTGCCTTGCAATGGATGCACTAGAGCTATAAGTGTATGAAAGCTAAAAAAGAAACTAAGTGGGTGTGCATCCAACTTGCTTGCTCACAAAGACCTAGGGCAATTTGAGGAAGCCCATCATTGGAATATTCAAGCCAAGTTCTATGATGAAAAATTCCCACTAGTATATGAAAGTGACAACATAGGAGACTCTCTATCATGAAGATCATGGTGCTACTTTGAAGCGCAAGTGTGGTAAAAGGATAGTAGCATTGCCCCTTCTCTCTCTTTCTCTCATTCATTTTTTTGTTTGGGCTCTCTTTTTTTGGCCTCTTTTTTCCTTTATTTTTTTATTTTTTGTCCGGAGTCTCATCCCGACTTGTGGGGGAATCATAGTCTCCATCATACTTTCCTCACATGGGACAATGCTCTAATAATGATGATCATCACATTTTTATTTACTTACAACTCAAGAATTACAACTCGGTACTTAGAACAAAATATGACTCTATATGAATGCCTCCGGCGGTGTACCGGGATGTGCAATGACTCAAGAGTGACATTTATAAAAAATATGAATGGTGGCTTTGCCACAAATACGATGTTGTAGGACCTTGAAGTATGTCTAGAGGGGGGGGGGTGATTAGACTACTTGACCAATTAAAAACTTAACCTTTTCCCAATTTTAGACTTTGGCAGATTTTAGCTATCTTTGAGCAAGTCAAGTAATCTTCACGCAATTCAAGCAAGCATGCAAAGAGTATATAGGCAGCGGAAAATAAAGCATGCAACTTGCAAGAATGTAAAGGGAAGGGTTTGGAGAATTCAAACGCAATTGGAGACACGGATGTTTTTGTCGTGGTTCCGATAGGTGGTGCTATCGTACATCCACGTTGATGGAGACTTCAACCCACGAAGGGTCCATGAAGAAGCAATCTTGTCTATCCCACCATGGTCGTCGCCCACGAAGGACTTGCCTCACTAGCGGTAGATCTTCATGAAGTAGGCGATCTCCTTGCCCTTAAAAACTCCTTGGTTCAACTCCACAATCTTGTCGGAGGCTCCCAAGTGACACCTAGACAATCTAGGAGACACCACTCTCCAAGAAGTAACAAATGGTGTGTTGATGATCAACTCCTTGCTCTTGTGCTTCAAATGATAGTCTCCCCAACACTCAACTCTCTCTCACAGGATTTGGATTTGGTGGAAAGAAGATTTGAGTGGAAAGCAACTTGGGGAAGGCTAGAGATCAAGATTCTTGTGGTTGGAATGGAATATCTTGGCCTCAACACATGAGTAGGTGGTTCTCTCTCAGAACTGGTGAGTTGGAAGTGTAGGTTTGTTCTGATGGCTCTCTCCACGAATTAAGAGGAGGTGGAGGGGTATATATATCCTCCACACAAAATCTAACAGTTACACACAATTTACCAAACTCGGTGGGACCGAATCATCAAACTCGGTCGGACCGATTTAGTAAACCTAGTGACCGTTAGAGTTTTTGGTGGGACTGACATGCAACTCGGTAGGACCGATATGATTAGGGTTAGGGCATAATGTAATCTCGGTGAGACCGATTACACAAACTCGGTGAGACCGAATTTGGTAATTAGCTAACCAGGGAGTTGGTCAGGTAAAGTCGGTGGGACCGATTCGCTCTTTCGGTGAGACCGAAAAGTTACGAAAGGGAAACTGAGAGTTTACATTGTAATCTCGGTGGGACCGATCGCTCACTTCGGTTAGACCGAAACGTTACGAAGGGAAACAGAGAGATTACAATCCCATCTCGGTGAGACCGAGATCCCTATCGGTGAGACCGATTTGCCTAGGGTTTGTGGTAGTGGCTATGACATCTGAACTCGGTGGCGCCGGATAGAAAGAATCGGTAGGGCCGAGTTTGACTTTGGGTTTAGGTCATATGTGGATGTGAGAAAGTAGTGGAGTGTTTTGGAGCATATCACTAAGCACATGGAGCAAGAGGCTCATTAAGCAACACCTCATCCCTTCTTGATAGTATTGGCTTTTCCTATAGACTCAATGTGATCTTGGATCACTAAAATGTAAAATGTAGAGTCTTGAGCTTTTGAGCTTGAGCCAATCCTTTGTACTTAATATTTTGAGGGATCCACTTTCATCATCCATGCCATGCCATTAGTTGAGCTTTCCTGAAATATTCATCTTGGAATAGTATTAGCTCAATGAGCTACATGTTGTTATGAATTACCAAAACCACCTAGGGATAGTTGCACTTTCAATCTCCCCCTTTTTGGTAATTGATGACAACATATAGATCAAAGCTTCGACAAATGATAATAAGATTGAAAAACATCGTCGCTTTGAGAAGTATGTGATAAGCAAGAGCTCCCCCTAAATTTGTGCATATTTTAAGATTTGCTTTGGATTGCAAATGCACAAGGAATTAGGCTCATGGGTTACTCTTCCATGTCACATACATCTTGGTGGAGCGCTCAAAATAATAAAGATTGAATACATGCACTCATCACCAAGCAAAGTGAATGATCATATAAGGATAAGTAAGATAATAACATATAGCAAGCATAAGTGTAGCTTATGATCAAACGCATGATCATCAATGTCTCACAGGTAATTTCATCGTATCTCAAGCAATCAAAAGCAAACAAAGCTCAACCAAGAAGACAAGAGAGAACAAAAGCAGCAAATCTCTCTCTCGAAGCCTATGATCTATACATTTTTCTCCCCCTTTGGCAACAAGTTACCAAAAAGTTCCTAGAAAATGCATAGGACTACATTGTCTCTCAGGCTTGGTCTTCAGGTGGTGGTGTCCGGAGAACTCCAAGAACGAAGGCTTCAGTCGATGTAGATGGAGCTGAAGGAGTTCGTGCTGGAGCTGGTTGCGCCGGAGCTGTAGCTGGAGCTGATGAAGTAACTCTGGTGACTGGTACTGGCTCTGCAGCTGATCTCTGAGCTCGAGGCACTCTGGCAAATGCATCTGTTGTTGTCCTGCCCTTCCTCTCTTGCATGTCATCCTGTAGCTGCTCCACACCGATCAATCTCAGCCATTTTGACATCAAGATCATAGAATTTTGTTCCATGATTCTTTCCAGGCTCTCCTGGTTTTGAGTTAGGGTGGCCAACTCCTTCTCAGTCCGCAGAGTTGATGCTATCAAGTAACCAAGCTGCTCCTGCTTGTTCTTCAAAAAGTAATCAGATGCCTCTACTTGAGTTGGCATCTTGGCAGCCTTCTCTTTCCTTGCCTTTTCCTTTAGCAGCAACAGGCTCTTTGGGTTGGGATTCCAAAGAAGCTTGAGTGGAGACTCTGGCTTTGGACATTGGTTGTCTACCTGCAGGCCTTTTGATCTTCAGGCCTGGCTTTACTGCAGTTGAGTTGTACTCCTTCTTGAGCACTTTCTTCTTTGAACTTGCCTCATCCTCAACTGCCACATAATCCTCATCCTCAGACTCTGAGGTCTTCTTCTTCCTTGTCCTTGTGGCAGCCTTGGGCAGATTGCTGGGAGTGCTTCTGCTCCCCTCATCTGAGCTGCTAGAGGGACTAGTGCCCTCACTCATGTGAATCTGCTCTTCCGACTTGTTCGGCTGTCACTTTGGTCCGACATGCTGCACACACCGACTCTTGACCACGTGAATAGTTATAGATGAAGTAGAGTGGATGAGCATCACAAAATGCAGAGATTTTTGCAAAGAATGATTCAAAAAACTTAGTTTTAGTTTTCCACGAAAAGCATTTCGGATCTACCGATTTTCAAACTCGGTGATACCGGCAGTTTTGGAACCTAAACTAGTGAACTCGGTCGACCGAGTCACGTTTGGTGGCACCGAGACTGCTAGGGTTTCACAAAGTTCTAAAATCGGTCACACCGATTTGTAATTCTCGGTCAGACCGAGATTTACTAGTGCAATGGCATTAGCCAAATTGGTGGGACCGAGTTTTTCAACTCGGTGGGTCCGAGATGGTTTCGACGGAAACCTAATCCTAAATTTTTGAATCATACCTGTTCTAAGGATTGTTTTGACTGGAAAGAAGTGTTTCAATCATGGCAAGATGCATTACGAACACAATGTGCTGAGAATCAGACGAGGATAGCACTGTGACCGAGTTCATACCCTAGTTCAGCGGTGAACTCGCTACGGTGGCAACGGCGGAGAAGAATTCCGTTGACGGCGGCGGAGACCAGCGACAGGAGGCGGCTGGCGACGAAGTCGATGATCCGTAGACCTAGTAGGCAGAGCGAGCTATGCGCGGGCGAGGAGTTTTGGAGAAGGTTTCCAAAATTTGCCCATGTGAATATATAGCCCGACACTGTCAGTGTGACCGAGTGGAACAACTCGGTGGCACCGAGATGCATAACTGTTAACAGTTATAGCAACTTGGTGTGACTGAAAAGTTCAAATCGGTTGCACCGAGATTGAAAACCTAGATTGACTTAGTGATCTCGGTATGACCGAAATGGAGGAATCGGTCAGACCGAAAATCAGAAAGAAGTTTTGGAAGTTTAAGTCTATGACGAATCGGGACTCGAGTGCTCCTCACACGAGTGGTTCGAATCGACTTGATCAAATTTTGTGATGTAGCATGAATAGTGTTTGAGACGAGAAAAGCATAGATAGCTAGAGAAGGTTCTTAGGCATTCTTGTCCATCCACTTGGCCAAAGAAAAAGAAGCCAATCAATCAAAACAACAAGTGGATGTCCTCGAATGAGTAAAATATGCAACCAACATGCTCACACAATAAAACGACAAATGAAATATGTGACAAAACATGCACAACCAATTCTAGCATCTATCAAACAATTGGCGATGACTAGGTCATCTATATATGAGTATATTGACTTAGGAGTCAAATGAAAACATTTGATCATAGGTCATACTCATTGTTTAAGCTCAAGTGGGGTTACCACTTTTACATAAAGCATTTATGTGTTCACATCATTAGAGTTGCTTTGACTCAATTCTTAGAGTTAAGCTCCCCCTAGATGTGAGATCCCCCCTTAGAGGGATGAACTAACCTTGGGTTTTGTCGATGATGACTTCATGTAGGTGTTGAATATGTGGATGCTCAATGTTGATGTAGATCTTTTGGAGTAATCCTTTGGAGTGAGTTGCACTTTCAATACCTACACGGGTTAGTCCCACAAGGAACAAACAAGAATATCCATAGACATAGAGTGATGCACACACCAAATGATGTCCATGAAAACATTAGGTTACCTTGTCCCTTGCCTTACCAACATGAGGGTTTGTGACTCCTTGAACTAGTGCAAGATATGGAAGGTGGTTGCACTTGTCCTTGCCATGATGATATGAGTGAAAAATGTTGGCGGAGTCACCCTCAAGAACTCTCTAGTTCTTCTTCTTCGGGATCCACATCATCTTGATGGGAATCCTTGGTGTAGTAGTTGTGCTTGATGAAGTATAACTTGACGTAGTCTTGGGAGCCCACTTGACCAAGGCCTTAGGTGCTTCTTCAAATGCATCAATCTCCTCTTGAAGCTTGTCCTTGCCTTTGTTCTTGTGGTCTTGTGGTGGAAGATCATCTTGTGCTTGTTTTCCCTTGAAGGAAGTAGGATCATACTTCTCTTGTTGAGGAACAAACTTCGTCTTGGGGTATTGATCTTCTTCCCACTCAACTCCATTGGCATTGAACTTTCGTTCAAAACCAACACCTTGATTCTTCCGGTGCCTTCATTGCTTGTGTACAATTTCCTCAAATTTCTTACTCCCGGCAAGACTCTTGTATACACCTTTCTCTATAATTCCCTTCAATAAGCTGTTTTCTTGCTCAAGTGTAACTTGGCTAAGAGAATCATTAGTGGAATCAAGATAACTACTAGAAGCAACAATATTTGGTTTAGCATTGTTATTGTTACTGCTAGAAGAATAATCTTTCTTGTTCTTGTTACTAGACTTGACTTGAGGCATGTAAGTAGATAAGAGTAAATGCTTGGAAATTTAAGAAGAACTTTTCTTATGGAGATCATCATTGATTGCTTTTAGGAACTCATACTCTTGCTCAAGATTGAGCTTTTCAAAGCGTAACTTCTCATGAGCCCTTAAAAGTTCTCGATGATCTTCGAAGATAGTTTCATGAGCTAACTTAAGAGTGTTTAGTTCTTTAGTTAGGCGCTCAATCTTCTCCTTATCATTGTCATTCGTTTCAACTTGATTAGCATGATTAATTGACGTTTCATCATAGTATTCATCACTAGAGTTGTCAATAAGTAAATCATCATCACCTAGCAAGTCATCTTCATCACTATTAAAATCAACATACTCGGGGTGTGTTACCTTAGGACCTTTGGCCATGAAGCATCTTCCAATTCCTTCATTTGGTGATTCAAATATGTCGTAGGAGTTGGTTGACACAAGTGCTAAACCGGCAAAACCTTCATCTTGAGTGTATTCGGAGTCGGAGTGATAGCTTCTCTCGGAGTGATTGTCGGAGTCGGAGCCGGATACCCATTCACCAACATGAGCTTGATGTCTTCGTTTTGTGTAGCTCTTTGAGGACTTGTCCTTCCTTTCCGAATCCTTGCTTCTCCGTGAGGGTATTCGTTCATAACGATCATCTCTACTCCTTCTCTCTCTTGGTGGTGATTCTTATTTTCTACTTCTTCTCTTAGGAGAATCTTCTCTTCTTTTGTAGGGTGTCGTACACTCATTCGAATAGTGTCCGGGTCTCCCACAATTGTAGCAATTTCGCTCTCGACTAGAAGATCTTTTGTCATTGTAGGACCTTGACTTGGAGCTTCTTTCTTTTCTTCTACTCTTGTAGAATTTGTTGAAGTTCTTCACCATTAAGCTCAATTCTTCATTGAAGGTTTGTTTCTCACTTGATGATGTGGGGGTTTCGCATGAGGCTTTGTAAGCACCACTTGACTTGTTGTGAAGTTCCTCCTTATCCTTGAGTGACATCTCATGAGCAACAATTCTTCCAATGACTTCCGTTGGCTTGAGATCTTTGTAATTTGGCATCATTTGGATCAATGTGCACACGGTATCATATTTTCCATCCAATGCTCTTAGGATCTTCTTGATGATGAATCTGTCGGTCATCTCTTCACTTCATAAGCCGACAATCTCATTTGTGATAAGAGCAAGCCTAGAGTACATTTCAGCGACACCTTCACCATCCTTCATTTTGAACTTGTCAAGCTGACTTTGGAGCACATCCAACTTGGATTCCTTGACGGAGTCGGTACCTTCATGCATATCAATCAAAGTATCCCAAATTTCCTTTGCATTCTCAAGACGGCTGATTTTGTTGAATTCTTCGGGGCACAAGCCATTGAAGAGGATATCACAAGCTTGAGCGTTGTATTGCAGCATTTTCAACTCTTCCACGCTAGCTTCACGGTTCGGTTCTCTCCCATCAAAGAATTCACCTTGCAAACCAATACACACAATAGCCCAAGTGGCGGGGTTATGTCCGAGAATATGCATTTTCATCTTATGCTTCCAACTAGCAAAATTAGTGCCATCAAAGTAAGGACCTCTACGGTGATAATTTCCCTTGCTAGACGCCATACTCTCTTAGGTTGTGAAACCAAGGCTATGACCACCAAAAGCTATGGAAATCAAAGGAAATGGAGACCGTAGCTCCGATACCACTTGTAGGACCTTGAAGTATGTCTAGAGGGGGGGTGATTAGACTACTTGACCAATTAAAAACTTAACCTTTTCCCAATTTTAGACTTTGGCAGATTTTAGCTATCTTTGAGCAAGTCAAGTAATCTTCACGCAATTCAAGCAAGCATGCAAAGAGCATATAGGCAGCGGAAAATAAAGCATGCAACTTGCAAGAATGTAAAGGGAAGGGTTTGGAGAATTCAAACGCAATTGGAGACACGAATGTTTTTGTTGTGGTTCCGATAGGTGGTGCTATCGTACATCCACGTTGATGGAGACTTCAACCCACGAAGGGTCCATGAAGAAGCAACCTTGTCTATCCCACCATGGCTGTCGCCCACGAAGGACTTGCCTCACTAGCGGTAGATCTTCATGAAGTAGGCGATCTCCTTGCCCTTAAAAACTCCTTGGTTCAACTCCACAATCTTGTCGGAGGCTCCCAAGTGACACCTAGCCAATCTAGGAGACATCACTCTCCAAGAAGTAACAAATGGTGTGTTGATGATCAACTCCTTGCTCTTGTGCTTCAAATGATAGTCTCCCCAACACTCAACTCTCTCTCACAGGATTTGGATTTGGTGGAAATAAGATTTGAGTGGAAAGCAACTTGGGGAAGGCTAGAGATCAAGATTCTTGTGGTTGGAATGGAATATCTTGGCCCCAACACATGAGTAGGTGGTTCTCTCTCAGAACTGGTGAGTTGGAAGTGTAGGTTTGTTTTGATGGCTCTCTCCACGAATGAAGAGGAGGTGGAGGGGTATATATAGCCTACACACAAAATCTAACCGTTACACACAATTTACCAAACTCGGTGGGACCGAATCATCAAACTCGGTCGGACCGATTTAGTAAACCTAGTGACCGTTAGAGTTTTCGGTGGGACTGACATGCAACTCGGTAGGACCGATATGATTAGGGTTAGGGCATAACTTAATCTCGGTGAGACCGACTACACAAACTCGGTGAGACCGAATTTGGTAATTAGCTAACCAGAGAGTTGGTCAGGTAAACTCGGTGGGACCGATTCGCTCTTTCGGTGAGACCGAAAAGTTACGAAAGGGAAATAGAGAGTTTACATTGTAATCTCGGTGGGACTGATCGCTCACTTCGGTTAGACCGAAACGTTACGAAGGGAAACAGAGAGATTACAATCCCATCTCGGTGAGACCGAGATCCCTATCGGTGAGACCGATTTGCCTAGGGTTTGTGGCAGTGGCTATGACATCTGAACTCGGTGGCGCCGGATAGAAAGAATCGGTAGGGCCGAGTTTGACTTTAGGTTTAGGTCATATGTGGATGTGAGAAGGTGGTGGAGGGTTTTGGAGCATATCACTAAGCACATGAAGCAAGAGGCTCATTAAGCAACACCTCATTCCTCCTTGATAGTATTGGCTTTTCCTATAGACTCAATGTGATCTTGGATCACTAAAATGTGAAATGTAGAGTCTTGAGATTTTGAGCTTGAGCCAATCCTTTGTCCTTAACATTTTGAGGGATCCACTTTCATCATCCATGCCATGCCATTCATTGATCTTTCCTGAAATATTTGTCTTGGAATAGCATTATCTCAATGAGCTATATGTTGTTATGAATTTCCAAAACCACCTAGGGATAGTTGCACTTTCAGATGTCAACTACATGATCATGCAAAGCAGTATGACAATGATGAAGCGTGTCATAATAAACGTTATGGTGGAAGTTGCATGGAAATATATCTCGGAATGGCTATAGAAATGCCATAATAGGTAGTTATGGTGGTTGTTTTGAGGAAGTTATATAGTGGGTGTATGGTAGCGGTGAAAGTTGCGTGGTACTAGAGAGGCTAGCAATGGTGGAAGGGTGAGAGTGCGTATAATCCATGGACTCAACATTAGTCATAAAGAACTCACATACTTATTGAAAAAATATATTAGTCATTGAAACAAAGTACTACGCGGATGCTCCTAGGGGATAGATTGGTAGGAAAAGACCATTTCTCGTCCCCGACCGCCACTCATAAGGAAGACAATCAATAAATAAATTATGCTCCGACTTCGTTACGTAACGGTTCACCATACGTGCATGCTACGGGAATCACAAACTTTAACACAAGTACTTCTAAATTCCACAATTACTCACTAGCATGACTCTAATATCACCATCTTTATATCTCAAAACAACCACAAGGAATCAAACTTCTCATAGTATTCAATGCACTTAATATGAATTTTTTTTATTATATCCCTCTTGGATGCCCATCATATTAGGACTAAATTCATAACCTAAGCAAATTACCATGATGTGTAAGACTCTCAAAATAATATAAGTGAAGCATGATAGTTCATCAATTTCTTCAAAATAAAACCACCGTCGTGCTCTAAAAAGATATAAGTGAAGCACTAGAGCAACTGACAAACTACTCCAAAAAGATATAAGTGAATATCAATGAGTAGTCAAATAATTATGTTGCTATGTGAGGACTCTCTCTCATAAAAGAATTTCAGATCTTAAGTAATTTATTCAAACAACAAGCAAAACAAAATAAAATGACATTCCGAGGATAGCACATATCATGTGAAGAAGCAAAAACTTAGGCTCAACCAAAACTGACCGATCATTGTTGAAAAAGAAAGGTGGGATGCCAACCGGGGCATCCCCAAGCTTAGATGCTTGAGACTTCTTGAAATATTAACTAGGGATGCCTTGGGCATCCCCAAGCTTGAGCTTTTGTGTCTCCTTAATTCCTTTTGTATAATGGTTTCCCTAATTCTTAAAAACTTCATCCACACAAAACTCAACAAGAACTCGTGAGATAAGTTAGTATAAATCAAATGCAAAACCTTATCATTCTCTACTGTAGAAAATGTAGCGATCCGACCTCAAACGGTCAAATATCTGTGCATAAGTGTCATCCCCGGATCGGTAATGCTGACACACACAGTACTTGAGGATTTATAACAGAGTTCAATCACACACTTATTACATCGAGTGTCTCAAAGAGAGAACTTATTACAATAATATGGCTGAAGGCCATCTAAATAAGATAACAGTGGAAACTTCGAAGATAAATGAGTCCATCAACTCTAACGGCATAGCTGAGTGCATGACAACGACCTAGCGCACCTTACTCTTTGTCTGAAAACTCTGCAACATAATACGTTGCAGCCTATGTAGGTCAGCACATGGAATATGCTGGCAAGATAACACTATAGAGCAATGAACAAATAACAACTATCACTACATGCATATATGGCTGGTGGAGGCTCTATGGTTATCATTTGCATAAAGCTAGTTTTTACCTACAATAAAGGAATATATTTTATTTAACTACCAAGTTGGTTGAAAAATTATTGAGAAGGTTCCTCCAACTCAATCCCAAAATAATAATTATAACCCAACCAATTAATTAAGTAAAGTGATGAGATCAAATCAATAATTCAAGTACCAGATACTCAAGATGTCCATAACCGGGGACACGACTAACCATGATTAGTTTATACACTCTGCAGAGGTTTGCGCACTTTTCCCCACAAGACTCGATCTCCTCCATTGAATTTCTCGCACTGCATGATGTTTGAGAAACGGATGACCGAGACACAGTCTTTCCAAGAGGTCCTCTTAACCGATATATAGGCCGGTACACCTACAATCCCCTACATCTGCTAGCCCATCATGGAAAGGATTCCCACAACTTACTCAACTAAGACAGAGCCCATAATGGCTTAAGGCTGCACACGGAAGTTTCTAGCATGAATAATCTTATGATCCCTTTGAGCCTGGGTGGCAAATCATAGGATGATCACACGGGTACTCCGGGATATCCTAGGACAACGCTGGATTGCTCCAGGTGCCCAGACAACCACTAAGTGCTCCAGGGTGCCTCAACCAATCCACCCAGATGTGTATTAAAGTAGCCACCTTAAGTTAAACCTTAGTTAACAGTAATCTCTCACATCTTTCATGGATACGCTCAAACCAATCCACGTCTACGAGCATATCATAGCAGTATAAGCATAACATAGTAACACCCAGGGTTTGAAATAAAAGACAATAGGTTCTACCTCATCAACTACTTCCCGATACCCACATGTTATCAAGTCCTAACCATGCAGTGTTTGAGGATTGAAATTAATGCATAAAAACTAGGTAATAAAGGGATATGATCAAAGTGTTACTTGCCTTGTTGACGATCTGAAAACCCTAGTGACTCATAGTAGCAAGCCTCGCACTCCGGAAACTCTATCGTGAACAAACAATAGCATACATAAGCACTCAAGCATATGATGCAAAGGTAAAACTCAAAAGAAAAGATCCAAACTGAAAACTCAAGAGAAGAGCTTCGATATGCAAAAATAATCAATCGAATCGGAGCTACAAAATTCAAACTACGATCAAAACAAGTTCAAATCAAATCTGCTTGAAACCAAATTTTAAATTTTCAAAACCATGTTCAAGTTGATTATCTGGAAAGAGGGTAACAAGACAAAGATTTTGGCGTTGGTTTCACTGGATTTGGACAAATGTGCAAAAAGTAGCGAGGGTTTGAAGTTCAAGGACTAATCTGTGATAAAAGTATTCCCAGATAGGTCCCTGGCCGAAAATAAACAGAAAAAGAAAAATCTAACGAACGAACGTTCGCTAACAGGAACTAACGATCAAAAATCGCTCGTTAAAATGATCTAACCGATGAATGTTCGCTATTTAACCTAATAAAATAAAAGAACTGATCTAATCTAAACCGAAAAAAACCGAGGAAAACCTAGCGGTTTTACCGGTTAACCATAGAAAATCAACGGCAAGATCCGGCACGGCTCTGACGGCTTCAGCGGGCGAGGCGACGTCGGCGGCGAGCGGCGTCAGCAGCGGGCGGCGGCGTCAGGTGGTGGGGAGGAGGCGACGGGGGGTGGCTATATAAAGAGTGGGGGTCCCGACTTGCAGCAGGGGGCGACAGTGGCGGGGCGAGCTCGGACTCCCTGCCAGAGTCCGGCGCGGGCTCGGGGTCGGGGGCGATGGCGTTTGGCGGCTGGGCCGGCCCAGAAGATTTTTTTTTAAAATAAATTTTGCCCGAAAAAAATCCTAATAAAAATATAAAAAAGTTCTAAAATTACCAGAAACAATTTTCACCGTCCAAACCTAATATTTAGGACAAGCTGAACATTTTTCTGGCCTAAAATGCAATTTTAAAAAATGCATATTTTTCTCTAATTGAAATAAAATACCAAATAAAATACGATAACATAATAATTTGATTTTAAATTTTCTTCTCCAATATTTCTCTTACATTGAAGAAGTCATTTTATCTTCTCTCATTTATTTTTGTTATTTGAAAGAATTGAGAGAAATTATTAAAATCAAATTGATCTTTTCTTCAAATTTGAAAATAAATTCAAATATGAAAATTTGTGAAACCTCCAACTCTCTCCTTGGGTCCTTGAGTTGCTTAAGATTTCTAGGATCACAACCAAAAGCAAATAAAAATACGATATGCATATGATGACTTATGTATAACATCCAAATTGGAAATTTGGGATGTTACAGAAAATCACTAAAATTATAATTTGACATTGCATACCAAATGTTTGTGCATATTTAATACTCCTATCCTCAAATAGAATCATTAAACAAGCAAACATATGCAAACAATGCAAACATAAAATCAATCTGTCTAAACAGGACAGTCTGTAAAGAGTGCAATTTTAGTCATACTTCCCTAACTCCAAAAATTCTAAAAACTCACCATGCTGTATAAAATTTGTTGTAGCATATTGTGAAAAACTTTCAAGATTTTATCGTGTTCTGACTATTTGTAAATATTCAAAACACAAAAACAACCTTTTTGTTTTCAAACAACAACATATAGACTTGAAAAATAAGCATGGTAATGGCATACTTGACCTTTCTTGTTGAACTAAAAGATGCAAAACATTAATCTAAATAATAGCAAGCAAATCCTAATAAAAAAAGTGACACTCCAAGCAAAACTCATATCATGTGACGAATAAAAATATAGCTCCAAGTGAGGTTATCGATAATGTTTGAGACGAAAGAGGGGATGCCTTCCGGGGCATCCCCAAGCTTAGTTGTTTGGATCTTCCTTGAATATTACCTTGTGGTGCCTTGGGCATCCCCAATCTTAGTGTCTTGCCACTCCTTGTTCTCCTCATATCGATATCTCACCCAAAACTTGAAAACTTCAATCACACAAAACTTAACGGAACTTCGTGAGATGGGTTAGTATGATAAAACAAATCATTCACTTTGGTACTGTCAAGACAAAATTCGAAAATTTTCTCACATGATACCTACTATACCCTATCATTTCTACAATTTATATTAAGCAATATAAGCTATAGAAATTAGAAAACAAGCAAACTATGCATCGAACACAGAATCTATCAAAAAACAGAACGGTGCGTAAAGATCAGAATTAAGCTCATACTTCTGACACTCCAAAAATTCTGAAAAAATAGGACAACGTAGAAAATTTTTATATCAATCCTCCGTTAAAAAATTAAGAGTTTTTCCAAATCCTGTGAATTTTAACAATTATGTTACTGGATGCAAAAGTTTCTGTTTTTTGCACAGAATCAAGTCAACTATCAACCACACTATCCCAAAGGCTTTACTTGGCACTTTATTCAAACAAAACCTATAAAACATGATTACTACAGTAGCATAATCATGTGAACACACCAAAAACAGTAGGTATAAATATTGGGTTGTCTCCCAATAAGAGCTTTTCTTTAATGCCTTTTAAGCTAGGCATGATGATTTTAATGATGCTCACGTAAAAGATAAGAGTTGAAACATAACGGGAGCATCATGAAGCATATGACTAGCACATTTAAGCCTAACCCACTTCCTATGCATAGGGATTTTGTGAGCAAACAATTTATGGGCACAAGAATCAACTAGCATAGGAAGGTAAAGCTAGCAAAACTTCAAGATTTTCAACACATAGAGAGGAAACTTGATATTATTGCAATATGTTGAAGCATATGTTCTCTCGCATAACAATTTCATTAACATCATGAATGAATTCAACAATATAACTATCACATAAAGCATCCTTTTCATGATTCATAAGCATATAATTTTTATTACTCTCCACATAAGCAAATTTATTCTCATGAATAGTAGTGGAAGCAAACTCAACAAAACAATATCATGTGAGGCATAATCCAATTGAAAATTAAAATCATGATGACAAGTTTCATGGTTATCATTATTCTTTATAACATACATATCATCACAATAATCATCATAGCTAGCAACTTTGTTCTCATAATCAATTGGAACCTCTTCTGAAATAGTGGAATCATCATTAAATAAAGTCATGACCTCTCCAAAACCACTTTCATCAACATAATCATCATAAATAGGAGGCATGCTATCATCATAATAAATTTTCTCATCAAAACTTGGGGGACAAAAAATATCATCTTCATCAAACATAGCATCCCCAAGCTTATGGCTTTGCATATCATTAGCATCATGGATATTCAAAGAATTCATACTAACAACATTTAAATCATGCTCATCATACCAATATATTATGCCAAGCATTTTATTAACTTCTTCTTCTAACACTTGAGCACAATTTTCCTTTCCATCATTTTCATGAAAGACATTAAAAAGATGAAGCATATGAGGCAACCTCAATTTCATTTTTTTAGTTTTCTTTTATAGAATAAACTAGTGATAAAACAAGAAACTAAAATATTCAGTTGCAAGATCTAATGATATACCTTCAAGCACTAATCTCCCCGGCAACGGTGCCAGAAAAGAGCTTGATGTCTACTACGCAACCTTCTTCTTGTAGACTCGTGTTGGGCCTCCAAGCGCAGAGTTTTGTAGGACAGTAGAAATTTTCCCTCAAGTGGATGACCTAAGGTTTATCAATCCGTGGGAGGCGTAGGATGAAGATGGTCTCTCTCAAACAACCCTGCAACCAAATAACAAAGAGTCTCTTGTGTCCCCAGCACACCCAATACAATGAAAAACTGTATAGGTGCACTAGTTCGGTGAAGAGATGGTGATACAAGTCCAATATGGATGGTAGATATAGGTTTTTGTAATCTGAAAATATAAAAACAGTAACGTAACTAGTAACAAAAGTGAGTGAAAACGGTATTGCAATGCTTGAAAACAAGGCCTAGGGTTCATACTTTCACTAGTGCAAGTTCTTTCAACAATGATAACATAATTAAATCATATGGCAATCCCCCAACGTGCGACAAAAGTCACTCCAAAGTTCCTATCACGGAGAACATAAGATGAAATTACTTGTAGGGTACGAAACCAACTCAAAGTCATTCTTTCCGATCAATCCATTGAGCTATTCCTATAAGTGTCACAAACAACCCTAGAGTTCATAGTAAAATAACACCATATGACACACATCAATCAACCATAATGTCACCTAGATACTCCAATGTCACCACAAGTATCCGTGGGTCAATTATACGATATGCATCAAACAACTTCAGATTCATAATATTGAATCCAACACAAAGAACCTCAAAGAGTGCCCCAAGATTCCTATCGGAGAAACAAGGACAAAAACGTGCATCAACCCCTATGCATAGATTACCCCAACGTCACCTCAGGAATCCGCGAGTTGAGTGCCAAAACATACATCAAGTGTAGCGACCCGACCTCAGATGGTCAAGTCTCTGTGCTTCTGTGTCATCCCTGGATCGGTAATGCTGACACACACAATACTCGAAGGATTTATAACAGAGTAGCAATCACACACTTATTACATCGAATGTCTCAAAAGAGAACTTATTACAATAATATGGCTTAAGGCCATCTAATGCGATAACAGCGGAAGGCTTGGAAGATAAAGTGAGTCCATCAACTCCAACGGCATAACTGAGCTGCACGGCAATGACCTACAATCCTTATTCCTCGTCTGAAAAGTCTGCAACATAATACGTTGCAGCCCGAGAACGGGTCAGCACATGGAATATGCTGGCAATGTAACACATAGAGTAATGAAAGAATAAGCTATACTACATGCATATATGGCTGGTGGAAAGCTCTATGGTTACAGCTTTTGAAAAGCCAATTTTTCCCTACATCAAAGGAATAAATTTTATTTTAACTATCATGGTGGTTGAAACATCATTGAGAAGGTATAACCCCAACTCAATCCCAATTAAAGTGATTAAAACCCAACAGTATTAATTTAGAGTGATGAGATACATGTGAATACTCAAGTACTAGATACTCAGAATTGTCCATAACCGGGGACACGGCTAACCATGATTAGTTTGTACACTCTGCAGAGGTTTATGACTTTTCCCCACAAGACTCGATCGCCTCGTTGGTTTCTCGCCTTTGCATGGTGTTTGAGAGACGGATGACCGAGACACGCCTTTCGTAAACATTAACTCTCTACTCCTGATAGATCATACCAAACCTATAAAACCCACTACCTGCTGACCTACCTCTTCGAGAGCTTCACGTAACTTACTCAACTATGCTAGAGCCCATAATAGCTTGTGGCTGCACACGGAAGTTTCTAGCATGAATAATCTCAGTTCCCTTTGAGCCTGGGTGGCGGTCCATAGGAAGATCACACGGGTACCCGGGATTTCCAAAAATGACAACACTTTGGGTTCCCCGGTGCCTCAATCCACCCAGATGTGTATTTAAGTTGCCACCTTAAAGTAAACCATTAATTAACAATCTCACTTCTGTCGTGAATATCTCTCAAACCCAAACCACGTCTATGAGCATAGCATGGCAATATAAGCATAACGTAGAAGTAACTCCCAAGTGTTTGATAGTAACAGGGCAATAGGTTCCTACCTCATCATCTACTTTCCAACCCACAAATTAATGACATCCTATTCATGCAATGTTGGAGGGTTGAGCTAATGCATAAAAACTGGGTAGGAAAAGATATGATCAAGTGTTACTTGCCTTGCTGACGATCCGTGAATCCTAGAGACTCGTAGTAACACGCTTCGCACTCCGGGAATTCTATCGCAAGCAAACAATACATACATAAGTAAACAAACAAAGATGCACAAACAAACTTCAACTGAAAGGGGGTTGACCGGAGAGTTCAACTTAAGAACCCCGGTTTGCAAAAAGAATCAAACCAAACGGAACAACGAAACTCAAACGGCAAGAAAAACAAGGTTCGTTTACTAATCTGAACTAGAGTCAAATTTTACAAACATAAAAACTGGTTTAAGTTGATTATTCAGAAAGAGGGTTTCGATATGAAACTCCAGGCGCTTGAATCGCCTGATTCCGATAAACGAGCGAAAAGATAAACAGGTTTGAAAAACGGTTCAGAAATCGCGATCAGAATAACCACGGAATAAATCTGATAAAAGAAAAGCGACGAACTACTAAACGAACGAACGTTCGTTAACAGAACCTAAACAGTGAACGCGTTCGTTAGAACGAATGGACGAACGGACGTTCGCTAAGTAAATAAACCGACGAAATAAACCGATCTAATAAAAAATGATCTAGGGTTTTATAAAAAAACCGAAGAGTTTTCTTAAAAAAAACGGCGGCGGGGCCGGGTACCTCCGTCGAGGCGCGTCCGTGCGGAGCGGGCGGCTCGGCGGTTCCGGGTGGGGCGGGGTCGGCGAGGGCGGCGGCGACTCGGCGAGAGGGGCGGCGACGGCGGATCGGGCTCCGGCGGCTCGGGGCTCCAGTGCTCCGGCGGTTCCGGGCGGCGGCGTCTCGGGTGGTGGCGGGTGGTGGTGGTGTGGCGGGCGGCGACATTTATAGGGGCGGGCGGCTCCGGCTTGGGAAGGGGCACCGGGGTGGAGTCCGCTCGGACTCGCCCTCGGCGTCCGTGCCGACGGCCAGGCCATGGGAGGCGGCGGTGCGAGCGGGCCGGCCTGGCTCGGCTGGGCCTTTGGCCCAGTCGGGCGCGGGTCCATTTTTTTTAAACAAATCATTCCGCCGAAAATAAATAAAAAAATCCTAGAAAAATAAATAAAAATCTAAAAAATCCAAAACAAGTTTTCTCCGTCTAAATAAAATATTTAGAACTAGATGAACTTTTCTTGGCCCCTAAAATGCAACTTTTTAAAGCGTGCAAATTTTTCTAGGGCAATTAAAATTCCAAATAAAATCAAATAAAAACCAAATAATGATTTTAACATTTTTCCTCCGATATTTCAATTATTTTGGAGAAGTCATATTATCTCCCCTCATTTATTTATTTAAAATGAAATATTTTTCCGGAGAGAAAAATAATAAAATCCAATATCCTCGTCTTTCATTATTTGATAAAATTCAAATATGAAAATCGAAAAATCCCCAACTCTCTCCGAGGGTCCTTGAGTTGCTTAGGATTTTCGAGGATGGCAAGCAAGAATGCAATAAAATATGATATGCATGGAAGACCTATGTATAACATGCCAAATTGAAAATTTGGGATGTTACAAACCTACCCCCCTTAAGATGAATCTCGCCCTCGAGATTCGGGTTGGCTAGAAAATAGGTGCGGATGGTCCTTGAGAATATCCTCTTCTCGCTCCCGGTGGCTTCCTCCTCGGTATGGTGGCTCCAATCGAACTTTGCAAAACTTGATCACCTTGTTGCGAGTGACTCGCTATCAAACTCGAGAATCTTTACTTGGCTTCTCCTCATAAGTCAAATTATTATCCAATTGTATCGCCTCGTGGGTCTCAGTATCCTTTAGCGGTATGTCGGCCATCTCAGCGTGGCACTTCTTCGCCAGATACGTGAAACACATCGTGAACTCCCGACATCCTTCGTAACTCCAGCTTGTAGGCAACTTCTCCCATCCGCTCCAAAATACGATATGGTCCTACAAATCTTGGGGCTAACTTTCCTTTACTCCAAAACGTTTCACCCCTCAAGGGTGATACTCGCAGTATGCTCTCCTCCGATTTCATAGGTTACTTCCTTGCGTTTTGAATCTGCGTAACTCTTCCGCCTAGACCGAGCAATCTTTAGCCCGCTCTCGATCGCTTTAACCTTCTCCTCCGAGTCTTTGATCAAATCTGGTCCAAACAACCGACGGTCTCCAACCTCATCCCACATCAAGGGTGTTCTACATCTGCGTCCATACAGAGCTTGAACGGTGCCATCTTCAAACCGGCTCGGTAGCTGTTGTTGTATGAGAATTCTGCGTACGGCAAATTGCCATCCCAACTAGATCCATAATCTAGCGCACAGGCTCTCAACATGTCCTCCAAAATCTGATTGACTCTCTCTGTCTGTCCATCCGTCTGTGGGTGGAACGCGGTACTAAACTCCAATCTGGTACCCAAGGTCTGGTGTAGTTGATGCCAAAATTTTGAAGTAAACTGTGTTCCTCTATATGATACGGTACTCCTCGGAACTCCATGCAAACATACGATCCTGGTCATATATATCTTGGCCAACTTGGCACTTGTATAAGTTGATTTCACTGGAATAAAGTGAGCTACTTTGGTCAACCGATCCACTACTACCCATATTGAATTATATCCTGCTTTGGTTCTGGGTAATCCGGTGATAAAATCCATGCCAAGTTTGTCCCACTTCCATTCGGGTATTGGCATAGGCTGCAACAGTCCTGCTGGCTTTTGATGCTCTGCCTTCACTCTCTGGCATACATCACAAACGGCTACATACTCGGCAATATCCTTCTTCATACCAGTCCACCAGAAACGTTCCTTCAAGTCCAAATACATCCTGGTGTTTCCGGGGTGAATCGAGTATGGTGAGTCATGAGCCTCTTCAAGTATTAACTTCCTGATCTCCAAATTGTTGGGCACATAGATCCGATCCTCAAACCATAAGGTATCGTGCTCATCCTCGCGAAAACCTTTGGCTTTTCCTTTGCCCATCTTCTCTCTTATCTCAGCAATCTCTTTATCCTCCTTTTGAGCGTCTCGGATCTTGTCTAACAAGGTTGACTGAACCTCCATTGTTGCAAGAAAACCTCTTGGAACAATCTCCAACTGAAGTTCCATAACATCCTCTGCTAACTCCTTTGGCAGTCCTCTACCTTTAAGGATATTGGCATAACTCTTCCGACTCAAAGCGTCTGCTACAACGTTGGCTTTTCCTGGATGATAGTGTAGCTTCATGTCGTAATCCTTTATAAGTTCCAGCCATCTCCTCTGTCTGAGGTTTAACTCCTTCTGTGTGAAAATGTACTTCAAACTCTTATGATCCGTGTACACATCACAACGGTTTCCCATGAGATAATGTATCCAGGTCTTCAACGCATGTACTACATCTGCTAACTCCAAATCATGCGTGGCATAGTTCAACTCATGAGGCTTCAGTTGTCGTGACGCATACGAAACAACTTTTCCTTCCTGCATAAGAACACATCCAAGTCCCAAGCGAGAGGCATCAGAATACACTTGAAACTCCTTATGTATATCCGCAATGTCAAGACTGGGCTGTAGTCAACCGCTTCTTCAACTCTTGGAAGCTTGTCTCACAATCCTCCGTCCATTTGAACTTGGTATCCTTCTTTAGTAATTCTGTCATTGGTTTAGCAATCTTGGAAAAATTCTCAATGAATCTCCGATAATATCCTCGCCACCAAGGAAATCGCGAATCTAGCCGATCAAGTGGGTGCCAACCATTCAAAGGATCGACTGAATTTTACTTGGATCTACTTGCTATACCCTCTCCGATATAACATGCCCAAGAAATCCAACTTCCTTTAACCAAAACTCGCACTTGCTGAATTTGGCATATAATCGGTGTTCCCGATTTTCTCAAGAACCAAACGTAGGTGTTCTCGTGCTCCTCTTCGTTCTTCGAGTAAACCATAATATCATTGATAAACACCACAACAAACTTGTCCAAATACTCCATGAACACTTTGTTCATCATACTCATGAAATAGGCAGGGCGTTAGTCACCCAAACGACATGACCGTATACTCATATAATCCATATCGAGTGGTGAATGCTGTCTTTGGTATATCCTTCTCTCGGATCTTCAATCGATGGTATCCTGATCGAGATCAATCTTAGAAAACACCTTAGCTCCTTGCAACTGATCAAACAGATCATTAATCATCGGTAAGGGATACTTGTTCTTTATCGTTACTTCATTCAGAGCTCGGTAATCAACAACCATCCTTAGGGATTTATCCTTTTTCTCCACCAAAAGTACTGGAGCTCCCCAAGGTGATGAACTTCTACGAATGTAACCTTTCTCCAATAGCTCCTTGATTTGCTTCTTAATTTCCTCCAGATCATTTGCGGGCATCCGATAGGGTCTCTTTGATATTGGCCCTATACCTGGCATTAGCTCTATCAGAAAACTCGATGTCTCAATCCGGTGGCATGCCTGGTAACTCTTCCGGAAAAACATCTGGATAATCCTTCACTACCGGTACTTCCTCTTGTACAACTCCCGTGAGGGTATTCACTTGGCTCCTCCTAGGCACATGCCTAGATACATACTTAATCCTTTTTCCCTCTGGGGTGGTAAGATAAATTGACTTGCTAGCACAGTCGATACATCCTCCAAACTTCGACATCCAATCCATACCTAATATCACTTCCAATCCTTGTGACTCCAAGATAATTAGGTCGGACGGAAAAACATGTGTGCCAATGATTAGGGGTATCTGGGTGCACCATCTGCTAGCCATATATTCTGCACCAGGCAAGCTCACTAAAAGAGGGGTTCTAAGGGTCTGGGTTGGTAACTTAAACTTATCCACAAATCCCCTTGATATATATGAATGCGATGCACCAGTATCGAAAAGAACAATAGCGGTAAATGACTGAACCAAAAACTTACCTATTACCGCATCCGGCTGCTCTTCAACTTCCTCCACGTTAACGTGGTTCACTTGTCCTTTGTTGAATGGATTGGGCTTCTTCCCAGCGCTCCCATTTCCGTTTCCATTCTTTCCTTCAAGGCAGTCATTGGCATAGTGCCCTGTCTTCCCGCACTTAAAGCAAATAACTTGGCTCAAGTCTCTCTTAGTGGGTGTAGCTGGGTTAGAGCGATTCTGATTATTGTTGGCTGCATTTCCATTCCCATTCTTCGCACCATTATGCGATCCTCCTCCAGTATGGTTATGTCCTCCATGGTTATGAACTAGTCCTCCCGAGTTCGGGGTTAAGCGAGGTTTCGTGAGCTCTGAGTTATACTTCCCTTGTCCATACTTCCTCTTACGACTCTCAATTTGCTGCTGCTTTCCTTCAATCATTAGGGCCTTATCTACCAACTCCTGGTAGTTGTTGAAAGTTGCCACCATCAACTGCATACTCATCTCATCATTCAGCCCTTCCATGAACTTCTCTTGCTTCGCGGCATCCGTGGCCACATCATCAAGGGCATAGCGTGATAACTTGCTAAACTCTTCCACGATCGGGCCACAAGACGGTTCCCTTGGCGTAAGTTGCGGAATTCACGCTTCTTTATCTGCATGGCTCCAGTTGAAACATGGGCCATGCGAAAAGCTTGTTGAACTGGTCCCAAGTGACATTGGCTATAGGAAAAGTAGCCGTAATTCTCCCACCATGCGTGCTGCTGGTCCATCCAATTGATGTGCGCAAAGCGCACTCTTTCAGCATCCGTGCATCCTGCGGTGGTTAACTCCCTTCCAATACGGCGTAACCAATCATCTGCAACTATTGGCTCGGTGCTACTGGAAAACACCGACGGTTGTAACCTTAGAAAACGGGCTAATTTATCCACTGGCGGCGGGTTGTTGTTGTTGTTGTTGTTGTTGTTGTTGTTGTTGTTGTTGTTGTTGTTGTTGTTGTTGTTGTTGGCATTGCCCTGGTTCTGAACTAGCAATTGCATCAAGGCATTCTGCTGTTGGATCAACTGAGTGAGCTCCGGTGGGAAAGCAAAACCGGGGTCACGTCTCGGAGGCATCTGAGGGTTTAGAGGGGAGAGATTAGAAATAGAAAGAGGTCTAGTGAGAAAGCACTACCCATATGCACATGAGGCAAAACACACATTCATTCAATCAAGCAAGCAAGGGCATACAAAACGATCTAGGACTATCGATACGTGCTCAACTACTACTAGTTACATGGGGAAAATACTACTAATATTTGGTGGTCATCTAGAAATTTTGATCGGTGGAAGACTCCATGATGTCTGCTCCACTTCGTCTTCATAGTCATCATCACTTGGATCTGAGTCGGTGTCGCCGATGATGATGTAGTTGTCCGGACAAGCGGGTCTTCTTCCTCTTCTTGCTCCTCTTCCTTGGGTGCTGGTCCTCCCATGAAAACTCCAATCTTCTTGACTAGGTCGTCGTTCTTCTCCAGTAGTATCTTGATTTCTTCCTCATATCCATCGCGTGTAGACTTGAGTTCTTCCTCCAATTCGATGATCTTAGTTTTCTCCTTCTTCAAATCCAGCATGTCTGCAAGCACATCCGGTTCTCATGACGTCAAATGTGCTGGTTTAGTTCCCGGATGTAAGCTGCAATGGATCTATCATTCTTGGTGCTAATTACTTCCCGTTGCTCGTCTCGGCGCCCACATATTTGGTATATGGTGTCTTTAAGCTCCTTGTTGTAGACTTCTCCAATGCGTCCCATGGTAATGTGAGCTGCCATACTCTTTCCTAAACTCCATGTTGGTGCATTGAAAACACATACTATGGGCTCCGTGCTTGGTGCAAACGTCCTTCCGGGAACTAAGGCTTGAATCTTCCAGCATTCTTCTTCTGGTAAGGTGGCGTTGTACGTCCCGGTGAAGCTTGGTATTCCAATATTCAGGTACCTAGTGACTTCCTTCAAGTGGCGTCCGAAAGGTGTGTCTTCATCCGATTGGGCAAACTTGTACTTCATCTCCGTCATCCTAAAGAGTGGAAAATTGAGAGAGGTCAGAAATGAGTAGAGAGGAGTGACCTATGGTTTTATCTTAGTGGTCGTGTCCTACACTCAGCATGTGCTCTGATACCATCTTGTAGCGACCCGACCTCAGATGGTCAAGTCTCTGTGCTTCTGTGTCATCCTCGGATCGGTAATGCCGACACACACAAGACTCAAGGATTTATAACAGAGTAGCAATCACACACTTATTACATCGAATGTCTCAAAAGAGAACTTATTACAATAATATGGCTTAAGGCCATCTAATGCGATAACAATGAAGGCTTGGAAGATAAAGTGAGTCCATCAACTCCAACGGCATAACTCGAGCTGCACGGCAACGACCTACAATCCTTACTCCTCGTCGAAAAGTCTGCAACATAATACGTTGCAGCCCGAGAACGGGTCAGCACATGGAATATGCTGGCAATGTAACACATAGAGTAATGAAAGAATAAGCTATACTACATGCATATATGGCTGGTGGAAAGCTCTATGGTTACAGTTTTGCGAAAAGCCAATTTTTCCCTACATCAAAGGAATAAATTTTATTTTAACTATCATGGTGGTTGAAACATCATTGAGAAGGTATAACCCCAACTCAATCCCAATTAAAGTGATTAAAACCCAACAGTATTAATTTAGAGTGATGAGATACATGTGAATACTCAAGTACTAGATACTCAGAATTGTCCATAACCGGGGACACGGCTAATCATGATTAGTTTGTACACTCTGCAGAGGTTTGCGCACTTTTCCCCACAAGACTCGATCGCCTCCGCTGGTTTCTCGTGACTGCATGGTGTTTGAGAGACGGATGACCGAGACACGCCTCTTTCGTAAACATTAACTCTCTACTCCTGGATAGATCATACCAAACCTATAAAACCCACTACCTGCTGACCTACCTCTTCGAGAGCTTCACGTAACTTACTCAACTATGCTAGAGCCCATAATAGCTTGTGGCTGCACACGGAAGTTTCTAGCATGAATAATCTCAGTTCCCTCTGAGCCTGGGTGGCGGTCCATAGGAAGATCACACGGGTACCCCGGGATTTCCAAAAAAACAGACAACACTGGGTTCCCCAGGTGCCTCAATCCACCCAGATGTGTATTTAAGTTGCCACCTTAAAGTAAACCATTAATTAACAATCTCACTTCTGTCGTGAATATCTCTCAAACCCAAACCACGTCTATGAGCATAGCATGGCAATAGAAGCAATAACGTAGAAGTAACTCCCAAGGGTTTGATAGTAACACGGCAATAGGTTCATACCTCATCATCTACTTCCCAACCCACAAATTAATGACATCCTAATCATGCAATGTTGGAGGGTTGAGCTAATGCATAAAAACTGGGTAGGAAAAGATATGATCAAGTGTTACTTGCCTTGCTGACGATCCGTGAATCCTAGAGACTCGTAGTAACATGCTTCGCACTCCGGGAATTCTATCGCAAGCAAACAATACATATATAAGTAAACAAACAAAGATGCACAAACGAAACTTCAACTGAAAGGGGGTTGACCGGAGAGTTCAACTTAAGAACTCCGGTTTGCAAAAAGAATCAAACCAAACGGAACAACGAAACTCAAACGGCGAGAAAAACAAGGTCCGTTTACTAATCTGAACTAGAGTCAAATTTTACAAAGATAAAAACTGGTTTAAGTTGATTATTCGGAAAGAGGGTTTCGATATGAAACTCCAGGCGCTTGAATCGCCTAATTCCGATAAACGAGCGAAAAGATAAACAGGTTTGAAAAACGGTTCAGAAATCGCGATCAGAATAACCGCGAATAAATCGATAAAAGAAAAGCGACGAATCGCTAAACGAACGAACGTTCGTTAACAGTAACCTAAATAGTGAATGCGTTCGTTGAACGAACGACGAACGGACGCTCGCTAAGTAAATAAACCGACGAAATAAACCGATCTAATAAAAACGATCTAGGGTTTTATAAAAAAACCGAGGGTTTCTTAAAAAACGGCGGCGGGTCGGGTACCTCTGGCGAGGCGCGTCCGTGGGCGGGCGGGCTCCGCGGTTCCGGTGGGGCGGGGTCGGCGAGGGCGGCGGCGACTCGGCGAGAGGGCGGCGACGGCGCTGGCGGCGGCGACGGCGGATCGGGCTCCAGGCGGCTCGGGCTCCGGCTCCGGCGGTTCGGCGGCGGTGGCTCGGGTGGTGGCGGGTGGTGGTGTGGCGGCGGGCGGCGGCATTTATAGGGGGCGGGCGGCTCGGCTTGGGAAGGGGCGCCGGGGTGGAGTCCGCTCGGACTCGCCCTCGATCCGTGCCACGCCTGGCGGCGCATGGGAGGCGGCGGCGGCGAAGCGGCGGGCTCGGCTCGGCTCAGTGGGCCTTTAGCCCACTCGCAAGGGTCCATTTTTTTAAACAAATCATTCCGCCGAAAATAAATAAGAAAAATCCTAGAAAAATAAATAAAAATCTGAAAATTCCAAAACAAGTTTTCTCTGTCTAAATAAAATATTTAGAACTAGATGAACTTTTCTTGGCCCCTAAAATGCAACTTTTTAAAGCGTGCAAATTTTTCTAGGGCAATTAAAATTCCAAATAAAATCAAATAAAAACCAAATAATGATTTTAACATTTTTCCTCTGATATTTCAATTATTTTGGAGAAGTCATATTATCTCCCTCATTTATTTATTTAAAATGAAATATTTTCCGGAGAAAAATAATAAAATCCAATATCCTCGTCTTTCATTATTTGATAAAATTCAAATATGAAAATCGAAAAATCCCCAACTCTCTCCGAGGGTCCTTGAGTTGCTTAGGATTTTCGAGGATGGCAAGCAAGAATGCAATAAAATATGATATGCATGGATGACCTATGTATAACATGCCAAATTGAAAATTTGGGATGTTACATCAAGTGAATCAATAGAACATCCCATTGTCACCACAGGTATCCCACGCAAGACATACATCAAGTGTTCTCAAATCCATAATAGTATTCAATCTGATAATAGTGAAAACTCAAAGGTAAAACTCAATTCATCACAAGAAGGTAAAGGGGGAGAAACACCATATGATCCAATTATAATAACAAAGCTCGCGGTACATCAAGATCGTGCCAAATCAAGAACACAAGAGAGAGAGAGAGAGAGAGAGAGAGAGAGAGAGAGAGAGGTCAAACACATAGCTACTGGTACATACCCTCAGCCCCGAGGGTGAACTACTCCCTCCTTGTCATGAAGACCGCCGGGATGATGAAGATGGCCACCGGTGATGGTTTCCCCCTCCAGCAAGGTGCCAGAACGGGCTCCCAATTGGTTTTTTGTGGCTACAGAGGCTTGCGGCGGGGGAACTACCGATCTAGGTTTCTTTTTGGGGGGTTTCTGGATTTATAGGAATTTTTGGCGTCGGTTTCGCGTTAGGGGGTCCACGAGTCAGCGACAAAGCAGGTGGGCTTGCCCTAGGGGGGTGAGTGCACCCTCCACCCTTGTCGTTGACTCGGGACTCTTGTGGCCAAACTCTTGTGCTTCGGTGGCTTCTTCTGGTCCTTAAAAAATCACCATAAAATTTCAGCTCGTTTGGACTCCGTTTGATATCCCTTTTCTGCAAAACTCAAAAACAATGAAAAAACAGAAACTGGCATTGGGCTCTAGGTTAATAGGTTAGTCCCAAAAATAACATAAAATAGCATATAAAACATCCAAGATGGATAATATAATAGCATGGAACAATCAAAATTATAGATATGTTGGAGAGTATCAAAGGTCAACAAGAGGAAAAGAGTATCATGGGTAGTTCTTCCCAGTTCCTAAGGAGTTGGGGGCTTGATGATGTCAAGGGATCTTCTCCTGAAGGAAATATGCCCTAGAGGCAATAATAAAGTTGTTATTTATATTTCCTTATATCATGATAAATGTTTATTATTCATGCTAGAATTGTAGTAACCAGAAACTTAGTACATGTGTGAATACACAAACAAAATGAGTGTCACTAGTATGCCTCTACTTGACTAGCTCGTTAATCAAAGATTGTTAAGTTTCCTAGCTATGGACATGATTTGTCATTTGATTAACGGGATCACATCATTAGAGAATGATGTGATTGACTTGACCCATCCGTTAGCTTAGCATGATGATCGTTTAGTTTGTTGCTATTGCTTTCTTCATAACTTATACATGTTCCTATGACTATGAGATTATGCAACTCCCGAATACCGGAGGAACACTTAGTGTGCTATCAAACGTCACAACGTAACTGGGTGATTATAAAGATGCTCTACAGGTGTCTCCGATGGTGTTTGTTGACTTGACACCGATCGAGATTAGGATTTGTCACTCCGGTTGTCGGAGAGGTATCTCTAGGCCCTCTCAGTAATGCACATCACTATAAGCCTTGCAAGCAATGTGACTAATGAGTTAGTTACGGGATGATGCATTACGGAACGAGTAAAGAGACTTGCCGGTAACGAGATTGAACTAGGTATTGAGATACCGACGATCGAATCTCGGGCAAGTAACATACCGATGACAAAGGGAACAACGTATGTTGTTATGCGGTTTGACCGATAAAGATCTTCGTAGAATATGTAGGAACCAATATGAGAATCCAGGTTCCGCTATTGGTTATTGACCGGAGATGAGTTTCGGTCATGTCTACATAGTTCTCGAACCCGTAGGGTCCGCACACTTAACGTTCGATGATGATCTGTATTATGATTTTATGTGTTTTGATGTACCAAAGGTTGTTCGGAGTCCCGGATAGGATCACGGGCATGACGAGGAGTCTCAAAATGGTCGAGACATAAAGATCGATATATTGGAAGGCTATGTTTGGACATCGGAATGGTTCCGGGTGAGTTCGGGCATTTACCGGAGTACCGAGGGGTTACTGGAACCCCCCGGGGAGTGTATGTGCCTTATTGGGCCTTAGCGGGAGAGAGGAGGAGGCGGCCAAGGTGGGGGCGCCCCCCCCCCCTCCCCAAGCCCAATCCGAATTGGGGAGGGGGGCCGGCCCCCTTTCCTTATCCCTCTCTCCTTCTTCCTTCCTCTCCTACTCCAACTAGGGAAGGGGCTATCCTACTCCCACCGGGAGTAGGACTCCCCCCTTGGGCACGCCATGAGAGGGCCGGCCCTCCCCCTCCTCCACTCCTTTATATACGGGTGAGGGAGTCCTGGATTAGGGGGTGTCCGGATGGCCGGACTATAGCCTTTGGCCGGACTCCTGGACTATGAAGATACAAGATTAAAGACTTCGTCCCGTGTCCGGATGGGACTTTCCTTGGCGTGGAAGGCAAGCTTGGCGACACGGATATGTAGATCTACTACCATTGTAACCGACTGTAACCCTAACCTCTTCGGTGCCTATATAAACCGGAGGGTTTTAGGGCATCTCCACCGTTGGCCCCGTGAGGGCAAAAATCGCCTCAGGGGCGCACCGGCGCTAAATCTGCGACTTTGGGCGTGATGGCCCCAATCATGGCGCCACGGTTAGTCAAAAGTCAACACGGCGCAAAAACGACTCAAATTTAACGCAAACATCGGCGAGTTCGCTCAAACTTAAACATATTTTACAAAAAAAAAAAAACTACCGCTGGCTACCCCGCCGCCTCCCTCGCCGCCCGCCGCTGCCCACGCCGGTTCTACATGCCGAGGAGGCTGTAGAACCGCGATGTAGTCACCGCCGTCGTTGTCATCGTTGCCGCCGTTGTTGCCGCCCGCCACGCCTCTGCCGTCCCTGCTGCATCCCTCCCGGTTGGCGCGGCGGGTTGGAAGGTCCGGGCGTTGTCGCCGCTGCTGTCCGCTGCCGAGGACCACGACGCCGTGCTTCGCCCTCGCGCCCACGCTTGCGGCAGCGATCTCCTCGAGGCGCGCTGCCGGAACATCTCGCCACGGAGGTAGTCGCTCGCGCCACCGCATGGCGCCCTCGCCGGAGAAGCCGCGCTGGCTATCTCCTCGTACTCGCGGAAGCCGGGCCCGCTTGGGCTCGACGAGGACGGCGGCGTGGGTGGAGAGGCGTTACGCCGATGCGGACGCCGGAGCTGCGGTGCGCTACGCTGACCGGGCGTGCCACGGGCTCCGGCTTGACGGGCGGAGGCAGGCGAGCAGCCGGACGAGGAGGAGGACCCCGGTCTCCATGCGCCTCGGGTCCGTGAGCTTCCCGCGGCTTGAGAAGGAAGGGGAGCGGGTACTCGAGGCGCGGCGTGTTGCCGCCGATGTACTCGAGGACAGCCTCAACGTCGCCCGGCACGCCCCACCACCGACGCCGGGCGGCGGCGTTGAGCTCGCCGGAGGGCACGACGCCGTTGGTGGCCTCGAGCTGCTGGGCGCCACGGGCGGCGGAAGTAAGGGTCCCAGAGCGGCTGTCGGGACGACTGTGGCCCCTCCCTCGCCGCCTGCTGCAGGTTCGAGCGGATGCGTGGATCTCCGCATGCCGCGCCAAGGCCGGTGGGTACCGGGGCACTGCACGCCGCCAGCGCTGATCCTCCACGCCTGGCACCCGCATGTCCGGCGGGACCGGTGCTCGGCTCGTAAGGAGGCGAGCCTCGTCTTTCATGAAGATGGCGGCGGCGAAGCCGTTCGCCGCCGCTGCCGCTCGGGAAGCGCCGCCATGGGTGTGAATCGAGACGGCGAAGAGAGGAGAGGAGAGGGAGGAACGACGACGGCGGGAGAGTGTGAGTCGCCGAGTCCGCCAGTAGCGCGCTATATAGGCCGAGGCGCGCGTGCCACCGTGTGTGCGCGGGCGGGCGAGGGTGGGCGAGGGACGCGCGTCGTCCGGTCTTCACTGCGCCGCCCGTGAGGCATCAATGGTGCAGGCTGACCGGCGCGGCAGTGAGGCATTGATTCGCCACAGGAAACGAGGCGATGAGGACGACGAAGGGCCGAGAAGAGATCCGTGTCGCTGACGCGGCGGGCCCGCAACTTTTTCGCGCCAAAATAGTTCGCCCGGCGCCCCCAGCGCGCCGGGTTCGGGCTGGGTCCGCCGGCGCTGTTTTCGGCCCAAGCCGGCGAAAATCGGGCTCCTGGGGGCGCGACTGGGCCGTTTTTTCAGCGCCGGCGCGAAAAAAACGCCTGGGGAGGCCTTCCTGGGGGCGCGGCTGGAGATGCCCTTAGTCCGTAGGAAAAACAACAATCATACCATAGGCTAGCTTCTAGGGTTTAGCCTCTCTGATCTCGTGGTAGATCTACTGTTGTACTACCCATATCATCAATATTAATCAAGCAGGAGTAGGGTGTTACCTCCTTCGAGAGGGCCCGAACCTGGGTAAAAACATTGTGTCCCTTGTCTCCTGTTACCATCAGCCTAGACGCACAGTTCGGGACCCCCTACCCGAGATCCGCCGGTTTTGACACCGACATTGGTGCTTTCGTTGAGAGTTCCTCTGTGTCGTCATCCTTAGGCCCGATGAATCCTCCGATCGTCAACGACGATGCGGTCCAGGGTGAGACTTTTCTCCCCGGTCAGATCTTCAGATTCGGCGGCTTTGCATCTGCGGGTCAATTCG
This sequence comes from Aegilops longissima, assembly GCA_021605205.1. NCBI lineage: Eukaryota > Viridiplantae > Streptophyta > Magnoliopsida > Poales > Poaceae > Aegilops > Aegilops longissima. Next base: position 287,506,545 of record CM038676.1, read on the forward strand.
CTTGGCCGTCTGGAGCAGATCGAAGCTACGCCCGCCATCGTCGATTTGAAGTTTGAACTACACGATCGACGTCCGCGGAGACTTGATCTTCGACTAGTTCGAGCTACAGCCAAGCGCCACCAGATCACACGAGGGCATGATCTAGCTCGCCGCGAACAAAGTCCGGAGGCCGCACCAGTGTCCGCTCCGACCCTTAGCTCGGAGTCGACTGCGCCAATCGAGGACGGGTGGCTGGACACCGCCTCGGGGGCTGCGATCTCTACGGCGGTTGAGACGTACACCTACCCTGTCCTTTGCGAAGCTCGTGACTCCAAGGTGTCGGACTCCGAACCTTCCGCCCCCTGCCAATCGAATCCAATTGGGCGCCGATCATGGAGTTCACCGCCGCGGACATCTTTCAACACTCCCCCTTTGGCGACATCCTGAATTCACTAAAGTCTCTCTCTTTATCAGGAGAGCCCTGGCCGGACTACGGTCAGCAAGGTTGGGACGCGGACGACGAAGAAATTCAGTGCCCACCCACCACCCACTTCGTAGCCACTGTCGATGATTTAACCGACATGCTCGACTTCGACTCCGAAGACATCGAGGTATGGACGACGATGTAGGAGAGGAACATGAACCAGCACCTATAGGGCACTGGAGAACCACCTCATCTCACGATGTATACATGGTGGATACACCTAAAGTAAGCGACGACGAGGAACAACGGGACGATACGAAGGATCATTCCCTCGAAGAGCAGTCAAAACGGCGACATAAGCGCTGCTCAAAGTCCCGCCGACAAAGACAACAGCCATACGAGACCAGCCATGGAGCAGGGCGAACCGTGGACGCATTTAACATGCTATCGAGCAACCGTCCAACAGGACAACCTGGATAAACAACCCGTCCCGACGAAGATAACAGTCCGGACGATCTCACGCCGACAAGTTGCCGGAGCAGAAGAACCTCCACAAAAGGCTTGTCGCCATCGCACGTAGCTCAAAAAGCGTAAGAAGCTCAAAACAACGGAAGATGCACTCAGAATCAGATGGAGCAAAGTACTCAACAGCACAGACAAATACGGCGACAGTCGCCGAACAAAGAGCTACCCAAAGCGAAAACTACTGCCCGAATTTGATGAGGAGGCCGTAGAGCCCCCGCAATCAAAAAACAAGGAGGCCACCCGGTCGGATGGACGACCCCATGGCAAACAGAGAGCGGCAAACGGCACCGCACACAAGCCGGCACGCGATCCGCACAGGGATTTGCATCAAAAAGATGGCCCAGTTAGATCTATCTACGGGCCAAGAAAGCAAGCTCTAGTAAACAATGCAACACATCAAGTATCCAAACATCACGGTACACCTAAATATAGGGGTGCCGCGCACCCTATGTTTCACCGATGAGGTGCCGGATTATGAATTTCCAAAGGATTCAAGCCTCGTAAACATAGAGGCATACGACGGAACAACAGACCCTAGAGTCTGGATTGAGGATTACATCCTCCACATACACATGGCTAGAGGAGATGATCTCCACGCCATAAAATACTTACCCCTCAAGCTCAAAGGGCCAGCCCGGCATTGGCTTAAAAGCCTTCCCGAAAACACTATTGGAAGTTGGGAGGAGCTCGAGGATGCTTTTCGGGCAAATTTTCAAGTGACCTATGTCCGACCTCCGGATGCCGAGATTTAAGTCACAACCCGGAGAGTCAGCCCGAAAATTTTGGAACAGATTCCTTACTAAAAAGAACCAAATAGTCGACTGTCCGGACGCCGAAGCCTTAGCATCTTTCAAACACAACGTCCGAGATGAATGGCTCGCCAGACACCTCGGCCAAGAAAAGCCAAGAACAATGGCCGCATTAACAAGCCTCATGACCCGCTTTTGCGCAGGAGAGGATAGCTCACGGCAAGATGTAGTACCAGCGACCCAAGTACATCCAAGTCGGGGATGGAACGGAAACCACGACGCAGCAAGGACCAGCGTCGGACCAAGGGAAACAAACCGAAGAGCACGCGACGCTTAACGCCGGATTCAAAAGCTCTCGGCAGAATCATAAAAGCTGCCCTTAAGGATAACAGGAAAAGCTATCTAACTTAAACAAAATCTTGGACAAGATATGCCAAATCCAAGATACTCTGTGAAGCCCGCAAACCATACCCACAGAGATTGTTGGGTCTTCAAGCAGTCCGCAAACTCAACGCCAACACAAGGGCTCGACACACCAAGCGAGGACGATGATGAACCCCACAAGCAGAGCACCGAAAACAAAAGAATTTCCCACAAGAAATCAAAACAGTAAACTCACTTCACGTGACAAAGGGAAAAATAGAGCGGCCCATAGAGGTACATGCCATACGGCCTATCCCGGAGGAGTCCCGCCATGGTTGTTAAAACCAATCACCTTCACCATCGAGATTACTCTAGAAGTATACGGAATGCAGGTTGGACTGCCTTGATATTAGATCCGATAATTGGCGGACTCCAATTTACACAAGTCCTAATGGACGGCGGTAGTGATCTAAACCTGCTATATCAGGACACAATCCGCAAAATGGGGATAGACCCAACCAAATTTCGCCACAACAACACTTCCTTGCAAGGGGTAATGCCAGGCCCATATGCCCATTGTACGGGATCTTTACGGCTAGAAGTTGTGTTCGGCTCACCCGACAACTTCCGCCGTGAAAAGTTAACCTTCCACCTCGCCCCATTTACAAGTAGCTATAAAGCACTATTGGGACGCTTGAAGCTTTTCGCTTTTAACGCAATACCGCATTATGCATCTCTTACACTTAAAATGCCCGGTCCACGCGGCATCATCTCGTTAAAGGGAAAACATCGAGGGTTCCTCGAGTCCGGAAAATTGTGCGGTTGCCTTGACAGCCACACAATAAACCGCTTCACCAATACAAGCACTTAGACAGGTCGTCTGACTTTACACGGCTGGACGAGTCCGCGAAACATACAAGGGCTTATTAGACGATACCCCGCATAAGGGGCTCCGCGCATGAACAACAAGAGACAATAAAGCTCAATTTTATTCATTTTCTGAATTGTACTTCGCTTATTTAATATAACGTACATTTTCGCACGATCTTTTCAACTAAGTTCCTCTCTTTTACAGATGAACACCGTGCTACACCCGTCCCGTGATACGGCACAACGGAGACACGGGCGCAGACGCGTCACGATAGGGACCCGCTGCAAGGATTCTTTTCAGATTAAGACCTGCGTGAACCTTTTTTACTGTCTCTTGTTGATACACATCCCCGGTTTCTTGCTATAACCGAGGAGGAGGCTGGCGTTTTGGCATAGGCCACGTCGAAATTTTGCGCATACACTGGACACCAGGGCTTATTACTAAGGGCGTTGTTCGCCCGCTTTCATAAAGACCGAATACCTTAGGGAGTGTTCGCGCCTCGAAGTTAGGCCTTATATGCATCAGCTCCGAATCATGTCTTTGGTCAAATGTTGGGTTTGCCCAGCTCCTGTGTTTTTCTACCTTACGTTCTGCTCTATCGGCTAATGCGGCACCAGGAGAACTACTGCGATTGTGCCCCGGTTCGGCCAGGCGAGCACCAAAGTAGAGAAAGCCGAAAACTGACTGTCATGATATAGCGTGAGACTGGTCAACCACTCGATGACCCGCTGGAATCTTTAGAATTCCTCCGCATTGACGAAGGGCCGTTTCCTGGTCAGGCACATACGCGCCCCGAATTCGGGTGAGCGCGGTGCCCCTAGGGGCTATATAGTAGCCCCACTGTCGAACTCCAAGTGATAAAGCATTATAGTCCGGTTGCCTAGTTTGTTGCGCTATCACCTCCTTTGTAGGACCAAGACGTTGGATCAAGTGTGAAAAGGCGCCAGAAACACCCCGCATTATATGCGTAAATAAGCCAAAGACTACCATCTTTCAGGTTATATACACATATACCTTAACGGCCTCACAAGAGGTATTTTAATTCTTGAAGGCACAAGTATAAAAAGCTTTTATATTCCATCGAAACATTGTTTCACAATAATACATGTTATTCGAACATAATATCCTTCGAGCACTTCATCTCTATTAAATGAGCGACCTGCAGAACTTCCTGAAAATAGTGCTCGACAAGTACTCGGCTTCCGTCCGAATCTTGGGATGCAACATCGGTGGCCTTCATCTCCGCCCAGTATGTCTTGACACGGGCAAGAGCCATCCGCGCACCCTCTATGCATGCTGACCGCCTCATTGCTTTGATATGCGGCACCGCACCAAGGAACTGCTGCACCAAGCCAAAATAACTCTTCGGCTCGGGCCTTTTCGGCCACAAATGAGTCACGACATCCTTCATGGCAAGTCCGGACAATCTATTCAGCTCCGCCCATTCGGCCAAACGATCGGTTAATGGAAGTGAAGGCTCGATTACGGAATCACACCAAAAAGCTCTTCCATCTCGTGATCCTTTGATCTCCGGTGTTCGGCCGTCCATTCAGCACTCGCCGCCAAGTCCACATAAGCATCCTCCGCACTCCACAGCCGGTCCAACTGAGCATCTTTAGGATCTGAGAACTTCCTCCGTAGCAGAAAGGGCTTTCCAGCCGCGATATCTCCGGCCTGACGTAGCTCCTCCTTCATATCTCTCATTGCAGAGCGAGCATCCTTGGCCTCGGTGGTGGCCTTCTTCAGGTCCTCTTGCTCCGCTCGACCTTCTTTTTCAAGAAGCTCGCAGCGATCGGTAGCATTCTTCAGCTTCATGGCCATCTCGGCCATTTCCTTCTTGCTTCGGCAAAGGAGCAGCCTGTTCGCTTTTAGCTCTTCGCCGCCTTTTAAGGCAGCCGCATCACTTTTTCTCGGCGTGCTCCTTGGCTCGGCAAGCTCCGCCAAGGTTCTCCATGGCAGCGCACCATCTCGCATCAAGCATACATGTTGTAAGGCACGGGCATCAAGCTCCCTTACCAGGTGTCTGCGGAGAAACTGCATACCTTGTGACTCGTCAAGCCGCTTATTAACAAGCGCGATGTCGGCATCCGCCACGCCAAGTTGCCGCTTTAGTTCGGCAATTCATCATCCGCTAGCCACGGACACTCCGCCACCTACATAGGAAGGGCGACATATTATAGTTGGGATTATGACCTCGCACGCTGCCATTTTTGACAACGATCGAGTCTCGGGGCTACTATCTACAGGCGCATCTTATATATGCGGAACCGCCAAAAGGTACATCATTGCATCGCACCTCAAAACCCGTCAAGAACTCCCGGCGGCCTCGCATAACACGCTTTCAGCGGACGAATCTTTTTCAATCACCGACCCATCAATGCACGGCGATCCTCTCGAGATAGACGCCGCCCGAAAGCAGATCCTTCAATCCTCCGACTGCGGCACCGTGGTGCCGGACTCGTCTCGATGGCCTTTTTCAAGGCCGGACACGGAGGGCTTTGGGGGCCCTACGACGCCTCCGCCCCGCCGGATTCGAGAAACCTCCGCGACAACACTCAGATCGTCCGCCTCGCTAGGCGGTACGGCAGGGGAGGCGCCCGCCTCCATCATCTCCGGACGAAGATCCTCAAGACGAAGCTCACGAGAAGGGCTGAGATCCGAACTACTAGGTAAAATTTTGTTCATCTTCAGAAATAAAACAGGGATGTCTCTTATTTTAAAACTCCCCTCCCTACTTACGGCTCGCTGGAGGGCTGGTCTCCTTGGGGTGCGGCTGGGGCATCTCCCGGCGCAGGACCTTCTGGCGAAGATTTCTTCCCCCGCTTTGAGGCCTTGGTCTCCGGATCTTCAGAGGCGGTCCTCTTCTCCCCTTGGATGGAGGGATTCTCGATCCCTCCTTTCTTGATAACCTCCTTCGCGGGGGCAGTAGGTTCCATGTCCCCCCCTTCGATTCTTCCAAAGGAGCAGCCTCCAAAGATCTTGGTTAACACGGATCCGCATGGTCTCGTGGAGGGGGCCGGACACTGATCAGTTTTGCTTTCGCTATCCACTCCTGTTTAAGGGACAACTCTTTTAAGGGAAAGTTTATGATAAATATACGGATAGCGTGTCCGGGTACAGGACTACTTACTTGAGTATCCGGGCGATTGCAGCTCAGACCTGCTGATGCGGAGCATACCACGTTCATCCCCATGTACACTCCGACTACCCTCCAAGCCCCAAGGATACATAAGATGAGACCTCGACTATTCGCCATTGGACACAAGGTGAACCCGTTCCTAAATGCTTCCCCTTTCCATTCGTGTGAGACATGGTTGCTACCTAATGCAAGGACACTATGCATGCCTAGGTACCAAGGAGACCCTCTCGGAGATGCTCGGAACGATGGACAAGTCCCCAAGTACAAGGATGAAGGAGAACGACGAGAGGAACCGGAGAAAGGCTACAGGACCCGGACATCCGGCCCCGGCCCGGACATCCGGCCCCTGATGATGTCAATAGCAGCAGCAGCCCAGCCATCAAAGGGCTACAAGGCCCGGACATCCAGCTCCCAGGCCCCGGACATCCGGCCTCCCACGAAGCCCCGGAAATCCGGCCCCCCAGCCCGGAAATCCGGCCTCACCTATCCCGAACCGACAGAAGTCTGCCCCGCCAGCCCGGACATCCGGCCTCCCCTGAAGCCCCGGACATCCGCCCGACACCCGACATCCGCCTCGCTTTGTCGCGTGAACAAAGAAGGGCGAAGCCCATGTACCCTTTCGCCCCCGTAGACTATATATACTCCATCCCCTTCCTCTTTCTAGGGTTAGCTTAGGTTTAGCTCATGTTTGTGTGAGAGCCTTGCTCATCCACTTGGTTACTTCTCCTCGGAGCTCAGGACCTCTTCGGAGAAGATCCCCCAAGCGGATTCAAGACCCCCTTCTAGGGTGGACCCCATCAAGACCTCCTCTCGGAGAAGAACGGCTACTCGTGTATCCTTACCTTTGTTGATCTTGAATCTTGTGCCACCTTATGTGATCGGTGATCTAGCATTTGTGTGACTGATTCCTTGTTGGTTGAGTGTTTTCCCTCGTTCCTCCACATGTTTCCCTCTTGTTCTTCCGTGTGTTCTTCGTGATTCCCCGTAGGATCCGCTCCAACGTGAAAGATCATCCACGTAGCGTTCCGCCCTACATCATCTTGGTATCATGAGCCACGTTGATCACGTTTTTGGAGCCCCTACCCCTCTTTTTCTAGCTTGATTTTGTTGATTTCGTCCTAAATCCGAAAATCGCCACCAAAAATAGCCCCAAATTTTTTGTGATTTGTTAGTTTTGATGATGTTTTGTTGATTTTGATCCATGGATTTGCTTGATTTCGAGTGGATCTAGCATTTCCCCAAGTTTCCCCATCTTCCATCCACGAAATCTCTCCAATTTTGACCTTGAAATCAACAAATTCCGCCCCCAAATCGAGTTCCTCGAGTTCATCCTCGGATTTGGAGCCCGGACATCCGACCCGACCCCCGGACATCCAGCCAGCCCGGAAATCCGGCCATTAGCCCGGACATCCGGCTCCTCGAGCGCATTTCGCTGGTTCTGGACATCAGTCCCGGAAATCCGCCCGACCCCGGATGTCCGGCCCCTGTAGATTTCAGATTTTCCCGTTTCACCGTTTTGTCCATAACTAATCCGGAGTCCGTTTTTTACGTTCTTTAGCTCGTTTTGAAGCTATTGACATCCCCCATCCCGTAAAAATACTACCACCACCATTTGACTCCATCAAATTTTCGAAACTTTGGCATCTTTGCCTAGGGCTTCCACCACATCCTCCGTGATAACCACCACCGACTTCCGCAACCTAACCAATTTTGTTCCCTTTGCATTTGAGGTTGTTTGAGTTGTGATTCGAGTCTCCTAAGGTGTTTAGGCTACTTAGGGACGGTTGCATCTTCATCAACCACCACCACCACCATAATTTCCGTGATAGGCTTGCCCACCATACACTTCAACCACCTCAACTTAACCCAATAGTTGTTTGAGCTTGTTTGAGTTGTGGCTTGTGTCTCCTAAGGTGTTTCGCTACTTAGGGACGGCAACTTCAACTCCGACACGTGTATAGCCCATCATTCCACTTCCGCATTGCCAAGTGCAAACCACCACCGCATTCCGCTGCCACCATTTTGACATTTGACGTTTGAGATTTTGAGTTCGCGGTTTTCCGTTTCCTAAGGTGTTTCGGCTACTTAGGGACGAGTCTACATCATCTTGGTATCTACATCAAGAACACCGCTACTCATCATCGCCGGACGGTAACCTCCATATCATCTTGGTATCGTGGTATCCCTCCATTGTATATTCCCCTTGCCATTGCATTATTAACCCCTAGCCTTACTTTTGCGTTACTTGCCTATCGAGACTAGCCATTTGAGTATTGCCGGCAACTTTACTTGTGCACATTAGTGATCATACTTCCCATAGCATATATACCATATCATTGTGGTGCATATATTGGTATCATCTCTTGTGTCACAAGTTTGTTCCCACATACACACAATTGCTATCTTGGTTTGTGCATTGTGCAAAGTGGCCATACAAAAAAAAGCTTTTAAGCAAAAGAAAGAGAGCAAAGAAGCTTGTAAGCAAGTGCCATAGCATCATACCACATTGCATATAAGATTGTCATATCCGATCATCTTGGATCATCTTGAGAGAAACACCGGGAACCATACATACATAGCATACTTGGGATAGAAGTTTATCCATTTTGCATCTTATAGGTTGTGCACAAGTGTCGATCCGCCTATTGAGCAATCGTGCTAGCGCTCTCTTGAGTTGTGCAACACGGCGTTTCCGTGGATTCCACATTTTGTGCTCATTCCTTGGTTGCACGACCCCATTTATCTATCCGTGTGTGTTTTCCGTGCCATTCTTTGCTATTGGTCCATTTGTTTCACTTGCGAATTTGTGAATCTCTTTCAACATTATTGACTCTTGCTAACATTTTGCATTAAATTTTTGTGCCACTATCCTCACCGAGCTCCTCCATAAGCTTTACTTGTGTAGGTGTGAGAACCGACAAGGATTGGTACCAATAGTGCTATTTCATTGTCCGCATTTGAGTGAACTTGATTCATTGTCAACATCGGTCAAGGTACATTGGTATAAGTTCTTCTCTTTCTCCCACTCATATTTGCTCGAGTCTTGTGATGGATAGGCAAGGCATTTCCTCTTCGGTCCTCGACAACAACGACGGCGTGAACAACTACATCACCAAAGCGTCTATCTTCGATCTACAACGACAAGTGCAAGGCACACAATCAAGATTGCGAGAGCGCATCAAGAACATCTCCATCGACATTCATCACTCAGAAGTAAGGAGAAGGGACTACATCGACAAGAAGCTTGCCGCACATAAAGAGGAGCAAGATGCAAGGATGGAGGAGATTAGAGCCTTGATCAAGTCTACTTCCCCTTCGTCATCTTCAAGGCGGCGACATTCAAGCCACAAGTCTTCGGAGCGCGGAAACGACGCAAGTGCAAATCGTCCTCGTCCACATCTACATGGCGACCACCATCACGTTCGTGATCAACATCGTCATGAAGGGCAAGTCACCTCCAAGCATCATGTGCACGACGACGACGAACGCCAAGGAGCTCAAGCACGACAACGACATCATCATCATGAAGATGCTCCACAAGCGCAAATGCACAAGTCCCAACAAGCCCTACTTCACGCCAAGTCGAAGCTTCATAAGCACAAGAGAAGACCGCGAGACGAGCACCACCAAGACGGCGCTACGGCTACAACAACCACTTCGGCATCTTCGCCAAGTGCAATCAAGACATCTTCGCCTTTGGACGTACGGCATCTTCGCCTACTTCCCACGTACGCCCTACATCGACTTCATCAAGTCCAAGGCGACAACCTCTGACGAGGGCGACACTTCCATCTTCGAAGCCCTCAAGGAAGATGGCGAGCATGGGAAACTCCCTTCGGTCATGGAGACGAGCTATGAGGTGCCACATCATATGGGCCTCCAACACCAAGACGGTGACAAGACGGTCGAGCAAGGGCCATCCCTTGACCACGGCGACGAGCGCGAACCTCTTCAACAACATGAAGACGACGCCCACATTGGACTCATACTCCGAGTCAAGCTACTGCGACCACAAGCATGGAGACATTTGCACCTACATCTCTCGGCACCCACATATGTCGAGATGCCCCAATTGCCATGTGAGGAGAGCCACCACCCCATGAGTGACATGAGTGACTCCACCATACGTGACATTGAGAGCATTTCCTATGAGAGGATGAGTGTGACCACCACTAGCCCCACAGATGAGAGCATGCCACACATCCTATGTGAGGTTGAGCGCCATTTGAGTGACTCCACCCACCATACGAGTGAGAGCATCCTTGAGGGAGTGAGTGAGCCACAACACTTAGTGAGTGAGGTAGTTGACACGGCACATGAGGCCACTATGATTTCTAACGACTTAACCTCTACTCCTAGTGTGTTTTCTTCTTTGGTGCTAGGTCTCCTACATGACGACATGCCTATCCTCGACGAGTCCATCCCTACATTGGAGACGATGATGGCCATGGTGGACGATGATACACCCCCCACATGGTTCCATCAAAGATGAAGATGACAATGAATGGATCGTTGACACCTGACCTACAACACATGAGCGACCTTCCAAAGGTAACATAGGTGATGGTGCTTCTCTTGTCCCACTAGTGGACTCTCTTACCATCGATTGTTCCCATGATGTTGACCCACCTATTACCATGCTTCATGCTAGTGAAACTTCTTCATGCCTTGACTTACCTATTTATGATGAATATGATGATGAGCATGTTGAGTTGCCTAGTTGTGATGCTATGCTCCATAGGACATCTTGTGAAAATTCTATTGGTCACTTCATGTTTGACAATCCATTGAACTTGTCATATGCTATGAGTGAGATCTCCCATATTGCCTCATTTCAATCTCAACATAGTAACTATGCATGCCCCATTAAAATAAACCCTATTTGCACTTATGGCATAGATGACGAGATGATGGTCATCGGCTTTTGCTTCTCTTGTGATGATATTGCCATGCTTCCTTTACATGATTTGCGCAATTCGTCTACTATTCCATGCCATGATCACATTGTTCCAAATATGCATTGTTTTGGATGTTGTCAATATTCTCCATGTGATGTTGCTACTCATGCTCATGAGGAGACCCCCATAGTTTCCTCATACATATTAGGAGATTTTGATTCATCCCATACTTTGCATGATTCACATAATTGCTTGCACCTTATGCATTCCATGGATAACAATGCTCTAAACATTTCTCATGATGCATTACACAATTTGAGTCTCCATTATGCCATGCATAAAAACAAACCTATCATGATGGATGACATGTTTCTATATCACGCATCTCATTTATTTGAGCATTGGATATTTTGTGCTAACAAACACACATGCGTATGCATCATGATGGATGATGCGTACATCTACCACGCACACACAATTTTTCCTTTGTCTTTGTTTTGTGTAGGTAACGACGATACTCGCCAACATCTCAATCCCATGAGTTGACTGAAACGAGCTCTTGAGAGCAACGATGCTTTGGGATCCCGTGGACTATCCTTACCACTGCCCTTTTATGTAAGGACTACGCATCTCTTTATTTGTCTCTCACACGGCTTTGGGCTATATATCACTTGTTACCTTATGCCCATTCTATCGTGTTCACTTTGCATGTTATTCCTCTTTACATGACTTTGCCAAGCAATTGTGACCCTTACTTGCATCTACCCATGATTCACCATTATGCTACTCCTATGTCTATTTGCATGCTTGGTGGAGATCCTTGTTGCTATTGCCATGTTTATCATGTGCCCCATGCTATTGATGCTATTTTTCTCATATCTTGCCTTTATGCTTGTGCTATGACATGTGAATTAGTCATGCCCACTATTTGCACCAATGACATGCTTGCCATGATTCCTTCTAGTACGTTGCATCTTCGCACTACTAGCTTGCTTGACTTGATCGCTATGATTGCTTCCTATGTTGCATCACCCATGTTCCACTATTACTTGCTTTCTTGGGTTGATGACATATATGTTCATGCCTCTCACATGATATATCTTGTTCATTTTCTCTTGCCTCCATTAGTTGCATCTCTTATATCACCTTGTATTGAGTGCAACCATACTATGCTTATTGCTCTTGGAGACTTTGACATATTACTTGTGATGCATGCTTGCTTGTTTAAGCCTATTGTCTTTGGTTGTAGTTGCATCTTATGCTTCCATACCATACCACACCTTGTCCTTTCTTATGATAAGAATGATGAGAACACTTGTTGGGTATTTTACCACTCGAATGATAGGTGCTATATTTGCACTAACCTCATTTGTTTTTCCAAGTGTTTGTCATGTTCTTTCATTTTGAAGGATTCAAAAGGAGGTACAATCACGAGACATATTGGTTATGTGAAGGCATACATGATGTGCGACACCAACATTTTAGAGAAACTACTAAAGGTGAACTCCTTCTCTTTGAGCCATCCTCAAGTTTGCATATTGGATGGGTCACTCTTTTATTGTTGTTTCCTTCTTGTTGTCTACATGATACATCTCGCGAACGGAGGATCGACATTGGAGATTGGCTCTATGGACCTTTACATTGAGGAGCGCTCGGACTTATTGGATGCACCTTTGGTTTTCCACTCTTGCCACAACATCGAGCATTGGTATACCAACACCTCCATATTTGTTGATTGTGCTCATACTCATGCTCGATGGACATATCATACTCACCACAAGTTTGCACCATATGCATGGATTGACTCACATTATGCTTGCCTTGTTGCATCTATTTCCATGACATCCATGATATATGAGCTTGTTCACTTTATTAGCAAATTTGTTGTGATCTTCCTTGATGGCATATTCATACATAATGATCATATTGTCGACCATCAATTGCATGATAACATATACATATTGAGCATCCGTTGCCATATTCATGCTATTGATAAACCGTCTCACTATGGCATCATTTTGCACCGTGGTTGCATTGATCACATTCACTTTACATTTGTGTGCATAATGAATGCTTTACATGTCATTTTACATCATTTGGATAAGCATCTCATGCCTTTTTATGAACAATTCCTTTGGACGACCTCATTCTTACATGATGGACACCTTGTGTGCGCTAACCATTGTATTTCCAAGTGGCGTTTGTGTTTGCTCTTTTTGCATGTGTACCACTCCGGAGATACCTTGGAGTACTTGGATTGCGCCATGCCTTCCACTTTGTCCGACTACAAGTCCGTCCACGACAACCGTTTCCATGGTGATGAGGATTTCGATCCGAGGTCGGATCTTTCCCAAGGGAGGGGAGATGATACGGAGCATACCACGTTCATCCCCATGTACACTCCGACTACCCTCCAAGCCCCAAGGATACATAAGATGAGACCTCGACTATTCGCCATTGGACACAAGGTGAACCTGCTCCTAAATGCTTCCCTTTCCATTCGTGTGAGACATGGTTGCTACCTAATGCAAGGACACTATGCATGCCTAGGTACCAAGGAGACCCTCTCGGAGATGCTCGGACGATGGACAAGTCCCCAAGTACAAGGATGAAGGAGCACGACGAGAGGAACCGGAGAAAGGCTACGGGACCTGACATCCGGCCCGCCCGGACATCCGGCCCCGATGATGTCAACAAGCAGCAGCAGCAGCCCAGCCATCGAAGGGCTACGGGCCTGACATCCGGCTCCAGGCCCGGACATCCGGCCTCCCATGAAGCCCCTGAAATCCGCCCCCAGCCCGAAATCCGCCTCACCTATCCCGAACCGACAGAAGTCTGCCCGCCAGCCCGGACATCCGCCCCAGCCGACATCCGCCTCCCCAAGCCCCGGACATCCGGCCCGACGCCCGGACATCCGGCCTCGCCTGTGCGTGAACAGTAAAGGGCCGAAGCCCATGTACCCTTTCGCCCCGTGAGACTATATATACTCCATCCCTTCCTCTTTCTAGGGTTAGCTTAGGTTTAGCTCATGTTTGTGTGAGAGCCTTGCTCATCCACTTGGTTACTTCTCCTCGAGCTCGGGACCTCTTCGGAGAAGATCCCCCAAGCGGATTCAAGACCCCCTTCTAGGGTGGACCCCATCAAGACCTCCTCTCGGAGAAGAACGGCTACTCGTGTATCCTTACCTTTGTTGATCTTGAATCTTGTGCCACCTTATGTGATCGGTGATCTAGCATTTGTGTGACCGATTCCTTGTTGGTTGAGTGTTTTCCCTCGTTCCTCCACGTGTTTCCCTCTTGTTCTTCCGTGTGTTCTTCATGATTCCCCGTAGGATCCGCTCCAACGTGAAAGATCATCCACGTAGGGTTCCGCCCTACATCACCTGCGTCCTCGGTCAAGTCCGGACACATTGCTAGTGATCCGAAGAACAGTTTGTACATCTCCACGGGCGTTGCGCCCATAAAATGTTGGAGAGATCGTGGTCCCTCCGGATTGAACTCCCACAGGCGGAGGGGGCGACGTTTGCAGGGAAGGATGCGACGAATCAGCATGACATGTGCTACTACGACCAGATTGATCTCTCTCTCTAGGAGGTCTCGAATACGGCCCTGCAACAAGGGCACGTCCTTGGACGGCCCCCAGTTAAGCCATATATTGACCCATGACGCCAGCCGCGGTGGAGGACCCAAGCGAAAGGTAGGTGGCCCCACCCATTTGGTGCCCCTGGGAGCTGTGATATAAAACCACTCTTGTTGCCATAGACCGAGCTCCTCTTGAAAAGAGCCCTCGGGCCATGAAGCGTCAGCATTCTTGCTTATAACAGCCCCTTCGCACTCTGCCTGTTGCCCCTTGATTATCTTCGGCTCCACCTTGAAGGTCTTGAGCCACAATCCGAAGTGAGGGGTAATGCAGAGGAAGGCTTCGCATATGACGATGAACGATGAGATGTGGAGGATGGACTCCGGATCCAAGTCGTGAAATTCCAGCCCGTAATAAAACATGAGCCCCCTCACGAAGGGGTCCGTCAGGAAGCATAGCCCCCGAAGGAAGTGAGACGCGAACACCACGCTTTCACCGGGCTTGGGAGTGGGAATAACCTGCCCTTGGGCAGGCAGCCTATGCGAGGTTTCGCCGGTTAGATACCTGGCATCTCTTAGCTTTAGGACGTCTTCTTCCGTGACGGAGGAAGGCATCCACCGGCCTTGAAGGTCGGAGCCGGACATCATCGAAGGTCCGAAGCGCCTGAATCTGGAGCTTTGGGTGTTGGAACTCGAGGCGAGGGGCGGATTCGATTGAGATTGAGAAAAAGGAGCGGGGCTTGGTCTCTTTAGAGGTTGAATACCAGGAGCCCTCCCCGTGACCGTTTGGGACTCGCCTTTGATAGAGGAGGCATGCCAACGGGCACGACTGGGTTACCCACGCCCGTATTAATGAGAATCCTGGAATAATGGAACACAATCTCTGCTTTGACAAGACGTGTCAAGGAAACCGCCTCGCTAAACGCGCTGAGGTGGGACAGTAAAAACGATTCGAATAAAGGCTTGGCCGTGGTGTGATATCACGCTATGGAATACGTCAGCGGATTGAACTTGTGTAAATATTGTTCTCTCTACGGTGGTATGTGGAACTTATTTTGCAGAGCCGGACACTATCCTTGTGTTCAAAATCTTCTATGAAGTATTCGGAGGAGGAACCCGCCTTGCAATGCCGAAGACAATATGCGCGCCGGACTCGTCGTCATTGAAGCCTGGTTCAGGGGCTACTGAGGGAGTCCTGGATTAGGGGGCGTCCGGATGGCCGGACTATAGCCTTTGGCCGGACTCCTGGACTATGAAGATACAAGATTGAAGACTTCGTCCCGTGTTCGGATGGGACTTTCCTTGGCGTGGAAGGCAAGCTTGGCGATACGGATATGTAGATCTCCTACCATTGTAACCGACTCAGGTAACCCTAACCCTCTTCGGTGCCTATATAAACCGGAGGGTTTTAGTCCGTGGACAAACAACAATCATACCATAGGCTAGCTTCTAGGGTTTAGCCTCTCGATCTCGTGGTAGATCTACTCTTGTACTACCCATATCATAAATATTAATCAAGCAGGAGTAGGGTTTTACCTCCATCGAGAGGGCCCGAACCTGGGTAAAAACATCGTGTCCCTTGTCTCCTGTTACCATCCGCCTAGACGCACAGTTCGGGGCCCCCTACCCGAGATCCGCCGGTTTTGACACTGACATTGGTGCTTTCATTGAGGGTTCCTCTGTGTCGTCATCCTTATTAGGCCCGATGGCTCCTCCGATCGTCAACGATGATGCGGTCCAGGGTGAGACTTTTCTCCCGGACATATCTTCGTATTCGGGCTTTTGCATCGCGGCCAATTCGCTGGCCATCCGGAGCAGATCGAAAGCTACGACCCCGCCATCGGTCAGATTGGAAGTTTGAACTACACGGCCGACGTCCGCGGAGACTTGATCTTCGACGGGTTCGAGCCATAGCTAAGCGCGCCAAGCCTTTATCACGAGGGCATGATCTAGCTCTGCCGCCGAGCAAAGTGTCCTCGAGGTCGCACCGATGTCCGCTCCGACCCTTAGCTCGGAGCCGACTGCGCCGATCGAGGACGGGTGGCTGGACACCGCCTCGGGGGCTGCGATCTCTACGGTGGTTGAGCCGTACACCTACCCTGTCCTTGGCGAAGCTCGTGACTCCAAGGTGTCGGACTCCTCTCCGGACTCCGAACCTTCCGCGCCCCTGCCAATCGAATCCGATTGGGCGTCGATCATGGATTTCACCGCCATGGACATCTTTCAGCACTCGCCCTTTGGCGACATCCTGAATTCACTAAAATCTCTCTCTTTATCAGGAGAGCCCTGGCCGAACTACGGTCAGCAAGGTTGGGACGCGGACGATGAAGAAATTCAATGCCCACCCACCACCCACTTCATAGCCACTGTCGATGATTTAACCGACATGCTCGACTTCGACTCCGAAGACATCGACGGTATGGACGACGATGTAGGAGAGGAACATGTACCAGCACCTAAAGGGCACTGGAGAACCACCTCATCTCACGATCTATACATGGTGGATACACCTAAAGGAAGCGACGACGAGGAACAATGGGACGCTACGAAGGATCATTCCCTCGAAGAGCAGTCAAAACGGCGACATAAGCGCCGCTCAAAGTCCCGCCTCGACAAAGACGACTGCCATACAGACCCAGCCATGGAGCAGGGCGAACCGGTGGACGACGAACATGCTATCGAGCAATCGTCCGAACAGGACAACATGGATAAACAACCCGTCCCCGGCGAAGATAACAGTCTAGACGATCTCACGCCGGACAAGTTGCTGGAGCAGAAGAACCTCCACAAAAGGCTCGTCGCCACTGCACGTAGCTTGAAAAAGCAGAAGCGGAAGCTCAAAACAGCGGAAGATGCACTCCGAATCAGATAGAGCAAAGTACTCAACACCGCAGACAAATACGGTGACAGTCGCCGAACAAAGAGCTACCCAAAGCGAAAACTACTGCCCGAATTTCATGAGGAGGCCGTAGAGCCCCCGCAATCAAAAAACAAGGAGGCCACCCGGTCGGATGGACGACCCCATGGCAAACAGAGAGCGGCAAACGGCACCGCACACAAGCCGGCACGCGATCCGCACAGGGATTCGCATCAAAAAGATGGCCCAGTTAGATCTATCTACGGGCCAAGAAAGCAAGCTCTAGTAAGCAATGCAACACATCAAGTATCCAAACATCACGGTACACCTAAATATAGGGGTGCCGACACCCCCTATGTTTCACCGATGAGGTGCTGGATTATGAATTTCCAGCGAGATTCAAGCCCGTAAACATAGAGGCATATGACGGAACAACAGACCCTGGAGTCTGGATTGAGGATTACATCCTCCACGTACACATGGCTAGAGGAGATGATCTCCATGCCATAAAATACTTACCCCTCAAGCTCAAAGGGCCAGCCCGGCATTGGCTTAAAAGCCTTCCCGAAAACACCATTGGAAGTTGGGAGGAGCTCGAGGATGCTTTTCGGGCAAATTTTCAAAGGACCTATGTCCGACCTCCGGATGCCGACGATTTAAGTCACATAAATCAATAACCCGGAGAGTCAGCCCGGAAATTTTGGAACAGATTCCTTACTAAAAAGAACCAAATAGTCGATTGTCCGGACGCCGAAGCCTTAGCAGCTTTCAAACACAATGTCCGAGACGAATGGCTCGCCAGACACCTCGGCCAAGAAAAGCCAAGAACAATGGCCGCATTAACAAGCCTCATGACCCGCTTATGCTGGAGAGGATAGCTGGTGGCAAGATGCAGATACCAGCAACCCAAGTACATCCAAGTCAGGGATGGAAACGGGAAACCACGATGCAGCAAGGACCAGCGTCGGACCAAGGGAAACAGCCCGAAGAGCACGGCAGTCAACGCCGGATTCAAAAGCTCTCGGCAGAATCATAAAAAGCTACCCCTTAAGGATAACAGGGACGAGCTATCTAACTTAAACAAAATCTTGGACAAGATATGCCAAATCCACAGTACTCCCGGGAAGCCTGCAAACCATACCCACAGAGATTGTTGGGTCTTCAAGCAGTCCGGCAAACTCAACGCCGAACACAAAGGGCTCGACACCACAAGCGAGGACGATGACGAACCCCACAAGCAGAGCACCGAAAAACAAAAGAAATTCCCACAAGAAATCAAAACAGTAAACTCACTTCACGTGACAAAAGGGAAAAATAGAGCGGCGCCCATAGAGGTACACGCCATACGGCCTATCCCGGAGGAGTCCCGCCACTGGTTGTTAAAACCAATCACCTTCGACCATCAGGATTACTCTAGAAGTATACGGAATGCAGGTTGGACTGCCTTGATATTAGATCCGATAATTGGCGGAATCCAATTTACACAAGTCCTAATGGACGGCGGCAGTGATCTAAACCTGCTATATCAGGACACAATCCGCAAAATGGGGATAGACCCAACCAAATTTCGCCACAGCAACACTTCCTTTCAAGGGGTAATGCCAGGCCCATATGCCCATTGTACGGGCACTTTACGGATAGAAGTTGTGTTCGGCTCACCCGACAACTTCCGCCGCGAAAAGTTAACCTTCCACCTCGCCCCATTTACAAGTAGCTATAAAGCACTATTGGGACGCGAAGCTTTTGCCCGCTTTAACGCAATACCGCATTATGCATCTCTTACACTTAAAATGCCCGGTCCACGCGGCATCATCTTGTTAAAGGGAAAACATCGAGGGTTCCTCGAGTCCGGAAAATTGTGCGGTTGCCTTGACAGCCACACAATAAACCGGCTTCACCAATACAAGCACTGAGACAGGTCGTCCAGACCCTGGACACGGCTGGACGAGTCTGGCGTAAACATACAAGGGCTTACTAGACGCATACCCCCGTACAAGGGGCTCCGCGCATGAACAACAAGAGACAATAAAGCTCAATTTTATTCATTTTCTGAATTGTACTTTGTTTATTTAATATAACGTACATTTTCGCACGATCTTTTTCAACTAAGTTCCTCTCTTTTACAGATGAACACCGTGCTACACCCGTCCAGGATACGGCACAACGGAGACACGGGCGCACACGTGCAGTAGGGACCCGTTGCAAGGATTCTTTTCAGATTAAGACCCTGCGTTAACCTTTTTTACTGTCTCTTGTTGATACACATCCCCCGGTTTCTTGCTATAACCGAGGAGGAGGCTGGCATTTTGGCATAGGCCGCGTCAGAATTTTGCGCGTACCTGGACACCAGGGGCTTATTACCAAGGGCGTTGTTTGGCCCATTTTCATAAAGACCGAATACCTTAGGGAGTGTTCGGCGTCTCGAGTTAGGCCTTATATGCATCAGCTCCGAATCATGTCTTTGGTCAAATGTTGGGTTTGCCCAGCTCCTGTGTTTTGCTACCTTACGCCCGCTCTATCGGCTAATGCGGCACCAGGAGAACTATGCGACAGCTCCCGCTTCGCCAAAGCGAGCACCAAAGTAGAGAAAGCCAAAACTGACCGTCATGATATAGCGTGAGACTGGTCAACCACTGATGACCCGCTGGAATCTTTAGAATTCCTCCGCATTGACGAAGGGTCGCTTCGGTCAGCACATACGCCGCCCGAATTCGGTGGCTGCGGTGCCCCTAGGGGCTATATAGTAGCCCCACCGTCGAACTCCTATGGCTAAGTGAAAGTGATAAAGCATTATAGTCCGGTTGCCTAGTTTGCTGCGCTATCACCTCCTTTGTAGGACCAAGACGTTGGATCAAGTGTGAAAAGGCGCTTTAAGAAACACCCCGCATTATATGCGTGGGGCTGAAGCCAAAGACTGCCATCTTTCGAGATTATATACACATATACCTTAACGACCGCACAAGAGGTATTTTAATTCTTGAAGGCACAAGTATAAAAAGCTTTTATATTCCATCAAACATTGTTTCACAATAATACATGTTATTCAACATAATATCCTTCGAGCATCGCGTCTCTATTAAATGAGCGCCTGCGAGAACTTCCCGAAAATAGTGCTCGGCAATACTCGCTTCCGTCCAAATCTTGGTATGCAACATCGGTGGCCTTCATCTCCGCCAAGATGTCTTGACACGGGCAAGAGCCATCCAGCACACCTCTATGCATGCTAACCGCCTCATTGCTTTGATATGCGGCACCGCACCAAGGAACTGCTGCACCAAGCCAAAATAACTCTTGGCTCGGGCCTTTTCGCCACAAATGAGTCACGACATCCTTCATGGCAAGTCCGGACAATCTATTCAGCTCCGCCCATTCGCCAAACGATCGGTTAATGGAAGTGGACGCCTGGATTACGAACTGCGACCAAAAAGCTCTTCCATCTCGTGATCCTTTTGATCTCCGGCGTGTCGACGCGTCCGCACTCGCCGCCAAGTCCACATAAGCATCCTCCGCACTCCACAGCGGGTCCAACTGAGCATATTTAGGATCCGTGAACTTCCTCCGCAGCAGAAAGGGCTTTCCAGCCGCGATATCTCCGGCCTGACGTAGCTCCTCCTTCATAGCTCTCATCGCAGAGCGAGCATCCTTGGCCTCGGTGGTGGCCTTCTTCATGTCCTCTTGCTCCGCTCGACCTTATTTTTCAAGAAGCTCGCGGCGGTCGGTAGCATTCTTCAGCTTCACGACCATCTCGGCCATTTCCTTCTTGCTTCGGCAGTGAGCAGCCTGTTCGGCTTTTAGCTCTTCGGCCGCCTTTAAGGCAGCCGCATCACTTTTTCTGGCCTGCTCCTTGGCTCGGGCAAGCTCCGCCCGAAGGTTCTCCATGGTAGCGGCACCATCTGCATCAAGCATACATGTTGTAAGGCACGGGCATCAAGCTCCCTTACCAGGTGTCCGCGGAGAAACTGCATACCTTGTGACTCGTCAAGCCGCTTATTGACAAGCGCAATGTCGGCATCCGCCACGTCAAGTTACCGCTTTAGTTCGGCAAATTCATCAGTCCGGCTAGCCACCGGACGCTCCGCCACCTACATAGGAAGGGCGACATATTATAGCTGGGATTATGATCCTCGGCATGCTGTCATTTTTGACAACACACCGAGTCTCAGGGGCTACTATCTACATAGGGCGCATCTTATATATGCGGAACCGTCAAAAGGTACATCATTGCACGTACCTCAAAACCCGTCAGTAAACTCCTAGCAGCCTCGCACAACCCGCTTTTTGCGGACGAAATTTTTTCAATCACCGTACCCATCAATGCACGGTGATCCTCTGAGATAGACGTTCGCCCGAGCAGATCCTTCAACTCCTCCGACCGTGCACCAGGAGGTACCGGACTCGTCTGATGGCCTTTTTCGAAGGTCAGAGATGGAGGGCTTTGGGGGGCCCTACGACCGCCCTCCGCCCCTGCCGGATTCGGAGAAACCCTCCGCGACGACACCTCAGGATCGTCCACCTCGCTAGGCGGTACGGCAGGGGGAGGCGTTTCGCTCTCCATCATCTCCGGACAAAGATCCCCTGAAGACGAGCTCTGCTGAGAAGGGCTAAGATCCGAACTACAAGGTAAAATTTCGGTCATCTTCAGAAATAAAACAGGGATGTCTCTTATTTTAAAACTCCCCTCTCTACTTACGGCTCGCTGGAGGGCTGATCTCCTTGGGGAAATAGTGCGGCCGGGGCATCTCCCGTCGCAGGACCTTCTAGCGAAGATTTCTTCCCCCGCTTTGAGGCCTTGGTCTCCGGATCTTCAGAGGCGGTCCTCTTCTCCCCTTGGATGGAGGGATTCTCGATCCCTCCTTTCTTGATAACCTCCTTCGCGGAGGCAGTAGCTTCCTTGTTCCACCTTCGCCTTCTTCCAAAGGCGTAGCCTCCAACATCTTGGTTAACACGGGATCCGGCGTGGTCTCAGGGAGGGGGGCCGGACACCTGATCAGTTTTGCTTTCGCTATCCACTCCTGTTTAAGGGACAACTCTTTTAAGGGCAAGTTTATGATAAATATACGGATAGCGTGTCCGGGTACAGGACTACTTACTTGAGTATCCCAAGATTGCAGCTCGAGACATGCGTCCTCGGTCAAGTCCGGACACATTGCTTGTGATCCAAGAACAGTTTGTACATCTCCACAGGCGCTATGCCCATAAAATGTTGGAGAGCTCGTGGTCCCTCCGGATTGAACTCCCACAAAGGAGGGGGCGACGCTTGCGAGGCAGGATGCGATGAATCAGCATGACCTGCGCTACTATGACCAGATTGATCTCTCTCTCTCTAGGAGGTCTCGAATACGGCCGCAACAAGGGCACGCCCTTGGGCGGCCCCCAGTCAAGCCCTTTATTGACCCATGACGCCAGCCACGGTGGAGGACCCGAGCGAAAGGCAGGTGGTGCCACCCATTTGGTGCCCCTGGGAGCTGTGATATAAAACCACTCTTGTTGCCATAGACTGAGCTCCTCTTGAAAAGAGCCCTCGGGCCATGAGGCGTCAGCATTATTGCTTATAACAGCCCCTCCGCACTCTTCCTGTTGCCCCTTGATCATCTTCGGCTCCACCTTGAAGGTCTTGAGCCACAATCCTAAGTGCGGGGTAATGCGGAGGAAGGCTTCGCATACGACGATGAACGATGAGATGTGGAGGATGGACTCTGGATCCAAGTCGTGAAATTCCAGCCCGTAATAAAACATGAGCCCGCTCACGAAGGGGTCCGTCGGGAAGCCTAGCCCCTGAAGGAAGTGAGACGCGAACACCACGCTTTCACCGGGCTTGGGAGTGGGAATAACCTGCCCTTGGGCAGGCAGCCTATGCGAGATTTCGCTGGTTAGATACCTGGCATCTCTTAGCTTTAGGATGTCTTCTTCCGTGACGGAGGAAGGCATCCACCGCCTTGAAGGTCGGAGCCGACATCATCGAAGGTCCGCGCTGAATCTGGAGCTTTGGGTGCCGGAACTTCGTGGCGAGGGGCGGATTCGATTGAGATTGAGAAAAGGAGCGGGCCTTGGTCTCTTTATAAGGAGGTTGAATACCGTGAGCCCTCCCGTGACTGTTCGGGACTCGCCACGATAGAGGAGGCGTGCCAACGGCATGACTGGTTACCCACGCGTATTAATGAGAATCCGGAATAAGCGGACACGATCTCTGCTTTGACAAGACGTGCTAAGGAAACCGCCTCGCTAAACGCTACCGAGGTGGGACAAGAAAACGATTCAATAAAGGCTTGGCCGTGGTGTGATATCACGCTGCGGAATACGTCAGCAGATTGAACTTGTGTAAATATTGTTCTCTCTACGGTGGTATGTGGTACTTATTTTGCAGAGCCGGACACTATCCTTGTGTTCAAAATCTTCTATGAAGTATTCGAAGGAGGAACCCGCCTTGCAATGCCGAAGACAATATGCACGCCAGACTCGTTGTCATTGAAGCCTGGTTCAGGGGCTACTGAGGGAGTCCTGGATTAGGGGGTGTCCGGATGGCCGGACTATAGCCTTTGGCCGGACTCCTGGACTATGAAGATACAAGATTGAAGACTTCGTCCCGTGTCCGGATGGGACTTTCCTTGGCGTGGAAGACAAGCTTGGCGATACGGATATGTAGATCTCCTACCGTTGTAACCGACTCTGTGTAACCCTAACACTCTTCGGTGCCTATATAAACCAGAGGGTTTAAGTTCGTAGGACAAACAACATTCATACCATAGGCTAGCTTCTAGGGTTTAGCCGCTCTGATCTCGCGGTAGATCTACTCTTGTACTACCCATATCATCAATATTAATCAAGCAGGAGTAGGGTTTTACCTCCATCGAGAGGGCCCGAACCTAGGTAAAAACATCGTGTCCCTTGTCTCCTGTTACCATCCGCCTAGACACACAGTTGGGACCCCCTACCGAGATCTCGCGGTTTGACACCGACAGGCGGCCTTCCTTTTCTTCTCTCCCCCGCTGGGGGAGAGGCCTCTTTTTCCTCCTCCTCGTCTTCGCGGGAGGAGTCCGCCTCGGAGTCATCGGATGATGAGTCCGACAACACCTGGCGCCGGGAACTCCTTCGAGTTCCCGTGGCCTTCTTCTTGGCCTTCTTCTCCGGCACCACGTAAGGTGCCGGAACCAGCAGCCCCGTCAATCGGGCGTCCGCTGGGTCTTCTGGCAAGGGAGCCGGACAGTCAACCTGTCCGGACGTCTTCTGCCAGTCCTGTCAAAGGTGAGGGAGTTTTAGATCCCGCATAGAGTCAAACTATGAAAAAAGAGTCCCGTAAAGGGTAAAATAGCTTACCTCGCTGGCTTGATGCCGCGAGTTGAATCCGCGATCTTCGGTAGCGGATGCGGGAGCCTCGGCGCCCTTGAACAGCACCTTCCAGGCATCTTCGTACGTAGTGTCGAAGAGCCGGCTCAAGGTTCGTGTCAGTGCGGATCAAACTCCCACAAGTTGAAGGCCCGTTCGGGCATGGGAGGATCCGGCGGATGAGCATAACTCGACTACGTTGACAAGCTTGAGCTTCTTGTCCACCAGGTTTTGGACGCAGTTTGAAGTCAGTCGGCTCTTCCGAATTACCCCATGTCGGACCTGTCTCTTTCCATGAGGTGAGCCGTGTAGGGAAGCGGATCAGAATTGGGGCCGCTGCCCATTTAGAGTCGCTGCTCGGTGATGTAGAACCACCCGATTGCCACCCCTTTATGGTCTCCACGAAGGAGCCCTCGAGCCATAGGACGTTGGCCATCTTGCCCACCATGGCACCTCCGCACTCCGCTTGGCGGCCGCCCGCTACCTTCGGCTTGACATTGAAGGTCTTCAGCCATAAGCCGAAGTGGGGCTGGATGCAGAGGAAGGCCTCGCACACGATGATGAACGCCGAGATGTTGAGGATGAAATTCGGGGCCAGATCATGGAAATCTAGGCCGTAGTAGAACATGAGCCCCCGGACAAATGGATGAAGTGGAAAACCTAGTCCGCGGAGGAAGTGGGGGAGGAACACCACCCTCTCTTGGGGCCTGGGGGTGGGGATGAGCTGCCCCTTGTCGGGGAGCCGATGCGCGATGTCGTCGGACAAGTATCCGGCCTTTCGCAGCTTTTTGATGTGCCCCTCCGTGATGGAGGAGGCCATCCACTTGCCTCCCATTCCGGACATAGTTGGAGAAGGTTGAGGTGGGATGTGCGGACTTGGGCGCTAGAGCTCAAGTGCGCGGAAATGGATGAGCAAAGGAGGAAGAAGGTGTGTGTGAAAAAGTGGATCCTTATCCCCTTATATCACCGGACAAAGCTATGCGTCCCCACCGGCCTGATAAAACTTGCTTATCTCCCAAGCGGCATAATGAATGGCGTTGTTGGGTTACCCACGCCCGTATTGATGAGAATCCCGAAATAAGGGGACACGATCTCTGCTTTGACAAGACGTGCATAGGAAACCGCCTCGCTAAACGCGGTGAGGTGGGACAGTGAAAACAAAACGAATAAAGGCTTGGCCGTGGTGTGATATCACGCTGCGGAATACGTCAGCAGATCGAATTTGTGTAAATATTATTCTCTCTACGGTGGTATATGGAACATATTTTGCAGAGCCGGACACTATCCTTGTGTTCAAAATCTTCTATGAAGTATTCGGAGGAGGAACCTGCCTTGCAATGCCGAAGACAATATGCGCGCCGGAATCGTTGTCATTGAAGCCTGGTTCAGGGGCCATGAGGGAGTCCTGGATTAGGGGGTGTCCGGATAGCCGGACTATGACCTTTGGCCGGACTCCTGGACTATGAAGATACAAGATTGAAGACTTCTTCCGTGTCCGGATGGGACTTTCCTTGGCGTGGAAGGCAAGCTTGGCGATACGGATATGTAGATCTCCTACCATTGTAACTCGACTCAGGTAACCCTAACCCTCTTCGGTGCCTATATAAACCGGAGGGTTTTAGTCCGTGGGACTAACAACAATCATACCATAGGCTAGCTTCTAGGGTTTAGCCTCTCTGATCTCGTGGCAGATCTACTCTTGTACTACCCATATCATCAATATTAATCAAGCAGGAGTAGGGTTTTACCTCCATCGAGAGGGCCCGAACCTGGGTAAAAACATCGTGTCCCTTGTCTCTTGTTACCATCCGCCTAGACGCACAGTTCGGGACCCCCTACCCGAGATCCGCCGGTTTTGACACCGACATTGGTGCTTTCATTGAGAGTTCCTCTATGTAATCATCTTTAGGCCCGATGGCTCCTCCGATCATCAACAACGATGCGCTCCAGGGTGAGACTTTTCTCCCTGGACAGATCTTTGTATTCGGCGGCTTTGCCTTTGTGGGCCAATTAAGCAGCCATCCGGAGCAGATTGAGCTACACCCCCGCCACCGTGTCAGATTTGGAAGTTTGAACTACACGGCTGACGACCGCGGAGACTTGATCTTCGATGGGTTCGAGCCACAGCCAAGTGCGCCGCACTGTCACGAGGGGCATGATCTAGCTCTGCCGCCGAACAGTGTCCTGGAGGCCGCACCAGTGTCCGCTCCGACCTTTAGCTCGGAGCCGACTTCGCCGATCGAGGACGGGTGGCTGGACACCGCCTCGGGGGCTGCGATCTGTACGGCGATTGAGCCGTACACCTACCCCGTCCTTTGGGAAGCTCGTGACTCCAAGGCGCCGGACTCCTCTCTGGACTCCGAGCCTTCCGCGCCCCCGCCAATCGAATCCGATTGGGCGCCGATCATGGAATTCACTACCGCGGACATCTTTCAGCACTCGCCTTTCGGCGACATCCTGAATTCACTAAAGTTTCTCTCTTTATCAGGAGAGCCCTGGCCGGGTTTTGGTCAAGAAGGTTGGGATGCGGACGACGAAGAAATTCAAAGCCCACCCACCACCCACTTCGTAGCCACTGTCGATGATTTAACCAACATGCTTGACTTCGACTCCGAATACATCGAGGGTATGGACGACGATCCAGGAGACAACCAAGAACCAGCGCCCACAGGGCACTGGAAGGCCACCTCGTCATACGCCATATACATGGTGGACATCCCAAAAGATGGGAATGGCGATGGAACAGCAGAGGATGACCCCTCCAAGAAACAGCCTAAGAGTCGGCGTCAGCGGCGCCGCTCTAAATCCCGCCACAGCAAAAACGGTGATTCTGGCACGGGAGACAATAACACCCCTGACAGTGCCGAAGACAACCCCCTCAAGCAGGATTCAGCACAGGAGGATGGGGAAGCCATCCCTCATGAGAGAGCGGTGGAAAGAGAGGTAGAGGACGATAATTACATGCCTCCCTCTGAAGATGAGGCAAGCCTCGACGACGACGAATTCGTCGTGCCCGAGGATCCCGTCGAACAAGAGCGTTTCAAACGCAGGCTTATGGCCACGGCAAGCAGCCTCGAGAAAAAGCAGCAACAGCTTAGAGCTGACCAAGACTTGCTAGCTGATAGATGGACTGAAGTCCTTGTGACCGAAGAGTATGAACTCGAGCGCCCCTCCAAGAACTACCCAAAACGCAGGCTGCTACCCCGATTAGAGGAGGAAGCACCCAAACCTACATCACCAGCGATGATACGGCTGACCGCCCACCTCGTGGCATGACAGAGAGGCCTCTCGGCCTCAACTCAAGCCGCACCCGGCCGCTCAAAAAATACCAAGGCGGCGGGAAATGCACCGACACTGCGAGATATATTGAGGACAAGTCAAGGCAAACAAGATCGATCTACGGATCGTGTGCGCCTACGACACGCGATTTATAACCGTCACGCCGGATATGGCAACTCCGGCCGGGCCGAACACAATAGACAAACCTCATTTGAGTTGCGTCGTGATATAGCCCAATACAAAGGCGCCGCACACCCACTATGCTTCACAGATGAAGTGATGGATCATCAAATCCCTGAGGATTTCAAACCCATAAACATTGAATCATACGATGGCACAACAGATCCTGCAGTTTGGATCGAGGACTATCTCCTTCACATCCACATGGCCCGTGGTGATGATCTACACGCCATCAAATACCTCCCACTCAAGCTTAAAGGACCAGCCCGGCATTGGCTTAACAGCTTGCCGCAGAGTCAATTGGTTGTTGGGAAGACCGAAGCCGCATTCCTCGACAATTTCCAGGCACATATGTGCATAACCGCGCACCGATGACCTAAGCCACATAATTCAGCACCAGAGGAATCGCCGCACAATTCTCGACACGGTTCCTAACTAAGAAAAATCAAATCGCCGACCGTCCGGATGCAGAGGCCCTTGCAGCCTTCAAACACAACATCCGCGACGAGTGGCTTGCCCGCACCTAGGACAGGAAAAGCCAAAATCCATGGCATCCTCACAACACTCATGACCCGCTTATGCTGGAGAGGACAGCTGGCTAGCTCGTAGTAACAACATGACCAAGAGCCCCGTAATTCGGATACCAAGGACAGCAATGGCAGGTCGCGCCGCAACAGCACAAGCGCCGCATTAACGGCGATAATGGTGAGGATACGGCAGTCAATGCCGGATTCGAGAGGCTCTAAACCCGGTCAGCGGAAAAAGCCATTTAAAAGAAATACTCGGGCCCGGCCCAATTTGGACTGAATACTGATCGCCGTGCGGATACACGACACTTCGAAAAACCAGCCAACCACACTGCCGGTGTCAAACCGACGGATCTCGGTAGGGGGTCCCGAATCGCGCGCTAGGCGGATGGTAACAGAGAGAAGGGACACGATGTTTTTACCTGTGTTCGGGCCCTCTTGATGGAGGTAAACCCTACTCCTGCTTGATTAATATTGATGATATGGGTAGTACAAGAGTAGATCTACCACGAGATCGTAGAGGCTATACCCTAGAAGCTAGCCTATGGTATGATTGTTTTCGCCCCACGGACTAAAACCCTCCGGTTTATATAGGCACCAAGAGGGTTAGGGTTACACAGTCGGTTACAATGGTAGGAGATCTACATATCCGTATCGCCAAGCTTGCCTTCCACACCAAGGAAAGTCCCATCCGGACACGGGACGAAGTCTTCAATCTTGTATCTTCATAGTCCAGAGTCCACCAAAGGTCATAGTCCGCTATCTCGACGCCCCTAATCCGGGACTCCTCAAGAGCCCCCTAACCAGGCTTCAATGACGACGAGTCCAAATAGCAGAGATTGTCTTCGACATTGCAAGGCGGGTTCTTCTCCAAACTCGTGTACCGTTGAATAGTGTCCGCCTCTCGTAAATATCGCGCCCTTGGCTTCCACGCCCAATAATGGCCATCTTCCACGTGTTGAACTAATGCGAAAAGCCAGGTATTTTTACATTTACCCCCTAGCTGTGAAATGAGCTGCCTATATAAGAGACGAGGATCTAGATCCGAATCACACCATCTTCCCTTCATGAGCTTTCATCGGAGCGCATCCGATGTAAATCCATTCCATCATGGACAGTCGACGCTGCTCCTCCTTCCCGCCCTCCCAGCCCTCACCGAGATTGGGAGAGATGTCCGCCCCCGCACAATGAGATAGTGACGCCCAAACCAAGGGATTTCTTCCCCAGCCTTCATTGTTCCGGTTCGAGCCGGACTCGCCACCTATAAGGGATGAAAACAAGCGGAGAGCGCCCCTACCCCTCCCAAGGAGAGCAGGTATGCCTTGTCCCTTATTTGATAAGAGGGCTCGGATTTCCAATTCATCCGTTTCTCCGGGGCTCGGAGTTCTATGGCCTCCAGCTGCACAACCTTACGCCGCCTCCATTCTGCATATTGCGGGCTTCAGGCCCTTTGCGAGCTATTTTTGGGCATCGAGGCTCATTTCGCTTATGGAAGAGGTTGTTCTGCCTCGCACTTCGCTCTCGTGGAGGGGTCGATATATCAAGTGGGCGGAGCGAACTATGGCGATCGCCGGACCGGATATCTATCCGGAACCCGAAGAAGGCGTCCAAGACCGGCCTTCGAATGGTTTTATATAGAAGATGTCCTCTGCCGGATCCTGCTCGATCGGCCTCCCGGAGTTCAGTAATGCTCCTTTGAAGAAACGCCTAAGTCAAGGCCCACGGAGCCCTCGAGGGAAAAATGACAGGACGCCCTTTACGATGAGCCGAATAAGGTTGTTGGCTCATTCCGACTGACCATGATCGGGTCATGGCCACATGCATTATGCGGGGGGTGCAGCTGCTCCAGTATAGAGGCCACCCCATGTGGGATTTCAACGGGGAGGATGATGCCACCCGCCATGGCCGTAAGGGGCCGGGATCGGTCGCCGATCTAATGAAGACCTTGTCCGCATTGTACAAGGGAGAAGAGGAGGAATTTCTTCGCGTCAATCCACAGGACGGATTTTCTATGAACAATCCTCCAAGTTGGGTAAGCGGACATTTCTTTTTGCCCATCCGATCCATATTCCCATAGTCAAGTATCTCATTTTGTGATTTCGACGCAGGAACTGCGCCAGGCCGTGAAGGATATAAACAGCCTGCCTCCACAACCCGAAGATCCGGAACGGTTCCTCGATCCGGCCTTCCAAGAGGATCCGGACATATCGGTGGAGCTGATCGATGGGGTATTTCACCAACTGAGCATTGATAATGCCCTGGTTGCCACTACGGCCGATTACCCCGGAATACTTCCAGCCTCACAGGTAACTGAGACCAAAGCCCCAATACTTTGAGAATGATTCATCCGTGCTTATTTTTATCACCGTATACCAACGGTGTTTTGCGGGGTGCCCTTGAGGCGGAAGGCCGAGCTCAAGCGCGGCTAGCCAACAAGGGGCAGCACGGCCAAAGAAAGCTAAAAAGAAGTGTGGTCCGGATTGAAACGCCGCAATGGTATGGTGTGTCACCTTATTCCTGTGTTTTATTCCGAAGGCATACTAACGCCGTGCCCTTTTCAGAAAAAGAGCGCGCCGGACTATATCCGGAGAGGTTGCCAATCGAGCCTCCGCCACCAAGGCCCAAAGCCGGCCCAAACCGGAGGCGAACACGAGGCGCAGCATCGGATGCTCCTCCGACAGAGGATGCCGACAGATTGTCCGCCACCAACTCCGAGGTGGAGAGTGCCATGAATCACAAAGCGCCACGGACAATTCTTTGTGACACGTGTTTCTCCCAAGAGGCATTAAACGCCTTCAATTGGGAGATGCGCACTGCGTGCCACTCAAGATGGTCTACCCAGAGCCACGAGCAAAGATGTAAAAGACATGCGAGTGAGGAAATTTAATGCTTATATATGCCAAGAGTCCCCGAGACTTGAAATAGTTAGAATAACTGATTTAAGGATCATTTATTGTGCAGGATCTACGTAAAAGAATACCCAACTATCCTGGGGCTTGAAGAGTGCAAAGCCCAACTTGAGGCCGCACAAGCCGCGATAGGGGAAGCCAAAGAGACCCCTCCGTAATATACGCTTAAAAGATAAGTATGTTGTGAAGTGCGGCGTGTCTATAAATCTGACAATAACATTGCGATGGCGCCGGGTAGATCCGGACAAGCAACAGCTCTTGCGCCGTTAAAGGTCAGGCGAGAA
The DNA here is from genome assembly GCA_021605205.1 of Aegilops longissima. Taxonomy (NCBI): domain Eukaryota; kingdom Viridiplantae; phylum Streptophyta; class Magnoliopsida; order Poales; family Poaceae; genus Aegilops; species Aegilops longissima. Next base: position 287,538,430 of record CM038676.1, read on the forward strand.
CGTGCTTACGAGGGTGAGGCAGAGAAAATAATCTCCAAGATGCCAACACCCAGCTGGGTGAGGAACTAAAGATGTTCGTGCTCACCGTGTCGACTCCGTTAAGGAGAATCGGCGGCCGACGCTGCATTTTTAGTAAGTGCTTAAATGAACTTTGAAAAAGAGTTCGCGAGGAAGTCGACTAACGAGTTATGCCTCGTAGGGTATGCTCACAGCCGCCCCGCAGAGGAAATGCCCGATTCTACGGGTGACCTTCTTCCCGAAGTTTACAACCGCATCTAACGAAGTTCGGCAGGTGATGAAAGGCGCCGCCAGACCTTATGGCCATCTGCCTCCCGCCTCAAGGCCTTGGGGAGCATGCAGAGGCTCTAGGGAGCGCGGCGCTCCGATTATGGAAGATATCGGCCTGCCGTCAAGGCGCCAGGGAGGCTCGGGCCATGTGAAGACGTGGTACACGGTTGCTGACCCAAACCACATGGCCGAGGTCGGACCTGTGGGGCCCGATGGGAAGGAGATCCTGTTAGCTTAGTGTACGGCCGTAGAATTGGCCGCAAAGTATTCCCAGCAGGACTATAAACTAGACAGCTCGTTAGATGGCATTGAAGAGGAATACAATCAGTCAAATTGACTATGTAATTTAAGGTGACATGTAAAATGCCTTCTAGCCGGATTGTAGATCGCTTGTCATAGCGGACCTTTTCGATTCAACCTCGGGACCCAAGAGTCCTGAGTGTGTCCGAATACCCTAGCGGTTATATAAAACCAGGGCATGCGTGGAGACCAAAGCGTAGGGTCATTAGTGCTTTATCGGACAAGTGCCCAACAAGTTATGTTATATTACATGGTTAGTAAGAAACATCTTCCAGGGAGAATAGTTCCGTTAGGGGTTCCTTTCCCTGGGAGGCATGCCCTAAAGTGCATGTCCGGACTGCAAAAAAAAGCAGAAAAACATCTGGGGGCAGATAAATAAATAGGTAAGAAATCTTCTTTTAGTTCACCGAATCAATATTCTCTTAAGAACGCTAGCTTTCGCTTCACCCGGTCTGAGGTACACATCCGGTGACCCGGGAAGAATAATCGCAGAGGTGCTCCTTTACCACCTAGCCGAACAATCGGGAACGTAGGGGTAAGCACAGGAGCCAGGCAACCCAGCTTGGCCAAAACTTAAGTCATATCGGTGCATATAATGGTGAATAAAAGGTACATGCGGAAGTGTGACACATGTATTGGGCATGAAGCCCTTATAAATAAGCTTCTGTGAAAGAAGCCCCGAGGTACAATGAGCGCGGATAGCGCGTCAAGTGTGTGTGAACAATGCCCTAACGAGCCTTCAAAGGCTGGGAAAAAAGGAGGGAGAAGGATAAAAATAGAAGACAGCTAAAGTGTAAAATATGTACAGAGGAAGGAGATGAACTCAGAATCTGGCGCTAGGCGTAGAACCTTCGGAGACGGGCTGCGTTCCATGGGTTCGGCTCGAGTCGGTTATCCGATGCATCTCGCAGACGGTACGCTCCACCGGTCAGGACTTGGTAGATGATAAAGGGACCTTCCCATTTGGGCTTGAGTATGTCCTTTTTCTTGTCCCGCAGGCGTAGAACTAGCTCGCCAACATTGTAAGTTTTGGCCTATACTTCTCTGCTTTGATATCTTCGAGCCTGCTGTTGATAGAATGCGGAACGGGCTTTTGCTACGTCACGCTCCTCCTCCAAGGCATCCAAATTGTCCTGCCGATCGAGCTCGGCTTCTCTTTCTTCGTACATGCGCACGCCGAGGTGAGTCATGAATTATGTCGCAGGCGTAACTGCCTCTTCGCGATACCATAAAGAATGGTGTGAATCCGTCGTGCGATTCAAAGTGGTCTCGCAGCCCCAGTACGGAGTCGAGCTCCTCTACCCAAAGTCGTGTTAGATTCCTTGAGGGACCGCACTAATCTGGGTTTGATGCCGCCATAATTAGACCATTTGCTCGCTCGACTTGACCGTTAGTTTGAGGGTGATATATCAAGCATAGTCGAGTTGATGCCCATGTTTTTGCACCAGAGTTTGACCTCGCCGGCCGTAAAGTTCGTGCTGCTATCGGTGATGATGCTGGGGGGACACCGTAACGGTGTATGACCCCGATATGAAGTCTATCACCGGTCCGGATTCGCCGCCTTAACAGTGCTTGGCCTCTATCCATTTGGTGAATTTATCCACCATGACCAAGAGGTATTTTTGCTTTGGGTTCCCCTTTAAGGGGTCCAACCATGTCAAGCCCCTGCACCGCGAAGGGCCAGGTGATGGTCTATAGTTTTGAGGGCGGTGGGTGGCATGTGGCTTTGATTAGCAAAGAGCTGGCATCCGACGCATCGCTGGACTAAGTCCTGAGCATCTGCCCGGGCCGTCGGCCAATAAAATCCTGTACGGAAGGCCTTGCCTACAAGGGCCGGGCTGCAAGGGTGCCCGCCGAGTCCGCATGAATTTCAGCCAAGATTCTGCCCTTCCTCTTTAGAGATACACCTTTGAAGGACTCCGTTGTGCTTTTCTTATAAAGCTCTCCTCATGGACCTTATAGGCTTTAGATCGCCGCACTATGGAGCGGGCCTTGTTTTGGTCCTCGGAAGTTCCTGCCGGTTAGGTAGGCTAGGAATGGTTCTGTCCACGGGCAATGACTGCCATAATTACATGGGCCGAGGGTGTTATTTCGCTTGGCGTAACCACCAACCGTGTCGTAATGTTCGTGTGGGGCAAGGCGTTGGGTCCGGGTTGTTATTTCGGACTCTCCTCCCATAATACGGATGGCTTGAACAACTCTCTAGGAAGATGTTGGGGGACGACATCGCGCTTTGCACCGATGCGCGCCAACACGCTCTTTGCTCGGTTGTTATCACGGGCTATATGGTGAAATTCGAGCCCTCAAACCGAAAGCTGACATTTTAGGACGACATTGCGATAAGCTGCCATTTTCGGATCCTTGGCATCAAAGTTCCATTTATTTGGGATATCGCGAGGTTCGAATCCTCGCGCACCTCTAGGCGCTGAATGCCCATGGAGACCGCCATCCGGAGACCATGTAGAAGGGCCTCAGATTCGCCGCATTGTTGGAGTCCGATACATTATCTGGAGTACGATGAATCAGATTCTCGGTTGACGCGTCGACGCCACCCCTGTGCCAGCCAACATTTGGAGCCGTCGGCGCATTATCCAGTTGAATATGCGCCGCATCTTTAGGGAGTTCGCCGTCCATTCAGCGACGGTCGGGCTAAAACTTGCGACTTAATAGCTCGTCGTGGCTTATAGGTTATGTCGAATGGGAGGAGCTCAATGGCCCATTTGGTAATCCGTCCCATCGTGTCGCGGTTGTTTATAATGTCGTTAAGAGGTACTTCAGAGGCTACTGTTATCGAACACTCTTGAAAGTAGTGTCGCAACTTCCGGGATGCTATAAACACCGCGTCGCTATCTTTTGATAATGCGGTACCGTGACTTGCATGGAGTTAGGACAAAGGGACACGAGTAAACTGGTTTTGAAGGGGAACTTGTGTCCGTCCGTTTCTCGTTCGACAATGAGCACCGCGCTTACTACATGATGAGTTGCCGCGATATATAATAGCATTGGTTCGCCCATGTTGGGCACGGCCAGGACCGGGTTGGTTGCCAATATGGCTTTTATTTCTTCGAGTCCGGCCGTGGCGATCTCGCCCACCAAGTGTTCGGCAAGGCTTGAGGAGGCGATAAAGGGTAATGCCTTTTCTCCCAAACGGGAGATAAAGCGCCTTAGAGCTGCCACGCATCCCGCCAATTTTGTATTTGTTTGAGGTCTTTGGGATGTCCAATTGTGACAGAGCTCAGATCTTGGCTGGTTTGCTTCAATTCCTCTACGGATACAATGAAGCCCAAGAGCTTTCGGTGATACGCCAAAACGCATTTTTCCAGGTTGAGCTTGATGTCATATGTTCGGAGATTATCGAATGTGAGCCTCAAGTCGCCTACTAGAGTTTCGACATGCTTGCTTTTGACGCACCACATCGCTCACGTATGCCTCCACCGCTTTGCCGATCCGGTTTGCTGTGCATGTCTGAATCATGCGCTGATATGTTGCGCCGGCGTTTTTGAGCCCGAAGTGCATTGTGTTGAAGCAGAATGGGTCGTATGGAATGGTAGCCGGAGTATGCGTCGAGGAAGCACAATGAATCATGTCCTACGGTAGCGTTGATAATTTGATCAATGCGGGGGAGGGGGAAGGGATCCTTTGGGCAAGCCTTGTTGAGGTCCTTGAAATCGATGCATAGGCGCCAGGATTTGTCCTTCTTTGGTACCATCACCAGGTTTGCTAGCCAGTCCGGATGTTTTATATCTCCGATGAATCCGCCTCCAATAGTTTGGCTAGCTCCTCTCCCATGGCCTGTCTCTTGGGTTCGAGAAACGCCAAGAGCATGTTTGATCGGCTTGAATCCTTTTAGGATGTTTAGGCGTGCTTTCGGCCACCATGTGGGATTACCGGCATATCTGAGGGTGCCGGCAAAATGTCCCAATTTTCGCAGAGGAATTCTCTTAGTGCGGCGCTACATCAGATTTAATTGTGCCCGATGGAGGCCGTTTTTGTAGGGTCCGTTGGATGGACTTGAATTTGACTATTTCGTCCGCACGGTTTAAAGGAGGTGGACTTGGGTTTCTTATTGAGTATCACATCGTCCCTATTCACCATGGAGCGCGCGCAGGAGTTCCTCGCCGCTAGGGCTTTGGATAGTGCCTCAAGGGCCAAGGCGGCTGTCTTATTTTCTGTAGCGGAGTGCTATGTCGTGGTCACTAGCAAGAGTGATGATTCCGCTGGGCCCGGCATTTTGAGCTTCATGTACCCATAATGGGGTATAGCTTGAAAATTTGTGAATGCCTCTCGCCCTAATAGAGCGTGGTATCCGCTGCTGAACGGGCCACTTGGAACGTGACCTCCTCGGACCTGTAATTATCCAACGTGCGAACACCACATCCAAAGGTGATTTTTCCTGACAAAGATGCTTCCCGACCGGGATTATTCCTCTAAAGGTTGTGCCGCTTCGCTCAATGCGGCTCCAGCCTATTTCCATTTTTCGATGGTTTCCTCGTAAATGAGGTTCAATCCGCTTCCACCGCCCATGAGTACCTTGGTAAGGCGAAAGCCGCCCACTATCGGACCGAGGACCAATGCGGCCGGTGCTCGGGCTGTTCGAATTTAGGTTCGCAACGGCATTAAAGGTAATAGCCGTGTCACCCATGGGTTTATTGTTGCTACTTGGTAGACTTCGCAAGGCTACTGAGTGTTCGCTTCACATATTATTTGATGCGAAAGTCTCAAGACTGTTAATACCGCATCGGTATCCACTGGCTGGTGCTCTAGAGCTAGAAGCTCTTCGCCACTTTTGGCCACCGCCGTAGTATCCAACATGCTCTAAGGCTATGAGTTGAGTGGTGCCCTCTGTACTATGAATTTTACAGGGTCCATTGAGCCATCCCTCCAGTACGGTTCCATGCCCTATAGAGGGTTTTTGCTTTCTGGTATTTAACCCAGGTGCCTGGCGATGATGCACCCCTTTATTTCGGACTGGGGTTGTATTCAAGGCCGGATTGTCCCAAAATCTTGCTTCGGTTTTCTAGGCGCTTTCCATCACACAGTACTTTCGTACTATGGACGCCAAGTCGGCAAAGCGTGTAATGTCACGGCGTAATATAGCGTTGAGGATCCCGTTGTCCATGCAATTATTGCAGAAGAATGAGATTGCGTCCTCCTCGCGGCAGTCCTTTATCCTGTTCATAACCAGGAGGAATCTGGCCCGGTAATGGTGTACTGTTTCCGCGGGCTCTAGCCAAATTTGAGATAGGTCGCTTATGTTTGGGTGGGCGGGTGGAATTAAATCCGGAACCTCTCCCGATCTGAGACTTAAGGGCCAAGGAGCTCAACTTGGAAGCTTGGATTCTTGGATGTTGTCCAATGAATCTAGCCCGCTGCCTGACTTTAGGTTCGTGGCTTGATCGACGCCCTCTCCTCCGCGGGAATCCGCATGGAGGATCGAACCGGACGTAGCTAGTCCTTAAGATAGAAGAAAGGTCGCCAGATTGTTCCTCTACCACAGCAACGCAGTGGGTAACCCGGGAGAGTTAATCTCTCTCGATCGGGTTTAGGCCCAATCGATCATATTCTCAGAGCGACTCCTGTGATGGCGATGCGATCCAAGAGCTTGTTTAAGGAAGAGAGCTCCATCGATCTAACCGCTCGGCGAGTTCCGAAGTTAACGTGAATATTGCTTTCGATGACCCGAGAAGTCATCGTCGACGTGTGCCGAACAGCGGTCATAAGAAACCGCTTAGCCGGAGAGTTTGGCCGATACCAAAGCTTCTTTAGCAACAAGGTGTCTTTAAAGACGGAAGAGGCATCCTTCCTAACGGCGCACGACACGAGGAACTCTCAATGAAAGCACCAATGTCGGTGTCAAACCGCGGATCTCGGTAGGGGGTCCCAACGTGCATCTAGGCGGATGGTAACAGGAGACAAGGGACACGATGTTTTTACCCAGTTCGGCCCTCTCGATGGAGGTAAAACCCTACTCCTGCTTGATTAATATTGATGATATGGGTAGTACAAGAGTAGATCTACCACGAGATCGTAGAGGCTAAACCCTAGAAGCTAGCCTATGGTATGATCGTTGTTCGTCCCTACGGACTAAAACCCTCCGTTTATATAGGCACCAAGAGGGTTAGGGTTACATGTAGTCGGTTACAATGGTAGGAGATCTACATATCCGTGTCGCCGAGCTTGCCTTCCACGCCAAGGAAAGTCCCATCCGGACATGGGACGAAGTCTTCAATCTTGTATCTTCATAGTCCAGGAGTCCGGCCAAAGGCTATAGTCCGCCCATCCGGACACCCCTAATCCAGACTCCTCAAGAGCTCCCTAACCAGGCTTCAATGACGATTTAGTCCAAATACAGATATTGTCTTCGGCATTGTAAGGCAGGTTCCTCCTCCGAATACTTCATAGAAGATTTTGAACACAAGGATAGTGTCCGGCTCTGCAAAATAAGTTCCACATACCACCGTAGAGAGAATAATATTTACACAAGTTTGATCTGCTAACGTATTCCGCAACGTGATATCACACCACGGCCAAGCCTTTATTCGTTTCATTTTCACTGTCCCACCTCAGCGCGTTTAGCGAGGCGGTTTCCTTGGCACGTCTTATCAAAGCAGAGATCGTGTCCCCTTATTCCGGGATTCTCATCAATACGGGCGTGGGTAACCCAACCGCGCCATTGATTACGGCGCTTGGGAGATAAGCGTGTTTTATCAGTCGGGCGGGACGATAGCTTTGTCCGTCCATATAAGGGATAAGGATCCACTTTTTCACACACGCCTTCTTCCTCCTTTGCTCATCCATTTCGCAAGACTTGAGATCTAGCGCCTAAGTCCGCACATCCCACCTCAACCTTCTCCAACTATGTCCGGAGCGGGAGGCAAGTGGATGGCCTCCTCCGTCATGGAGGGGCACATCAAAAAGCTGCGAAAGGTCGGATACTTGTCCGACGACATCGTGCATCGGCTCCCCGACAAGGGGCAGCTCATCCCCACCCCCAGGCCCCATGAGAGGGTGGTGTTCCTCCCCCACTTCCTCCGCGGACTAGGTTTTCCACTTCACCCATTTGTCCGGGGGCTCATGTTCTACTACGGCCTAGATTTCCATGATCTGGCCCCGAATTTCATCCTCAACATCTCGGTGTTCATCGTCGTGTGCGAGGCCTTCCTCTGCATCCATCCCCACTCCGGCTTATGGCTGAATGCCTTCAATATCAAGCTGAAGGTAGTGGGCGGCCGCCAAGCGGAGTGCGGAGGTGCCATGGTGGGCAAGATGGCCAACGTCCTATGGCTCGAGGGCTCCTTCGTGGAGACCATAAAGGGGTGGCAATCAGGGTGGTTCTACATCACCGAGCCGCGCGACTCTAAATGGGCAGGGGCCCCAATTCGATCCGCTTCCCTACATGGCTCACCTCATGGAAAGAGACGGGCTGACGTGGGGTAATTCGAAGAGCTGACCGACTCCAAACCTGGCTCAAAACCCGGTGGACAAGAAGCCAAGCTTGTCAACATAGTCTAGGTTATGCTCATCCGCCGGATCCTCCCATGCTAGCAACGGGCCTTCAACTTGTGGGAGTTTGATCCGCACAGCACCGGTCTCTGAGCCGCTCTTCGACACTACGCACGAAGATGCCCGGAAGGTGTTGTTCAAGGGCGCCGAGGTTCCCGCATCCGCCATCAAGATCGCGGATTCAGCTCATGCATCAAGCCAGCGAGGTAAGCTATTTTACCCTTTATGGGACTCTTTTTCATAGTTTGACTCTCTACGGATCTAAAACTCCTCACTTTTGACAGATCGGCAGAAGACGTCCGGACAGGTTGACTGTCCGCCCCTTGCCGAAGACCCAGCGGACGCTCGATTGACGGGTTCTGGTTCCGCACCTTACGTGGTGCCGAGAAGAAGGCCAACAAGAAGGCCACGGAACTCAAGGAGTTCCCGGCGCCAGTGTTGTCGGACTCATCATCCGATGACTCGAGGCGACTCTCCATGAAGACGAGGAGGAGGAAGAGGCCTCTCTCAATGGGGAGAGAAGAAAAGGAAGGCCGCCTAACCGGGAGGACGGAGGGTCCAAGAAGGAAGGACCTTCCTCCGCATTACACTCACCAACGCCGATGACGGCGAAGAGGAGTGGCCACGAGGACCAAGCCCTCGCTAAATCGTAAGTGTCCGGACACCGAATAATTCACGGCGCTCCATTTGTCGCACATCTTCTAATGCGAATATAACCATGCAGCCCGCCCAAGGACGGGCTCGACGCCCGACGAGCGGCTCCACGGATTCGCCGGATGTGAATAGCACTCACTTCCGACCGCCTGCCTCCTCCCGCCATGGATGACGCCGAGGTGGAGTCCCAAAGGGCCCAACCAGGAGGAGGTGGCCTGAGGCGCCAGAAGGCGACCTCCCTGACTCGGTGCAAAGGGATAAAACCCAAGGGCTTTAAGTCTGGCCTCGTGTCGACTCGCATCGAACCTTCAAGGTTCCGAGTCCGCAAGCGACCCTTCGTAAGAAGGGCAAGATCGCGACGCCGGTGACCTCCGGCCCAACCGAGGCACCAGATAATTTGATGGAGGCGCTTAACGGCACTTCCATCGATGAGGAGCACCGCATCGCTATGAGTGTGGTGATCCGAGAAAGTTCATCCGCCAAGAGCGGGCTGATGAAGCTCGTGCCAGCCTTCTAACAAAGCTTTGAGGTATGTATTTAAGATATGTAAAAATATTACCGCATAGACAAGAGCCTGATGCTCAGTTTGGTGTTCGGAAAGAAAAGCCAAACCGAGGATCTAAAAGATATACGCAGGAGTCTAACATAAGTATGTCAATATGGGAATGCAGGCGCCACGACCTCTGCCGCCAGACCGACTACGGAGGTTGATGCATTGAAGCAGAGCCTCGAGCGGTCCGAGAACGAGCTCGGCCTTGCCAAAAAGCAGCTCGAGGACAAGGAAGGTAAGTAATACCTTATGGGAGTATTTAAAAGATGTGGTTGCAAAAAATGACAGGAATAACGTGAATACTGTAGGGGCCATGAATGAGGTGGCGACCCTGAAGGAAGCGGTGTCCAAGGCCGAAAGCAATGCGGCCGCGGAGCGCACCGAGCAAGAGAAGCAGGAGGCACGGGTGGTGAAGGTGCGGCAAGAGCTCCAGGCTCTCGTGGAAAAACACGAGAGTTTGGAGCGTGACTCAAAGACTCGAGAGTCCGAGCTCGCCTCAGCCCTTGAGAGCGCCAAAGCCGCTAAGGCCGAAACCCAAAAAGCCCTCCAGGAAATTGAGGCGATGAAGAAGATAGCGGCGGGTAAGGCATTCTTTATGCAAAGCAAGCATGTGAAAGTGAATTATCTGTTACTTACCCGAATCCGAGCTCTCCAGAGCATTCGCAGATCTGCCCTGAGGTGTTCGATGTTGCCGATTCTACCGAGCCGAGGAGGGAAGCTCGACGGAGAAGGTGTTCTGGTCTCAGTATGCTGAGGCCGGACACCCAGTGCCCTTAAGCGACCAGTTGAAGTAGTTGGTCGAGCTCCATAAGGTGGACGAACAGGCCATGAAGGGCCTCATAGTTCGGATGTGGCCTAAGGAAGCCATGCCTGGGAGCTACTTCGGGCTGGTGAGGCGGCTGGTGGACGCATGTCCATGGTTTGAAGTCGCAAGCGCTCCGTCTGCATCGAAGGTGCCAGAGGGCCTTGCCCGTGCTAAGGTGCACTGGGCAAGATGGACGCCGAGAAGCTTGTGACGGACGGACCACCACCGGGCAAGGAGCATCGCAAGCCTGAAATGTATTATGAGGGCGCCTCAAGGGTGCCCGCTTTATAGCGGTGAATGCTCCAAAGATGCAATTTTTAGTAGACTCGCATTTGTTACCCTCAGACGCTGAAAACTTGTTCATATGCGCTAAGCAACACTTTTGAATTTAAAATATTACCTTCTGTGCGGCCGTATTAAATTTGAGAGATGGCGAGTCATCGGCTTCAAATTTCCCATGCCACGAAAGTTTGGGGTGTTCGGATAAACTTGAGCGCTCTTATTCCCATTCTTGGGTCCTTCGAGGAGGTGCTCAACGAACTAACAAGGCAACCGGACTATAATGCTTGAACACTCTCACTTAGCCATAGAATTCTATAATTTTAAATTTCGCCAAGCCCCGATATTCGAAGATCGATTTTGGGGCGCTTATCCACGCCTAGGCCGGACAATGCCGACTCCTCGCTCTAAGCGGCATAAGTCTTTAGGGACTCGAAAACCTCTCGAACAGCGAATCGCTCTCACCCTATCACAACGGTCAGTTTTAGCTTTCCCACCGAGGTGCTTAACCCAGCTCAACCGGGCACAATCGCAGTGGTTCTCCCAGCTACCTTAGCCGATATAACGGAACATAAGGTACCAAAACATGGGAGCCGCAAACCCAACTATTGACCCAAGACATGATTCGAGCCGATGCATATAATGCTATAAGTTCGGGTGCCGACTTGTGAAAGTGTTCGGACTTATCACACCATATTGTGGGGTACTTAAGCCCTCGGTGTATTGCCTGCACTAAAGTGTACGGTTGCACAATGTCATAACTGAACATATATATATAGAAAAAGGAATTCAATAATAGGCGAAGCTATGTATTGTTTATTCAAAAGGGCTGCGATGAAGAGCGTAATGATACAAATAGTGCGATAAGCAAGGGACGGACTTTTAACATCTCCTCTCGGGGTAAGCTGCGGATGGTATGTAAAACAGGTATACCGGTCGTAATAGAGACCACCGACACTCGACGTAGCTTTCGCTTCCTCGGCTGTTGCATCATGTGTTCGGCGATTCTACTGCCGGACAGGGCTTCGTGAGAACGGAGTCCTGAAACTAAAAAAGAAAGAAGAAAAGAAAAGAATGACACAATCGGGAGCCCCTGGTGCGGTTGAGCCGCATTCTGGGCATGTCGTGGTCGTGCCCCTCCCCCTATGCACATGGTATTTCCAGAGCGTAATTATGTACGCGTAGTACTGGTTTCGCAATTTCGCGAGGGCTGGGGTTTGGGCCGCATTGCTATGCGTGCTCGGAACGTGCCATGCGGTCTTGTTGTAGGTTACTCCGGGCGCGCTTGACGGTGTCCGGACATTTAATAGCCGGACTCGAGAATTGCCTTAAGAGGCTGCTTTGTACTTCCGCCGCGAGGGCCGCCTTATGCTCCTCCGTCCGGAGAGAGCGTTCGGTGTTTCCATTGACCGTAATGACTCCTCGAGGACCTGGCATCTTGAGCTTGATATATGCGTAGTGCAGCACCGCATTGAACTTTGCAAATGCGGTTTGTCCGAGCAGTGCGTGATAGCCGCTGCAGAACGGGACTATGTCAAAGATTAACTCCTCGCTTCAGAAGTTATCCGGGGATCCGAAGACCACTTCAAGTGTAACTGAGCCTGTACAGTTGGCCTCTACACCTGGTATGACGCCTTTAAAGGTCGTCTTCGTGGGTTTAATCCTTGATGGGTTTATGCCCATTTTGTGCAATCAGATCCCGATAAAGCAGGTTCAAAGGCCGCCGCCGCCCATTAGGACTCTAGTGAGGTGAAATCCGTCAATGATTGGGTCTAGAACCAATGCAGCGAATCCGCCATGGCGGATGCTAGTGGGGTGGTCCCTTCGATCAAAAGTGATCGGGCAGGAAGACCACGTGTTGAACTTTGGGGCGACGGGCACCATCGCATATACGTCCCTTAGTGCACGCTTCCGCTCCCTTTTGGGTATGTGGGTTGTGTATATCATGTTCACCGTCCGCACTTGTGGGGGGAAGCCCTTCTGTCCTCTATTGTTCAGCGGCCGGGGCTCCTCCTCGTCATCGCTATGCAGCCCTTTGTCATTGTTTTTGGCATTTAACTTGCCTGCTTGCTTGAACACCCAACAATCCCTGTTGGTGTGGTTGGCTGGTTTTTCGGGGGTGCCGTGTATCTGGCAAGAGCGATCGAGTATTCGGTCCAAATTGGACGGGCCCGAGTATTTCTTTTAAATGGCTTTTCCGCTGACCGGTTTAGAGCCTCAATCCGCATTGATCGCCGTATCCTCGGCATTATCGCTGCGCACGCGGCGCTTGTGCTTGTTGCGGCGCGACCGCCATTGCTGTCCTTGGTATCCAATTACCGGGCTCTTGGTCATGTTGTTACTACGAGCTAGCCAGCTATCCTCTCCAGCAAAAGCGGGTCATGAGTGTTGTGAGGGCTGGCATGGATTTCGGCTTTTCCTGTCCTAGGTGCCGGGCAAGCCACTCGTCGCGGATGTTGTGTTTGAAGGCTGCAAGGGCCTCTGCATCCGGACTGTCAACGATTTGATTTTTCTTGGTTAGGAACCGTGTCCATAATTGTCTGGCCGATTCCTCTAGCTGCTGAATTATGTGGCTTAGGTCATCGGCGTCTGGTGGTCGCACATATGTGCCATGGAAATTGTCGAGAAATGCGGCTTCCAGGTCTTCCCAACAACCAATTGACTCTGCTGGCAAGCTGTTAAGCCAATGTCGGGCTGGTCCTTTAAGCTTGAGTGGGAGGTATTTGATGGCGTGTAGATCATCACCGCGGGCCATGTGGATGTGAAGGAGATAGTCCTCGATCCAAACCGCAGGATCTGTTGTGCCATCGTATGATTCAATGTTTACGGGTTTGAAACCCTTAGGGATTTGATGATCCATCACTTCATCTGTGAAGCATAGTGGGTGTGCGGCGCCTCTTTATTGGGCTATATCACGACGCAGCTCAAATGAGCTTTGTCTACTATGTTCGGCCCGGCCGGAGTTGCCATATCCGGCGTGACGGTTATCGTCACGTGTCGTGGGGCGCCCACGCGATCCGTAGATCGATCTTGTTTGCCTTGCCTTGTCCTCCAATATATCTCGCAGGTCTGGCGCATTTCCCCGCGCCTTGGTATTTTTTGAGCGGCGCTGGGTGCGGCTTGAGTTGAGGGCCGAGAGGCCTCTCGCCGCGACCACGAGGTGGCGGTCACCCGATATCATGCGCTGGTGATGTAGGTTTGGGTGCTTCCTCCTCTAATCGGGTAGCAGCTGCGTTTTGGTAGCTCTTGGAGGGCGCTCGAGTTCATACTCTTCGGCTGCAAGGACTTCAGTCCATCTGTCAGCTAGCAAGTCTTGGTCAGCTCTAAGTTGTTGCTGCTTTTTCTTGAGGCTGCTTGTTGTGGCCATAAGCCTGCGTTTGAAACTCTCTTGTTCAACGGGATCCTCGGGCACGACAAATTCGTCATCATCGAGGATTGCCTCATCTTCAGAGGGAGGCATGTAATTATCATCCTCTACCTCTCTTTCTGCCGCTCTCTAATGAGGGCTGGCTTCTCCATCCTCCCGCGTTGAATCCCGCTTGAGGGGTTGTCTTGACCGTCCGGGTGTTATTGTCTCCGTGCGGAATCACCGCTTTTGCTGTGGCGGGATTTAGAGCGCGCCACGACGCCGGTGCTTAGGCTGTTTCTTGAGGGGTCATCCTCCGCTGTTCCATCGCCATTCCCATCTTTTGGGATGTCCACCATGTATATGTCGATGATTAGGTGGCCTTCCGGTGCCTGTGGGCCCTGGTTCTTGCTTCGCTCTCTGCATCGTCGTCCATACCGTCGATGTCTTCGAAGTTGAAGTCGAGCATGTCGGTTAAATCATCGACAGTGGCTACGAAGTGGGTGGTGGGTGTGCATTGAATTTCTTCGTCGTCCGCGTCCCAACCTTGCTGACCGTAGTCCGGCCAGGGCTCTCCTGATAAAGAGAGAGACTTTAGTGAATTCAGGATGTCGCCAAAGGGCGAGTGCTGAAAGATGTCCCCGGCGGTGAACTCCATGATCGGCGCCCAATCGGATTCGATTGGTAGGGGCGCGGAAGGTTCAGAGTCCGGAGAGGAGTCCGACACCTTGGAGTCACGAAGCCGCAGGAGCGACAGGTAGGTGTACGGCTCAACCTGCCGCCAGAGATCGCAGCCCTCGAGGTGGTGTCCAGCCACCCGCCCTCGATCGGCGACTCGGCCCGAGCTAAGGGTCGGAGCGGACACTCGTGCGGCCTCGTGACACTGCTCGGGCGGCAGAGCTAGATCATGCCCTCGTGATGGTCGGCGCGCTTGGCTGTGGCTCGAACCCGTCAAGATCAAGTCTCCGCGACGTCGGTGTGTAGTTCAAACTTCCAAATCTGACCTGATGGCCAAGGGCGAAGCTTTCGATCTGCTCCAGATGGCTGCGAATTGGCGCCAGCGCAAAGCCGCCGAATCTGAAGATCTGTCCGGGAGAAAAGTCTCACTGGACCGCATCGTCGTTGACGATCGGAGGAGCCATCGGGCCTAAGGATGACGACACGAGGAACTCTCAATGAAAGCACCAATGTCGGTGTCAAACCGCGGATCTCGGTAGGGGGTCCCGAATCGTGCGTCTAGGCGGATGGTAATAGGAGACAAGGGACACGATGTTTTACCAGGTTCGGGCCCTCTCGATGGAGGTAAAACCCTACTCCTGCTTGATTAATATTGATGATATGGGTAGTACAAGAGTAGATCTACCGCGAGATCAGAGAGGCTAAACCCTAGAAGCTAGCCTATGGTATGATCGTTGTTCGTCCTATGGACTAAAACCCTCCGGTTTATATAGGCACCGAAGAGGGTTAGGGTTACATAGAGTCGGTTACAATGGTAGGAGATCTACATATCCGTATCGCCAAGCTTGCCTTCCACGCCAAGGAAAGTCCCATCCGGACACGGGACGAAGTCTTCAATCTTGTATCTTCATAGTCCAGGAGTCCGGCCAAAGGCTATAGTCCGGCCATCCGGACTCCCCCTAATCCAGGACTCCCTCAGTGCCCCTGAACCAGGCTTCAATGACGACGAGTCCGGCGTGCATATTGTCTTCGACATTGCAAGGCGGGTTCCTCCTCCGAATACTTCATAGAAGATTTTGAACACAAGGATAGTGTCCGGCTCTGCAAAATAAGTTCCATCTGAGGGCTCTTGCCCATAGACACACAAGTTGATTGTTTAGCCGTGTGCGGTGCCCCCCTCCATAGATTTCCACCTCGATCATATCTTGCAGTGCTTACGCGAAGCCCTGCACCGGTAGCTTCAACATCACCATCACCACGCCGTCGTGCTGACGAAACTCTCCTTCGTCCAGAGCTGGATCTAGAGTTCGTGGGACGTCACCGAGCTGAACGTGTGCAGATCGCGGAGGTGCCGTACCTTCGGTGCTAGGATCGGTCGGATCGTGAAGACGTACGACTACATCAACCGTGTTGTCATAACGCTTCCGCTTGCGGTCTACGAGGGTACATAGACAACACTCTTACCTCTCATTGCTATGCATCACTGATAACCCACAAGTATAGGGGACCGCAACAGTTTTCGAGGGTAGAGTATTCAACCCAAATTTATTGATTCGACACAAGGTGAGCCAAAGAATATTCTCAAGTATTAGCAGTTGAGTTGTCAATTCAACCACACGTGGATAACTTAATATCTGCAGCAAAGTATTTAGTATCAAAGTAGTATGGAAGTAACGGTAACGATGGCAAAAGTAACAGTAGCAGTTTTGTAGTGATTGTAATAGTGGCAACGGTAAAGTAAATAAGTGAAGAACAATATGTGAAAAGCTCGTAGGC
This sequence comes from Aegilops longissima, assembly GCA_021605205.1. Taxonomy (NCBI): domain Eukaryota; kingdom Viridiplantae; phylum Streptophyta; class Magnoliopsida; order Poales; family Poaceae; genus Aegilops; species Aegilops longissima. Next base: position 287,554,609 of record CM038676.1, read on the forward strand.
ATTGGATCGGTGATGGAGAATTATGCCGGATTTGATTATTCATGCAACAGTTATAACATAGGGTGACACAGAACTAGCTCCAATTCATCAATGTAATGTAGGCATGTATTCCGAATATAGTCATACGTCCTTATGGAAAAGAACTTGCATGACATCTTTTGTCATACCCTCCCGTGGCAGCGGGATCCTATTGGAAACTAAGGGATATTAAGGCCTCCTTTTAATAGAGTACTGGACCAAAGCATTAACACATAGTGAATACATGAACTCCTCAAACTACGGTCAGCACCGGGAGTGGTCCCGATTATTGTCACTTCGGGGTTGCCGGATCATAACACATAGTAGGTGACTAATGACTTGCAAGATAGGATCAAGAACTCACATATATTCATGAAAACATAATAGGTTCAGATCTGAAATCATGGCACTCGGGCCCTAGTGACAAGCATTAAGCATAGCAAAGTCATAGCAAAGTCATAGCAACATCAATCTCAGAACATAGTGGATACTAGGGATCAAACCCTAACAAAACTAACTCGATTACATGATAAATCTCATCCAACCCATCACCGTCCAGCAAGCCTACGATGGAATTACTCACGCACGGCAGTGAGCATCATGAAATTGGTGATGGAGGATGGTTGATGATGACGATGGCGACGGATTCCCCTCTCCGGAGCCCCGAACGGACTCCAAATCAGCCCTCCCGAGAGAGTTTAGGGCTTGGCGGCGGCTCCGTATCGTAAAACGCGATGAATCTTCCTCTCTGATTTTTTTCTCCCCGAACGTGAATATATAGAGTTGGAGTTGAGGTCGGTGGAGCTCCGGGGGGCCCACGAGGCAGGGGGCGCGCCCAGGGGGGTAGGCCCGGCCCCCACCCTCATGGACAGGGTGTGGCCCCCCTGGTCTTGATTCTTTCGCCAGTATTTTTTATTAATTCCAAAAATATTCTCCATGAAGTTTCAGGTCATTCCGAGAACTTTTATTTCTGCACAAAAATAACACCATGGCAATTCAGCTGAAAAGAGCGTCAGTCCGGGTTAGTTCCATTCAAATCATGCAAGTTAGAGTCCAAAACAAGGGCAAAAGTGTTTGGAAAAGTAGATACGACGGAGACGTATCAACTCCCCCAAGCTTAAACCTTTGCTTGTCCTCAAGCAATTCAGTTGATAAACTGAAAGTGATAAAGAAAAACTTTTACAAACTTTGTTTGCTCTTGTTGTTGTAAATATGTAAAGTCAGCATTCAAGTTTTCAGCAAAGATTATGAGCTAACCATATTCACAATAACACTTAGGTCTCATGTTTACTCATGTCAATGGCATAATCAACTAGCGAGCAATAATAATAAATCTCGGATGACAACACTTTCTCAAAACAATCATGATATGATATAACAAGATGGTATCTCTCTAGCCCTTTCCGAGACCGCAAAACATAAATGCAGAGCACCTTTAAAGATCAAGGACTGAGTAAACATTGTAATTCATGGTAAAAGAGATCCAGTCATAGTTATACTCAATATAAATTAATAGTAATGGATGCAAATGACAGCGGTGCTCTCCAGCTGGTGCTTTTTAATAAGAGGGTGATGACTCAACATAAAACTAAATAGATAGGCCCTTCGCAGAGGGAAGAAGGGATTCGTAGAGGTGCCAGAGCTCGATTTTGAAATAGAGACGAATAATATTTTCAGTGGTATACTTTCATTGTCAACATAACAACCGAGAGATCTCGATATCTTCCATGCTACTCACATTATAGGCGGTTCCCAAACAGAATGGTAAAGTTTATACTCCCCCTCCACCAACAAGCATCAATCCATGGCTTGCTCGAAACAACGAGTGCCTCCAACTAATAAGAGTCCCGGGGAGTTTTGTTTGCAATTATTTCGATTTGATTTGCACAAAGCATGGGACTGGGCATCCCGGTGACCAGCCATTTTCTCGTGAGTGAGGAGCGGAGTCCACTCCTCTTGAGAATAATCTGCCTAGAATGGAAGATACAGACAGCCCTAGTTGATACATGATCTATTCGAGCATACAAAACAGAATTTCATTTGAAGGTTTAGAGTTTGGCACATACAAATTTACTTGGAACGGCAGGTAGATACCGCATATATAGGAAGGTATAGTGGACTCATATGGGATAACTTTGGGGTTTATGGAAGTGGATGCACAAACAGTATTCCCGCTTAGTACAAGTGAAGGCTAGAAAAAGACTGGGAAGCGACCAACTAGAGAGCGACAACAGTCATGAACATGCATTAAAATTAATAAACATTGAGTGCAAGCATGAGTAGGATATAATCCACCATGAACATAAATATCGTGAAGGCTATGTTGATTTGTTTCAACTACATGTGTGAACATGTGCCAAGTCAAGTCACTTGAATCATTCAAAGGAGGATACCACCCTATCATACCACATCACAACCATTTTAATAGCATGTTGGCACGCAAGGTAAACCATTATAAACTCCTAGCTAATTAAGCATGGCATAAGCAACTATAATCTCTAAGTGCCATTGCAAACATGTTTATTCATAATAGGCTGAATCAGGAACGAGGAACTAATCATATTTACAAAAACAAGAGAGGTCGAGTTCATACCAGCTTCTCTCATCTCAATCAGTCCATCATATATCGTCATTATTGCCTTTCACTTGCACGACCGAACGATGTGTATAATAATAATAGTGCACGTGCATTGGAGTAAGCTGGAATCTGCAGGCATCTGACACACAGGAGAAGACAAGATAATATGGGCTCTTTGTTAAATCAACAATAATGCATATAAGAGCCACTTCAACATTTTCATTATGGTCTTCTCCTCTCGACCCCCAAAGAACAAGAAAAGAAATAAAACTATTTACACGGGAAAGCTCCCAACAAGCAAAAGAAGAACAAGAAATCTTTTTGGTTTTTTCTTTAATTATTACTACTACATGCATGGAAAGTAAACTAGCTAAAAGCTACAACTATTTTTTTTGTTTTCTTAAGGTTTTTCAAACACACAAGAAGAAAGCGAGAAAAATAAAATAAACTAGCATGGATAATACAATGAAAAAGTATGAGCACCGACAACTAGCATGAGTGTGTGAATAGGAATGTAATGTCGGTGAGAAATACGTACTCCCTCAAGCTTAGGATTTTGGCCTAAGTTGGTCTATGGCCACGGTTGGCCTGGCGGGTATCCAAAGTTGTAGTTGGGGTCATACTGAGAAGGAGCCTCGGGTTGCCACTGGTTGGCAATCTCCTCCGGATCCCACTGGTAAACAGACTGTCGTGAAGGATAAAATTGTGGTTCCGGCTCTGGCTCTGTAGCCGGTGTGGGGTTTCAGTAGGCGTGAATGGCCTCCGGCGGAACAAGGTACTTTCCTGCAGATAAGTCAAACAAGGAAGGAGCAGGCAAAGTAATAGTCTCAGGGTGATTTTTATCAAATATCAGCTTGTACTTAAGCATATTTTCCTTATTCTTAACGATAAAATCTTGTGCTACCATACTCTTATAGTCCAGAAAAACAGGAGGCAACAACTTTTCTTCTTTCTCATAATGCCTAATAGGTATGTTAAAATGTGCAGCGAGGCGCGAGGCGAAGATACCTCCCAAGATGGGGCCCTTCGTACGGTTAAGATTTAACCGCTTTGCAAAAATAGTGCCCATACTAAATGTGTCATTACGGAACAAGGCATGGCACAAAATAACAATATCAGGGGCACTAAGGTTGCCACAGTTTCCGCGACCAATTAAGCATCTACTAGCAAATATTGCAAAGTAACGTAGAACAAGAAAATGTATGCTAGTAATTCTTGCATCGGAAACCTTCCTCGTTTCCCCTACAGCAATTGTATCAATAAACCCCTCCACATCGTTACGATGTGGTTCCTCTACGCTGCCCGAAAAGGGCAACTTGCAGACCTCACAAAATTCATAGAGGGACATCTCCTTATACTCATCATATAAATAGAAATCCACCGAAGGTGGCGACCTCCTAGCATGGAAACGAAAATTTTGCACAAAAATATTAGTGACTAGGAGATAATGTTCGCATTGGTCGTGGAGGAAGTCGGTGAGGCCTGTATTCTCAGCCAACTCATAAAAATCATCAGAAATCCTGGCTGCTCTCAAGAAATCATCACAAGGCCATTCACACGACCGAACCTCCGTGGTACGAGGGAGATTATATTTGGGCCTCCCGTCTTCTTCACTTTGCTTATCCTTCGAGCTTCGGCTCGAAGAACCCCTCAAAAATATCTTCATCATTTTCTGAAAATTTCTGAAATTTTTAGTAACTTCAAATAAAAGTGAACCAAACTCAATAAAATTAATAGTAACTACTCCCACAAGTGCCTAGAGACTATATCATGCATTAGAACTACTTGGGACCATATAAATTTGACATGCAAGCTCAAGAATAGGGTCACCTAGGCAGCAAAAATTTGCAATGAATAAAGCACTAGAACAAAAACTAATTGGACCATTGGAGGATTCACATACCGAAGAACAATCCCCCAAAGCAGTTTTGTGAGTGGAGCTTTGAGCTAGGAGATCGAAAATCGCAGCAAAATGAGCTAGAACTCGTGCTTGAGCTGGTTGGTGATTTTTTTTGGGAGGAAAGAGTGTGTGGTGGCTGGAATAAGTGGAGGGGAGCCACCATGGGCCCACGAGGCAGGGGGCGCGCCCTGGACCCTCGTGGCCAGGTGCTTGCTCCCCCTGATGTGTTCTTAGTGCCAGATATTCTCAAATATTCTAGAAAAAAACATATTTCATTTTCGGGGCATTTGGAGAACTTTTTATTTTTGGGGTATTTTTTATTGCAAGGATAATTCAGAAAATAGACAGAAAATACTATTTTTGCTTTATTTAATCTAAATAACAGAAAGTAAAAGGAGGGTACAGAAGGTTGTGCTTTCTAACTTCATCCATCTCATGCTCATCAAACGGAATCCACTAACAAGGTTGATCAAGTCTTGTTAACAAACTCTTTTCGAATAACATGGAATCGGAGAAATTTCAAATAACACTAGGTTACCTCAACGGGGATATGCACATCCCCAACAATAAGAATATCATATCTCTTCTTGACAGTAGGAAGAGGAAATTCAAAACCTCCAATAGTAATAGTTGAAATTTTTCCAATAGAATTGATACTGTGGACTTGAGGTTGTTTCCTCAGAAAGTGTACCGTATGCTCGTTTCCATTAACATGAAAAATGACATTGCCTTTATTGCAATCAATAACAGCCCCTGCAGTATTCAAAAAGGGTCTTCCAAGAATAATAGACATACTATCGTCCTCGGGAATATCAAGAATAACAAAGTCCATTAAAAATAGTAACGTTTGCAACTACAACAGGCACATCCTCACAAATGCCGACAGGTATAGCAGTTGATTTATCGGCCATTTGCAAAGATATTTCAGTAGGTGTCAACTTATTCAAATCAAGTCTACGATATAAAGAGAGAGGCATAACACTAACACCGGCTCCAAGATCACATAAAGCAGTTTTAACATAGTTTCTTTTAATGGAGCATGGTATAGTTGGTACTCCTGGATCTCCTAGTTTCTTAGGTATTCCACCTTTAAAAGTGTAATTGGCGAGCATGGTGGAAATTTGAGCTTCCGATATCTTTCTTTTATTTGTAACAATTTCTCTCATGTACTTAGCATAAGGATTCATTTTGAGCATATCAGTCAAACGGATACGCAAAAAGATAGGTCTAATCATTTCAGCAAAGCGCTCAAAATCCTCATCATCCTTTTCCTTGGATGGTTTGGGAGGAAAAGGCATGGGTTTCTGAACCCATGGCTCTCTTTCTTTACCGTGCTTCCTAGAAACAAAGTCTCTCTTATCATAATGTTGATTCTTTGATTGTGAGTTATCAAGATCAACAGCAGGTTCAATTTCTACATCATTGTTATTACTAGGTTGAGCATCAACATGAACATCATCATTAACATTATCACTAGGTTCATGTTCATCACCAGATTGTGTTTCAGCATCAGAAATAGAAATATCATTAGGATTCTCAGGTGTGTCAACAACAGGTTCACTAGAAGCATGCAAATTCCTATCATTTTTCTTTTTCTTCCTCTTAGAAGGACTAGGTGTGTCAAGGTTATTTCTCTAAGAATCCTGCTCAATTCTCTTAGGGTGGCCCTCAGGATACAAAGATTCCTGAGTCACTTTACCCCCTCTAGTTGCAACTCTAATAGCAAAGTCATTATTCTTACTATTCAATTCATTGAGCAAATCATTCTGAGCTTTAAGTACTTGTTCTACTTGAGTGGTAACCATAGAAGCATGTTTACTAATGAGTTTAAGTTCGCCTTTAACTCTAGACATATAATCACCTAAGTGTTCAATCATATAAGCATTGCGTTTCAGTTGTCTACCAAAATAAGCATTAAAATCTTCTTGCTTAACCATAAAGTTATCAAACTCATCCAAACATTGGCTAGCAAACTTAGCAGGAGGGATTTCAGCTTTATCATATATATAGAGAGAGTTTACCTTTACTACCTGTGTCGGGTTATCAAGACAGTGTGTTTCTTCAATAGGTGATGAATTAAGACCATGTATTTCTTCAACAGGAGGTAAATTCTTAACATCTTCAACTTTTATACCTTTTTCTTTCATAGATTTCTTTGCCTCTTGCAGATCTTCAGGACTGAGAAATAGAACACCCCTTTTCTTCGGAGTTGGCTTAGGAGTTGGTTCAGGAAGTGTCCAATTATTTGCATTGGTCAACATATTATTCAATAGCAATTCGGCTTGATCAACTATTCTTTCCCTGAAAACACAACCAGTACAACTATCCAGGTGGTCTCTAGAAGCATCGGTTAGTCCATTATAAAAGATATCAAGTATTTCATTTTTCTTGAGACGATGATCAGGAAAATCATTAAGTAATTGGAGAAGCCCCCCCCCCCCCAAGCTTGTCGGAGACTCTCTTCTTCAATTTGCACAAAATTATATATTTTCCTTAAAGCAGCTTGATTCTTATGAGCAGGGAAATATTTAGCAGAGAAGTAATAAATCATATCCTCGGGACTACGCACACAACCAGGATCAAGAGAATTAAACCATATCTTAGCATCACCCTTTAATGAGAACGGAAATAATTTAAGGATATAATAGTAACGAGTTTTCTCATCATTAGTGAACAGGGTGGCTATATCATTTAATTTAGTAAGATGTGCCACAACAGTTTCAGATTCATAGCCATAAAAAGGATCAGATTCAACCAAAGTAATTATCTCAGGATCAACAGAGAAATCATAATCTTTATCAGTAACAAAGATAGGTGAAGTAGCAAAAGTAGGGTCATATTTCATTCTAGCATTCAGAGATTTTTCTTTCAGCTTAACTAATAATTTCTTAAGATCACTTCTATCATTGCAAGCAAGAAAGTCTCTAGCAGTTTCTTCATCCATAACATAACCCTCAGGCACAACATGCAATTCATATCTAGGGGGGGGATCTTCATCATCACTTTCATAAATATTATCAGTTTCAATAATTTCATTCTCTCTAGCCCTAGCAAGTTGTTCATCAAGAAATTCACCTAGCGGCACAATAGTATCAAGCATAGAAGTAGTTTCATCATAAGTATCATACATAGCAGAAGTGGCATCATCAATAACATGCGACATATCAGAATTAATAGCATAAGCAGGTTTAGGTGTCGCAAGCTTACTCAAAACAGAAGGTGAATCAAGTGCGGAGCTAGATGGCAGTTCCTTACCTCCCCTCGTAGTTGAGGGAAAAATCTTAGTTCTTTCGTCTTTCAAGTTCCTCATAGTGACCAGCAGATGTAAATCCCAAGTGACTCAAAGAATAAAGTTATGCTCCCCGGCAACGGCGCCAGAAAATAGTCTTGATAACCCACAAGTATAGGGGATCGCAACAGTTTTCGAGGGTAGAGTATTCAATCCAAATTTATTGATTCGACACAAGGGGAGCCAAAGAATATTCTCAAGTATTAGCAGTTGAGTTGTCAATTCAACCATGCCTGGATAACTTAATATCTGCAGCAAAGTATTTAGTAGCAAAGTAGTATGGAAGTAACGGTAACGGTGGCAAAAGTAACAGTAGCAGTTTTGTAGTGATTGTAACATTGGCAATGGTAAAGTAAATAAGCGAAGAACAATATGTGAAAAGCTCGTAGGCATTGGATCGGTGATGGAGAATTATGCCAGATGCGATTATTCGTGCAACAATTATAACATAGGGTGACACAGAACTAGCTCCAGTTCATCAATGTAATGTAGGCATGTATTCCGAATATAGTCATACGTTCTTATGGAAAAGAACTTGCATGACATCTTTTGTCCTACCCTCCCGTGGCAGCGGGGTCCTATTGGAAACAAAGGAATATTAAGGCCTCCTTTTAATAGAGTACCGGACCAAAGCATTAAAACATAGTGAATACATGAACTCCTTAAACTACGATCATCACTGGGAGTGGTCCCGATTATTGTCACTTCGGGGTTTCCGGATCATAACACATAGTAGGTGACTAATGACTTGCAAGATAGGATCAAGAACTCACATATATTCATGAAAACATAATAGGTTCAGATCTGAAATCATGGCACTCGGGCCCTAGTGACAAGCATTAAGCATAGCAAAGTCATAGCAACATCAATCTCAGAACATAGTGGATACTAGGGATCAAACCCTAACAAAACTAACTCGATTACATGATAAATCTCATCCAACCCATCACCGTCCAGCAAGCCTACGATGGAATTACTCACGCACGGCGGTGAGCATCATGAAATTGGTGATGGAGGATGGTTGATGATGACAATGGCGACGGATTCCCCTCTCCGGAGCCCCGAACGGACTCCAGATCAGCCCTCCCGAGAGAGTTTAGGGCTTGGCAGCGGCTCCGTATCGTAAAACGAGATGAATCTTCCTCTCTGATTTTTTTCTCCCCGAACATGTATATATAGAGTTGGAGTTGAGGTCGGTGAAGCTCCAGGGGGCCCACGAGGCAGGGGGCGCGCTCAGGGGGGTAGGCGCGCCCCCACCCTCGTGGACAGGGTGTGGGCCCCTGGCCTTGATTCTTTCGCCAGTATTTTTTATTAATTCCAAAAATATTCTCCGTGAAGTTTCAGGTCATTCCGAGAACTTTTATTTCTGCACAAAAATAACACCATGGCAATTCTGCTGAAAACAGCGTCAGTCTGGGTTAGTTCCATTCAAATCATGCAAGTTAGAGTCCAAAACAAGGGCAAAAGTGTTTGGAAAAGTAGATACGACGGAGACGTATCAATCACCTAGATGGATCTTACGTTTGCATAGGATTTTTTTTGAAATTACTGCGTTCCCCAATAGTGGCATCCGAGCCAGGTTGATGCGTAGATGTTCTATGCACGAGTAGAACACAAAGAGCTATGGGCGATAATAGTCATACTGCTTACCAGCATGTCATACTTTGATTCAGCGGTATTATTGGATGAAGTGGCTCAGACCGACATTACGCGTACGCTTACGCGAGACTGGTTCTACCGACGTGCTTCACACACAGGTGGCTAGTGGGTGTCTGTTTCTCGAACTTTAGTTGAATCGAGTGTGACTACGCCTGGTCCTTGTTGAAGTTTAAAACAGCGAACTTGACGAAAAATCGTTGTGGTTTTGATGCGTAGGTAAGAACGGTTCTTGCTAAGCCCGTAGCAGCCACGTAAAACTTGAAACAACAAAGTAGAGGATGTCTAACTTGTTTTTGCAGGGCATGTTGTGATGTGATATGGTCAAGACGTGATTATATAAATTGTTGTATGATATGATCATGTTTTGTAACACAGTTATCGGCAACTGGTAGGAGCCATATGGTTGTCGCTTTATTGTATGAAATGCAATCACCATGTAATTGCTTTACTTTATCACTAAGCGGTAGCGATAGTTGTAGAAGCAATAGTTGGCGAGATGACAACGATGCTTCGATGGAGATCAAGGTGTCAAGCCGGTGACGATGGTAATCATGACGGTGCTTTGGAGATGGAGATCAAAGGCACAAGATGATGATGGCCATATCATATCACTTATATTGATTGCATGTGATGTTTATCCTTTATGCATCTTATTTTGCTTAGTTCGGCGGTAGCATTATAAGATGATCTGTCACTAAATTTAAGGTATAAGTGTTCTCCCTGAGTATGCACCATTGCTACAGTTCGTCGTGCCGAGACACTATGTGATGATCGGGTGTGATAAGCTCTACGTTCACATACAAAGGGTGCAAGCCAGTTTTGCACATGCAGAATACTCGGGTTAAACTTGACGAGCCTAACATATGCAGATATGGCCTCAGAACACTGAGACTGAAAGGTCGAGCGTGAATCATATAATAGATATGATCAACATAGTGATGTTCACCATTGAAAACTACTCCATCTCACGTAATGATCGAACATGGTTTAGTTGATATGGATCACGTGATCACTTAGATGATTATAGGGATGTCTATCTAAGTGGGAGTTCTTATGTAATATGATTAATTGAACTTTAATTTATCATGAAATTAGTACCTGATAGTATTTTGCATGTCTATGTTGTTGTAGATAAATGGCATGTGATGTTGTTCCATTGAATTTTAATGCGTTCCTAGAGAAAGTTAAGTTGAAAGATGATGGTAGCAATTACACAGATGGGTCTGCAACGCTAGATGTTATAAACGTCTGGTAGAGCAAAGCTGATGACTACTCGATAGTTCAGTGTGCCATGCTTTACGGCTTAGAACCGGGACTTCAACGACATTTTGAACGTCATGGAGCATATGAGATATTCCAGGAGTTGAAGTTAATATTTCAAGCAAATGCCCGGATTGAGAGATATGAAGTCTCCAATTAGTTCTACAGCTGCAAAATGGAGGAGAGTGGTTCTGTCGTGAACATATACTCAGAATGTCTGGGTACCACAACCACTTGACTCAACTAGGAGTTAATCTTCTTGATGATAGTGTCATTGACAGAGTTCTTCAATCACTGCCACCAAGATACAAGAGCTTCGTGATGAACTATAATATGCAAGGGATGGATAAGACAATTCCCGAGCTCTTTGCAATGCTAAAGTGTAGGACCTTGAAGTATGTCTAGAGGTGAGGGGGTGATTAGACTACTTGACCAATAAAAACCTAACCTTTTCCCAATTTTAGACTTTGGCTGATTTTAGCTATTTTTGAACAAGTCAAGCAATCTTCACACAATTCAAGCAAGCATGCAAAGAGTATATTGGCAGCGGAAAATAAAGCATGCAACTTGCAAGAATGTAAAGGGAAGGGTTTGGAGGATTCAAACGCAATTGGAGACACGGATGTTTTTGTCGTGGTTCCGATAGGTGGTGCTATCGTACATCCACGTTGATGGAGACTTCAACCCACGAGGGTAGCAGTTCGCTTGCGAGTCCACGGAGGGCTCCACCCACGAAGGGTCCACGAAGAAGCAACCTTGTCTATCCCACCATGGTCGCCGCCCACGAAGGACTTGCCTCACTAGCGGTAGATCTTCACAAGTAGGCGATCTCCTTGCCCTTACAAACTCCTTGGTTCAACTCCACAATCTTGTCTGAGGCTCCCAAGTGACACCTAGCCAATCTAGGAGACACCACTCTCCAAGAAGTAACAAATGGTGTGTTGATGATGAACTCCTTGCTCTTGTGCTTCAAATGATAGTCTCCCCAACACTCAACTCTCTCTCACAGGATTCGGATTTGGTGGAAAGAAGATTTGAGTGGAAAGCAACTTGGGGAAGGCTAGAGATCAAGATTCATGTGGTTGGAATGGAATATCTTGGCCTCAACAGATGAGTAGGTGGTTCTCTCTCAGAACTGGTAAGATGGAAGTGTAGGTTTGTTCTGATGGCTCTCTCCATGAATGAAGAGGAGGTGGAGGGGTATATATAGCCTCCACACAAAATCTAACCGTTACACACAATTTACTAAACTCGGTGGGACCGAATCATCAAACTCGGTCGGACCGATTTAGTAAACCTAGTGACCGTTAGGGTTTTCGATGGGACTGACATGCATCTCTTAGGACCGATATGGTTAGGGTTAGGTCATAATGTAATCTCAGTGAGACCGATTACACAAACTCGGTGAGACCGATTTTGGTAATTAGCTAACCAGAGAGTTGGTCAGGTAAACTCGGTGGGACCGATTTGCTCTTTCGGTGAGACCGAAAAGTTACAAAAGGGAAACAGAGAGTTTACATTGTAATCTCGGTGGGACCGATCGCTCACTTCGGTTAGACCGAAATGTTACGAAGGGAAATAGAGAGATTACAATCCCATCTCAGTGAGACCGAGATCCATATCAGTGAAACCGATTTGCCTAGGGTATGTGGCAGTGGCTATGACATTTGAACTCGGTGGCGCCGGATAGAAAGAATCGGTAGGGCCGAGTTTGAATTTGGGGTTAGGTCATATGTGGATGTGAGAAAGTAGTGGAGGGTTTTGGAGCATATCACTAAGCACATGGAGCAAGAGGCTCATTAAGCAACACCTCATCCCTTCTTGATAGTATTGGCTTTTCCTTTAGACTCAATGTGATCTTGGATCACTAAAATGTAAAATGTAGAGTCTTGAGCTTTTGAGCTTGAGCCAATCCTTTGTCCTTAATATTTTGAGGGGATCCACTTTCATCATCCATGCCATTCCATTCATTGAGCTTTCCTGAAATATTCATCTTGGAATAGTATTAGCTCAATGAGCTATATGTTGTTATGAATTACCAAAACCACCTAGGGATAGTTGCACTTTCAATCTCCCCCTTTTTGGTAATTGATGACAACATATAGATCAAAGCTTCGACAAATGATAATAAAATTGAAAAACATCATCGCCTTGAGAAGTATGTGATAAGCAAGAGCTCCCCCTAAATTTGTGCATATCTTAAGATTTGCTTTGGACTGCAAATGCACAAGAAATTAGGGTCATGGGTTACTCTTCCATGTCACATACATCTTGGTGGAGCGCTCAAAATAATAACGATTGAATACATGCACTCATCACCAAGCACAGTGAATGATCATATAAGGATAAATAAGATGATATCATAAAAGCATAAGTGTAGCTTATGATCAAACACATGATCATCAATGTCTCACAGGTAATGCATAGTATCTCAAGCAATCAAACATAAAAAAGTTCAACCAAAAGACAAGAGAGAACAAAAGCAAATCTCTCTCTCTCTAAAGCCTATGATCTATACATTTTCTCCCCTTTGGCAACAAGTTACCAAAAGTTCCTAGAAAATGCATAGCACTATGTCATCTCTCGGGCTTGGTCTTCGGTGGTGGTGTAGACAGGACTCAAGGATGAGCGATCAAGAGACGTGGTAGGAGCTGAAGAAGTTGGAGCTGGAGCTGGTTGAGCTGGAGCTGGTTGAGCTGGAGCTGTAGCTGGAGCTGAAGAAGTGGCTCTGGTGTCTTGTGTTGGCACTGCATCTGACCTCTGAGCTCTAGGCACTCTAGCAAATGCATCAGTTGTCGTCTTGCCCTTCCTCTCCTGCATATCATCTTGTAACTGCTCCACAGCTGACCGAATCTCAGTCACTTTGACATCAAGATCATAGAATTTTGTTCCATGATTCTCTCCGTGCTCTCCTGGTTTTGAGTTAGGGTGGCCAACCCTTCTCAATCCGCAGAGTTGATGCTATCAAGTAACCAAGCTGCTCATGCTTGTTCTTGAGAAAAGTAATCGATGCCTCTGCTTGAGTTGGCATCTTTGCAGCTTTCTCTTGCCTTGCCTTCTCCTTTCTCTCCTGAGCTTGCACCGATGATGGTTCATTCTCAGTCATGACAACTCGATTGTCCTCAAATTCAGGATTGAGAACCATGTGTTCCTTATCCAATAGATACTTTCTGTGCCCATCTTGAGTTTATCAACTCCTGAATCATGGGGCATAACCACAGCTCCTCTTCCGATCTGCTTCTTTGTCCTCTTAATTGTCTCGACTATGAGGCTCATGACCTTGAATTTTTGAGGCACATAAAAAACATGAAGCAAATTGATTGCATGCCCTCTAATCATGTTATGGTCACCTGATTTGGGCAATAGAGTATGCCTTAAGATCCAGTTGATCGTAGGCAGCCCTGACAGCGGAAAATGGATTGATCCAAACTTGAAGGTCTCAAGTGCATCATCTGGGATCTCCTTGTACATGTGTGACATAGAGTTATGATCCATTTTCTTCTTACCATAAATGTCCAGGTCATCCTCACTTTCCTTTGGGGCATTGATCAAACTTGCCCATTCCTCTATGGTGCATTCTTGGGCTTGGGGCAGCTTTGGGCTTGGAAGTTGCAGCCCCTGATTTGATAGCATCACCCATCAGCTTTTGTGCCTTGGGTGCTGGTTCTGCAACCTCTTCTTCTTCTTATTCTTCCTCTTCCATCATGGAAGGCTTCCCAATCACTCTTGCCATGGTCTTCTTGACCCTTTCTTTCCTTTTCTTTCCCTCTGCAGCAACAGGCTCTTTGGGTTGAGATTCCAAAGGAGCTTGAGTAGACACTCTGGCTTTGGACATTGGTTGTCTACCTGCTGGCCCTTTGATTTTCAAACCAGGCTTCACTGCAGATAAGTTGAACTCCCTCTTGAGCACTTTCTTCTTGGAGCTTGCCTCATCCTCAACTGCCACATAATCCTCATCCTCACACTCTGAGGTCTTCTTATTTCTTGTCCTTGTGGCAGCCTTGGGCAAATTGCTCGGTGTGCTTCTCCCCTCATCTGAGCTGCTTGAGGGACTAGTGCCCTCACTCAATTGGATCTGCTCTTGATTTGTTCGGCTATCACTCCAGTCCGACATGTCTTTGTTCAACCGATCGCTGACCACGTGAATAGTTATAGATAAGGTAGAGTGGATGAGCATCACAAAATGCAGAGATTTTTGCAAAAGAATGATTCAAAAAACTTAGTTTTAGTTCGCACTGAAAACATTTCGGATCTACCGACTTCTAAACTCGATGATACCGAAGCAGTTTTGGAACCTAAACTAGTGAACTCGGTCAGACCGAGTCATAGTTCGGTGGCACCGAGACTGCTAGGGTTTCACAAAGTTCTGAAATCGGTCACACCAATTAGCAATTCTCGGTCAGACCGAGACTTACTAGTGCAATGGCATCAGCCAAATCGGTGGGACCGAGTTTTTCAACTCGGTGGGTCCGAGATGGTTTCGGCGGAAACCTAACCCTAAATTTTCGAATCGCAACTATTCTAAGGATTGATTTGACTGGATAGGATTGTTTCAATCGTGGCAAGATGCATAATGAATACAATGTGCTGAGAATCGGACGAGGAAAGCACTGTGATCGAGTTCATACCCTAGTTCGGCGGGAACTCGCTACGGTGGCAACGGCGGAGGAGAATTCCATTGACGGCGGCGGAGACCAGCGACAGGAGGCAGCTGGCGACGAAGTCGACGATCCATAGACCAACTTGGCAGAGCGAGCTATGCGCGGGCGAGAAGATTCGGAGAAAGTTTTCCAAATTTTGCCCGTGCGTATATATAGCCCGACCCTGTCGGTGTGACCGAGTGGTACAACTCGGTGTGACCGAAAAGTACAAATTGGTTGCACCGAGATGAAAACCTAGATCGACTTAGTAATCTCGGTATGACCGAAATGGAGGAATCGGTCAGACCGAAAATCACAAAGAAGTTTTGGAAGTTTAAGTCTATGACGAATCGGGGACTCCGAGTGCTCCTCACACAGAGTGGTTCGAATCTGACTTGATCAAATTTTGTGATGTAGCATGAATAGAGTTTGAGACGAGAAAAGCATAGATAGCTAGAGAAGGTTCTTAGGCATTCTTGTCCATCCACTTGGCCAAAGAAAGAAAAGCCAAACAATCAAAACAACAAGTGGATGTCCTCGAATGAGTAAATATGCAACCAACATGCTCACACAATAAGATGACAAATGAAACATGTGACAAAGCATGCACAACCAATTCTAGCATCTATCAAACAATTGGCGATGACTAGGTCATTTATATATGAGTAAATTGACTTAGGAGTCAAATGAGAACATTTGATCATAAGTCATACTCATCGTTTAAGCTCAAGTGGGGTTTCCACTTTTACATAAAGCATTTATGTGTTCACATCATTAGAGTTGCTTTGACTCAATTCTTAGAGTTAAGCTCCCCCTAGATGTGAGATCCCCCCTTAGAGGGATAAACTAACCTTGGGTTTTGTCGATGATGACTTCATGTAGGTGTTGAAGATGTGGATGCTCAATGTTGATGTAGATCGTTTGGAGTGAGTTGCACTTTCAATACCTACATGGGTTAGTCCCACAAGGAACAAACAAGAATATCCATAGACATAGAGTGATGCACACACAAAATGATGTCCATGAAAACTTTAGGTTACCTTGTCCCTTGCCTTACCAACATGAGGGTTTGTGACTCCTTGAACTAGTGCAAGA
Source organism: Aegilops longissima (assembly GCA_021605205.1). Classification (NCBI taxonomy): domain Eukaryota; kingdom Viridiplantae; phylum Streptophyta; class Magnoliopsida; order Poales; family Poaceae; genus Aegilops; species Aegilops longissima. Next base: position 287,571,048 of record CM038676.1, read on the forward strand.
TATGGAAGTTGATTGCACTTGTCCTTTCCATAATGATATGAGTGAAGAATGTTGGCAGAGTCACCCTCAAGAACTCTCTAGTTCTTCTTCTTCGGGATCCACATCATCTTGATGGGAATCCTTGGTGTAGTAGTTGTACTTGATGAAGTAGAACTTGACGTAGTCTTGGGAACCCACTTGACCAAGGCCTTAGGTGCTTCTTCAAATGCATCAATTTCCTCTTGAAGCTTGTCCTTGCCTTTGTTCTTGTGGTCTTGTGGTGGAAGATCATCTTGTGCTTGTGTTCCCTTAAAGGAAGTAGGATCATACTTCTCTTGTTGAGGAACAAACTTCGTCTTGGGGTATTGATCTTCTTCCCACTCAACTCCATTGGCATTGAACTTTCGTTCAAAACCAACACTTTAATTCTTCCGGTGCCTTCCTTGCTTGCGTACAATTTCCTCAAATTGCTTACTCCCGGCAAGGCTCTTGTATACTCCTTTCTCTATAATTCCCTTCAATAAGTTGTTTTCTTGCTCAAGTGTAACTTGGCTAAGAGGATCATTAGTGGAATCAAGAGAACTACTAGAAGCAACAATATTGGATTTAGCATTATTATTGTTACTACTAGAGGAAGAATCTTTCTTGTTCTTGTTACTAGACTTGACTTGAGGCATGTAAGTAGATAAGAGTAAACGCTTGGCAATGTAAGAAGAACTTTTCTTACGAAGATAATCATTGATCGCTTTTAGGAACTCATGCTCTTGCTCAAGATTGAGCTTTTCAAAGCGTAACTTCTCATGAGCCCTTAAAAGTTCTCGATGATCTTCAAAGATAGTTTCATGAGCTAACTTAAGAGTGTTTAGTTCTTTAGTTAGATGCTCAATCTTCTCCTTATCATTGTCATTCGTTTCATCTTGATTAGCATGATTAACTGACGTTTCATCATGGTATTCATCACTAGAGTTGTCAACAAGTAAATCATCATCACCTAGCAAGTCATCTTCATCAACATCAAAATCAACATACTCGGGGTGTGTTACCTTAAGACCTTTGGCCATGAAGCATCTACCAATTCCTTCATTTGGTGATTCAAATATGTCGTAGGAGTTGGCTGACACAAGTGCTAGACCGGCAACACCTTCATCTTGAGTGTATTCGAGTCGGAGTGATAGCTTCTCTCGGAGTGATGGTCGGAGTCGGAGCGGATACCCATTCACCAACATGAGCTTGATGTCTTCGTTTTGTGTAGCTCTTTGATGACTTGTCCTTCCTTTCCTAATCCTTGCTTCTCCGTGAGGGTCTTCGTTCATAACGATCATCTCTACTCCTTCTCTCTCTTGGTGGTGATTCTTCTCTTCTACTTCTTCTCTTGGGAGAATCTTCTCTTCTTTTGTAGGGTGCCGTACACTCATTGGAATAGTGTCCGGTCTCCCACAATTGTAGCAATTGCGCTCTCGACTAGAAGATCTTTTGTCATTGTAGGACCTTGACTTAGAGCTTCTTTCTTTGCTTCTACTCTTGTAGAATTTGTTGAAGTTCTTCACCATTAAGCTCAATTCTTCATTGAAGGTTTGTTTCTCACTTGATGATGTGGGGCTTCACATGAGGCTTTGTAAGCACCACTCGACTTGTTGTGAAGTTCCTCCTTATCCTTGAGTGACATCTCATGAGCAACAATTCTTCCAATGACTTCCGTGAGGCTTGAGATCTTTGTAATTGGGCATCATTTGGATCAATGTGCACACGGTATCATATTTTCCATCCAATGCTCTTAGGATCTTCTTGATGATGAATCTATCGGCCATCTCTTCACTTCCTAAGCCGGCAATCTCATTTGTGATAAGAGCAAGCCTAGAGTACATTTCAGCGACACCTTCACCATCCTTCATTTTGAACTTGTCAAGTGACTTTGGAGCACATCCAACTTGGATTCCTTGACGGTCGGTACCTTCGTGCATATCAATCAAAGTATCCCAAATTTCCTTTGCATTCTCAAGGCGGCTGATTTTGTTGAATTCTTGGGCACAATCCATTGAAGAGGATATCACAAGCTTGAGCGTTGTATTGCAACATCTTCAACTCTTCCGCACTAGCTTCACGGCTCGGTTCTCTCCCATCAAAGAATTCACCTTGCAAGCCAATACACACAATAGCCCAAACGGCGGGGTTATGTCCGAGAATATGCATTTTCATCTTATGCTTCCAATTAGCAAAATTAGTGCCATCAAAGTAAGGACCTCTACGATGATAATTTCCCTCGCTAGACGCCATACTCTCCTAGGTTGTGAAACCAAGGCTATGACCACCAAAAGCTATGGAAATCAAAGCAATTGGAGACCAAAGCTCTGATACCACTTGTAGGACCTTGAAGTATGTCTAGAGGGGGTGATTAGACTACTTGACCAATAAAAACCTAACTTTTTCCCAATTTTAGAGTTTGGCTGATTTTAGCTATTTTTGAACAAATCAATCAATCTTCACACAATTCAAGCAAGCATGCAAAGAGTATATTGGCAGCGGAAAATAAAGCATGCAACTTGCAAGAATGTAAAGGGAAGGGTTTGGAGGATTCAAACGCAATTGGAGACACGGATGTTTTTGTCGTGGTTCCGATAGGTGGTGCTATCGTACATCCACGTTGATGGAGACTTCAACCCACGTAGGGTAATGGTTGCGCGAGTCCACGGAGGGCTCCACCCACGAAGGGTCCATGAAGAAGCAACCTTGTCTATCCCACCATGGCCGTCGCCCACGAAGGACTTGCCTCACTAGCGGTAGATCTTCACGAAGTAGGCGATCTCCTTGCCCTTACAAACTCCTTGGTTCAACTCCACAATCTTGTTGGAGGCTCCCAAGTGACACCTAGCCAATCTAGGAGACACCACTCTCCAAGAAGTAACAAATGGTGTGTTGATGATGAACTCCTTGCTCTTATGCTTCAAATGATAGTCTCCCCAACACTCAACTCTCTCTCACAGGATTCGGATTTTGTGGAAAGAAGATTTGAGTGGAAAGCAACTTGGGGAAGGCTAGAGATCAAGATTCATGTGGTTGGAATGGAATATCTTGGCCTCAACACATGAGTAGGTGGTTCTCTCTCAGAACTGGTAAGTTGGAAGTGTAGGTTTGTTCTGATGGCTCTCTCCACGAATGAAGAGGAGGTGGAGGGGTATATATAACCTCCACACAAAATCTAACCGTTACACACAATTTACTAAACTCGGTGGGGCCGAACCATCAAACTCGGTCGGACCGATTTAGTAAACCTAGTGACCGTTAGGGTTTTCGGTGGGACTGACATGCATCTCAGTAGGACCGATATGGTTAGGGTTAGGGCATAACGTAATCTCGGTGAGACCGATTACACAAACTCGGTGAGACCGATTTTGGTAATTAGCTAACCAGAGAGTTGGTCAGGTAAACTCAGTGGGACCGATTTGCTCTTTCAGTGAGACCGAAAAGTTATAAAAGGTAAACAGAGAGTTTACATTCTAATCTCGGTGGGACCGATCGCTCACTTCGGTTAGACCGAAATGTTACGAAGGGAAACAGAGAGATTACAATCCCATCTCGGTGAGACCGAGATCCCTATCGGTGAAACCGATTTGCCTAGGGTTTGTGGCAGTGGCTATGACATTTGAACTCGGTGGCGCCGGATAGAAAGAATCGGTAGGGCCGAGTTTGACTTTGGGTTTAGGTCATATGTGGATGTGAGAAAGTAGTGGAGGGTTTTGGAGCATATCACTAAGCACATGGAGCAAGAGGCTCATTAAGCAACACCTCATCCCTTCTTGATAGTATTGGCTTTTCCTATAGACTCAATGTGATCTTGGATCACTAAAATGTAAAATGTAGAGTCTTGAGCTTTTGAGCTTGAGCCAATCCTTTGTCCTTAATATTTTGAGGGATCCACTTTCATCATCCATGCCATGCCATTCATTGAGCTTTCCTGAAATATTCATCTTGGAATAGTAAATATTCATCTTGGAATAGTATTAGCTCAATGAGCTATATGTTGTTATGAATTACCAAAACCACCTAGGGATAGTTGCACTTTCATAAAGGCTGCGGAGGTAGAAATCAAGAAAGAGCATCAAGTGTTGATGTCAACAAGACCACAAGTTTCAAGAAAAAGGGTAAAGTGAAGAAGGGGAACTTCAAGAAGAACAACAAGCAAGTTGCTGCTCAAGTGAAGAAGCCCAAGTCTGGACCTAAGCTTGAGACGGAGTGCTTCTACTGCAAAGGGACTGGTCACTGGAAGCGAAACTGCCCCAAGTATTTGGTGGAGAAGAAGGATGGCAAAGTGAAAGGTATATTTGATACACATGTTATTGATGTGTACCTTACTAATGCTCGCATGGCGCTGGTATTTGATACGGTTACATTGCTAATATTTGCAACTCAAAGCAGGGCTACGGATTAGCGAAGATTGGCTAAGGACGAGGTGACGATCTTGCGTGGGAAATGGTTCCAAAGTCGATGTGATCGCAATGGCATGCTACCTCTACATCTACCTTCGGGATTAGTTTTAGACCTAAATAATTGTTATTTGGTGCCAGCGTTGAGCATGACCATTATATCTAGATCTTGTTTGATGCGAGACGGTTATTCATTTAAATCAGAGAATAATGGCTGTTATGTTTATATGAGTAATATCTTTTATGGTCATGCACCCTTGATGAGTGGTTTATTTTTACTAAATCTTGATAGTAGTGATACACATGTTCATAGTATTGAAGCCAAAAGATATAAGTTTAATAATGATAGTGCAACTTATTTGTGGCACTGCCGTTTATGTCATATTGGTGTAAAGCGCATAAAGAAACTCCATGCTGATGGGCTTTTGGAATCACTTGATTATGAATCACTTGATGCACGCAAACCATGCCTCATGGGCAAGATAACTAAGACTCCGTTCTCCGGAACAATGGAGCGAGCAACAGACTTGTTAGAAATAATACATACTGATGTATGCGGTCCGATGAGTGTTGATGATCGCGGCGGGTATCGTTATTTTCTTACCTTCACAGATGATTTGAGCAGATATGGGTATATCTACTTGATGAAACATAAGTCTGAAACATTTGAAAAGTTCAAAGAATTTCAGAGTGAAGTGGAAAATCATCGTAACAAGAAAATAAAGTTTCTATGATCTGATCGTGGAGGAGAATATTTGAGTTACGAGTTTGGTCTTCATTTGAAACAATGCTGAATAGTTTCGCAACTCACGCCACCCGGAACACCACAACGTAATGGTGTGTCCGAACGTCGTAATCGTACTTTATTAGATATGGTGCGATCTATGATGTATTTTACTGATTTACCGCTATCGTTTTGGGGTTATGCTTTAGAGACGGCTGCATTCTCGTTAAATAGGGCACCATCTAAATTCATTGAGACGACACCTTATGAACTGTGGTTTGGCAAGAAACCCAAGTTGTCGTTTCTTAAAGATTGGGGCTGCGATGCTTATGCGAAAAAGCTTCAACCTGATAAGCTCGAACCCAAATCAGAGAAATGTGTCTTCATAGGATACACAAAGGAAGCTGTTGGGTACACCTTCTATCACAGATCCGAAGGCAAGATATTCGTTGCTAAGAATGGATCCTTTCTAGAGAAGGAGTTTCTCTCGAAAGAAGTAAGTGGGAGGAAAGTAGTACTTGATGAGGTAACTGTACCCGCTCCCTTATTGGAAAGTAGTTCATCACGAAATCAGTTCGAAAGATTCCTACACCAAGAAGTGAGGAAGCTAATGATGATGATCATGAAACTTCTGATCAAGTTACTACCGAACCTCGTAGGTCAATCAGAGTAAGATCCGCACTAGAGTGGTACGTTAATCCTATTCTGGAGGTCATGTTACTTGACAATGACGAACCTACGAACTATGAGGAAGCGATGATGAGCCCAGATTCCGCAAAATGGCTTGAGGCCATGAAATCTGAGATGGCATCCATGTATGAGAATAGAGTGTGGACTTTGGTTGACTTGCCCGATGATCGGCAAGCCATAGAGAATAAATGGATCTTCAAGAAGAAGACTAACGCTGACGCTAATGTTACTGTCTACAAAGCTCGACTTGTTGCGAAAGGTTTTCGACAATTTCAAGGAGTTGACTACGATGAGACCTTCTCACCTGTAGCGATGCTTAAGTCCGTCCGAATCATGTTAGCAATTGCCGCATTTTATGATTATGAAATTTGGCAAATGGATGTCAAAACTGCATTCCTTAATGGATATCTTAAAGAAGAGTTGTATATGATGCAACCAGAAGGTTTTGTCGATCCAAAAGGTGCTAACAAAGTGTGTAAGCTCCAGCGATTCATTTATGGACTAGTGCAAGCATCTCGGAGTTGGAATATACGCTTTGATAGTGTGATCAAAGCATATGGTTTTATCTGAGACTTTTGGAGAAGCTCAGATTTACAAGAAAGTGAGTGGGAGCTCTGTAGCATTTCGATATTACATGTGGATGACATATTATTGATCGGAAATGATACTGAATTTCTGAATAGCATAAAAGGATACTTGAATAAGAATTTTTCAATGAAAGACCTCGGTGAAGCTGCTTATATATTAGGCATCAAGATCTATAGAGATAGATCAAGACGCTTAATTGGACTTTCACAAAACACATACCTTGATAAAGTTTTGAAGAAGTTCAAAATGGATCAAGCAAAGAAAGGGTTCTTGCCTGTGTTACAAGGTGTGAAGTTGAGTCAGACTCAATGCCCGACTACTGCAGAAGATAGAGAGAAAATGAAAGTCATTCCCTATACATGAGCCATAGGTTCTATCATGTATGCAATGTTGTGTACCAGACCTGATGTGTGCCTTGCTATTAGTTTAGCAGGGAGGTACCAAAGTAATCCAGGAGTGGATCACTGGACAACGGTCAAGAACATCCTGAAATACCTGAAAAGGACTAAGGGTATGTTTCTCATTTATGGAGGGGACAAAGAGCTTGTTGTAAACGGTTACGTCGATGCAAGCTTTGACACTGAACCGGATGACTCTAAGTCACAAACCGGATACATATTTTAATTGAATGGTGGAGCTGTCAGTTGGTGCAGTCCAGGCAGAGCGTCGTGGCGGGATCTACGTGTGAAGCGGAGTACATAGATACTTCAGAAGCAGCAAATGAAGGAGTCTGGATGAAGGAGTTCATAACCGATCTAGGTGTCATACCTAGTGCATCGGGTCCAATGAAAATCTTTTGTGACAATACTAGTGCAATTGCCTTGGCAAAGGAATCCAGATTTCACAAGAGAACCAAGGACATCAAGAGACGCTTCAATTCCATCCGCGATCAAGTCAAGGAGGGAGACATAGAGATTTGCAAGATACATACGGATCTGAATGTTGCAGACCCATTGACTAAGCCTCTCTCATGAGCAAAACATGATCAGCACCAAGACTCCATGGGTGTTAGAATCATTACCATGTAATCTAGATTATTGACTCTAGTGCAAGTGGGAGACTGAAGGAAATATGCCCTAGAGGCAATAATAAAGTTGTTATTTATATTTCCTTATATCATGATAAATGTTTATTATTCATGCTAGGATTGTATTAACTGGAAACTCAGTACATGTGTGAATACATAGACAAAATGAGTGTTACTAGTATGCCTCTACTTGACTAGCTCGTTAATCAAAGATGGTTAAGTTTCCTAGCCATGGACATGAGTTGTCATTTGATTAATGGGATCACATCATTAGAGAATGATGTGATTGACTTGACCCATCCGTTAGCTTAGCACGATGATCGTTTAGTTTGTTGCTATTGCTTTCTTCATAACTTATACATGTTCCTATGACTATGAGATTATGCAACTCCTGAATACTGGAGGAACACTTAGTGTGCTATCAAACGTCACAACGTAACTGGGTGATTATAAAGATGCTCTACAGGTGTCTCCGATGGTGTTTGTTGAGTTGGCATAGATCGAGATTAGGATTTGTCACTCCGATTGTCGGAGAGGTATCTCTAGGCCCTCTTAGTAATGCACATCACTATAAGCCTTGCAATCAATGTGACTAATGAGTTAGTTATGGGATGATGCATTACGGAACGAGTAAAGAGACTTGCCGGTAATGAGATTGAACTAGGTATTGAGATACCGACGATCGAATCTCAGGCAAGTAACATACCGATGACAACGCATGTTGTTATGCGGTTTGACCGATAAAGATCTTCGTAGAATATGTAGGAACCAATATGAGCATCCAGGTTCCGCTATTAGTTATTGACCGGAGATGAGTTTCAGTCATGTCTACATAGTTCTCGAACCCGTAGGGTGCGCACGCTTAACGTTCGATGACGACCGGTATTATGAGTTTATGTGTTTTGATGTACCAAAGGTTGTTCGGAGTCTCGGATATGATCACGGACATGACGAGGAGTCTTGAAATGGTCGAGACATAAAGATCGATATATTGGAAGGCTATGTTTGGACATCGGAATGGTTCCGGGTGAGTTCGGGCATTTACCGGAGTACCGAGGGTTTACCGGAACCCCCCGGGGGAGTGTATGGGCCTTATTGGGCCTTAGTGGGAGAGAGGAGGAGGCGGCCAAGGTGGGGGCGCGCCCCCACCCCAAGCCCAATCCGAATTGGGGTGGGGGACCGGGCCCCCTTTCCTTCTCCCTCTCTCCTCCTTCCTTCCTCTCCTACTCCAACTAGGGAACGGGGAATCCTACTCCCACCGGGAGTAGGACTCCTCCCTTGGGCGCGCCATGAGAGGGCCGACCCTCCCCCTCCCCCACTCCTTTATATATGGGGGAGGGGGCACCCCATAGACACACAAGTTGATTGTTTAGCCGTGTGCGGTGCCCCCCTCCACAGATTCCCACCTCGGTCATATCGTTGCAGTGCTTAGGTGAAGCCCTGCACCGGTAGCTTCATCATCATCGTCACCACGCCGTCGTGCTGACGAAACTCTCCTTCGACCTCAGCTGGATCTAGAGTTCATGGGACGTCACCGAGCTGAACGTGTGCAGATCGCGGAGGTGTCGTACCTTCGGTGCTAGGATCGGTCGGATCGTGAAGACGTACGACTACATCAACAACATTGTCATAACGCTTTCGCTTTCGGTCTACGAGGGTACGTAGACAACACTCTTACCTCTCATTGTTATGCATCACCTAGATGGATCTTGCGTGTGCGTAGGAATTTTTTTGAAATTACTGCGTTCCCCAACATCTCCCATGGGAGGTCTTGGTGATCCTGTGATGGGGATCCTTCTAGTTTATGCGGGCTTGGCAATCTTGAGAGATTCTTCTCCCTTAGGAGGGCTTGATCCTCTAGGAGGAGGTACAAGGAGCAAAGCTCTCTCAATTTGTTCAATATACTTTGCTAACCCTGGAAATGAGGGAGGGGTCGTCTATTATAGTACAAGTGGATTTGGGGGTGAGGGAGAGGAATACATGGCCTCTTGGCCGAGCTGTGAGCAGGCAGGGCCGGATCATCCGAGTAGCTACCCGGATTATCTGGGCAATTGCCGGATATCCAGGAAGGTACCCGGATGGTTGTAACATCCCAAATTACCTATTTGGAATGTTTTACAATTATAGCTAAGCATCTATGCATTCTGTTTGAATGTGAGTGGCATTTGAAGTTTCAGAAGTTTTGGAGTTGTTGGCATTTGAATTCAAATTTTGGCAAGTGGAAATTATTTCAAAACTATGCCTGATAAATACTTGAGAAAAAGTATGAGAGGAGTAAACATGACACTCCAAAAATATAAGAGGAAAAATATTGCCAAAAGTTTTGAATTCAAATTTGAGTTTTATTTGGAATTTTAGAAAAATGATTTTTTTATAAAGTTTGGGTTTTGCCCCTAGAAAAATGTTCAAATGATAGGGAATATTCCCCTGATCATTTTGATATATATATGTCCTATATAAAATATTTATATATTATATATTTTCTCTCTGTTTTATTTTCAAAAAAAAAAGCCCTGGCGCCGGCCAGCCAACTGCCCACCAACACCAGTGGCCCAACCAATGAACGGCCCAGCGCCCAGCCCACGCCGCCCACGCCGAGCCGATCGAGCGATCGAGGCAGAATCGGCTAGCCCTCGGCCAACCGACGCGCTGCGCCCCTCCCCTCTCTCCCCGACAGGCGGGCCCCCACCTCCCTCTTCCCCTCGCGCACGCCACCCGCGCCGCCGCTCGCCGGAGATCCCGAGATCCCCGGGATCCGCCGCGATCCCCTCCCGATTCGCCCTCTCGCGCAAGTCGAGGGCCCCCGCCTATATACCCCCCCTCTACCCCGTCCCCCCTCGACCCTCGCCCGACCCTCTCTCCCTCGCTGCAACGCTCGCCGGAGCACCCGAGCGCCGCCGCCGCCATTAACCCCGCACTCGCCGCCCCGGCCATCCCCGATCTCGCCCGACTCCACCAAACCGACCCCCTCGCCCGTCCGCACCCGCCGGAGCTCCCCGCCGTCGCCCCTGACCACCGGAGACGCCGGAGCACTCGCCGCCCGAGCCGCCGCCGTCGCCGTCGCCGACCGGTAAGTCGCCAGAGTCCACCCCCGCCGTCCGATCTAATCTCAACGGTTAGGATTAGAAACCCCGAAGGGGTATGGTTTATTAGGTTTAGGTTTAGTGAACCGGTTTTTATTCCGGTTTATTTTTAGTTAGGGTTTTTAGTTGAACCGGTCGGTTCAGTTTAAACCCTAGGGCCCGTTTTAGTTATATTACGCCGAATTGCTAGATAGGCCCATTAGCCTGTTTTTCTTTATTTTTCGTTTTCTGTTTTAGCAGAATAGTTTCAGATTTGAAAAATTCATATCTTTTAATATACTTAATATTTTTAAGTGATTCTTTTTTTGTTGGTTTGCAAATTTCCTATAGTTTCTGTAGAAAATATAATTAGCCATGTTAAAATTATTTAAAATTGCTTTAAATTAGATTTAGACAGAATAGTAATTCTGCTATAAAATGAGTTAGGAATATTATTTTTAATGATTCTTTTGTCACAACTTTGTTTTGACATTGCCTAATCGTAGGAATTTATTTGGGAATTTTAGGATTAATAAAAAAATTAGTTTTAACCAGAATCATGTTATTCTTAATTAATTAACTAGTTCTGTTTTCCTATTGTTTTAATTAGCAAATAAATTTATTTTTCACATGTGATAGATTATTCTAGGTTAGTTTCTGTCACTTTAGAGCATGAACTTTTATTTATAATAAATAAAACTTTTATTTTATTTTTCTTACTAAAATTTGCCTTAGGCCTAATAGGAGTTTTATAATAGCTTTTAAGGTGATTCTTTTTGCTACTAGTTGCTTGGTGAATTCTTTTCTGTTAGGTAACATAAACCCATGCTTAGGTTCTGTTAGGAAATTTTTTTGTTATGTAAAACTATTTTTAGTTGTTGCTTGAAGTAGGAAAACATTGAGTTGGATTTCTTCGAGTTTTCCTTTGGGTTTTGATTCGTTTGTTTGGTGTGTTATGTTAGCATGCTATTATGTTAAGTGATCATTTGCTATGTGCTTATTATGATTGTTGCTTGCCTCGGTAGAATTTCGGTCTGAAGCTTGCTACCACGAGTCCCTAGTTTTCAAGATCGTCGACAAAGGCAAGTTCACTTTGACCATGTTTTCATACCTATGTGTTTTATTGCATCTAGTGTCATCTTCGCAACAATCCCTCCAAAGAGTGATATTGAATCCTTGTAGTTGAGTAGTATGCATGAGGTAGGAACCCATCACCCTGTTACCAAGCCCGGGACGTTATTTATTTTAATGCTACGCTATAGTAGACGGGGTTGGTATGAGTGCTCGGGAGTGGTGTGAGAATGGAGGATCTATGTCAATGACGACAACTCCATGATGGAATCTGCAAGGACTGCATCTTCAAGGCCTCAAGACTTCAAGACTCGAGACAAGAATTCAATACACACTACTAGGTGAAGGATGGTTGACGGGCACCCTAGAGAAACCAGTGGTTGGCCGGGATGCATGGAGAAGCGCCATGACATCCTGCGGAAAGCTTCACCTAGACTCAAAGAGACGGAAGAATACTTCATGCCGGAAGCTTACCCCGCAACCGCAAGTCATTATGGGCTCTGGCTTGGTTGACCTTAGTGGTGACTCTGGTGGGGCGGTGCTAGCAGATGTAGAACTACGGTAGGATTGGATGAGCACCGGACGGTGGTCGAGGAACTCTTGAAGACCATGTTTGATCGTCTTGTTCTCAAACACCACAAAAGTGCGAGAGCGTAAAAGAGGATCGAATCTTGCGGGTAAAGTGTACAAACCTCTGCAGAGGTTAAAACCTAATCGATTAGCCGTGTCCCCGGTTACGGACAATTTGAGCCTCTGGACTTGGATCTATCTCGGAACTCTCAACACCGGATTGATAACTTAATTGTGGGCAACTTATGATGATTTTTTTGGGCTATGGGACATCGGTTGGCGGAACCATGTCTTGATAGAAAACTCTATAGTACAGACTTCATTTACTCCTTTGATGTAGGGAAAATAAAACCAGCTTTTACGCAAACAAAACTCAGACATAGAGCCACAAAGCCATATTGCATATAGTATAGTTTTATCATCTGTTTTCTCATGTTGTGATCTTGCCGTACATTCAATGTCTTGACCTACACGGCTGCAACGTATCATGTTGCAGATATTTCCTCGACAGTAAGAGTTACGATCTGAGGTTACGGTCTACACTCAACCTGCCGATGGCGTTGATGGGACTCCACACCCGACTATTTGTTTCATTGTGACTTATGAGGTATATATCAGTTTCGTTAATTATACATGTGATTGCACTTTGATATATACATTGATGTCTTGTGTGTGCCAACATACTTGATCCGAGGATGGCACAGCAACACGTAGGCTTGACCGTCGAGGTCGGGTCGCTCTGAATATGGTATCGAGCACATGTTGACCGTGGGGCGTGACCTAGAAATCGGAAAGCCCTTGGGCAGGATATCTCAAAACTTTATTTTCAAAAGACTCTTACTTCTCATCTTTTCTGATTTTATCAAATAGACCCTCTCACCTCAAATAGTTAGAATATACCCGTTTTCCCTTTTGACCACATGAAGGATCAAACTGAAGCCGCTCCAAGAAAGATATCGGACAGGTGATGACCTCTTCAAAGTAACAAAGGGTTTCACCATGCATTAGAAGAGTTGAAGCTGCAACAATTGAAGACTCCGAAGACTAGAAGAATTTGAAGAATGTGAAGAATTATTTGACCTTTAGAAGACCAAACCCCTGTAACATACTTACGTTAGATGCGACGATTTGTGAGCTGTCATTTGTTTGATGTTTTCCGACAGCCACAAAGTAAAACTTGTTTCTTCAAAACTATTGTTTGTATTGTGTGTATATCCTCCCCACCTCTCTCATATCTCATCCCAAAACTTTTGAACCCCATAGATGATGAATGAAGTTGGACTGATATTCTCGGATCAAGACTCACCGGAGGCAGAGCTATGGGTATCGTAAACATGGAAAATCACTTGGAGCAATTTGGTTTCAAGGAAGAATGAAGTATCTTACGCTCTTGATTACTTTGAAGGAAGTGTTGCAACCTGGTGGAAAATGCATCAAGCCATACAGGATTTAATGGAGCAAGAACTTGGGAGGAATTCAAGAAGACTCTGTTGAGATCACGTCTCATCCGAAAAGCTATGATAACCAAGAAGAAACCTTGTGCTGCAAGATTTATGGAGAAATAGGACACACCGGGAGGAACACAAGGATGGATGCCCTCATTGTGAGGAGAAACACCCACCGAGGAATGCCCAACTAGTCGGTGACTTGTTTCTTGTGTGAAGGAACCACCCACTACCCGACTCAAAGTCACATTTACGCTATGGTGCAACAAACTATTCAGGAGAAGGAAGAAGGAATGAAAGAAGCCCTCCGAGAAGTTATGAAAGAACACATGATGAAGGAATGTGTTGAAGACCACGATGGAGAAGGCCTCAACAGATTTTACTCCAATGCACCTATTCATGTGGAGAAGAAGGACATTTTTCGCGATGTGCACCAAGGAAAGAAAAGAGTATCTGGGATATTTCCGGCAGCGAAGTGAAGTTTGACCCTCGTGAAATAGAAACTCGATCATTACAGAGAAATCCAGGGAAGAAAAGAAGGCAACCCAGAACAATACAATTTTCGCAGAAGGACTTGAGTCATATCACTTATTACAGTGCAAGGATTTAGGTCATTACGCTAGTAAATGTCGAGAAAAGAAGCCAAGAATCCAAGGAGCCTACATAATCACAAAGAAGCCCGAGACATGTCGGAAGCCTTTTGTTTTCGCTGCAAGGAAGCAGGACATTATGCTACTAAATGTCCCAACAAGGCGAAAGCTGGAGTTGAGTAGTTGGAATTTTGATATGGATAATAAGAGTAGTAGAAAGCAATTTCATTTTCATGAGTTCGATGAGTTGAGTTATGTAATAGATTACTCGAGAGATTGTAATAGTTCATGACTCAATAAAGTTGTAACGTCACATCTTTGAAAGGCTTTAAGGAGTTGTCATATTTTATCTTGGAAATTAATATTCGGATGAACATGGAAGAAAGTGAGTTGTGATGCATAAACTGGATATTGGAAATTGAGTTCGAAGTTTTGTTTGGAGGATATGAATGTATGCCCCAGGAGATATGTACCTTATTATGAGCACCATTTTTGTTTTACAACTGCAGATGACGACCCTTTACGAGTCTTTCCTTAAAGGTCAGGAAACAATCATGACCACGACAAGTGATCATGATTACCCAAGATCTGAAGGACATGATGAAGCATATTCACCTTGAAGGAGATGCAGTCTACAAAGGTTACCCTTCATGCAAAGGGAGTAGAACTTTGGTATGTGGAGGTACACCTCCACCGTTTGAAAGGAGTTTGCCCAAAGATGATGGGGCAGTACTTTTCATCTCACGTGTGCCACAAGCAACTTTCTTGATGCTGTTCGTGAAGCAGCCATGGAAGCCATCGCGCGATCGAGATACTTGAAGCAAGACTCCGTTATACTCAGGAATACCTAAGAGAAGTGCATACAGAGATGATGGAGGTGAAGCTCAAGGCCACCAAGATGAAACAGAAGATTGAAGATTTCAAGGCGCATGTCGCACAATTCCAGCAGGACTAAAGAATCCTCGAGGAAGATAAATAAATAAAGTTGGAAGTAATGTCCACCATACCAAACCATGTGGGTGGCGGCATTTGTAATAAACTTTTGGAATTTGGATTCACGAAAAATGGTTAAGGATGTAATAAAAGATTGATATGAAAATAATGAGATTTATGGATAAACTAGTGCATTTTCTTTGGTTTCAGTAGTACTCAAGTAAAGCCACAGGATCAATGAAGAAAGAAATGTGTTATTCATGACGGTCCATAGAAGGAAGCTGGACAAAATAAGTTGGAGTTTTGTATGATCGTCACCACAAGGGTATGAAGGAAGAAGTACTATTGGATTTACAGAGATGTAATGTTGGAATATGGAATGATAATCCTAGGAAGGATGGATTAAACTTGTACAAGAGTTGAAGGGGCCATAACCCACGTGCCCGTGGAGTTAATAAGAAGCAAGCACACTCTTCTTGTAGGAACATATTTGGAAGAAAACTCGAGTTTAAACATCCGACATTTTTTAGGAGGATACGAAAACCCAAGGATGGTGAAGAGCGATAGATGTCTTGTTCAACTTGCGAAACCATGGATTTATCTGAACTCGGTTAAATCGACAAGTGAAATTCTGCGGTGCTTGTGAGTATGCCCAAGTGTTAGAATCGTGATTTACTATTTACGTATGTGGCAATGATTCAAATGCAGGATGGATTGGCCCCATACGGAGACTTCTATCATGAACTATCATATGTTGATGGAAAATCGAGAGAGCCTCGAAAACCTTAGAAGAGTGTCGACGCGATAAGCCATAAAACCATAGAATGGTAGGACGATGGGACCCCTTTACAGCAAACCGTTGCCAATCGTAGGTTATCGGTGAGGTTCCACCTGACCCGTTTCTGCAGGAGAAACCATAAATTGTAGACCACCACGAGTATTTCGATAGTTGTCTAGAATGGACACGAGCCTATCAACCAAGAAGATCCAGTCTCGGACGAACTTCAACTTTGACGAACCGACCCAAGATTTTGAGAAAACTCTATGCTTCGATGTAAGAGCGTTAATGAAGGAGCTATTGTAAGATATGTGAAGAGACATACATTGTCGGCACTCGGAGGAAGTATCTGAGTTTATCGGAACCGTAACCTTGTTTTAAGTGTGGTAGCACCCCTGACCTTCCGACCAAACATTTGCTAGCAGACCCCAACCCCTAACCCTTTCTTGCTAGCCTCTTCGAATCTCGAGGACGAGATTCATTTTAAGTGTGGTAGATTTGTAACATCCCAAATTACCTATTTGGAATGTTTTACAATTATAGCTAAGCATCTATGCATTCTGTTTGAATGTGAGTGGCATTTGAAGTTTTAGAAGTTTTGGACTTGTTGGCATTTGAATTCAAATTTTGGCAAGTGGAAATTATTTCAAAACTATGCCTGATAAATACTTGAGAAAAAGTATGAGAGGAGTAAACATGACACTCCAAAAATATCAGAGGAAAAACATTGCCAAAAGTTTTGAATTCAAATTTGAGTTTTATTTGGAATTTTAGAAAAATGATTTTTTATAAAGTTTGGATTTTGCCCCTAGAAAAATGTTCAAATGATAGGGAATATTCCCCTGATCATTTTGATATATATATGTCCTATATAAAATATTTATATATTATATATTTTCTCTCTGTTTTTATTTTCAAAAACAAAAGAAAAAAGAAAAAGCCCACAGGCGCCGGCCAGCCAACCGCCCACCAACACCAGCGGACCCACCAATAACGGCCCAGCGCGCGCCACCACGCTGCCCACGCCGAGCCGATCGAGCGATCGAGCAGAATCGGCTAGCCCTCGCCAACCGACGCGTCGCGCCCTCCCTCTCTCCCGACAGTGGGCCCCCACCTCCTCTTCCCTCGCGACGCCACCAGCGCCGCCTTCATGGAGATCCCGAGATCCCGGGATCCGCCATGATCCCTCCCGATTCCCTCTCGCGCAAGTCGAGGGCCCCGCCTATAAATACCCCCTCTACCCGTCCCCCCCGCCCCTCGCCGACCCTCTCTCCATCAACTCAACGCTTCCGAGGACCCGCGCCGCCGCCATCATTAACCCCTTTTCTGCCCGGCCATCCCGATCTCGCCCGACTCCACCAAACCGACCCCCTCGCCCGTCCGCACCCACCGGAGCTCCCCGCCGTCGCCCCCGACCACCGGAGACGCCGGAGCACTCGCTGCCCGAGCCGCCGTCGCCGTCGCCGACCGGTAAGTCGCCGGAGTCCACCCCCGCCGTCCGATCTAATCTCAACGGTTAGGATTAGAAACCCCGAAGGGGTATGGTTTATTAGGTTTAGGTTTAGTGAACCGGTTTTTATTCCGGTTTATTTTTAGTTAGGGTTTTTAGTTGAACCGGTCGATTCAGTTTAAACCCTAGGGCCCATTTTAGTTATATTACGTCGAAGCGCTAGATAGGCCCATTAGCCCGTTTTTCTTTATTTTTCGTTTTCTGTTTTAGCAGAATAGTTTCAGATTTGAAAAATTCATATCTTTTAATCTACTTAATATTTTTAAGTGATTCTTTTTTTGTTGGTTTGCAAATTTCCTATAGTTTCTGTAGAAAATATAATTAGCCATGTTAAAATTATTTAAAATTGCTTTAAATTAGATTTAGACAGAATAGTAATTCTGCTATAAAATGAGTTAGGAATATTATTTTTAATGATTCTTTTTGTCATAACTTTGTTTTGACATTGCCTAACCGTAGGAATTTATTTGGGCATTTTAGGATTAATAAAAAATTAGTTTTAACCAGAATCATGTTATTCTTAATTAATTAACTAGTTACTGTTTTCCTATTGTTTTAATTAGCAAATAAATTTATTTTTCACATGTGATAGATTATTCTAGGTTAGTTTATGTCACTTTAGAGCATGAACTTTTATTTATAATAAATAAAACTTTTATTTTATTTTTCTTACTAAAATTTGCCTTAGGCCTAATAGGAGTTTTATAATAGCTTTTAAGGTGATTCTTTTTGCTACTAGTTGCTTGGTGAATTCTTTTCTGTTAGGTAACATAAACCCATGCTTAGGTTCTGTTAGGAAAATTTTTTGTTATGTAAAACTATTTTTAGTTGTTGCTTGAAGTAGGAAAACATTGAGTTGGATTTCTTCGAGTTTTCCTTTGGGTTTTGATTCGTTTGTTTGGTGTGTTATGCTAGCATGCTATTATGTTAAGTGATCATTTGCTATGTGATTATTATGATTGTTGCTTGCCTCGGTAGAATTTCCGGAGTGCGAAGCTTGCTACCACGAGTCCCTAGTTTTCGAAGATCGTCAGCAAGGCAAGTTCACTTTGACCATGTTTTTCATACCTATGTGTTTTATTGCATCTAGTGTCATCTTCGCAACAATCCCTCCGATAGTGATATTGAATCCTTGTAGTTGAGTAGTATGCATGAGGTAGGAACCCATCACCCTGTTACCAAGCCGGGGCGTTATTTATTTTAATGCTACGCTATAGTAGGCGGGGTTGGTATGAGTGCTCGGAGTGGTGTGAGAATGGAGGATCTCGTCAATGGCGACAACTCCATGATGGAATCTGCAAGGACTACATCTTCAAGGCCTCAAGACTTCAAGACTCGAGACAAGAATTCAATACACACTCTTGGGTGAAGGATGGTTGACGGCACCTGGAGAAACCAGTGGTTGGCGGGATGCATGGAGAAGCGCCATGACATCCTGCGGAAAGCTTCACCCAGACTCAAAGAGATGGAAGAATACTTCATGCCCGAAGCTTACCTGCAACCGCAAGTCATTATGGGCTCGCTTGGTTGACCTTAGTGGTGACTCTGGCTGGGGCGGTGCTAGCAGATGTAGAACTACGGTAGGATTGGATGAGCACGGACGGTGGTCGAGGAACTCTTCGGAAGACCATGTTTGATCGTCTTGTTCTCAAACACCACAGAAGTGCGAGAACGTAAAAGAGGATCGAATCTTGCGGGTAAAGTGTACAAACCTCTGCGGAGGGTTAAAACCTAATCGATTAGCCGTGTCCCGATTCACGGACAATTTGAGCCTCTGGACTTGGATCTATCTCTAACTCTCAACACGGATTGATAACTTAATTGTGGGCAACTTATGATGATTTTTTGGGCTATGGGACATCGGTTGGCGGAACCATGTCTTGATAGAAAACTCTATAGTACAGACTTCATTTACTCCTTTGATGTAGGGAAAATAAAACCAGCTTTTACGCAAACAAAACTCGCACCACGAGCCACAAAGCCATATTGCATATAGTATAGTTTTATCATCTGTTTTCTCATGTTGTGATCTTGCGGTACATTCAATGTCTTGACCTACACGGATGCAATGTATCATGTTGCGATATTTCCTCGGCAGTAAGAGTTACGATCTGAGGTTACGATCTACACTCAACCTGCCGATGGCGTTGATGGGACTCCACACCCGACTATTTGTTTCATTGTGACTTATGAGGTATATATCAGTTTTACGTTAATTATACATGTGATTGCACTTTGATATATACATTGATGTACTGTGTGTGCCAGCATACTGTTCCAGGGATGGCACATCAACACAGAGGCTTGACCGTCTGAGGTCAGGTCGCTACAATGGTTCGACTTCATGTGAAAGCTTCGGGTGTCCTACCCGGACGTCCGAGTTGGTGGCCGGATGTCCGAGGGTTGCTCAGATCATCCGTAGGTGTCTGGATCATTTTATTGGGGTCCGAATGTCCAGTTCGGACGCTTGTACAAAGAGGCGGCTCGGCCTGGATGATCCGGGATGGTGTCTGGATTGTCTGGGAAAATGCATTCTTGCGCATCTTCTTCTCCTTCTCCTCATTTGCTCTTGTTAATTCTTGGTCTTGTCCCATTGCTTCTTCATGGCCTTCTCCTTGGCACCTAAAGATGCACAAGGTCTCCGCTCGAGGTAGCCATATCTCATGTGAGTTGAAGAGGAGCTCAATAAGGAAAGAAGTTGTAACGCCCTCGATGCGGCTATATCTCCCACGTGTCGAAGCACGACTTAGAGGCATAACCGCATTGAAAGCAATGTCGCAAGTGAGGTAATCTTCACACAACCCATGTAATACATAAGGGAAAGAGAAACATAGTTGGCTTACAGTCGCCACTTCACACAATACATAAATAAACATCCATCATTCAGATTACACTCAAGGTCCGACTACGGAACCAAAATAAAAGAAGATACCCAAATGCTACACAGATCCCCGATCGTCCCAACTGGGCTCCACTACTGATCATCTGGAAAAGACACATAGTAACGACCACGCTCCTCGTCGAACTCCCACTTGAGCTCGGTTCGTCACCCTGACCGCATCGTCGGCACTGCAACTGTTTTGTAGAATCTCCGAGTCACGGGGACTCGGCAATCTCACACCCGCGAGATCAGGACTATTTAAGCTTATAGGAAGGACAGAGTTGTGAGGTGGAGCTGCAGCAGCGACTAGCATATATGGTGGCTACATTCGCAAAAGAGAGCGAGAAGAGGAGCAAGGCATGGTCGTGAAGCTAGTAGCGATCAAGAAGTGATCTGAACTACTTACGTCAAGCATAACTCCAACACCGTGTTCACTTCCGGACTCCGAGAAGAGACCATCACGTTACACATGCGGCTGATGTGTATTTTAATTAAGGTCAACTTCGGTTTTCTACAACAGGACATTAACAAATTCCCATCTGCCTCATAACCAGGGCACGGCTTTGAAAGATGATACCTGCAGGGTGTCCCAACAAGCCCATTATAAGCTCTCACGGTCAACGAAGGATATTCCTTCTACCGAAGACCCGATCGATCTCGGAATCCGGACTACAAGACATTTCAACAGCAATAAAACAAGACCAGCAAAGCCGCCCGAATGTGCCGACAAATCCCGATAGGAGCTGCACATATCTCGTTCTCGTGGCACACCGGATGAGCAGTCCGCACAACTAAAACCAGGACCTCAAGTTTCCTTGAGGGGCGCCGCAAAAGCACTCTAGTTTGGGCCAGCACTCGAAGGAGCACTTGGTCCGGGGAGTTAAATAAAGATGACCCTCGGGCTCGCGAAAACCCGGGGAAAAAGGCTTAGGTGGCAAATGGTAAAACCAAAGTTGGGCCTTCTTTGGAGGAGTCTTATTCAAAGCGAACTGTCAAGGGGTCCCATAAATCACCCAACCGTGTAAGGAACGCGAAATCAAGGAACATAACACCAGTATGACGGAAACTAGGGCGGCAAGAGTGGAACAAAACACTGCATAAGGCCGAGCCTTCCACCCTTTACCAAGTATATAGATGCATTAATTATAGCAGATATATTGTGATATCCCAACAAGTAACCATGTTCCAACAAGGAACAACATCTCCATGTTCAATAAGGAACAAACTTCATCTTCACCGCAACTAGCAGCGCTATAAGAGGGGCTGAGCAAAGCGGTAACATAGCCAATCAACGGTTTGCTAGGAAAGGATGGTTAGGGCTGACATGGCAATATGGGAGGCATGATAAGCAAGTGATAGGCATCGTAGCATAGGCATAGCAAAAGAGCGAGCATCTAGCATAGCAAAGATAGAAGTGATTTCGAGGGTATGGTCATCTTGCACGCAAAGTTCTCGAGTTGTCGAAAGCTTGATCCTCGTAAGCGTTCTCAACAGGTTCCTCGTTCACGTACTGCGTCTCGGCTCTACCCAAAGCAAGAACACAAACAAAGGAACCACAATAAATCACGGTGCAATGCACAAGCAACATGATGCAATGTATGGCATGATATGCGAGATGTGATATGCAATGCGTATCTGCGCTCCGGAAGGAAAATGATGAACCAGGCATCAACTTGGCAAACCAAGTAAATAAAAAAAAAATTTTAGGGGCAAAATACCCAAAGAAAGGGGAACCCCAATAACCATCAAAATATCCAAACTCAAAATTTTCCCCCAAATCAAACTTCCGGGCCCAAGGGGAAATTTAAACCTTTATAAAACCTTTTCAACCAAATTAAACCCCCTTAAACAAACCAAGAAATCCCAAAGTTCCAAAAATTTAAAGGGTTTAAAAAGGATTTATCTAAAAAGCCCCCAAAAATCCACCAAAAACCAAAAAAGAAAAACCAAAAGGAAAATGCCCACTATAAACGAAACCCCTGGCCCCCCCCAAAACCAAAAGGGCGAGCCCCGGGAAAAAGTTTTAAAAAAAATCCCCAAACCCAAGAAAACCCTATTAAAAAATGTTTTGGGGGAGGGCCAAACACGCAAGGGCCCCAAAAAAAAAGAAAAAAGGGAACTATAAAAAAAAAACCCCCGCAAAAAAAAACTCAAAAGGTCCTTCCAAATTTAAAGTTTTGTTTGTAAAATTTTGTTTAACCCTAAACTTTTCCCCCAAACAACCCAGCCAAAGAAAACCCCAAACCCCAATTCCCAATAAATAAAAAGGAAACCCAAAAGGAAAAATTTTCCCCTTAAAAAGAAAAATCAAAAACAAGGTCCCAAGGAAACCTAACCCCAAAAAAGGCACCCCCCAAAAAAGGGTTTCAAAGGGGGCATTTTCCCAAACCCGAAGGGGGAAAAAGAGCCCTTGAGGGGAAAAAAAAGGGGTTACAAGGAAAAAGGGTTTTGGGAAGAAAAAACCAAGGGTAAAACAAATAAAGGAGAAAAAAAGGGGATCCCAAGAAACACATTAAAGGGCCAAAAACCCAAAAAAAGAAAAAAAGAAATTTAATTTAAAAAAATCAAAAAAACCCTCTTTTAAAACCCAACTTATTTTAAAAAAGAAAAGGGGACAAATAAAAAACAGTTTTGGAAGAAAGGGGGAAAGAATAAAATTTAAATTACATGAAAAGAAAACCCAAAACAAATTTTGAAAAGTAAATTTAAAGGGTTTTCCCAAACCCAAAACATAAAAAGCAGGAAATAAAACAAAAAGGGGCACCAACCAAAACAAGGAAACGAAAGGGGAAACCCAAAAATCCGAAAAAAGGGGTTTCCCTTTGGGGGCCAAACTTTTTGGAACACCAAAAATTTGCCCGGGTTTAAAAATAAAATTTTATCAAAACAAAAAATTAGTGGCAAAGGGTTTAAAACCAATTTCCGGGTCAAACAAAGGGAATAAGGGTCCCATAAAATTTGGAACCGAAATAAATTTCCCTGGGAAAACGGTGGGGCAAAATCAAAAGGGGGCCCCACCCTTCCAAAAAAATTTTGGGTTTTTGGTCCCAAAAGGAAATTAACAAAAACAGAAAAGGGGGCCCCCAAGGGAGGGGCCAAAGGGCGGGGAAAAGGAACATGCCGGGTTTGAGGAAAAGGGAAAGGGGTTGGGCACCCTGGCGGGGGCCCGAAGAGGGGGGTGGAGGCCAGGGGATGGCCCGGGGAGGGGGGGGAAAGGCAGGGCCCGAAAACCCCGGGAAGGGAGGGAAGGGAGAGGGGGACAAACGGCCGGGAGCGGGGGAATTTGGGAAAGGGGGGAAAGGAACCACCCCCCCGGGGAAACCAAAAAAGGGGGTCCCCAAAAGAAAAGGAAAAAGGCCCGGGGTTGGCAAACAAAATCGTTAATGGAGCCCAAATTGCAAAGGGAAATTTAAACACCCCAATTTTTGCCCAGTCCCAACAAAAAAAAAACGGGGGGGGCAAAAACCCAGAGGCGAAAGAGGCCGGGAAACAAAAACCGTAACCGTCCTAAGAAGCAAAAGCCCAAAACCTTTTAAACTTTTTGTTGTTTAAATGAGCGAGACAAACAAAAGCAATTTTAGAAAAGGACTGCAGGAAGATTTCCCTGGCAAAAGGCCGGCCACAACGAAATTCCAAAAAACCCCCATAACTGATTAATGCCCAAAAACATTTAAGTTGAAATGGTGGGTGACCCATTACCGTTTTGCAATAAGAAAAGGAATACAGGTTTGAACATGGTACCATCAAAGTTCCCGGGCATTCCGTGGTTTCCCAAGCCAATTTCCGGTTCAAAACCCGAGGGAAGAGGTTCAGGGCGACGGGGGTCATCTGGGGGGAAGTAGTTTTCGCGTCCCGGGAGCGGGTCCACGGTTTGATGAGGTATTTCACTGACGCCCGGGTGTCCCCGCTTCAAGCGATTTCGGGCGGTAGGGAAGTGTCACGGGAGGTGGGTACACCGTTGGAGATGTTCGGCCCCGGGGATTTGGGTCCACGGTTCCCGAGGTACATGGTCCACGGGGGATCCTGGCCTTGGCGTTAATATCAGGCGCGGGGTGCTTGGGTTGGGGTCCCCGTGAGGAAATTGGAAAACAAAAGGGCCAAGGTCGACACGCCGGGCGTGGTGGCGGCAAAAGGCCAACCGGACGGTGGGCCGGTGGGGGAGGCAACCCAACAAGAAGCCCCGCCACGGGGCACGCCATCTTGGGGGCAGGGGGAGGGGGTCGCGAGGCCGAGGGGACGGCACTGGGGGCGGGAGGGGAGGTGGGCCGGGCGGGGGCCACGGAGGAGGGGAGGGGAGGCGCAAGGGGAGGACCCAAGGGCGGCCCGGGCTGGTGGTCCGGGCGCGGCAGGAGGAGAAAGGGCGGCGAGGAACGCAGGGGCGGGCAGCCTGCTGGGAGCCTCGGATCTGGGTGGTAAGCCGAGAGGGAGGGGCGACAAAGCAGGGGAGCGGCCGGCTTGGCGGGGGGGGATGGCGGGCTCATCTGGCTGCCTGACGCGAGGAGCCCCCAGGAGGGGAGGGGGGGGCCGAGGAGCGGGCTCGCCTCCCGGGCAAAAAAAACAGGGGGGCCCCCCCCCCCCCCCCCCCCCCCCCCCCCCCCCCCCCCCCCCCCCCCCCCCCCCCCCCCCCCCCCCCCCCCCCCCCCCCCCCCCCCCCCCCCCCCCCCCCCCCCCCCCCCCCCCCCCCCCCCCCCCCCCCCCCCCCCCCCCCCCCCCCCCCCCCCCCCCCCCCCCCCCCCCCCCCCCCCCCCCCCCCCCCCCCCCCCCCCCCCCCCCCCCCCCCCAAAAAAAAAAAAAAAAAAAAAAAAAAAAAAAAAAAAAAAAAAAAAAAAAAAAAAAAAAAAAAAAAAAAAAAAAAAAAAAAAAAAAAAAAAAAAAAAAAAAAAAAAAAAAAAAAAAAAAAAAAAAAAAAAAAAAAAAAAAAAAAAAAAAAAAAAAAAAAAAAAAAAAAAAAAAAAAAAAAAAAAAAAAAAAAAAAAAAAAAAAAAAAAAAAAAAAAAAAAAAAAAAAAAAAAAAAAAAAAAAAAAAAAAAAAAAAAAAAAAAAAAAAAAAAAAAAAAAAAAAAAAAAAAAAAAAAAAAAAAAAAAAAAAAAAAAAAAAAAAAAAAAAAAAAAAAAAAAAAAAAAAAAAAAAAAAAAAAAAAAAAAAAAAAAAAAAAAAAAAAAAAAAAAAAAAAAAAAAAAAAAAAAAAAAAAAAAAAAAAAAAAAAAAAAAAAAAAAAAAAAAAAAAAAAAAAAAAAAAAAAAAAAAAAAAAAAAAAAAAAAAAAAAAAAAAAAAAAAAAAAAAAAAAAAAAAAAAAAAAAAAAAAGAAGGAAAACACAAGGTGAACCTTGAGGAAAGATAAGTTTCTTTGGGTAATGGAAAAAGGGCCGGATAAGAAAGATGAAAAATAAAAAGTTTTGAACCTGAAAGGAATTGAATTTTGAGAAACAAGAATAAAATTACATTAGTTATTTAAATTAAATTGAGACGAAGGCAAACACCGGAAAGGTTGAAAAGAATTTGCTAATTAAGGCTTAAGAATGGATTTGGGAAAAGGGAAAAAATCTAATAATAAAAAAAAATTTGAAAACCACCAAGAATTGAAATTGAACGAAAAACAATTCAAAGGGAAGAATTAGAAAATGAATAAAGAGTTGAGAAAGATAATGGAAACAGGTCATGAAGATTATGAAACTTGAAGAGAAAGATTTAGAAAGAAAGGGCTGAAAGGGAATGAATTTGGAAAATTGGGCCAAGAACAAAAAAAACCCCTAATTGTCCTGGTGAAAAAATTTAAAAGGAAACTTTGAAGGATACCAAGCAGAACCAGAATCTTAAGAAATGGAGAAATTTAAGGGAAAATTTTTGGCTTCAAATTTGGAATACAAGAAACAAAGAATTGTTGAATCCGAATAAAATTAGAAAGGTTAACCAATATAAAAGAATTTGAAAGATTTAGAAAGCTTTACTGAAATTCACCAATAAATTTAAAAATTTGGAAAATCCAAAATTGAAAGCAAATCCCCAAAAACCCTTTACCCATCAAAAGAAACACCGCAACATTCAAAAAAATTGACCGGAAATAACTTAAGAATTTTTAGATGCTTAACGGATTAATAAAAATCTTCCGAGTATCTTCAACACCTAAAATTGTCAAAATGGAAAAGATGCACCGTAAAAACACAAACGGGAAAAGGAAACCAAAGCGAATTGTCCACCGGGAAGATAAAGAACGGATTAAATTAGTTTTAGGAGAGAAATACCAAAAACAGAGGAAAAGAAGAAGAACTTAAAAAAATTACTTTTGGGAAAATGATCCTTGCAAAAGGGGAGGCGGGAAAACAAAGCAACTTGAGAGGTAAACAAAACCGCGAAAATTGAATTTATTCAAATGTTAAATACACCAAAAGAGAACAGTTGGAAAAGAATTAACATACGATAGATCAAAAGGATTAAAACCATAGAAAATAAAAGCTTAAAAAGGCTAATAAACCTTATGAACAACTTGAATACCCAAAAGAACAAAACAAAGGTTTGGCTTAAAAGCCCGAACCAAGATAAGTTTAAATTAATCATCACCTAAAAGATATTTAAGCTATTGAATTATTAAAACCCCAAACTTTTCCCATCAACCGGGGGGAAAAAGGCCAAAATAATTACCCAAAAAATACCAATCCAAAGTCCATCCGTCAACCAAACCAAGAAAACTCCGAAATCGTTAATTTTAAAGAAAATTTTTTTTTCAATACTTCCCACCGCCCAAACGACAGGTTTTAAAAACCGTAAAAATTTTAGCCCAAAAGTATTCCGAACGAAGATAAAATTTACGAAAACCGAGCCAATCCCCCAAACCCCAAATTCGAGGACCAAGAACAAGTTCTGCCCAAAAACCTAAACGATTCCGAACTGATCCTAAAAAAATTGTTTTGAGGGAAAAGTAAAACCCGAGAGCCTCCCCGGAAATAAAGGGACCGGGAGTAAAAGAACCCGAAAATTAATCCAAGTAAAACATTTTTTGCTCCAAAGGGCCCATTCAAGCGGGGCCAAGGGGTCTATACCAACGTAAGAGCAATTTTCCCATTCGGGAACGATTAGGGCAAAGATTGAAACAACGCAATAGGAACTTCCAAACCCCTTTACAAAGGGAAAAGATCATATTGGTTAAATGATTCCCAAACAAGTAAAGTTCACAAAAACAACAATCCATCAACCAAAAAAAAAAACTCCCCAAACTAACAGTTGAGAAGGTCCATACCAAACAAACGCCCAAGAAGGAATTTTGAGTTTGAGGGAAGGAGCAGGTTTCAAAGACGAAACTGGTTTTGAAAAGCCGAGGACTACAAAAAGGGGATAAGTATTTAACTTTGGAAGGGAAGGAGGAGGGGAGGCCAGAAGACACAAATGGGGTCCAACCAAAAGAACGGTAGAGGAAAGCACCAACAAACAAAAGTACCCAAACATTACCCGAACAAACCCAAATTGCATTGAAGAAAAGCCATCCTTCACAAAATTATTTTAATTAAGCAATTGGCACAAGAATTCAAAACCACCCTTTAAATAAGCCCCAAAATTACCCATTTAATTAATTAAACCCAGGCAAGGAATAAAACCCCCAAGCCCGTTTGGAACCACACAAGAATTTCGAAAAAAAAAACCAAAAAGCCCTAATTACAAATGGGGAACATATTCCGTTGGGCAAATAGCATGCATTTAGCAATTTAATGCAATAACCATTTTAAACATTTTAATGTTGTTAACATGATGCGGATGACATATACAAGTTATATGCAATTTTTATGAAAATGTTGACATAAGCATGTTATGAAGCATTTGGTCACCATGGCGGAACAAAAGGGTGCCACGGCGGCGAAACGAAAATGGTGCCACGGCAACAATCCGGTTCCGATAACTCGATTGAGATGCCGGTGCAAAAGGAGGCGTGACGTGAGCGAGTCATGCAAGATGGTGGGGTGATCTCGGATTACCGGGTTCCCATGGGTCGACGGCATGGCAACCGAGGAGGAACGCGCAAGGAACAACTCGGACACGGTTTGAACATGAGTATCTCATACAACATGCATTCGTTCGCGGGTGTCATCTCAGGGTTATACCTTCGAAGCGTGCATTTCGGGGCGGTTCAAAAACGTCGAGGGAAGTAGTTGTTCACGTGGCGACGGTAGTGGTACATCTCGTAGTGGAAGTAGTTGTTCGCGTCCCGTGGATGTTCGGGTCCATGGGGTCTTCGAGGGTCGACGGTAGTGGTTCACGGACGCCGTGGAAGTAGTCGCTCGCTTCATAGTCGTACATGTCGGCGGTAGTGGAAGTAGTGGTACACGGCGACGTGGTTGTACACACGCTATGTAGATGTTCGGTCGCCGGTAGAGGTATTTGGTGAAATCCACGGTGTCCGTAGTTGTACATGGCAAATCCACGCCGGTGACTGCTGGCCTTGGCGTTAACCATAACAGGCGCCAAGCGTGGACTTGGCGGTCTTGGGGTCCCTCGATCGAGGAAATTGGCAACAACAAAAGGGGCAGCAAGGTCTGGACGACGCCGGAAGGCGCGATGGTGGCGGCAGGCGGCTCAATCCGGACGGATCCGGCGCCAAGGTGGCGGGAGGCAACCGGCGAGACCGAAAGTTCTGTGCCTCACGAGGAGCACGCCCCTAGTGGCTTGCGGGCTGCAGGAGGGAGGCGCGGGTCGCGAGGCCGAGGTGGAGCGCACCACCAGGGCGCGAGGAGGAGGTCGGGCGCGGGCCGGCAGGGGCGCCACGGAGGAGCAGGAGAAGGGAGGCGGTTGCAGTGGAGGACCGCACGGCGTCGGCTCGGGCATGGTGGTCGCGGGCTCGATGCAGGAGGAGAAAGGGCGGCGAGGAACGCAGGGCCGCGGGCGAGCCGTTCGGGAGCTCCTCGGCGATCTGGTCGGAGTCGGCCGACGAGGCGAGGGGCGACAAAAGCATGGCGGCACGGGCGGCGGACTTGGCGCAGGGGGGAAGGATGGCGCTGGTCTCATCTGCTGGGCTGCTCGACGGCGGAGGGAGCCCAGTGTGGAGGTGGAGGCGGGGAGGGTCGGGAGGAGCGGGCTCTGCTCCTCTCTGGCAGCGAGGGGAACGAGAACGAGGGTGCGGCGGGGGAGAGACGAGTGGATCGAGAGGAGGGATCGAACGATGGGGTTGCGGGCGCGAGGAGGAGACGAGGGAGATGGGATCGAGCGAGGAGGCTCTCCCCGCGCTAGGGTTAGAGGGGCGCGGCCGGGCCTTGGGCCGGCTTAGGTAGTGGGCTGCGGCTGGCCTAGATGGATACAAGTGGCGGCTGGGCTGCAGATGGGCTTAGATGGCTGCTAGGCTCGACTCTCTCCTTTTCTTATTTTCCTTAGCGTAAAAATTATTTGAGAGAAGAAAAAAAAAGGAGAGGGTTCGGGAAAGAATTTATGCATGGGGATAATTTCCGGACTCACAAAAATGAGTTTGATCCAAGAAAATAGGAATGGCCAAGATTGCAAGATTTAAATTCAAACTCATTTGAATTTAATTCAAATGGGTTTGAACTAGGACTTGATAAAAGGAAGGTCCAAAATATTGAGGATTTCGTGGGGCTCCTAAAATGATGAAATAATTACTACCAAGGTTGGAGAACAAGAATTGAGATAACAACGGCATGGGATATTTTGCAAGTGGGTTATGGGTAATTCCAAATAAATGGAATAATTTATAATATCTCCCTAAATATCGGGAGGGTATGTTATAAAGAGAAATCACCATGTGAATATCCCTCGATTTAAATGGATCGAAGATCCATACAATTTATTTAGTTGAGTTTTAAAAATTAAATGGCATGATGGCATGATGACGTGATGCAATGCACATGATGCAGAGATGAATGCACGAACCAAACAAAATCACACAACGAAACTCGGAAACCCTGGAAGGCATCTAAAGCTCCGGTCTTGGGGCGTTACAACACTCCACCACTACGAGAGGATCTCGTCCCGAGATCTAGGATGGCACCGGAGAGAAACGAAAGAGGAAGAGCAGAGGTAAAACTAAGTTGCTTCTTTGACGAACGAGTGAAACCACGAACCTTGAGAGGTTAAAAAGTTGAAAGAAAGAACACAACGGAGTTGAACACAATTGAGAGCACTGCGGTAGAAAATATCAACAAGGAACATCACAAGAACTTGAGGGTTGCAAAGACATGAATCAAGAGTTTAATGGACAAGATAAAATTCGAAACCGCTCCGGTTAAAATGAGATAAACAAGGAACAAGGAAGATCAAATTCGGACAACACTCCGGTTGAACATGGAAGGAAAATAACATGAACTTGAGAAGATGGGATGATACTTGATGAAATCAACAACACACTGCCTCCGGAACTATTGAAAGAATTGCACAATGGGTAAAAAGGATTTGAGACAGACTCAAAGGTTGAAAAGAGAGGCCAAACTTAATAAAATGAAAGAACTTGAATGAGAGCACAACACGATAAGCATGGAAAGAACATGATCCTCACAATTCGAGATGATGAGTGAAAAGAGCAACATCACAATGCCTTCGGAAGAAAGAATAGAAGATAGATCATTGGAATAACAGAATGGAGAAGAAAATGCCAACTTCTACCACAAATGAGCTAGGAAAACACCCTTCCAAGAAGGTTATAACGGAGTTGTTGAAAAAAAAACAACAAAAGGAATAAGCTTGTAGTGGGCTTATGGAAAACATCTCAAAACTATGAGGTGACAACCGGCCACTAACAGAAACAATTGATTGCTTGAGATCAACGAAGAGATGAAAACTTCTTTTGCCGAGAGGATAGGAGAAAACTTGGATCATTGATAAGCACCACAAATAGCAACATTCCTTAGGGAAGGCTTTAGGTGAAATCTATACCAAGATAACTCCAATGAAGAGATATGGATTTAAAATACCTCATTCTTGACAACAATATGAATCATGAAACATGAAGGAAATTGTCAAGAGTGACATAACACCACCTCAAAAGATAAGGTAGAAAGAATTGCACTTGAATGCAAGATGAAGAATGCTTGAACTCCTCAAAACAAAACATGTGTTGAGCACCATGTTTATTTTGAAGTATGGCTTGACGGATCTTAACTCCGCGAGAAATCTTGATGAACAATTGAAGAATGAAAAGAATCCTTGAGGAAGCACCATGTAGAGCCTCCATGATGAACTCCGGTAAACAAAAGGGTGATAGAAAGAAAGAGAAGTTGAAAACACAAGGTGAAGCCTTGCGGTGATAAGATGAAGCTTCATGATGAGATAATGCGAAAACTTGGAGCTTGGATAAGAAAGATGAACAAATGAAATCAAGAATTTTGATGGACCTCTGGAATGAGGAATTGAATTTACTCGATGAAACAAGAATAAGAATTACATTATGCTTATCCTTCACCAATTAAATTGATGACAAGCAATGGATTTGGCATACTACTTATTCTCGTAGAAAGGATTGAAGAGAGATATTGCTCAACTTGGGAAGGTCTTCAACGATCCGCCGGTAGGATTTGGGAAGAACGAATGAATCTATATAATAATGAAGGAAGAGAACTCTTGAACGAACCACCGTAAGAATTGAAATTGAACGTAGCAAAGGCACAATTCACCGGGAAGAATTAGAAAATGAATAAAGATGCTTGACAGAATTTAGATACATGAGAACGGAGAGATCATGAACTGATTAGTGAATACTTGAACGATGCACCGGTAAGATTTGGAGAACGAGAGCTGAAAGCTGGAATGAATAATTCTGAGATGATGGGCTCCGAAGAATCAAACTGAAAAGACTCCTGAATTGCTCCGGATGGGTGAAAAGAATTCTCACAATCGGAAACAATTATGAGAGGATGGCACCAAGCTAGAACCATGAATCTTGAAGAGAATGGAGCAAGATTTAAGAGAAACTCTTCTTTGGTCTTCAAATGTTGAGAATGACGATGAGAAACACCAGCATGAATTGTTGAGGCACTCCGGAATGAAAATTAGAAAGGTTGAACCAACTATGAAAAGAATTTGAAAGATCTTGGAGAAAGACATTTGACTGATGATAATTCATCCTTACATCAAACTTTGCAAAGAATTTGAGAATAACTCCGGAAAATTAGAAGAGTCAGGTAAGATCCTGGGAAAAGACCTGTGGGTTAGGGCCCACTCAAAAGAAACACCGTTGAACGATTGCTTGAAATAAAGATTGCACCGGTAGAAATAAATGGCTTGAATGAGATAATTATCTCCAGATAGCTTGAACGGATTGGGAATGGAAATGCGAATCTTCTGAGATATCTTCAACACTCCGGAACAATTGAATAACAAGAACTGAAAGATTATGAGGTGCACCGGTATGGGAAAACATTTCAAACGGGGAAAAGGATATGATCGACAAAGCTTGAATTGAATCCACCGGGGAAGATAAGAGAACAAAGGATGATAAACTTGGAGCTTCCTTAGCGTCTTCATGAGAAATCACCGGATAAAACATTGAGGAAAAGAATGAAGAGACTTCACAGCAGTAAAATGGGTACTTGGTTAGGGATATATGAGTCCTTGACGAAAAGGGTGGGAGGGCGGGGAAAACAAAGACAACTTGAGATGGATGAAACAAACACCGTTGTGAAAACTTAGAATTTGATCTCGCAAATGTTGAAATGATCGGATCCACTTAAAGAGAAGCACGCCGGTTGGAAAAGAATTAACATGACGACCTCGATGATCAAGAAGGATTATCATCCACATAGAAATATGAGAACACCGTTTAGAATAAGGTCTGGAATCAACACTTGGCATTGAAGCAACTTGAATACCACAAAACGGAACAAAAACAAAGGATTTGGCTTGCAGAATAAGCCGGAACAAATACATATGATAGAGATTTACCCAATCTCATATCATGCATCTGTCGAAAAGATATTCTAGGAGCTACTTGAATTCCCACCTATAAACTCCCGAAACTTTACGGTTATGCAATCTGGTGTTGGGGATACAGGGACACAAAATATATCACCCAAACTAACAATACCTAGATCCAAATTGTATCCATCCGTCAACACATAACCAAGAAAACTCCGAAATCGTGTACCTCAACCTTCAAAAGCATCCGTTATACGAGTTATGGCAATACTCTCGAGCTCGCCCGATCTTCAAGTTATCGAGGTTATCTCACCAACAACTGCACAAAAGAGATTTTCGATGTCGGCAAAACTCGGTATTCGAGAATGCAACGATAAAATTGTGACGACAACACCTGGAGCTCAACTCCCGGGACACCGCCACAACCCCTAAATGTCGAGGCACCAAGAACAATGTTCTCGTCACAAAACCATCGGAACGATTCCAAGATACCCGCGTGATCCTAAAAAAAATTAGTGAAATTTGAGAAGAGAAAGAGTCAAAACTCTACGTCAGGATGCCTCACCAGAGCGACGAAGGGACTGAGGAGTAAAAAGAATCCTACTCTCCGATATATATAATCCTAAGACTCAAAACATTTTTTTCTAGACTCAACAAAGTCAGCGATTCAATCAAGCAGGGGGCTCCTAAGTCGGGGATGGCTCTGATACCAACTTGTAACGCCCTCGATGCAGCTATATCTCCCACGTGTCGAAGCACGACTTAGAGGCATAACCGCATTGAAAGCAATGTCGCAAGTGAGGTAATCTTCACACAACCCATGTAATACACAAGGGAAAGAGATACATAGTTGGCTTACAATCGCCACTTCACACAATACATGAGTAAAGCATTACATCATACAGATACAATCAAGGTCCGACTACGGAACCAAAATAAAAGAAGACTACCCCAAATGCTACACAGATCCCCGATCGTCCCAACTGGCTCCACTCTTGATCAATGAAACGAAACAACACAATGAACGGATCTTCATCGAGCTCCTCCTTGAGCTCGGGTCCACCGCACGGTTTCACCGCACACCGCAAACTGGTTTTGAAGTATATGTGAGTCACGAGGACTCGGCAATCTCACACCCGAGATCAAGACTATTTAAGCTTATAGGTAGGAGAAGGTAGTGAGGTGGAGCTGCAGAAGCGACTAGCATATATGGTGGCTACCATACGCAAAAGAGAGCGAGAAGAGGAGGCAAAGCACGGTCGTGAAGCTAGTAGCGATCAAGAAGTGATCCCAAACTACTTACGTCGAACATAACTCCAACACCGTGTTCACTTCCCGGACTCACGAGAAGAGACCATCACGGTTACAGCGGTTGATGTATTTTAGTTAAGATCAACTTTGGGTTTTCTACAACCGACATTAACAAATTCCCATCTCCTCATAACCATGGCACGGCTTTGAAAGATAATACCTGCGGGTGTCCCAACTTAGCCCATTATAAGCTCTCACGGTCAACGAAGGATATTCCTTCTACCGGAAGACCCGATCGATCTCGGAATCCCGGACTACAAGACATTTCGACAAAGAATAAAACAAGACCAGCAAAGCCGCCTAATGTGCCGACAAATCCCGATAGGAGCTGCACATATCTCGTTCTCGTGGCACACCGGATGAGCAGTCCGTACAACTAAAACCAGACCTCAAGTTTCCTTGAGGGGCGCCAAAGCACTCTAGTTTGGGCCAACACTCGAGGAGCATTGGCCCCGGGGTTAAAATAAAGATGACCCTTGAGTCTGCAGAACCCAAGGGAAAAAGGCTTAGGTGGCAAATGGTAAAACCAATGTTGGGCCTTCTTTGAGGAGTCTTATTCAAAGCGAACTGTCAAGGGGTCCCATAAATCACCCAACCGTAAGGAACGCGAACTCAATGAACATAACACCGGTATGACGGAAACTAGGCGGCAAGAGTGGAACAAAACACTGCATAAGGCCGAGCCTTCCACCCTTTACCAAGTATATAGATGCATTAATTAAGTAAGATATATTGTGATATCCCAACAAGTAAACGTGTTCCAACAAGGAACAACATCTCCATGTTCCAACAAGGAACAAACTTCATCTTCACCTGCAACTAACAACGCTATAAGAGGGGCTGAGCAAAGCGGTAACATAGCCAAACAACGGTTTGCTAGGAAGGGTGAAAAAGGTTAGAGGCTGACATGGCAATAAGGGAGGCATGGTAAGCAAGTGGTAGGCATCGTAGCATAGGCATAGCAAAAGAGCGAGCAACTAGCAAGCAAAGATAGAAGTGATTTCGAGGGTATGGTCATCTTGCCTGAAATCCCGCAAGGAAGAAGAACGAGTCCATGAAGAAGACAAACGGACGTAGTCGAACGAATCCTCACAACTCCGGAAGGAAACCGAAGCTAACGAGAGAAGCGACCCGGAAACAAACAAACAACATGGTAAACCAACAAGAACAAACATGGCATGATGCACAACCAATTATGATGCATGTCCGGTTTAATGATTCATGGCATGGCAATATGCACAAACAAAACTACAAGTTAAATGGAGCCCAATATGCAACGAGTTGCATATTGGCGAAACACCACATCAATTATTTAGTTCTCTCTCGGTTATGTACCCAACAATATTAAATATTATTAAACATGGCAAGGGGTGAAGCATAATTAAACTACCTATGTAGGCAAGTTTAAATGAGGCCGGAAACAACAAACGATAATTCCGGAAAATCCTCATATGCATTTAGCAATTTAATGCAATCACCATTTTAAACATTTTAATGTTGTTAACATGATGCGGATGACATATACAAGTTATATGCAATTTTTATGAAAATGTTGACATAAGCATGTTATGAAGCATTTGGTCACCATGGCGGAACAAAAGGGTGCCACGGCGGCGAAACGAAAATGGTGCCACGGCAACAATCCGGTTCCGATAACTCGATTGAGATGCCGGTGCAAAAGGAGGCGTGATGTGAGCGAGTCATGCAAGATGGTGGGGTGATCCCGGATTACCGGGTTCCCATGGGTCGACGGCATGGCAACCGAGGAGGAACGCGCAAGGAACAACTCGGACACGGTTTGAACATGAGTATCTCATACAACATGCATTCGTTCGCGGGTGTCATCTCAGGGTTATACCTTCGAAGCGTGCATTTCGGGGCGGTTCAAAAACGTCGAGGGAAGTAGTTGTTCACGTGGCGACGGTAGTGGTACATCTCGTAGTGGAAGTAGTTGTTCATGTCCCGTGGATGTTCGGGGTCCACGGGGTCTTCGAGGGTCGACGGTAGTGGTTCACGGACGTCGTGGAAGTAGTCGTTCTCGTTTCATAGTCGTATATGTCGGTAGTGGAAGTAGTGGTACACGGCGGCGGTGGTTGTACACACGCTTGCGTAGATGTTCGGTCGTCGGTAGAGGTATTTGGTGAAATCCACGGTGTCCGTAGTTGTACATGGCAAATCCACGCTCGGTGATTGCTTGGCCTTGGCGTTAACCATAACAGGGCGCAGCGAGGACTTGGCGGTCTTGGGGTCCCTCGATCGAGGAAATTGGCAACAACAAAAGGGGCAGCAAGGTCTGGACGACGCCGGAAGGCGCGATGGTGGCGGCAGGCGGCTCAATCCGGACGGATCCGGCGCCAAGGTGGCGGGAGGCAACCGCGAGACCAAGAAGCTCCTGTGCCTCACGAGGAGCACGCCCCTAGTGGCTTGCGGGCTGCAGGAGGGAGGCGCGGGTCGCGAGGCCGAGGTGGATCGGCACCAGGGGGCGAGGAGGAGGTCGGGCGCGGGCCGGCAGGGCGCCACGGAGGAGCAGGAGAAGGGAGGCGGCGCGCGATGGAGGACCGGCCAGGCGTCGGCTCGGGCATGGTGGTCGCGGGCGCTCGATGCAGAGGAGAAAGGGCGGCGAGGAACGCAGGGCCGCGGGCGAGCTCGTTCGGGAGCTCCTCAAGATCTGGTGGTCGGGCCGACGAGGCGAGGGGCGACACAAAGCATGGAGGCACGGCGGCCGGACTTGGCGCAGGGGGGGAAGGATGGCGCTGGTCTCATCTGGCTGGGCTGCTCGACGGCGGAGGGAGCCCAGTGTGGAGGTGGAGGCGCGGGGAGGGTCGGGAGGAGCGGGCTCTGCTCCTCTCTGGCAACGTGCGAGGGGAACGAGAACGAGGGCGCGCGGGGTGAGAGACGAGTGGATCGAGAGGAGGGATCGAACGATGGGGTTCTTGTTGAGGGAGGAGACGAGGAGAGATGGGATCGGCGAGGAGGCTCTCCCTGCGCTAGGGTTAGAGGGGCGCGGTGGGCCTTGGGCCGGCTTAGGTAGTGGGCTGCGGTGGCCTAGATGGATACAAGTGGCGGTGGGCTGCAGATGGGCTTAGATGGCTGCTAGGCTCGCACTCTCTCCTTTTCTCTTATTTTCCTTAGCGAAAAATTATTTGAGAGAAGAAAAAAAAAAGGAGAGGGTTCGGGAAAGAATTTATGCGCATGGGGATAATTTCCGGACTCACAAAAATGAGTTTGATCCAA
The DNA here is from genome assembly GCA_021605205.1 of Aegilops longissima. Lineage (NCBI taxonomy): Eukaryota > Viridiplantae > Streptophyta > Magnoliopsida > Poales > Poaceae > Aegilops > Aegilops longissima. The sequence continues at coordinate 287,608,707 of CM038676.1, forward strand.
GAAAATAGGAATGGCCAAGATTGCAAGATTTAAATTCAAACTCATTTGAATTTAATTCAAATGGGTTTGAACTAGGACTTGATAAAAGGAAGGTCCAAAATATTGAGGATTTCGGTGGGGCTCCTAAAATGATGAAATAATTACGACCAAGGTTGGAGAACAAGAATTGAGATAACAACGACATGGGATATTTTGCAAGTGGGTTATGGGTAATTCCAAATAAATGGAATAATTTATAATATCTCCCTAAATATCGGGAGGGTATGTTATAAAGAGAAATCACCATGTGAATATCCCTCGATTTAAATGGATCGAAGATCCATACAATTTATTTAGTTGAGTTTTAAAAATTAAATGGCATGATGGCATGATGACGTGATGCAATGCACATGATGCAGAGATGAATGCACGAACCAAACAAAATCACACAACGAAACTCGGAAACCCTGGAAGGCATCTGAAGCTCCGGTCTTGGCGCGTTACAGGTTAACCGTTGGAGTACCAAACGAGCTCCAAATGACCCGAAACTTGACAGGTGGTCTACCGGTGGTATACCAAGGCCACTTAACAAACCTCGGTCCATTCCGAGAAAGTTTAGTACCCGCTCACGGAAAAACGTAAAAGGGGACGCCGGGGGACATAGGAGTGCTGGATTGCAAAACGGACAACGGGGAAAATACTCAGAATCATGAGACGAACACGTATGCAAATGAGATGCACATGATGACATGATATGAAATGCATGACATGGACAAAATGCAACAAGAAGAAAAACCCAACCACGGAGGGAATATCGTATCACAATGTCGAAAATGGCAAGAGTTGGAGTTACAAATATGGAAAGTTACATCCGGGGTGTTACAGAAGTAGCCCTGGTTTCCATAGCCCTTGCGTGGGCTCTAGTAATTGGCCCACTTGGTGTTTGGGGGTGATGGTGGTGTGTCTACGGGGATGACCGTAGGGTGCTTTGCAGCAACTGGTCAGTGTGGTTTCAGCTTTCCCCCGATTGCAGCACCAGAGGCCACCGTCTCCACCACCAACAGCTGCTGGTTGCAACACTGGTTATTGCTGGGTCACTGTCGACACATGTAGCACGACATGCCTATCCCAGCAACCATGGTCACCGGTCTCAACATCCGTGGCTGCCTGCTCCTCCCTCATCGCCACCGACCATCTTCGCATCGCCGCGCCCTCGCCGTATCAAGACTCGTCAGTGCAGAGAAACAATGGTTGGGTAAGGAGCGGGTGTGGCTTGCGTACCCGAAGGGCAGCAAAGCACCCGTACGCGAAAGAGATAGGCATGGAGCTGCTCGGGAATGAAATAATAAGGGGAGGGATGAACCGTCATGGTTGTGTGGATTAAGGAGGGAGCGGAGGTGGTGGTCGGGGAAGCTACACATGGTCCTTTAGATCGAGTTTGATCCAACGGCCAGCAAGCGTCGCCAGGAGAATCATTTCCTTTTTCCAAAGGATATCATACCAGGGAGCCACCCTATCAATTAATAATAATTAATTAATGTATCACACGCGCACGGAGACAGGTACAGCTCACAACAATTGTCATCGGCGCAGAAACAAAACCGGAAAAGAAAAGAAACAAAAACGGAAAAGAAAAGAAAATCTCAAACAATTGTCTCTCGTCTGGCGTCTCCCCCTCCCTTACCCCGTCCATCGAATCGAATCCCGCACACTCGCGCAGGCCCCTCTCTCCTGCTCCGTTTCAAATTTCTTCTCCTCCTCCAAAAACCCTACCCGCCCCGAATCGCCGGCCGCAGATCCAGTACGCCGCGGAAATCGTCCACCGTCGAGGGTTACTCACATCAGCGCGCCAGCGGCGGCACAGTCGGGGAGGAGGTAGGGTTCGGCGCCGGCATGGAGGCGCAGGCCACGGCGACGGTGAAGGAGGCGCTCGCGGCGCTGTACCACCACCCCGACGATACCATCCGCACCGCTGCCGACCGCTGGCTGCAGAAGTTTCAGCACACGCTGGACGCGTGGCAGGTGCGCGCGGGCTTCCTCCTCGGCTCGATTCGATTCATGTCCCCCAATCGTGTTCGTTTGCCTACAGAGATATTCAGGCGGTGAATTCGGTGTGGTGAGAGTGGGATGTGGGCGTGTTTGTATGGATTTGGCCCGGCTGGCGCAGAATTTCCGAGATATTGGAGTGGTTGAGCTGTGTGATTGCTCTAGAGTGGTGGTTGGAGGCCATGTATTGAGATTTGTTTTGTTCGAAGCGTGCTTTTCTTCTGCTTCTCCAGTGTCTGATCGTTTTATTGGATTTCAATTTGGGCCTGTGGGTGTGGCAGCTAATGTAGAGCTGCTTTAGTATTCATTGTAGTGTCAAGACTAGAGTTTTGAAAACGTAAAGCAGATCAGGCTTGGTTTTAGCCAGTGGCCAGAATATGAACTGCTTTAGATGACGCAGGATTGAATTCTAGTTCTGTGCTGAACTTTGCTGCAAGTTGAATGTGTAAACCCTGGGAATGTGGGCAAGTTCAGTTTTTGCTGTTAGTTTAAGTTGCACTGTTAGCTGTGGGACTGGCTATCCAATCTTTTCTACTCACTGCCGTGGTATTTATCAGTTGAGGAAAATTCCATGAAAAGTTTGATGCGCTCTAAAATTCATTTTCATTGTACCATGTCACTATGTTTTTCTTATTGTATACACAGAGTGTCTTCCTAGCAAATGCAGGTTTATTTCAGATTTGGAGGCAGTTTTTAATTATGGTGCAAAGTATTTTATTTTACACTGGGCCATCTTGTTTATTTTGTGGTTGGTGGTTATCCCGAAGGCATCCAATCATTTCTGTTCTCATTATGCAGGTAGCTGACAGCTTACTTCATGACGAAAGCAGCAATTTAGAGACTCTCATGTTTTGTTCTCAGACTCTCAGAAGCAAGGTGAAACATGCATACATAGATGGATTATGCTATTTCTTACTATCTAGAAACTTGTTAATTAGTGTAACTCTTAATGATTTATCTTGAATATGCTTGCATTTTAGGTGCAAAGGGATTTTGAGGAGTTACCGTCAGAAGCTTTTCGACCATTGCAAGACTCTCTATATGTAAGCCTCAGCTTTTCAAGTTTTTTAATATAAGAGTATAATTTGTGTAACTCTGGTTTGCACCACTATCAATTCTAAGTCCACTTTTCAACCCTCAACATACCACTTTGTTTAAGGATCAACCCTCAACTTCAAAACCGATTACTTCACACCTCCAACTTGCCAAACAGTTCTAAACTCAACCCTGCACTTGCCTCAATCTGGTTTTCGCTGAGTAGACTGGTTTTCACCAACTTGACTGCCCCGTCAACGTTTGCCACGTCACCTTGACTATACTTAAAAAAGTGACTGGTCCCGCATGTTATAGTATACCCATTTACACATCTCCATCGTGACAGTTTCAAGCACCTTTTGTGCGCTCGAGCGCTCCCCTTGCTATCGTGCTCCAATTGCTCGCTCAGACCCTGTGCCCCCTCTACTTGCCCACGTTGTCTCTGCTGCCGGACTCACCGGTCCCCACCGCTTGTGTGCCTCCATGGACATGCCTAGCAGCTTGCTGTGTGCCGCCTCGCCGTTGCGAATGCAGGTGCCGTTCTCCTGGGAGAGCTCCCCTGACATGCCCAAGAGCAGTAGGGACGCGCATACGGCGCGAGAGGAGATTATGCCACCACGGAAGCCGCGAGCTCACGCCGCGCCAATGCCCACGCGTGCTCCCTGCTCGATCCCCATGCCGGCGCCGGCGTGGACTCGGCCAGCTCGGGCTCCTGCGCAGCTCCGCCCTCAGCGCCTCCACCTGGAGCAGCGACACGTAGCTTGAGGTGACGACGTCGGTCGGCTTGCGCTCCTGCAAGGGCACCACAGTGCCCTACAGTAGCTGCCTCACCGCCTTCCCGGTGTCAATTAAGCTGCTTAGGGCAGTTGGCTTGTGTTGCGCATGTGTTTATCTCTAAAGAATCAATTCACCAGCCTATTTGCTTAGCTTAGCTAGCTTGTACCTGCTTGTTTCTATCGGCCAAATGCACCGGCTGATAAGGGAATTGCATTGTACATGATGTCAGAGAGTACTCAGCGTACAGGGCGACCACAACGAGCTGCTGCTCGTGTCGCTGAAGCGATGTGAGCAAGACGACGACGTCCAGCGACCAGCGCCCACATCCATGGGCATCAATGAGGCATGGGCACCGACGTTGCACTACATTCACATCCATGGGCAGCAGCCCAAGCAGCTGCTGTTGGCTTCCTTAGCACCTGGCTATGGCGCACCCCTGTGCTCGTCCTCTGCGCATAGGTCCTCGTCGCCGCAGGCACCACCGTGACCATCCTCATGCTCACTGTTTATCTCTGCTGCCGCCAGCGACGGCGCTGGCAATGCCCCCATGTGGCCCTGAGCCCCCCCTAGCCTACACCATGGAGGCGCCGTCTCCCGCTCCACGAGCACGCGCAGGCGGAGGAACTCGTTGGCTGAGCACGCGCTCGTCGTGATGCTCGGCCTGGACGCGCACCCTGCGTGCTTTGCGGCGAGCACGGTGTGGGTTTCCACGCGTGTCGACGACGAAGACCTGCACCGCTGCGTCAGCTGATCACTTGGATCGCTGCGGCCGGATGACGCAGCTAACCATCGTCGGCAACTTCAGACCTTGCACGCCAACTGTTTGATAAAATGCTCACATAGTCACATGAGAGATGGCGTCTACGTGAGCTAAACCAGGTCAAACCAATGGTCAAAACCAGTGAAATGGAGTGAAGGGTGTGTTTTGAACGGTAGGGGTTGTGGAGTAACCGGTTTTTGAGTCGAGGGGTGAGTCTTAAGCGAAGTGGTAAATTGAGGGTTGACAAGTGGACCTCTTCCCCTAACTAGTCAATGTGTACGTGCAATGCACGTTAATTTGGAAGTATATTAAATGCATGCGGATATTAAGTAGGATATTATTTGCGTGTTATTATGTGATTAGCACTATATTTGGCATACAATTAATTGCACGCTAAACGTGTTGAGCGCTCGACATTGAAGCAGTCTAGGTCGTTGGATTAACATGATTTGATGGCCGAGATTAATTGGATCTGCCCCTTTGGGTCTTTGATAGGTCGATCTTGCTAAGGGCGTTGTCCCTTTTTTGTTTAACTGTTTTCCATCTGCAGGGATTGCTAAAGAAATTTAACAAAGGACCACCAAAAGTTAGAACACAGGTAGATGATTGAATTAAGCAAGCATATTTTATACTGACAAAATTCTAATGACAACAACACTTGTTCTACCATGTTCAGATTTGTATTGCAATTGCTGCTCTGGCTGTGCATGTACCTGTGGAGGACTGGGGAGGTGGTGGCATCGTGAACTGGCTAGGCGATGAAATGAAATCTCAACAAGAGTTCATTCCAAGTTTCCTTGAACTGCTTATTATCTTGCCACAGGTACATAACAAATGTAGCTTCATTTGGTTGCCTATCAGTCTCAGACTCTCGAATAATATTAGTCCTCATATCCTCTGTTTATATAGAGGAAAAGGGATAAAAGCTATTTGTAGCTGGAGTTTCACTTGTAATTTGTTAGGTCATTTTACAATATCATATTAACTTTCATGCATTCTTTTAAGCACTTAAGAATCTGTTAATTTTGAGTCAAATAAGCTGAACATATGATATTATGCCTTGCAAATTGAAGTTTCATGCCTTCTCTTAAGCACTTAATAATCTGTTAGTCTTGAGTCAAATAAGCTGAACATATGATTGCATGCCATGTAAATTGGGCATTTTTGGCTTCTTTTCATAAGTTGGTGAAGCAACAAACTTTGTTCTTCTCTCTTTACCATTTGCAGAAGTTTTCTCTTAGTAGTCGGTGGTTGTCAATGGTCATGTTTCTATTTTCAATAAAAAAGTAGATCATCGATGAATCACACTCATAGATATCATAGATGATTTTCCTAGAGCTTCCAAATCTTGAACCAGATTTGTTTTAAATCATACAACGGTATATTTTAACCATATATGTTTTCCATGGCGTAGTGTCGAGTTCAGTAGAGTGATGTACATCATATGTTCAAAATCTTATGGTCCAGAACTATCACACTCAATGAATAAGTGTCCAGATTGTCCTAATATAATCAATGAAGGACTTGTTGTATATCACATTCAATGTATATTATACTTTTTCTTGGTTGAAATTGTAACCTATTTGTATGCTATCTTGACAGGAAACTTCTAGTTATAAAATAGCTGCTCGTCCTGAAAGGCGCAATCAGTTTGAGAACGACCTTTGTTCATCAGCTAATGTTGCTCTTAGTCTATTGACTGCTTGCTTGGGTTTTGACGAGCTAAAAGAACAGGTTAATTTCTTCCTCGTAAAGATAGCTTCATATGGCACAATCAAACTCATTACATGCTAAAGTAGCTAAAGAAACCTGCTTCATAGGTGTGATAAGTAAGTCCACACCCGCACCTGCTCCAAGCAGAAGAAAAGGAAAGCCACTGAAAAAAAGTAATGCTTTAGGGGTAAAGCGTTTGCTAAAATAACTCAACAAGTACAGAAGGCAATGAGAACCGATAGCGTTCAATTGAGCTATACAGAACACTTGAATAGTAAACCCAATATTTCCACTATCTGTTGTTTCATATCTTGCATACAACAACAACAACAACAACAACAACAAAGCCTTTAGTCCTAAACAAGTTGGAGTAGGCTAGAGGTGAAACCCATAAGATCTCACAACCAACTCATGGCTCTGGCACATGGATAGCAAGCTTCCACGCACCCCTGTCCATAGCTAGCTCTTTGGTGATACTCCAATCCTTCAGGTCTCTCTTAACGGACTCCTCCCATGTCAGATTCGGTCTACCCCGCCCTCTCTTGACATTCTCCGCACGCTTTAGCCGTCCGCTATGCACTGGAGCTTCTGGAGGCCTGCGCTGAATATGCCCAAACCATCTCAGATGATGTTTCATATCTTGCATGCATATGCAAAATCCCTCCATAACTGAGACCTCTGGGCTATTTCCCTTTCTTTTGGCCGTTATGAAGTACATTTGAAAGTACTATACTTGAGAGGTATTTTTTAGTTGCAGTTCTTTTCACTGGTTATGTTATGGCCCCTTGTACTAAGATAAGGGGTTCAATTAGAAGGTTGGTTTATAATGTGCTATCCACTTCCATGTACTAGCAAAAGTAATTTTGATGTTTGCACATATTCTCATTGCGTTACAAACTAGCTTAGATTGTTACACGGTACACGCCTTTCCCGATAGTCTGGGAGCAGTCTCACTTGTAACTTCAGAGTTCAGACGGATCTCTTTTCAGTCAGGCAGACATTTTATCCATATTAATGCTTCAAATATGCTTATCTGAACCCAGAGGCCAGAACTACATATATGAAATTCCTAGACATAGTCATGGAATGAGGGGAGTGGGAGTATTTTGGTAGTTAATACTGGTTCTTCCTTTCGCAGGTTTTGGAGGGTTTTGCTTCTTGGCTTCGTTTCTGTCATGGGTATGCTGCTTCTGCCATTTTGATATAGTAATACTTTATTCCTTGAGAATCTAACTGTTGTGGTACATCTAATATTTTGTATTCTTTCTATACTACTGCTGCCAAACAGTATCGGTCTAATGAATTTATGGAAGTTCTCTTTTATTTTTTCTCAGAATTACCGCAGCTACCCTTGCTTCACATCCTTTGGTCCATACGGCACTCTCTTCGTTGAACACAGATCAATTTCTGGAGGCAGCTGTAAATGGTATTGTTTGCTAGCGCACATAGTTCCTATCATATTTTAGTTCATCTCTTGCCAGTTCCTCATTTTTTCTTCATTTGTCACCTCAGTCAATCATTTCCTGCTATGCTCTTGCTACCACAGTGATGTACTACTGTTCACCTTATTCAGTTGCTACCAACATAGAAAAGTTGACACATTGAGTTTGGTTAATTTTTCGACCATCTGCTCTAGGCATGTTTTTTCTATGCACGACAAACTACAATAGTATTGGGTAATTCTTGCTATTTGTGATGTTAAATTTATGGATAATCAAGTTCAAAGGAAGAATGCAAATCAATTATGGATCTTTGCTCAAGGTCACTAAAAATCTGGGAGTTTCCAGGGAACACATATGGAATTGGGATGTGGTTTTGTACAAATTTTGGGCTTCATATTACAACAAGTTCCAGTCAAATCCAAGCACATGTTTCTGGTTACAAGCAAAATCAATTAACACAACTAGGTTTCAACATGTTTCTTCATACAAACAGATTTCTGGTGCAGGTCTCCAGAGCTGGATGAGAAGATTCATGCTTGTGTAGGTTTTGACAAGTTTCACTAAAAACTAATTTCTGGTGCTAGTCTCTAGAGGTCAATGAAACTTTGGCGAGTCTTATTGCTAGTTTCAGATAGGTGCTCTTTTGCAATACAACTATGGGTCTGGATGTCAGTGATCTTTGCTGGAGTGCGGTGCTGACAGAGATGAGGATGGACAATGTGTCTTCCTTGCAGACATTTTAACTTAGCCCCCCCTCCCCTCGGCATGGCTGTGCCATCACGAACCCTGACCTCTTGCAGGCTTCCCCTCCAACTCTCCTCCCTCTTTCTCCATGCTATGCACCACCACCTCTGTGCGCTCATATCGGTGGAGCTACCAAGCCCTAATCAACCCCGCTGGCTCATTGTGGAAGCTGCGTAGCTCAGCAGAGTGTAGATTGGATACATCGAGTTTCAACTGCAACTTCTTTGAGTAACAAGATTTTATTTTCTAGTTCAAGATTTACTGACCTCTAAAAACCAGCCAAACGGAAAAACTAGCCCCCCCCCCGAATGCGACGCTTTCTTACATTTCCCAATTGTTGCCAAGATCTTGATTCACATGCTGCTCTGCTGCTGCTTCACTGAAGACACTACTATCTATCGACATTGCTAGGGTCAACTAATTTATGGTCCTGATGGGTCCACCTATCTCTGGTGCTTGATGATGCATGAGTTTCATTGGACCAGCTCGAAGATATGTTTATGAAATGTGATTTTTTTCTTGATTTATATAAGGAGATATTTCTTAACACCGTTATCCTTGTAAGTTTGTAAGCTCAAAATTGTTCCAAAAAGCTTCTCAAGCTTGTCGCGTAAGCTGGCCTTCTGATCTTATAAGCAAAGAAGTCCCCAAACCTAGCTTATTGGATAAGCTATGCTTAACCAAGCCCACCATAGTTATTGTGAATGGCTGCATTCAGTTAAACCTAAGATAGACCCTATGTTCTCAGGATTTTGTTAGCAGCTTGCTAATAATACGCTCGTCTCTAACTTGCCAGTTACCTCTGAGTTGATACATTTTACTGTATCTCGAGATTCTTGTGGCATTACTGAACAGTTTCCGCTGATCCAAATTCTCATCCCTCATGTTATGGGCCTCAAAGAGCAGCTGAAAGACACATCTAAGGTATGTAACATCTTTACCATACTCTGCATTAATGATCTATCAATGTGTTTGTTTTGTGCCCAGATCCACCATACCAAATATTTGGTCATGCCAAATTTTTTGCTCTGGCTTGGGTGGTCACAATTTTTTTGCATGCTCATGCTTCTGTATCTGCTCCCAATTTATTTTCTTGCCAAGATTAGCCAAAGCATTCACCAATTTATTAGCTACCATTTTTTTGTGTGTGATTGAGTAGGGTTCAAACCAAGCACATTGGATTCCTCCATCTGCAGATTTCTCCTTGATTGTTATTTATTAGTGTAGTGTTGGATACTTAGATTTACATAAGCACTTGTACTGTTACATGGTAAAATGTGTATCCACATGTGTTTTTCATCATTGTCATTGATAACTCTTTTTCTATTACCAGGATGAAGAAGATGTAAAAGCTATTGCTCGTTTATTTGCAGACATGGGTGATTCCTATGTTGACTTGATTGCAACAGGTAACACTTCATCAATGATGACGATGATCAAAATATGGATATGTTTTTTCATGCTGTACATGAACCAAATCATCCTGACCATTTAAGAATTACACTTACAATTATGTTTTGCAGGTTCAGGCGATGCCATGCAAATAGTAAATGCACTACTGGAAGTTACTTCCCATTCAGAATTTGACATATCCTCCATGACGTTTAATTTCTGGCACCATCTTAAGCGTAATCTAACTGGGAGGTATTTTTTTGAAACATTACTGGTTTTACTTGAGAAACAACCAATTTAGTGCTTACAAATTGTAGGGATTCGTATACATCGTGTGGATCTGAGGTGTCGATTGAAGCTGAAAGAAATAGAAGAATGCAACTATTCCGTCCTCCGTTTGAAGTTCTTGTGTCTCTGGTATGTTTGAGGAGGGGGGGTCCTTTAGTATAATGCTCATATTTTTGTGATGCGCCATGCAATAAAAACATGGAGTGCGACTAATCATTCATTACATATATTGTTTGTTGGGATTTCCTGTTCATCTCATGCTGTTTCGATACTGAATCAGGTTAGTTCCCGAGTTGAATACCCTGAGGACTTTCACACTTTCTCGGAGGAAGACCGGAGGGATTTCAGATATGCTAGATATGGTAATGCTTCCTGATTTGTTTTAACTTAGTTAATCTTGCAGTTCATATTGTCTATGTCATGCAACTGCCAAATTTAATAATTACAGAACCATTCATTTTTCAGCGGTTAGTGACGTGCTACTTGATGCAACTGATGTCCTTGGAGGTGACTCGACGCTAAAAATACTTTTCATGAAGTTAATTCAGGCGAGTCTGTTTGCACGCTCAACAATTCTCTTCCCTAGCCACCACTGCTCAGTGCTAGTATCTATACTTGTCAAATTGGACTATTTGTTTCATAGTTCTTATTGATGCTCTAGCCTGTGAGTTTCTACTTATCCATCTGTTTCTTTTTGTTGGAATTAAATTATTTTTATGGAATATACTATAGCAAGTTCAGTGAAGTGTAATTTGTTGAGCTCTACTCCTGTCTGGCCTTTTCACAATCACTACTTTTGTTGCTCATGCTAGTAATACAATTTAAGTTCTTATTTGAGGCACTACAATTTATGCAAACTGTACCAAATAACTTAATTTGAGTTGTTTATCTGCCTCTTGTTTGTGCTTATGTTGTGTAGTTAGTATGATATACCATCGTAAGTTTTTGTCTATTCATTTTTATAAGATTAGTTTCTCTTCTCGTGTACGATGGTATATCTTTGGCTGATGATTAGTCTTGTAGCTTCCCAGTCCCACCAAGAAATTTGTTTGGTTTTCTGTAACCAAAGCGATATGCTTTTGGATTTCAGGCATGTGGAAGCGGTGCCGAACAGAACCAGAATTGGCAACCATTAGAGGCTGCCCTTTTCTGTATACAAGCCATTGCTAAATCGGTTTCGATTGAAGAGAAGGAAATATTACCGCAGGTATGAATGGCATCTTGTTATCTTGAGTGTCAAATTGTCAACTGATCGGTTGTAAGATCTTTTTGCTGGATGGTTATTTTTTCTGCGCCTTTCCATTACAATCATTGTTAATGAGGTCTGGTTAACATAATGTGGTCATGCTGTTCTTTGAAGGTTATGCCATTGCTTCCAAGGTTTCCTCACCAAGAACAGTTGCTACAGACAGGTTTGTTTTGTGTAATCAGCATTTCAGAAGTCCTCGTTCTTAGCTCAGCGTTTGTTTTATCTTATACTGTGACTAGTATTTGGGAATCACATTGTAGACAGTAGCTATTTACTGCCTGTGATGTCTGGTTCAGATGCTAGGTTTATAATAAGTTAGGGCTGTTTAGGCACAGTTGTTGGGCAGAAACTTTGTGAGATTTAGTTTTCCTAGCTTGATTATGTTGACGACAGGAGTTCAAATACGCTTGAATCTTGCAGTTTGTTCAACCATTGGAGCATTTTCAAAATGGATTGATGCTGCCCCAGCTGAACTGCCTATCCTACCACCTTTGGTTGATATTCTCAACAAGGGCATGAGTACATCAGAGGATACAGCTGCAGCTGCTTCTGTGTCATTTAAGTATATATGTGAAGGTACTACCTCATTATCCACTTCTTTTTAATGGACCTATCTGACTGGAATGAATTGATTATTGTTTCCTTCCCATTTCTTCCTATTAGTTGTGCTACACCGTAGGAAAAACATGGGAACTCACGAGACATACATATTTTTTCAAGAGATTAGACTAAATGAAAAGTTCGCTTTGAAATCAAGTGCAAAGATTTTTCTAGTCCTAAAGATTGAAGTTCCACAAAATATCTTTCTTCTAAGAAGCAAGAATTAATTCATATATATTACATGTCCCTCCTTTTTAGAAAAGGCCAAAGGTTCCCTTTATATATACTAATAAAGCGGGAGAGAAAACTGTATAAAGCTTATGGTTGAGACTGTGGCAAACGGCAAAGTGAAAAATCATCAGGTGCTAACGGGTCATGATGTGCGCAATTTTTGTAGCTCCATGCAAGGTTTTCCCCCATTTTTTTTGATCAAATGCCTTTATTCCTAGGTCTTGCCAGGAAAGAACCATAAGCATAGTCTCTTTTTAAAATATTTTTGTTGTTCTGTTCTTTTCCAAATCTTAGAATGACAACAGGGTAAATAGCTTTCCTCAGGCTTAAGCATAGTCTCTTTTTGCAAAAAATATTTTTGTTGTTCCGTTCTTTTCCAAATCTTAGAATGACAACAGGGTAAATAGCTTTCCTCTGGCTTGCTCAACAGGGGTGCTGCCGAGACCAGAACGTACAGGCAATTTTGGCTAAGCAATAATTGTACTGTCTAGCATACAAATTGGTTGTACATACGTTTGTCCGGCTCCTGCCACACAAAGATCTTGGCTGTTAATTTCAGATGTACTGTCTAGCATACAAATTGGTTGTACATACGTTTGTCCAGCTCCTGCTACACGGAGATCTTGGCTGTTCATTTCAGATCGGATGCAATAGAGTGCAGACGGCGTGACTGAGAAGGCTGGCAGGGTGCTCCGTTTTGTTTTATTGCCCTTGTATATATAATATATATACGAAGTTGTGATATATATTACGACATCGAATAGTTTACGAAGTATCTGTTTATATTTCCATGCTTGTTTGAATTTTACGGTAGATTTCTGTTGTTGGCATAAGGAGTTGACAGCTTAGTTATTTTATTTCCTTTTTTTGGTGATAAGACTGTAGGGGAAAGTTCTCGGGTTCATTGGATGGCCTTTTCCAGATCTATCATGTTGCAATAAGTGGAGTTGGTGGTTACAAAGTTTCTTCAGAGGACTCATTGCATTTGGTTGAAGCCTTAAGGTTCCTTTATTCCCCTTAGCTATTATTACTATTTTGGTTGCATTCAACATGTCACCTTACTTGTTCATTCACAACTCAAATCAGTGTGGTTATCACGACGCTTCCGCAAGACCATGCTAGAAGAGCCCTGGAGTTAATCTGCATGCCAATAATTAATAGCTTGCAGGTGAGCAGCAATTTTTGATAGTTAACTGTTGATATGATCCTTGCTAATTTTTTATTTGAAAAACTAGGAAATAATCCAGCAAGGTGAAAGTGCTCTTCAACAAGTTCCTGCTCGGCATTTAACCGTTCACATAGACCGGTTGTCGACCATTTTTAGGTGGTGACCTCCCATTTATCTTTGCTCATCCAAGTTTTGGTTTTGTATTAAATCCTCCAAACTGTTGCAGCAATGTGAAACTTCCAGAAGTGGTTGCTGAAGCTGTCAATAGATACTGGCCCACACTGAAGATTATCTTTGATCAGTGAGTATGGGCACCAGACAAAATTCTGGGAGAAGTTTCTACTTGTACATATTTATGGCAGATCTCATCCATCCCTACTTTACTAATAAACTCTTTTGCGCAGTCGGGCATGGGATACACGGACCATGGAGTCTCTATGCCGATCTTGCAAATTTGCTGTAAGTTAATTAATTTTATTTATTTATGTTGCTTGTTGTTTGAATACAATTTACATTCAGATCGGATACAAGTCCTGTCAGAAGGCATAATCGGAACAATTATCTTTTTCCACATACTGTCTCGACTCTTGAGAGTTCTGATTCTTCCTTGGTGGGATTAGTATGACTGTAACTCTTCCAGGTTTAAGAAATGATAAATATGATATTGCAAATCATGCCTTACTTTCTCTTCAGATGTGCGGTTTTCACTTTTATGGAGAGCAATTTTAGTATTTTTTCTAGCTGAATCATGATATCACTTTAACACAACATGCATGTGGATTCTTTGCCAAACTTTCATGCTTACTATATTTATTATCTTTTCTGTGCTGTAGGTAAGGACATGTGGGAGGTCCATGGGAATCACCATTGGTGCAATGCTTCTAGAAATCCAAACACTATATCAGCAACACAATCAGTCTTGCTTCCTTTACTTATCCAGTGAAGTTATTAAGGTTCTTGCTATTTCAGAAGTCTAGTGATGTATTTTTTAGCTGTATTTTGATTGTTCTGACAACATTTTTTGTGTAGATATTTGGGTCTGATCCATCTTGTGCGAGCTATCTTACATGTCTGATACAGACACTCTTTAATCATACAATACAACTGCTCAGAACTATTCAAGTAACCATTCCTGCTTTCGCCCCTTGTGTTGCTGATCCGCTCATGGTAACATATTAATAAAGCAAGCGATAACTAATTCAGTGGATTTCATTTCCTACATTGCAGGATTTTACAGCTAGACCCGACATAGCTGATGATTGCTTTCTGCTTGCGTCAAGATGTATTCGTTACTGTCCTGATCTATTTGTACCTACAGAGATTTTTCCAAGATTGGTTGATTGTGCAATGGCTGGTGTAACTATACAACATAGGTAGTGCCTCCAAGATTAAGTACTTCCACAATCTATATTGTGTTTCTTATCCTTCTGTTAAAATATATAAGGCATATTTGATTTTATACAGCCTCAATGCAAGATTTTGACTACGACTTTAATCACAATATGCTATAATAAATAGATAAAATGTAATATGAAATCATTGAAAAATTCAGAGAGTATACTTTTGTAGTCAATCCATATTGTTTTCCACAAACTATTGGCTAAAGTTATAAAAGGCTGACTGCACGCATCCTAAGACGCCCTATATTTCTGAAAACAGGGGAGAATAAAGACACTAGAATTGAGTCAGAATTGTTATATGAGCTGCATATGCTTGTTATCCTTGTTTAATGATGCAATCTGATATCGTGGTGGCTAATTGATACCTTATTTTTTGTGATATGTTATAGGGAGGCCTGCAAATCCATACTGTGTTTCTTATCTGACACCTTTGATCTTGCAAAATCACCCGAGGGGGAAAAGTACCGGGATCTAATAAACACAATTGTACTCCAGCGAGGTGCAACACTTGCAAGAATAATGATTGCTTCCTTAACAGGGGCGCTACCGTCTGGTCGCTTGGAGGAGGTATGTAGATTGGTAGCAAGAGTGTTGCTGTTTATATACAATCCTGCCTGTGAGCTTTAAGCAAAGATATGCCCTAAAGACTGTGTTATGCTTACTCTTGACAGTAATGATTGAAGAATGAACTTTATATCCCTTCTGTATGAAAACTTTGCAGGTCTCATATGTTCTGCTGTCCCTTAGCAGAGCTTTTGGTGGGAATATGTTGAATTGGACAAGGGATTGCATTGCCCTTATACCCCCACAAGCCCTAACAGATTCAGAACGCTCAAGATTCTTGACAATTATATCCGATGCATCATCAGGATCTAGTCTTGGTTCCTTGACGGATAGATTCGCTGAAATATCAGAGGTTTGCAGACGAAACAAAGCGGTGCAGGATATAGTTCAAGCTGCTTTGCAGCCTCATGACTTGGCCTTCATGGTTGCTCCGCAGCATTCATGATGACCGGATGTTTTCTTCATAAGACCAGTTGAAAGCCCGTGATGGAGTCGGTGTGCGCCATCTGAATATTTTCCCCTTCATACGGTTTGAGTTGCGGCATCGATCATACTGTTCAGATTTCTTTAGAGGATAGATAGGTCAGCCAGTAGTCATTGTCATTCATTTTGTGTTTGTCTCTGTACATGCGTCGTGCATTTATGTATGTGGGAGGAAAATTGTGTTGTATTATTATCTGGAAGAGATCAGTGGTATACGTACTCAACTAGGAGATCACACTGATTGTGATCTGCCCTGGTCCTGAATTTTGTAATGGCTGGCCAGCTTAACTTTGTGAATTGAGGTGGCCGCATATTCTTTTTATGTAAACATCTGCCAAATGTTAAGTATGTCCTTGATGTCACATTCAAGGTGTCTTATGCTTTCTGTGTGAGCCTGGAGTATGAGTCACTTCGATGTAGGTAACTACTGATGTATGATTGCCTCTCTTTGGTTCCTAGGCAGAATATTAGCTGCCTCTCTTTGGTTCCTAGGCACAATGTTAGCTAATCGAGGTTTCTGGTTCTGCATGATCTTCTGAGAAAATCACTCACCGGCTTTGTATAGAACTGCTGCATCTTTCCTATTCCTACTTACTGAAGTTATACGATGACATAGAAAAAGTTTGAAGAGTTAATTACACTTTTGATACATAAACTTGCACTCGATGTACAAATTCATATATAAACTTGAAAAATGACACAAATCGACCTTACAACTTGTGTTTCGGGTACATTTTAGTATATTTTTCGTTAACTCTCCGTTAAACACTGCATGCCAGCTGGCCCACACTCCTATCTACGTGTGGGTCCGACAAGTAAGTTGCAAGGAAAGAAACTGAAACATACCGTAATAGAATTAACACGGCCAGCCAGAATTTAACCAAGGGTGATGAGTCCCATTTGCTAGCCACTAAACCACCTGGTAGGTTTTGTTTATTGTAGAGATCAATTCTATTTATACATTTGAGAATAGTAATTGATTTGAAGCCAAAATACGCGTTGCACAGAGGTATGAGCAAGTTTTTTTTTTCATTATTTTTCGTTCGATTAAAACATTATACTGTTTAGCATAATAATTGATTAGAAGCCAAAATACGTGCCGCACAGGGGGTTCGAAATAAGTTCTTTTTCTTGATTTTATTTTTTTTATGAAGAGACCAGAAAACCCGGTTTCCGGAAAATCTCGATTTTTTAGGTGTTTTTTGTTTGAATTATTTTTTGAGGGCCAACGACAGTAGGGGAGCCCCTCACTGACTTTCTATTACTTACCTAGAATTTAATTAGTACAAGTCCTGTCAGAGAGCATTTACAAGGGAGGGGGAAGAGAGAAGAGAGGAGGGGAGCAAGCTATCTAACTAAGAGAAGAATCAGTACAATGAGAAGGGGGAAATTTCAAACGAATTTGAATTCAAAATTTTATTCTAAAAATATAATTTATTTAATCACCTACCTGACAAACTGTGTCGCCCGTTCCGGCAATCAGCTCGCCATGTTTTTATGAGAAGGGTGCGGTTTGAGACGTCGCTAACGCACCTCGTGCATGTTTTAAAGAAGTGTTATTCAACGCAAAAAAGGTCCAGTTTTCGCATATGAGTTGTTATGGTTCACGCCTTATCATTTGGACAAAAGCTGTTATGCGAAAACATATGCATATGATCATCTAACCATTTGAATTCTAGTTTTTTTTAACGGTCAAAAGCATTCATGGCTCACGGAAATTTCAGATAGCCAGCCGAACGGGAAAAACAGTGTTGAGAGACCCACTCACACAATAAACCCTGTGCAACACACATTTTACATTCAAATCAATTTTCCTAATAAAAAATATAAATAACTATATATCTCTAACATTAACAACAAGTAGGAGGTTGCAGTGGCTAGTGTCTGACGCGTGCGACACAACGTCTTGAGTTTGAACCCTAAGAAAGTTATCACTTAAATTTTCTGAATCGAGCGAAAAGATACTCACATTAAGAAGAAAACAAAACTTGTTCAAACGCCACCACATAAACATAAGCATATAAATAATATCTATCTCTAACATAAACATATAAGAACAGGTGGTGTAGTGGCTAGCACATGTATGTGCAGCTCACGTGTCGTGTTTAACAGAGAGTTAACGAAAATGTACCGGTACCGATACGTACTCGGAATGCAAGTTATAGGGTCGATTTGTGTCATTTTTCAAGTTTATGTATGGATTTATACATCGAGTGCAAGTTTATGTATCAATAGTGTAATTAACTCAAGTTTGAACAAAACGACACAAGCGAACACTCATAGCCCTCTCTAGCCATCGCTCTTTGCCGCTGGCCTCTCCGACGGCGGCGATCATCATACCCCGTACTCCGCTCCGGTGGCCGGCAACTATGAAGAACACTAGACGCCATAGATAGGATGTCGCTAGCACATCTAAACGTTGTGAAAAGGCACGCTTTTGAAGAATCCATTCGCTCCGATTGGAATTTGCCAGTCAACTATGAAGACACACCAAGGCCTTTGAGAATTCTTTCTGGCTGTCAAATTCTTGCAATCTAAGATTCGACTCACAGAAGAATCAGTGGGAGCCATATTGATATCATGTTTTGGAAGCCGGGCATCTCTCTCTTCAAAGTGATCAGATTACATAATTGTTCCTTTAAGTTTTCAATCTCATCCAAAGAAGTGGGTTCAACATCTTCAAAGGATGTAACATTTCAATCCACTAGATGAGTTGTTGCACCCTTGGCACAAAGATCAACCGCAGCCAGGAAGTTAAGCAAGCCATGGGCAACACTTCTAATAAATGTTCAGTTTATGAATTATCCTCATATATGGGCACCAAGAAGCAACAGACAGACTAACAAACAGGGGTAACCGCCCCTGGATCATGAAAAACACTTGTTCGTACTTGCCGCACTCAGACAGGAGCTCGGTGGCAAAGAGGTCATGCATGAACGTTGGTTTGGGTGGCGTGGGAAGAGCAGTGCGGAGCAAGAAAGGCAAGCGTTGGTCCCTGGAGGCACGTCCCTTTGCGCTGAGTCCGCTAGATGGGTTGGTTCGGTCGCACGAGAGACGTGTGTTCGCGTGCGCCCGACTCGAAATGTTGCATGCCCAACCTTGACTTGTGGGGCTGCTATGAGGGGCTTGGCTGGGCAACTTTGTTTGCGTATGCCCGGGTCGGCGTGCTGCATGCTTGGCGCTGGGCAACGTTTTTACCCGGGCTTTGCCTTCCCGGACCTTTGCCGTCACGGGCCCTGGCCGTCCAGGGCCTGTGGGACGCTTTGCCGGATTGTACATAACAGTAAATAACAACCCACTCCTATGGAGTAGTCCGTAAGGACCATCACATGATCGCATGCTGAGCGAGGCAACACCAAACTGTACAAACCAAGCAACATGGGTCCACCCCAAACAAACCGATAATCAGCCTCCCCAATGATGACCTAACCGACCACCAACAACACACCAAAAGTGATCGGAACCCAGAACCGAAAAGAAACGATCGTCCACCGGGCCTACAACAGAGCAGGAGAGGTGCCCGACATAACCCAACATGGTGCATACTAACAACAGAGTAAGCCGCAGAGGCGGGCACTCATCAAGAAGCCAAGTGAGCCATCCAAACGATGTTTTTCCAGAATCATTGGTGAAACACGACGCCAATGACTATGATCATGTTATGTTCGTTACATGGGCACATGGCAACCAAGGCAACACCAAACGTTATGAACTGCGTACCTGAAGCCAATCCAAACGTACCAAGGACCAGCCTCCCTAACGACGTCCTAACTAGCAACCGACAGCATACCTAAAGTGGTTGAAAAAATGGAGCCGGAAAGTAACCACTTTGAACCGACCCGTAACTGCGCAGGGGATAACCCAACCCGGCGCATGCCAACAACCAAATAAGTCACATACCTGGCCACTTAGGGATCCATGCGGCATGGGTCGAGGGTATGTCTAGAGCCACCTTGTCCGCCGCCGTTGCATGCTCCTTGCGAGTGCCGACCCGTACATTGCCGGTGGGCCCTACGTTTATTCCATTGGGTAGAGCCATCTAGATTGCATGTGTCACGAGTTTCACATACAATACAAAGACAATCGTCCTACAAAGCACAATGATCTTGCCCATTATCTTCGTAGGCTCTTTGAACTGCACGATTGCATGGGTCACAAAAAAATTGTCTGGAGGAACGACTGCATGCGTCTTCTGAAGCAGACCCAAGGAAGCATACGGGAGAGGTCTGCGACGCCAGCTACCTATAACCGACCACTAGAGTGATGGGAGAGACCGCCCTAGGGGTCGGCAAAGCTCAACGTGGATGGTGCATGGAGGGAAGCCGACAACTCAGGCGGTGCGGGCATGATCCTAAGAAACCATGACGGTGAGATCATCTTCTCATCATGTCGACACCTTATCACATGTGCGAGTGCGTTGGAGGCGGAACTCACTGCAAGCGGCGCTCGCCCTCGAATGGACCACTTTGCCTATCATAGTCGAGACAGATTTTTTTTGACATCATCATAGTCGAGACAGATTGTTTGGTCGTGGCTGATATGATGAATGATGCAAAGCCAAATAGATCCCCTTAGCCTCTCTTGTAGGGGAGATAAAACGCCTATTAGACCAGGGCCGTGAGCATTTAATTTCTTTTGTTCATTTTTTAAGGAAAGATAGCTATGCTTTATTCATATGAAACAATATTTACAGGTATTACAAGAATATCATGTGGATTGCTTAACCAACTATGTCTTCCCGGGGAAAGGGAGGCACCATACCTATCTATCTTATGAGTTTCGAAATTCATGAACAAAAGTACAAGAACTAAAACTTTTCTCCATCTACTTAACTTCTTTGATTATCAGATGCAATATAGAGATGCCTCATTCCAAGATCTTCAGCCAATGAGAGAGCCTCTTTGCAAGCTATAGTTTCCAGCGAGGAGCCCAAATATGTGCCGTCCCTGTCGCGACAAACCACTGCAGCGGAGCCAACATTATGATCCACTGAAACGCCCGCGTCAACATTCATCTTGATGCACCCCATAGGCGGGGGTAGCCATTTGTTCCTGCTCACCGCCGGCGCCAAAGGGACTCGTGATTTATGTGGGTTGATCTGATCAAGCTCTGATATGAACCTGTTAATGAACAAATGAGTAGAGAGGGAATCTCGTGAATGCCCACGTGAACTAAATTTCTTCTTGCCGTCCATATTGCCCATAAGGTTACTCTCATCCTTGTAAGCTCATCATGTGATAACATTTCCATCATAGAAAACAACCAACCAGAATA
The DNA here is from genome assembly GCA_021605205.1 of Aegilops longissima. Taxonomy (NCBI): domain Eukaryota; kingdom Viridiplantae; phylum Streptophyta; class Magnoliopsida; order Poales; family Poaceae; genus Aegilops; species Aegilops longissima. The sequence goes on from CM038676.1 coordinate 287,629,852, forward strand.
AGGTGAGCCATACTCTTGCCCAGTTGGGGCGGGCTCTCCCTCGAACCGCTGTTTGGTTGCGAGGCCCAGAGGAGATCAGCATTTTATGCCAGCAGGATTGTATTTGAACATCCCTAAAAAAAAGATTGTATTTGAACAAACTTGAACAAAAATATTTGAACAAACTTGATTAGTGCGATCTTTTACATTCGGAAAAAAAGGGCAGTCGATCTCGGCGGAACGGCAGGACCGATCGACCGAACAATCAGCCCAGGCTTCGCGGACGAGAGGACATGCACTGTGACCTGCGACAAATGGAGCGGGCGCAAGACGCAAGTACGGCGCCGTCCTAGCTGTTTCCCGGTGCCGACCGACAGACGCGCGACCCATGAAATAGCTACAGAGCATTTTTTTTGCGGAAAAAAATAGCTACAGAACATGACACGAAAGAACGAGCGTCAGCACGGTGTGATCAATCGATCGGTTCGTGACACGGACGGACTGACCGATCAGGTGGCTGGCGCGCGGCACGCATGTACGTGTACTGCTGCCGCCAGGGACAGGCCAATCGAAGCACGCGCGACAACAAGTGGCACAGCACATGGGGCAACGCGCGCGCTAAGTGTTGGTTGCTCCATGCACGGTGCACCGGCGCAGCAGGACGTACCTACGCGCGGGTGATCAACCGAGCAGGAGACGTTCGATGATTCATCGCCGACGTACGTAAGCACGTCCTTGTGACATGACGGAGACACGTCGATCGCCAGGTCGGTTCGCACGAAGAGCACAGCGGAACAGTACAGGCCGTGGTAAGTTATCTCTTTGGTTTTCGGGGCGCGTGCATGTTTGCTCATCTCCGCGCGCGCGTCTGAGAATGCGTTCTTTTAGCGAGACTGCCGTATGACGCGCACCAGAGAGCAAGGGGCTGTTTGGTTCCAGCCTTAGCTTGCCAAGCCAAAGGTGTGGCTTGCCAAGCTAAAGGTGTGGCGTGCCACAACTTTTCAGACATGTGTTAGGTTTTATATGCGTAGTGATTTCTTTAGTAGGATTTTCGTTAAAAAGGTGTGGCGTTTGTTTTGCTCATCACACTTTTGCGGCACGCCACAGGTGTGGCTGATACCTCACCTTAGGCATGGTACCTCATGATACCTCACCTTAGGCATGGTACCTCACCTTAGGCAGCCATGCCTAAGGTGAGGTATCAGCCACACCTGTGGCGCATCGCAGAAGTGTGGCGAGCAAAACAAACGCCACATCTTTTGGCAAAAATCTTACAGGAGAAATCACTACGCAATGTGGCAAGTCAAACATTAGTATAGAACCAAACGCATGCCTAGAAAGTTGTGGCACGCCACACCTTTGGCTTGGCAAACTAATGCTGGAACCAAACAACCCCTAAATCTCCAATCAAACAGGCCCTAACTATCATCTATTACAAAATCTGAAAAAGAAGAAAGCTAGGGCATCCTCATCCCAAATAACAACAGATTTAGAATTATGAACATCTAATCAAGTTGTGCGCACTCTATTAGCATCCCTATAAGACTAGGAGAACGTTTACGATCGATGCGCCAGCGGAACTTTGTGCCGGTCCGCTGCACGTGCGCCACACGGACATGGGTCCCACGCACGTCTTTATCCCCAACGCCGCTCATCCACAGTAATCTATCCCTTTCATCGCCTTTCTTGCTCTTTTTCATCTGCTTGAGAGCTCGTTCGCCTGCATCGCTCCTTCCCTCTCGCATGCACTGTCGCATCCAAGCTCCGGCAAGGCGGCCGCTGGCAGACCACCCGTGTGCTTTTCTTTTTCGTCTTTCGGCGAGCTTTTTTTCTCTTTTTTTTCCTATGAAGCTCCATGCGACGGCCTTCTCCTTCCTGCTTCCCGACGACCCATATCGCCAGAGATGGACCATGGTCGACAGCGGAGGAGCTTTCTACCCGGCCACACCGTGAGCTGTAAACGGCCACGATGTTTGCTGGTTGTAGCTTCCCCACAACCTGGTTGCAACATTTTTGTGCGCCTATACCAGCAAATCGGTGGCAACAACGCAACCACTCTCTCGACCATCACAACAATTTCCGTGCCGGTTCCAGCTTTTTGGGGCTACGGTTCCAGCTCTTGGTGCCTATGGTCCCAACATTGACGTCATGGTCTTTTCCAGCATCCCTGATGGATGCTTCTAGCTTTTGGTGCCTACGGTTCCAACAGTTTTCCGTCAACGGTGATGGAGTAGGAGGGCTTTCCATCATCTGCTCTTGCCAGTTCCAGTTCTCCTATCTCCCGGTTCCAGCATCTGCTTTCACCAGTTCCAGCATCGACCGGAGCTGGAACCGACATCATGTTTTGCTACAGCCGAGAATAGTGATGAAGTCATATACCTAGGGTAGGGTCATGGCCTGTCCAAGATGTCCTCCCCAAGGACATCTCTTGAAAAAACACCTTTCAGTCGACCTGGAAGGATTCCACTCGATGGACCTGAAGACACTCGACCATCGCCTAACCACTGACCGCCAGAAGATCTACAATCCCGATGCGCAAACGGTCGGTCATTAAGTGGCTTTATGGTCATCATAACACTTTATGTGGGGCGTTACGAAGAACTCCCTATCTTAATGTACCTTAATCCTGCATAACGAGGGTGGAGGGTCCAGCAAACTCTATATAAGCCACCCTCCTCGGTGTAAAGGGGTTCACACCCCTGTAACTCATACGCACATAATACAGTCGACCGCCTCCGGGCTCCGAGACGTAGGGCTGTTACTTCCTCCGAGAAGGGCCTGAACTCGTAAACAACTTGCGTATACAACTACTCCATAGCTAGGATCTTGCCTCTCCATACCTACCCCCCATTCTCTTGTCGACTTAGAACCATGACGGTTGGCGCCCACCTTGGGGCGGTGTCTTAGCGACTTGTTGGAGAAGTTGCAGTTTTTCCGATCCCTTCATCATGGTTTCGTGGAGTTTTGGTTGAGGGTCGCGAGATCCGTCTCGGCGCGCTCACGCTCATCGCCGACGACTCCGCTTGGCTGCAGGAGGCTCCAGTCGGCGCCGACGCACTCCCGTCCATGGGCAACGACTTCAGCGCGCGTCATGGGCGGCGTCCTCCTGCGGCAGCCGTCGACCCAAAGATCGGTCGGCTCTGTGCCGTCCTCCTCCCGATCTCGCGCGGCGCAAGCGCCCGGTCGGCCGAGGCTTCAGCGGTGGGTGAGGCACGCGGTGGCCCGCCATCGGCCACTCCCAAGTCGCGTAATCGAGCCCGACGAATCTCTCTGACTGCTTCGATCATCCGACCGGCTCCGCAGAGATCGTGCATCCGAGTCGACGAAGAGCGATCCAGCGGCGGAGGTTCGATGGTCGACGGACCACGTAGTCCTCCTGGTCTCCCCCGCGCTGACGGAGGCGTTGGCGGAGGCGAGCCGGCGCAGGTTCACGAAGAGTATCAACCCGAGCCCCTCACTTCGCTGCAGAGGGAGGAACTTCGCCGCCGGAACATGGATGCGCTTCACACTCCTATCGTTGGAGAAACCCCCGAGGCTCGTGCCTTAAAAGACGCGCGTTTGGCCAACTTGGTTGAATGCACTCGACTGGAAAATCTCCAGCGAGTGCTCGCCGAACGAGCGCAATAACGGGTCCCGTCGTCCAGTCGACGTCAAGTCTTTCCACAACCGACTCAGGTATATCGAACTCCAATTCAGAATCTAGCAGCCGCAACCCGTATAGCAGAGTCTATTCAGCCTTCCCAATCGAGGGTGGCGAGAGCTTGCTACAGATCGAGATTTACTCCGGCAGCAGGAGATCAAAACTCAGCTGTATCGCAGTCGCGGAACAGGATTCACAGCAGATCCGTCACTGCGAATACAGTTCAGTCGGCTCATAGGCCAAGATCGCCCCCGAGGCGTGAGGGACATGGAGGCCGGCGTGATCAGTATGAGGACCGATTCGATCGCGATGATCGACGTTGAGTGCCCATTCCTCCCCCAAGGGGTGGGTCATACTGAAGGAAATACGCCCTAGAGGCAATAATAAAGTTATTATTTATTTCCTCATATCATGATAAATGTTTATTATTCATGCTCGAATTGTATTAACCGGAAACATGATACATGTGTGAATACATAGACACACATATAGTCACTAGTATGTCTCTACTTGACTAGCTCATTAATCAAAGATGGTTATGTTTCCTAACCATAGACATGTGTTGTTATTTGATTAACGGGATCACATCATTAGGAGAATGATGTGATTGACATGACCCATTCCGTTAGCCTAGCACTTGATCGTTTAGTATATTGCTATTGCTTTCTTCATGACCTATACATGTTCCTCGTAACTATGAGATTATGCAACTCCGCTTACGGAGGAACACTTTGGTGCTACCAAACGTCACAACGTAATCGGGTGATTATAAAGGAGTACTACAGGTGTCTCCAAAGGTACATGTTGGGTTGGCGATTTGAGATTAGGTTTTGTCACTCCGATTGTCGGAGAGGTATCTCTGGGCCCTCTCGGTAATGCACATCACATAAGCCTTGCAAGCATTGCAACTAATAAGTTAGTTGCGAGATGATGTATTACGAACGAGTAAAGAGACTTGCGGTAACGAGATTGAACTAGGTATTGATACCGACGATCGAATCTCGGCAAGTAACATACCGATGACAAAGGGAACAACGTATGTCGTTATGCGGTTTGACCGATAAAGATCTTCGTAGAATATGTAGGAACCAATATGGGCATCTAGGTTCCGTATTGGTTATTGACCGAAAATAGTTCTAGGTCATGTCTACATAGTTCTCGAACCCGTAGGGTCCGCACGCTAACGTTACGATGACAGTTTCATTATGAGTTTATAAGTTTTGATGTACCAAGATTGTTCGAGTCCCGGATGTGATCACGGACATGACGAGGAGTCTCAAATGGTCGAGACATAAAGATTGATATATTGGAAGCCTATGTTTGACTTCGAATAGTTCCGTGAAATCGGATTTTACCAAACACCGGGGTGGGGGGGTTACTGAACGCCCCGGGGTTAATGTGCCTTAGTGGGCCATGAGGGAGAAGAGGAGGGCAGGCCGCGCGCCCCCTCCCCCCCTAGTCCGAATAGGACAAGGAAAGGGGGGCGGCGCCCCCCTTCCTCTTTCCCTCCCCGAGTCCTAATCCAACTAGGAAGGGGGGAGTCCTACTCGGTGGGAGTAGGACTCCTCCGCCGCCTCCTCCTAGGGCAGGCCGCACCCCTTGCTCCTTTATATACGGGGCAGGGGGCACCCTAGAACACACAAGTTGATCTACGGATCGTTCCTTAGCCGTGTCGGTGCCCCTCCACCATATTCCACCTCGGTCATATCGTCGCGAGTTTAGACGAAGCCCTGCGCCGTAGAGAACATCATCATCGCCACCACGCCGTCGTCTCGACGGAACTCATCCCGACACTTTGCTGGATCGGAGTCCGGGATCGCCATCGAGCTAAACGTGTGCTGAACTTGGAGGTGCCGTACGCTCGGTACTTGGATCGGTCGGATCGTGAAGACGTACGACTACATCAACCGCGTTGTCATAACGCTTCCGCTTACGGTCTCACGAGGGTACGTGGACAATACTCTCCTCTCGCTGCTATGCCATCACCATGATCTTGCGTGTGCGTGGAATTTTTTGAAATTACTACGTTACCCAACAAAGGGCATCCGAGCCAGGTTTTATGCGTAGATGTCATATGCATGAGTAGAACACAAGTGAGTTGTGGGCGATACAAGTCATACTTCTTACCAGCATGTCATACTTTGGTTCAGCGGTATTGTGAGATGAAGCGCCCGGACCGACATTACGCGACGCTTACGCGAGACTGGTTTCACCGCCATGAGCACTCGTTGCTTAAAGGTGACTGGCGGGTGTCTGTCTCTCTCACTTTATTTGAACCGAGTGTGGCTACGCCCGGTCCTTGCGAAGGTTAAAACAACACCAACTTGACAAACTATCATTGTGGTTTTGATGTGTAGGTAAGAACGGTTTTTGCTCAGCCCGTAGCAGCCACGTAAAATTTGCAACAACAAAGTAGAGCACGTCTAACTTGTTTTTGCAGGGCATGTTGTGATGTGATATGGTCAAGACGTGATGCTATATTTTATTGTATGAGATGATCATGTTTTGTAACCGAAGTTATCGGCAATCGGCAGGAGCCATATGGTTGTCGCTTATTGTATGAAATGCAACGCCATGTAATTGCTTTACTTTATCACTGCGGTAGCGATAGTCGAGAAGCAATAGTTGGCGAGACGACAACGATGCTACGATGGAGATCAAGGTGTCGCGCCGGTGACGATGGTGATCATGACGGTGCTTCGGAGATGGATATCACAAGCACAAGATGATGATGGCCATATCATATCACTTATATTGATTGCATGTGATGTTTATCCTTTATGCATCTTATCTTGCTTTGATTGACGGTAGCATTTTAAGATGATCTCTCACTAAAATTACCAAGAAGTGTTCTCCCGAGTATGCACCGTTGCCAAAGTTCGTCGTGCCTGCACACCACGTGATGATCGGGTGTGATAAGCTCTACGCTCATATACAGCGGGTGCAAAACAGTTGCGCACGCGAATACTCGAGTTAAACTTGACGAGCCTAGCATATAACAGATATGGCCTCGAACACGGAGACCGAAGGTCGAGCGTGAATCATATAGTAGATATGATCAACATAGTGATGTTCACCGTGAAACTACTCCATCTCACGTGACGATCGGACATGGTGTAGTTAAATGGATCATGTAATCACTTAGAAGATTAGAGGATGTCTATCTAAGTGGGAGTTCTTAAGTAATATGATTAATTGAACTTAAATTTATCATGAACTTAGTACCGATAGTATTTTGCTTGTCTATGTTTACTGTAGATAGATGGCTCGTGTTGTTGTTCCGTTGAATTTTAATGCGTTCCTTGAGAAAGCAAAGTTGAAAGATGATGGTAGCAATTACACGGATCGGGTCCGAATCTCGAGGATTATCCTCATTGCTGCACGAAGAATTACGCCCCGAAGCACCGCTGGGTTCCGTGCCTCGCTGCCTGATGCAACCGACGCGTTAAGAACGTCTCGCGAGCAAAGCTGATGACTACTCGATAGTTCAGTGTGCCATGCTTTACGGCTTAGAACCGGGCCTTCAACGACGTTTTGAACGCCATGGAGCATATGAGATGTTCCAGGAGTTGAAGTTAATATTTCAAGCAAATGCCCGGATTGAGAGATATGAAGTCTCCAATAAGTTCTATAGCTGCAAGATGGAGGAGAATAGTTCTGTCAGTGAACACATACTCAAAATGTCTGGGTATAATAATCACTTGATTCAACTGGGAGTTAATCTTCCTGATGATAGTGTCATTGATGTAATTCTTCAATCACTGCCACCAAGCTACAAGAGCTTCGTGATGAACTATAATATGCAAGGGATGGACAAGTCTATTCCCGAGCTCTTCGCAATGCTAAAAGCCGCGGAGGTAGAAATCAAAAAGGAGCATCAAGTGTTGATGGTTAACAAGACCACCAGTTTCAAGAAAAAGGGCAAAGGGAAGAAGAAGGAACTTCAAGAAGAACAGCAAACAAGTTGTCTGCTCAAGAGAAGAAACCCAAGTCTGGACCTAAGCCCGAGATCGAGTGCTTCTACCGCAAGCGATCGACATCGGAAGCGGAACTGCCCCAAGTATTTGGCGGATAAGAAGGATGGCAAGGTGAACAAAGGTATATGTGATATACATGTTATTGATGTGTACCTTACTAGAGCTCGCAGAGCACCGGGTATTTGATAATCGGTTATGTTGCTAATATTTGCAAATCGAAACAGGGACTACGGAATAAGCGAGCACTGGCCAAGGACGAGGTGACGATGCGCGTGGGAAACGGTTCCAAAGTCGATGTGATCGCGGTCGGCACGCTACCTCTACATCTACCTTCGGGATTAGTTTTAGACCTAAATAATTGTTATTTGGTTCCAGCGTTAAGCATGAACATTATATCTGGATCTTGTTTGATGCGAGACGGTTATTCCTTTAAGTCAGAGAATAATGGTTGTTCTATTTATATGAATAATATCTTTTATGGTCATGCACCCTTGAAGAGTGGTCTATTTTTATTGAATCTCGATAGTAGTAATACACATATTCATAGTGTTGAAACCAAAAGATGCAGAGTTGATAATGATAGTGCAACTTATTTGTGGAACTGCCGTTTAGGTCATATCGGTATAAAGCGCATGAAGAAACTCCATATTGATGGACTTTTGAATCACTTGATTATGAATCACTTGGTACTTAAGTAACCGTGTCTCATGGGCAAGATGACAAAACGCCGTTCTCCGGAACTATGGAGCGAGCAACTGATTTGTTGGAAATCATACATACCGATGTTTGTGGTCCAATGAATGTTGAGGCTCGTGGCGGTATCGTTATTTTCTCACCTTCACAGATGATATGAGCAGATATGGGTATATCTACTTAATGAAACACAAATCTGAAACATTTGAAAAGTTCAAAGAATTTCAGAGTGAAGTGGAAAATCATCGTGACAAGAAAATAAAATTTCTACGATCTGATCGTGGAGGAGAATATTTGAGTTACGAGTTTGGTTTACATTTGAAACAATGCGAATAGTTTCAGAACTCACGCCACCCGAACACCACAACGAAATGGTGTGTCCGAACGTCAGAATCGTACTTTACTAGATATGGTGCGATCTATGATGTCTCTTACTGATTTACCGCTATCGCTTTTGGGGTTATGCTTTAGAGACGGCCGCATTCACGTTAAATAGGGCACCATCAAAATCCGCTAAGACAACGCCTCATGAACTGTGGTTTGGCAAGAAACCAAAGTTGTCGCTTTCTTAAAGTTTGGGGCTGCAATGCTTATGTGAAGAAACTTCAACCAGATAAGCTCAAACCCAAATCGAGAAATGTGTTTTCATAGGATACCCAAAGGAGATGTTGGGTACACCTTCTATCACAGATCCAAGGCAAGATTTTCGTTGCTAAATTCGGATCCTTTCTAGAAAAGAGTTTCTCTCGAAAGAAGTGAGTGGGAGGAAAGTAGAACTTGACGAGATAATCAGATCTGCTCCCTTATTGAAAGTAGTTCATCACAAGAACCGGTTCATGTGACAACTACACCAATTAGTGAGGAAGCTAATGATGTTGATCATGAAACTTCAGATCAAGTCTCTACTGAACTTCGTAGGTCAACCAGAGTAAGATCCGCACCAGAGTGGTATGGTAATCCTATTCTTGAAGTCATGTTACTTGACCATGGCGAACCTACGAACTATGAGGAAGCGATGATGAGCCCAGATTCCGCAAAATGGCTAGAAGCCATGAAATCTGAGATGGGATCCATGTATAGTATGGACTTTGGTTGACTTGCCCGATGATCGGCAAGCCATTGAGAATAAATGGATCTTTAAGAAGAAGACTGACGCTGATGGTAATATAACTTTCTATAAAGCACGACTTGTTGCGAAAGGTTTTCGACAAGTTCAAGGGGTTGACTACGATGAGACTTCCTCACCCGTAGCGATGCTTAAGTCTGTCCGAATCATGTTAGCAATTGCTGCATTTTATGATTATGAAATTTGGCAAATGGATGTCAAAACTGCATTCTTGAATGGATTTCTAGAAGAAGAGTTGTATATGATGCAACCAGAAGGTTTTGTTGATCCAAAAGGGCTAACAAAGTGTGCAAGCTCCAATGATCAATTTATGGTCCAGTGCAAGCCTCTCGAGTTGGAATAAACGCTTTGGTAGTGTGATCAAAGATATGGTTTTATATGCACTTTTGGAGAAGCCTCAGATTTACAAGAAAGTGAGTGGGAGCTCAGAGCATTTCGATATTATATGTGGACGACATATTATTGATTGGAAATGATATAGAATTTCTGGATAGCATAAAAGGATACTTGAATAAAAGTTTTTCAATGAAAGACCTCGGTGAAGCTGCTTACATATTGGGCATCAAGATCTATAGAGATAGATCAAGACGCTTGATTGACTTTCACAAAGCACATACCTTGATAAAGTTTTGAAAAAGTTCAAAATGGATCGTGCAAAGAAAGGATTCTTACCAGATTATAAGGTGTGAAATTGAGTCAAACTCAATGCCCGACTACAGCAGAAGATAGAGAGAAAATGAAAGATGTTCCTATGCTTCAGCCATAGGCTCTATCATGTATGCAATGTCTGTGTACTGACTGACGATGCTTAGCAATATGCTTGGCAGGAAGGTACCAAAGTAATCCAGAATGGATCATCGGACAATGGTCAATAACATCCTGAAATACCGAAAAGGACTAAGGATATGTTTCTCGATATGGAGGTGACAAAGAGCTAGTCGTAAATGGTTACGCCGATGTAAGTTTTGACATCGATCCGGACGATTGTAAATCGCAAACCGGATACATGTTTTTATTAAACGGTGGAGCTGTTAGTTGGTGCAGTTCTAAACAAAGCGTCGTGGCGGGATCTACATGTGAAGCGGAGTACATAGGAGCTTCGGAAGCAGCAAATGAAGGAGTCTGGATGAAAGAGTTCATTTCCGATCTAGGTGTTTTACCTAGTGCATCGGGACCAATGAAGATCTTCTGTGACAATACTGGTGCAATTGCCTTGGCAAAGGAATCCAGATTTCACAAGAGGACCAAGCACATCAAGAGACGCTTCAATTCCATCCGGGACCAAGTCCAGGTGGGAGACATAGAGATTTGCAAGATACATACGGATCTGAATGTTGCGACTGCTGACTAAGCCTCTTCCACGAGCAAAACATGATCAGCACCAAGACTCCATGGGTGTTAGAATCATTACTGTGTAATCTAGATTATTGACTCTAGTGCAAGTGGGGGACTCAAGGAAATATGCCCTAGAGGCAATAATAAAGTTATTATTTATTTCCTCATATCATGATAAATGTTTATTATTCATGCTAGAATTGTATTAACCGGAAACATGATACATGTGTGAATACATAGACAAACATATAGTCACTAGTATGCCTCTACTTGACTAGCTCATTAATCAAAGATGGTTATGTTTCCTAACCATAGACATGTGTTGTTATTTGATTAACGGGTCACATCATTAGGAGAATGATGTGATTGACATGACCCATTCCGTTAGCCTAGCACTTGATCGCTTAGTATATTGCTATTGCTTTCTTCATGACCTATACATGTTCCTGTAACTATGAGATTATGCAACTCCGCTTACGGAGGAACACTTTGGTGCTACCAAACGTCACAACGAATCGGGTGATTATAAAGGAGTACTACAGGTGTCTCCAAAGGTACATGTTGGGTTGGCGTATTTCGAGATTAGGTTTTGTCACTCCAATTGTCGGAGAGGTATCTCTGGGCCCTCTCGGTAATGCACATCACATAAGCCTTGTAAGCATTGCAACTAATAAGTTAGTTGCGAGATGATGTATTACGGAACGAGTAAAGAGACTTGCCGGTAACGAGATTGAACTAGGTATTGGATACCGACGGTCGAATCTCGGGCAAGTAACATACCGATGACAAAGGGAACAACGTATGTCGTTATGCGTTTGACCAATAAAGATATTCGTAGAATATGTAGGAACCAATATGGGCATCCAAGTTCCACTATTGGTTATTGACCGAGAATAGTTCTAGGTCATGTCTACATAGTTCTCGAACCCGTAGGGTTCGCACGCTTAACGTTACGATGACAGTTTCATTATGAGTTTATAAGTTTTTGATGTACCGAAGATTGTTCGGAGTCCCGGATGTGATCACGGACATGACGAGGAGTATCGAAATGGTCGAGACATAAAGATTGATATATTGGAAGCCTATGTTTGACTTGAATAGTTCCGGTGAAATCGATTTTACCGAACACCGGGTTACCGGAACCTCCCGGGGTTAATGGGCCTTAGTGGGCCATGAGGGAGAAGAGGAGGGCCGGCCAGGGGCAGGCCGCCCTCCCCTAGCCCGAATAGGACAAGGAAAGGGGCGCCCCCTCCTCTTCTTCCTCCCCAAGTCCTAATCCAACTAGGAAGGGGGGAGTCCTACTCCCGATGGGAGTAGGACTCCTCCAGCGCGCCTCCTCCTAGGGCCGGCCGCACACCCCTTGCTCCTTTATATACGGGGCAGGGGGCACCCTAGAACACACAAGTTGATCTACGGATCGCTCCTTAGCCGTGTCGGTGCCCCTCCACCATATTCCACCTCGGTCATATCGTCATGGAGTTTAGGCGAAGCCTGCGCCGTAGAACATCATCATCGCTACCACGCCGTCGTCCGACGGAACTCATCCCCGACACTTTGCTGGATCGGAGTCCGGGATCGCCATCGAGCTGAACGTGTGCTGAACTCGGAGGTGCCGTCGCTCGTACTTGGATCGGTCGGATCGTGAAGACGCACGACTACATCAACCGCGTTGTCATAAAGCTTCCGCTTACGGTCTACGAGGGTACGTGGACAATACTCTCCCCTCTCGTTGCTATGCCATGACCATGATCTTGCGTGTGCGTAGGGAAATTTTTGAAATTACTACGTTACCCAACACATACGCCGCCGACAAAGAAGATGACGACGCCATCACAAAGTTGGGCGAAGGATTCCAATCGGCCCTGTGGAACCAGGCTTTGATGCGAGATCCGCCATCGCTCAAGGTTTGGTCGACAGAACAGAGCTAACCGAGAAGGCTATGATGCAAATGCGCCACCAAAGCAGCAGAGTACACGCCTCAGACCAGAGTGTTTTAGCAGAGCCATCGAGCCGGTGATTCCTCCCAACTTTAGGTTGGCAATGAGTCGAGAAGTTCATCAGTGAGTCCAAGCCGATACCTGGCTTGAGGACTACCGAGTGGCTGTTCAGATTATGGAGGAAACGATGAAGTGGCCATGAAACACCTGCCTCTTATGTTGGAGGGCTCGCCGAGCATGGCTGAATCGCTTAGCACCCAGCAGCATTTACACTTGGGAAGATCTTGCCCGAGTGTTTGTCGGACATTTGAAGGAACTTGCAAGCGGCCAGCAGGGTTGACAGAGTTGCAGTCGTGTGTGCAGAAGTCGAATGAAACTCTGAGGGATTACATCCAAAGATGGATCACATTGCATCACACGATAGAGAATGTATCTGATCATCAGGCAGTCTGTGCCTTCAAGGAAGGTGTTAAGAATAGAGAGTTAAGTCTGAAATTCGGTCGGACCGGAGACATGACCCTGAGTCGAATGATGGAGATTGCCACCAAGTATGCCAATGGTGAAGAAGAGGATCGGCCCGAGTGGCAAGTATAAGTCAGCCGCTAATGAAACCGGAGGAGGGAACTCCAATCGAAATGTAAGCGGAAAGCCGAAGCCCGCCCTCGGAGAAGCCTTGGCCAGAACTCCGTGAAAGTTCAAGGAAATCAAAGGGTCCTTGGAACCCCAAGAAAGTGAAAGACCAAGATGGAAATGATGTGTTGACTTGCCATGTCACATTCACACGAAGAAAGATGAAGAGGGTAAACTCATTTACCCAAAGCATACCACTCGACAGTGTCGGCTCTTGATTCAGCAGTTCCAGGGGAAGCAGCCCAAGGACAGGAGAAGGAGTCAGACAAAGTTGAGGACAAGGAAGATAGTGACGGTGGATACCCCCAGGTCAATTCCACCCTGATGATTTTTGCTGACGTTGAAAGCAAAAGTCGATTGAAAGTTATCAACCGAGAGATGAATATGGTCGCTCCGGCGACACCCAGTTATCTGAAATGGTCGCAGACCTCCATCACGTTCAACCAATCTGATCACCCGACACACATAGCCACCCCTGGGAGGCAAGCGTTGGTGGTCGACCTAGTTGTCGAAGGCACTCGACTAACTAAGGTTTTGATGGATGGTGGCAGTGGCCAGAACATACTGTATGCAGAGACGTTGAAAGGGATGGGCATTCCGATGTCCAGACTCAGCACCAGTAACATGAGCTTACATGGGGTCATTCCTAGAAAGAAGGCTGAGTCACTCGGCCAAATTGCTCTCGATGTGGTTTTTGATGATTACAAGAATTTTTGTAAGGAAAAGTTGACCTTTGAGGTCGTGGATTTCCAGAGCGCTTATCACGCTATTCTGGGGAGGCCGGCATATGCGCGTTTCATGGCTCAACCATATTATGTATATCTCCAACTGAAGATGCCAGGTCCCAAAGGTGTGATCACTATCACTGGCAATCGGAAGAAAGTAGAAGAGTGTTTTCACAAAGGCTCTAAGATCGCTGATGCACAGATGGCAGTGGTAGAGCTGCAAGAGTACCAGAAAACCGCAGACCCGAGTGATTTGTTGCGAGCCAAGAAGCCCGCCACGGAGTCAGCATTTCAGTCGTCCGGGGAGACGAAACCGATTCATATTCACCCGACTGATCCCAATGCTGCTCCGACTCACATCTCAACAACACTCGAATCCAAATAGAAAGAAGCGCTCATCCAGTTCCTCCGTGAGAACTGGGACATCTTTGCATGGAAGCTCACGACATGCCGGTGTTCCTGTGGGATCGGCTGAGCATCGCCTCTGAGTCGACTCAAAAGTTAAACTTGTCAAAGAACATCTTCGACGGTCCGCCCGTCCGTAAGAGAAAGGCCATTGGCGAGGAGGTGGCTCGGCTCTTAGCAGCAGAGTTTATCCGAGATTTATCACCCGAGTGGCTCGCCAATGTTGTCATGGTCCCTAAGAAGGAAAAATCACTTCAGATGTGCATCGACTTCAAACATATCAATCGGGCCTGCCCGAAAGATCATTTTCCTCTCCCCAGCATCGACCAAATAGTCGACTCGACTACGGGATGTGAACGGTTGTCTTTCTTAGACGCCTATTCCGGGCACCATCAGATCCGTCTGTATGGACCCGACGAGATCAAAACAACTTTCGTCACTCCATTCGGGTGCTTCTGTTATGTCACCATGCCATTCGCCTCAAGAATGCCGAGCCACGCTCATGAGGATGATTCGAAGTGTTTGCTCACTCAAATCACTCGGAATGTGGAAGCATACATGGATGATATTGTGGTCAAGTCACGGAAAGGTTCCGACCTGTTGACTGACCTTGCTGAAACATTTGCCAATCTTAGGAGGTATGATATCAAGATTAATCCATCAAAGTGCACATTCGGAGTTCCTGGTAGAAAGTTACTCGGTTTTCTCATTTCCGAACGAGGAATCGACGCCAACCCAGAAAAAGTTGGCATTATACTCCGAATGAAACGCCCTGTGCGTGTACACGATGTCCAGAAGCTTACTGGATGCTTGGCCGCTTTAAGTCAATTCATCTCTCGCCTCGGTGAAAAGGCATTGCCTCTTTACCGACTGATGAAGAAGTCAGACAAGTTCGAGTGGACTCCAGAAGCTGATGCAGCGCTTCTGAGCTAAAAGCTCGCTCTCCACCCACCGGTGCTTGCTGCCCCAATCAGCAAAGAGCCTTTGCTGCTTTACATTGCAGCCACAGGACAAGTCGTCAGTACAGTACTTACGGTCGAGCGGTAAGAAGAAGGAAAAGCCTTCAAAGTTCAGCGCCCAGTATACTATCTTTCTGAAGTATTGACCCCATCAAAACAAAGATACCCTCATTATCAGAAGCTTGTTTATGGGATTTATATGACCACGAAGAAGGTTGCTCATTACTTCTCGACCATTCCATTACGATTGTCGTGACGCCCATTGTCGAGATTCTCGCATGTGAGAGATGCAACTGGTCAAGTGGCGAAATGGGCGATTGAACTCCTTCCCCTTGATATCAAGTTTGAGGCAAAGAAAGCCATCAAGTCCCAAGCAATAGCAGACTTCATCGCCGAGTGGACTGAACAGCAAGTGCCGACTCAAGTTTACTCGGAGCACTGGACCATGTTCTTTGATGGTTCCAAGATGCTGAATGGTTCCGGTGTTGGGGTAGTGTTGGTTTCCCCCCGAGGAGATAAGCTCAGATATGTGCTCCAGACTCACTTTGATTCTTCCAACAATGAAGCAGAATACAAAGCACTGTTGTATGGGTTGCGTATGGCCATTTCACTCGGCGTCCGTCACCTCATGGTTTATGGCGACTCAGATCTAGTGGTTAATCAGGTGATGAAGGAGTGGGATGTCCGAAGTCCAGCCATGACTGGTTATTGCAATGCAGTGAGGAAGCTAGAGAAGAAGTTTGAGGGGTTAGAGCTTCATCATGTACCCCGACTGAAAAATCAAGCTGCTGATGATTTGGCGAAAATAGGGTCCAAGAGGGAAGCCATTCCCAGTGATGTGTTTTTGGAGCACGTCCACACACCGTCAATTCAAGAGGATCCTTTCACCGAAGAAACCCCACAGCCAAAAAGTGCCACCGATCCGACTGAAGTTGAGGTCCCAGCTGTGGTCGACCTGGTCATGGAAGTCGTGGTCATCACTCCCGACTGGACAGTGCCGTACATCGCGTATATCCTAAGGAAAGAACTCCCGGAGGACGAAGAAGAGGCTCGACAGATCGTCCGCCGATCCAAGGCCTTTACTGTGATCAAGGGACAGTTATATGAGAAAGCGCGATCGAGTCGGCGTAGTGCATAACACCGTAAGAAGGTCGATAATTCTTGATGATATCCACTGGGACCTGTGGTCATCATGCGCCCTTTCGACCATCGTGGCTAAAGCATACCGAAGGGATTTTACCGCCAAAAGCAAATGAAATGGCAAAAGAAATAGTCGACAAGTGTGAAGGGTGTCAGTTCTATTCCAATATGTCACACAAACCCGCCTCAGCCTTGAAGACCATTCCACTCGTTTGCCCCTTCGCTGTTTGGGGATTGGATATGATTGGACCACTGAGAACTGGCAGAAGCGGTTTCACACACTTGCTAGTAGCAGTCGACAAGTTTACGAAGTGGATTGAAGCTAAACCTATCAAGAACCTCGATCGCGCCTTCGCTATCGCTTGCATCGAGAGTTGATATTCAGATATGGAGTTCCGCATAGCATCATCACTAACAATGGGTCAAACTTCGATTCTGACAAGTTCAAAGCCTTTTGCACCTCTCAGGGCATGCGAGTCGACTATGCTTCAGTTGCTCACCCCCAGTTGAATGGACAAGCAGAACGAGCAAACGGTCTAATTCTCAAAGGACTGAAACCTCGGCTGATGCGCGATCTCAAGCATGCAGCAAGAGCGTGGGTCGACGAACTTCCGTCGGTTATTTGGGGATTGAGGACCACTCCTAATCGGTCGACTGGGAGAACTCCATTCTTTCTGGTCTATGGAGCTGAAGCAGTTCTGCCGAGTGACCTGCTTCACAATGCACCCCGAGTCGAACTCTACTCTGAAGATGAAGCGGAGCAAGCCCGGCAAGATGCAGTCGACCTCCTTGAAGAGGAGAGAGAGATGGCCCTGATCCGCCGACCATCTATCAAGACGACTTGCGCCAATTCCATGCTAGAAATGTGAAGAGCCGAACCTTTCAAGAAGGAGACTTGGTCCTCCGAGTGGATCAACAGAAACCACACAAGCTCGCTCCCACTTGGGAAGGTCCCTTCATCGTCACCAGAGTTCTCCACAATGGAGCATACCATCTTTACAACGTCGATCGCCAGATTGATGAGCCTCGAGCTTGGAATGCGGAGCTACTCCGCCCCCTTTACACTTAAGTACTCACCCGGGTGAGATGTAATAAAAGTACCTCTGTAGTTTGTTTATCAAAGACAAGAATGTTATGATTTTCCTAGTGATTGTTATTACTTTTCGTTTACATGAGAAATTTCCCCCAGTGGGTGGCTTAGCCGCGAACCTGTTTCGCCTAAGTTTTTAAAAAAATCCCTGCCGAGTGGAGAGCCAGCCTCCCACTCGGGGGCTTAGCTGCGAATCCGTTTCACCTAAGTATCTGAAAATCCTACCGAGTGGTGAGCCAGCCTCCCACTCGGGGGCTTAGCTGCAGTCCAAGTACTCGCCTAAGTGTTTAAAATCCTACCGAGTGGTGAGCCGGCCTCCCACTCGGGGGCTTAGCTGCAGTCCAAGTACTCGCCTAAGTGTTTAAAATCCTACCGAGTGGTGAGCCAGCCTCCCACTCGGGGGCTTAGCTGCAGTCCAAGTACTCGCCTAAGTGTTGAAAATCCTACCGAGTGAGGAGCCAGCCTCCCACTCGGGGGCTTAGCTGCAGTCCAAGTACTCGCCAAGTATTTAATACAATGTGAGCTTTGCAAGGACGACGAGGTACAGGTCGATCGCTGCCTTCCCTTCAGAGCTACGACACAAAAAATCCTCCTGAGGCTTAGCTGCAGTCCAAGATTTGCCTAAGTTTGAAAAATCCTACCGAGTGGAGAGCAAACCTCCCACTGGGGGCTTAGCAAGAGTCCAAGACTACCTAAGTTTGAAAAATCCCACCGACCGGAGAGCAAACCTCCCACTGGGGCTTAGTAGCAGTCCAAGACTACCTAAGTTTGAAGAATCCTACCGAGTGGAGAGCGAAACTCCCACTGGGGGCTTAGCTGCAGTCCAAGACTCGCCTAAGTATCTGAAAATCCCACCGAGTGGAGAGCAACCTCCCACTGGAGGCTTAGCTGCAGTCCAAGACTCGCCTAAGTTTGAAGAATCCTACCGAGTGGAGAGCTAACCTCCCACTGGGGCTTAGCTGCAGTCCAAGACTACCTAAGTATATGAAAATCCTACCGAGTGGAGAGCAACCTCCCACTCGGAGGCTTAGCTGCAGTCCAAGACTACCAAGCACGAAATCCATTCCAATCCGCAAGGACGACAAGGTGCAGGTCGATCGTTACCTTCTCCTTCGAGCTGCACCACAAGTACAACGTCGCTCCATCCCAATCCGCAAGGACGACGAGGTGCAGGTCGACTGCTACCTTCTCCTTCGAAGCTGCGCCACAAGTACAACGTGTGCTCCATCCCGATCCGCAAGGACGACGAGGTGCAGGTCGATCATTACCCTCTCTGCGGAGCTGCACCATAAGTACAATCCAACTCCATCCCCGCCGCAAGAACAACGAAGTATAGGTCGATGGATTTTTCACCTCGAGCTGCATCTCGAGCATCAAGTATATTCCGAGTGAAGAATAAAGTTCACTCAAGGCAAACAAAAGCATATTTCATGATAAGTAAGATCGGATAACATCCTACGGATGCGTAGTACCCAGCCTCAAGCCCGTTAAAGTTTATCGGTTACAAGATCACTTTCGGCATTCCGAGGCAAATTTAAGACGAATCATAGAAGTTTTTACCCTTAGGTGGAGGACTGAAGGCGCGACGAACTGGTCCAGTCGACCCGTCACGATCCGGTGGCAGCACCAATGAAAGTCTCCATGAAAGATCGGAAATCGTACTTCTTGGTATTGGCAACTTTGATGGACGCCAGCCTTTCCTCTCGCGCCTCCTTGCAGTGAACGCGGACCAGGGACAGAGCAACATCGGCACCGCATCTGGCAGAGGACTTTTTCCATTCCTGCACTCGACTTGGAACATCATTCAGTCGAGTCATTAGAGACTCGAGGTCATTTTGAAGTGTTTCGCCTGGCCAGAGTGTCGAGTCAATCCGCGACACCGCAACCTTCAGTCGAGCGAGGTAGTCCACCACAGCAGCGACACGGGACTCCAGTCGAAGCACATTCATGGCGGCTTCATCCTTAACGGGGAGTTAATGGGGTCCAGCTTGTCTCCACTGACTAGTCTCTTCCTCAAGTTCGGCATGAATTCTGCAAACACAACTCGAGTTCAAGCTAATGGTTCTGTGATGAGTCAGTGATAACAAGTCAGTCGGATAGGAGGAATTACCTTCAAGCATGAGGAATAACTTCTTGGCGAGCCCTCCCAGATAAGCCTCTAGATCATTCCTTTTCCCCGCCAGTTCGCCAGCCTTGTCGCTCGGAGCTATCTTGTCGTTCTTCAGTCGGCTAACCTCCTTGTTGGCCGCGTCGAGAGAAGCTTTCAGATTGGCGTTCTCTTCTTCAAGTTTTCCGACCGAGGACAACTTTTATTCCGCGAGCTTGGTTTTGTTCAAAGCCGTTTTCTGCGCCTCGACAAGGTCATGATCCTTCTTCTTCAGAGCCTCCTCCATTTTGTCTGCAAAATGATAGTGAGATCAGAATTAGGAAGGGACGGAAAGACAAAGACAATCGTCAAGTTCTCACCAGCCATACCTTTTGCTTTGTCTCTCGCCTTCTGCAATTTCTCCTGAGCAAGCTTCAAGTCAAGGTTGAGCTGGATCTGTTTGTTTTCCAATTCAGTATAGCGAGCCACAATCTTGCAGGATTTCTGCGAAGAATCAATCGACAGATATCAAAGATAGGTTACTTCCGAGTGACTAAGAAAAATAATTGCGTTTCTAAGACTACAGCCGAATCAAAATATTTGACAGTAGTCTCGGGGACTACACCCAGGGTGCACTTAGCATGCCCCCACCGGTCCTCTCGACTTGGTTCGATCAATCGACCAAAGAGGCAAAAAGAGTTCTTCAGACTACGGCCGATCGCCAGTGATCCACCATAGTCTCGGGACTACACCCAGTGGGTGCACTCAGCGTGCCCCCACCGGTTTCAAGATTCCATTCGACATGGTCCAACCAGACCGAGTGAAGAAGTTACCAAAGAAATACAAAGTATAAAGACTACGGTCGACTGCCAGCAGTCCACCATAGTCTCGGGGACTACACCCAGTGGGTGCACTCAGCGTGCCCCCACCAGTCCAAAAATTCAGTCGACACACCCAGTGGGTGTACAGATACGAAGATCTTCAGAAAGAAGAGTTTTCAGGTAGCATATCCTAACAGAACAAGTGGTGATCAACTAACCTGGACGTTGCTTTGAAGAGCTGAGCTGGCGTCATAGGCCGCCTGGCTGGGCTCCCGGACCACCTTCACTTGCTCCATCATGATCCCCGCCTGGCGTATAGCTTCCTTAGCAGCACCCACTTGGTCCTCTGGGACGTGGTGTGTGGCGAAAAGGGAGGGCGGATCAGCAGTCGACGATGAAGGCCGGATACTCGTCAGCGGCACAACGAAAGACACGGAAGTCCGAGTGGTGTTGCCACCCTCATGAACCAAAGACCTCGAGCAATCGATGCAACTGAGCATCCTTGCCGGCGAGCGCCTTCTTAGTCCTCCTCCGCTTAACGGCGCCTCATCATCATCATCAGGGAGATCAATGACATGAGGAGGGACTACAGGAAAGATTCAAAGTTAAAAACGGAAATCCAGTCGACCAAAAGCGAAACTAAAGCGATCATACCAAGGTTAGAGGTAACAACATCTTCCATCTCCTGGTCTTCGCTCCTGGCCGAGGTCTCGGAGGTGGCAGCGCCTGATTTCAGAAATCAGTTGATCACCAACAAGTCGACCAAAAGTATGTCCATGTTGAACAAGAAAACACAAGTTCTCATTGCACCGGAAATAGTGGGGATGGCCATCTTCATCTTGGGCAAAACCTTCGTCGGCTTTGATGGCGTCGCTCGGGGTTGCTTCGCGCTTTTTCATCGGCGCCGGAGGTCGTCCGAGGACGCTTGCCGATCGCCCGACAAAGCGCGATAGCCTTGCCAAGGCCGATCAAGGGGTCATGGGTGAGCTTGGACCGCCTTTCCATGCGAGGAGGGTCGACTTCTTCCTCCTCTTCCTCCTCCTCCTCTTCGTCGGAGTTGTCGTCATCTTCGTCCTCCGCACCGTCAGATTGCCATACCTCCTGGCTTTCACCTCCGCTCCCTTCCTCCTCCTCA
Source organism: Aegilops longissima (assembly GCA_021605205.1). Classification (NCBI taxonomy): domain Eukaryota; kingdom Viridiplantae; phylum Streptophyta; class Magnoliopsida; order Poales; family Poaceae; genus Aegilops; species Aegilops longissima. Next base: position 287,651,530 of record CM038676.1, read on the forward strand.
ACTGGTTCTTGCGCCCCGTTGGGCATTGAGTACATCTCAGTGGTGACCTGGAAGACGACAAACAAGACAAAAGTAAATCGACCGATTTGAAGCAAACAAGATGGACAAAGCAGGATAACAATCAAAGATGCAGGAATGGACCTTGTCTACTTCGTAGGATTGGTCGAGTGGAGGGATCCTCCTGGCCCCTCGAGGGTTGTCCTTGTTTCTTGTGATGCCCCCAAGACATCTTTCCAGCATGGCATCCTCGATCTCCTCCGGGTGGATCCGAGTGGTGTCCTCGGTGCGGAGTACAACCACATCGGATGGTCTCGGGCTTGAAGCGGCTGGATGCGCCGTCAAGGAAGACCTCCAAGAGATCCATGCCACCACCCGTCTCGGATGAGCTGGACAACTCGTTCGACCAACACCTTCACCTGCGCCTCTCTTCCGGGATTACCTTCAAAGAAGATGGCTTGCTCACTCGGTCCATGGAAAACGAGGAGTCCAATGACCGCTCAAGGCGTTATTGGTCCTTGCAAGAGAACCAAGTCGATCGCCATCCACGGACCGACTCGGGTAAGATCATGGCGGAAAGGAACCTTTCCTCTCATTTGAACCCCAAGACCCCACACATCTGAATCACTTGAGTTCTCTCACACTGAATTGGCCTTTTTCACCGTCTGGGAGCGACAAGTGAAAATGTGCTTCAAAAGACCCCAATGAGGCCGGCAACCCAAGAAATTCTCACACAAAGACACAAAAGCAGCGAGGTACACGATGGAGTTGGGAGTGAAGTGGTGAAGTTGTGCCCCAAAGAAGTTCAGAAATCCCCGAAAGAAAGGGTGAGGCGGCAGAGAAAACCCGCGGTCGACATGGGTGGCCAAGAGAACACACTCACCCTCCAGAGGTTGTGGCTCCCACTCCTTCCCCGGGAGCCGCGCTGATCCATGGGGGATACATCCCTCATTGGCCATGTCGTCGAGGTCCTTCTGGCTGATCGTCGAGCGGATTCAGTCGCCCTGGATCCAGCCCTGCGGCAAGCCGGCCCTTGACGAGGATCCGCCCCGACTGGTCGCTCTTCCCTTCGCCTTCGCCGACACCTTCTTCGCCCGCTCCAAAGCCGCCGTCTTGTCCTTCACCATTGTCGCCGACGAGACGCGCAGAGAGCAGCAACAATGAGGAGGAATCACACGCGACGGATGAATCTGGAGAAGGGAGGAGGAAAGGGGAACGCACTGTTCAAAAACCCCCGTCCGAGGCCTTATATGAGGTTGCTTCCGAGTGATCGACCGTAGGCCCGGCGATCTGTCAAATCCATAATAGCCGCCGCGATACGTGGCGTAAAAAGGTGGCGCGAGATCGAGGTGTCCCTGCCTTATCCCGTCCGACATCGCGGCTTCCTCCGCCCGCTGCTTCCGAAAATTAATCCCGCTAAATCCAGCGCCACAGAGCAAATCGTCGATGTAAGATTTCTCCGCCGCCACCTCGGAGTTCTCCAAGCTGAAAAAACACACTCGACAGATACAAAGAATGGATCAAGGCGATGAAAAAGAAGTTGAAGCCGTCACCTAAGCTTATTGATCCAGACAAGACGTGCTCATCACACTAAAAGTGGGTCGAAAGAGTTCTCAACTCCTTCCCCACTCAAACCTCGATCCATTCGGGGCTCTTGATGAAGTCATATACCTAGGGTAGGGTCATGGATCTGTCCAAGATGCCCTCCCAAGGACATCTCTTGAAGAAAACACCTTTCATCGACCTGGAAGGATTCCACTCGACGGACCAAGACACTCGACCATCGCCTAACCACTCGACCGCCAGAAGATCTACAAATACCAAGACGCAAACGGTCGGTCATTAAGTGGCTTTATGGTCATCATAACACTTTATGTGGGGCGTTACGAGAACTCCCTATCTTAATGTACCTTAATCCCTGCATAATCGAGGGCTGGAGGGTGCAGCGAACTCTATATAAGCCACCCCCTCCTCAAGTGTAAAGGGGTTCGCACCCCTGTAACTCATACGCACATAATACAGTCGACCGCCTCCGGGCTCCGAGACGTAGGGATGTTACTTCCTCCGAGAAGGGCCTGAACTCGTAAACATCTTGCGTATACAACTATTCCATAGCTAGGATCTTGCCTCTCCATACCTACCCCCCCATTCTACTGTCAGACTTAGAACCACGACAAATAGGAGCTGGAACTGGGCAGATTTTTTGCTACAACCAGCCAGCTGAATGCTACAACCGGAAACTATTTTTGCTACCATCGACAACAACCGAGTTGTGATGGCAACGACGGCGACCATCTTTTGCTGCAACCGTCCAGCCTATTGCTGGAACCGGCCAAATCATCGCGACAACCGACGACAGTGGTGACCGTTTTTTGCTGCAACCAGATAGCCCAGTGCTACAACCAAAGACAGCGGCAGCTACCACCGACGATGGCGGTCGTCGTGTTTTTGCATCAACCAGCAGGAAAGACAGCTACCTCCAGCGGCTGCGTGGGACATTTTTTTGCTGCAACTGACAACTTCAGCAGCTACCACCGGCGACCGGCATGACAAGGAGCTACGTGGATGTTTCTGCGTGCGATGACGAGGAGGATAGTACTAGCGGTGGCGCGAGCTGTGGATCTGCGAACGGTCTAGTGCCGCGAGGCAGAGGATGAGTGCGATCTATGTGTGTGTGTGGGGGGGAGGGGATTTCCCCCTCTTTTTTTGTCCACGAGGCGCTCCGTGAAATAGAGGATGAAAGCCAAGTACGACCGTGCCCATACGATAGGCTACGATCGAACGACTCAAAGCGACCCGCCAAAAGTTTCGGCCTTAATTAGAAATCTACAACTTCCTCTCATTTCTTTCCCCTAACCTAGGCGAGTAGGGCAAACTTTCCCCTCCAAACTGCATCAGTGAGCCTGTGGATTCACATCCCCTCCATCTACCGCTCCGGCGGCCGGTGGCGGGGAGAGGAATCCCAGTGGCTCCGCTCCGGTTAGTAGTTTAGGTTAGGCTTTTTACTCCCCGCGGGTGCGGCGCTCGGTCAGTTGGCGACGCTACTTTTCCGATTTGTCTTTCGGGCTTCAATCCCCCTCGAGTTCATCCGTTTGGACTACGTCAACGAAGCTTCTACGTAGATTCATGCCGCTTTATTATTTATCCCAACTTTTCCTCTTCAATTGGGTTCATTAGCTTTAGGAAAAATAGAAGCTACGGAAATGCTTGCTTCTAAAAGGCAAGGTCTCCTTTGGTTTGTAGGAATTTTATAGGGTAGGATTTGCAAAGAAAAAATTCCTTTGAAACCCCTTTGGTTTGTAGGAATGGATTCCTATTCCTATATAGGATAGAAATCAATCCTTCACATTTTGGAGGGGAAAAACATTAGCTTAGACTCAATGTAAAAATTCCTATCCTATGCATCAAATGACATCTATTTCTCTATAAGAATTGAGATGCATGTCATCTCACTTCATATGATTTTCCTATTCCTATAAAATTTCTATCCTATGAACCAAAGGAGGCCTAAAGGCTCTGATCAAGGCAATGAACATTTTGCGAACATGCCGGCTCCGGCTCCGCGCACCTGCTGACACCTTTGTTCTTGGGACGGTGAGGTTAGGGTTTCTCGTCATGTCGCGAGATTTGGTGTCAGATGCTTTAGATCTATCGAAGGGTTCAATAGTGACAATTGTGGCTCCATGGCGTTGGTCCTTAGGGGCACATGCGCGAAGACTTCCGAGCTGTCATCGACAAGGTCAAGCCGGCTCCGGTAGGGGAGCGATGACAACGACGTGTCGACGGCTTGTTATGGCATTAATATTGGTCGTTCGGTGGTCCCGAAATCTTGATGTAATTTGTATTATGTTTGAGATACTTTGTACTTCTGGTGAACTTTTATAATCGATCTGATTCTTTTCGCAGAAAAAGACAGTGGTTAATCCCCCCGAGCCAATTCTTTTTTTGTGAGGTCCCCCAAGCCAATTCTTAGCGCTATTTGGAAGCAGTTATCTAAAATAGTTGCGTAAGGACTCCAAAGCTCAATGCCACCATTGCAAGATTGCATCAATTCCGAGGAATCTGATTTTACCGCGATCTAATACATCCACTACAGTAAACCTGTTAATCTATGACAGACTTCTTCATGAAGTTCCTATAAAGTGTCTCAGGTGGGTGTCATCCATGACAATTATGTGGATCAGTCATGTACCAGTGTGGTGACCTACAAGTATATGGGATCAATCGTAGTCCTTTTGATAAGTAAGAGTGTCGAACCCAACAAGGAGCAGAAGGAAATGACAAGTGATTTTCAGCAAGGTAATTTCTGCAAGCACTGAAATTGTCGGTAACAGGTAGTTTGATAGCAAGATAATTTGTAACAAGTGACAAGTAACAATAGTAACAATAAGTGAAACAAGGTAGCCCAATCCTTTTTGTAGCAAAGGAGAGGCCAAAAACGTCTCTGATATTAGGTAAAACATTCTCGAGGATACATGGGAATTTCATCTAGTCATTTTCATCATGTTGGCTTGATTCGCGTTTGATATGTGGGTGGACCGATGCTTGGGTGTTGTCCTTACTTGACCAATTCTCCCACTTATGATTAACCCCCTCGCAAGTAGCCGCAACTACGAAAGAAGAATTAATATAAAATCTAACAGTAGCAATAAACATAAGGATCCAAATTAGCCCCTTACGAAATAGCGCGTAAACTAGGGTTCAAGTTTCTGTCACTCTAGCAACGCATCATCTAATAACTACTCAACAATGCATCCCCTTAGGCCCAAACATGGTGAAATGTCATGTAGTCAATTTTCACATAACACCACTAAGGGACACATACATATCATCGAAATATCGAACGAATATCAAATTCACATGATTACTTATGATGAGACTTCTCCCATGTCCTCAAGAAAAAAAGTAACTACTCACACAACATATTCATGGTCAAGATCAGAGGTGTAATAAATATCATAATGGATCTTAACATATAATCTTCCACCAAATAAACCGGCTAGCATCAACTACAAGATGTAATCAACACTACTAGTCACCCACAGGTACCAATCTGAGATTTTGATACAAAGATTGAACACAAGAGATGAACTAGGGTTTGAGATGAGATGGTGTTGTTGAAGATGTTGATGAAGACTTGTCTCCCAAAGATGCAAGAGTTGTTGGTGATGACGATGGCTTCGATTTCCCCCTCCTGGAGGGAAGTTTCCTCGGCGGAATCGCTCTGCTGGAGAGCAAAAATGCTCCTGCCCAAGTTCCGCCTCAAGACGGCGGTGCTCCTTCTCGAAAGTCCCCCCCCCTTTATTTTTTCTAGGTCAAAAGACCTTATATGCTAGAAGATGGGCACTGGAGGTGGGCCAGGTAGCCCACTACCCACTAGGGCGCGCCTGGAAGGGGTGGCGCGCTCTGGTTCCTAGTGGGCACCTGGGTGGCCCCCTTCAGTATTTCTTTTCTCCAGTATTTTTTATATATTCTAAAATAATTCTCCGTAAAATTTCATCTCATTTGGAGATGTGCAGAATAGGTATATCTCTGACATAGCTTTTTCAGGCCAGAAGTCCAGCTGCCGGCATTCTATCTCTTTGTGTAAACCTTGCATATTATGAGATAAAGGCATTAGAATTACTCCACAAAGTACTATATTGCATAAAAACACTATAAATAACAGTAGAAAAACATGATGCAAAATTGATGTATCAACTCCCCTAAGCTTAGACCTCGCTTGTCCTCAAGCGAAAGCCGATATCAAAAATCATGTCCACATGCTTAGAGAGAGAGAGAGAGAGAGAGAGAGAGAGAGAGAGAGAGAGAGAGAGAGAGAGAGAGAGAGAGAGAGGTGTCAATAAAAACAAAATACGGACATAGTAGTATCATGCTTATTAATATAACATCAATAAACTTTATCATAAAACTTATTATGAGCAAGTAGCAATTCATCACAACATCGAAGTATAAAGCATAAAATTTCTTGAAAACTAACAAACTATGTTCTCACTCAACTTTGCAATTACTATTCATATATTTTTCAGGAAGGGTCTCATATCGGAGCCCTTTGGCAAGTCCACATATTCAACCATGATTGCTAACACTCACAACATATATATGGAGCAAAAAGTTTCAACCAGACACATAGAAAGATAGGGGCTTATAGTTTTGCCTCCCAACTTATTCACCTCAAGGGTGATGTCAACAATAGTAACTCCTGATCACTCATATCCAACTGGATATATGTGCCTAGATCTTTCCCCACCACATGATGCTTGCAGAAGAGAAAATGAAAAGGAATAGAGGAGACCACTTTTGACTCTTGCATAAAAAGTAAATACATAAAAGTAAAAGATAGGCCCTTCGCAGAGGGAAGCATAGGTTGTCATGCACTTATTAATTCTTTCATGAATTGCATCATTGACCAATGCTATTTTGTCAACTTTCAATAAATTTTACCACTTATACTTTTCCTTATGTGATGTCATTACTTTCCATAAGATTAGCATATGATTTTTTTTTCATTATTTTCTTTATTTTGATTGAAACAAGAAAGTAAAGAAGTAAAAACTCTTTATATAACTCTCACTCGATTACATAGATAGATAGATCATGAAACTAGCACTCGAAAATAGATTATACTAAACTTTCATTCAACTAAATCACAAAATAACTAAGGATCGAGCTAAAAACCGGTGAAGGTAATAAAAGTGATGGTGATACGATACGGGGGCATCTTCCCCAAGCTTGGCGAAAGCCAAGGGGAGTGCCCATACCCGTGTACTCAAGTCTCCTTCTTTGGTGATGATGATGGTGGTGTGGTGGGAGGCTTGTCCTCCGGCTTCCATGGCAAGGTTTCACCATCATAAGAGGATGCACGAGTCTCTCGAGTCCTGAAACTTGCAGCTAAACTCATACCTTTAAACCTTGCTTCGTACTAATTTTTTTTATTTTGAAGATCATAGATTTGGCTTTGCAGAAAGTTGATTTGCTCGTTGAAAGTGAAGAAGTTGTCCTTCATAGACAGTCCATCCACCATGTGATCACGGGCGAATTCCGTGATCATGGAATGATTGGCACTGAGTCCATGCTCCACCATCCCTTTGCACTTGAAGATCTCCTGCTCCACCGCCTCGAGCCTGGCCTCCACGCTTCCCGTCTTCTTGGGCCCTTGAACATCCTAGATGTGGAGCACTCCCTCACACATATCAATGGCTTGAGGGTGCTTCAACACCTCACATAGGTAGGGGTTGATGACCTTCTCAAAGAACATGTCCTTGGAGGAGCTTGGTGCAGCCATGGCGATCTAAAACTATCAGAAAAATAACACGAAACAAGAACATGGGATATTTCCGTGATGCGGTGGTCAAATCGTTCAGGGGTATATATAAAGAATTTTAATCTTGGGAAACAAGTATACCATAGGAAAACAGAGTCAGGAAGGTGCCCGAGGGGCCCACTACCCACCAGGGCAAGCCAGGTGGGGCAGGCGCGCCCTGGGGCCTAGTGGGCACCTGGGTTGCCTTCCCGGTTGTTTATTATTTTTTTATTTTTTCTAATATTCAAAAACTGACAAAAAATAATTTTGCGGAATTTTTGGAATTCGTTTACTTACCGTATCACGTACCTCTTCCTTTTTAGGGTTCTGGAGTGTTCTCGAAGGTTTTTTTATGTGTTCCTCCGGTGTCATGGTTTGGATAATGTTAGTCTCAATATTAATGGGTGTACCTGCAATATAGTGCTTAATTCTTTGTCCATTGACCACCTTCGGATTAGTGCCTTCGACATTATTAATCTTAATAGCTCCAAAGCGGTAGACTTCTTCAATGACATATGGTCCATCCCATTTGTAAAGAAGTTTTCTTGCAAAAAATCTAAAACGAGAATTGTATAATAGAACATGTTCACCTACTTTGAATTCCGACTTTTGGATTCTTTTATCATTCCATCTTTTAACCTTTTCTCTAAACAATTTGGCATTTTCATAGGCTTGGGTTCTCCATTCATCTAGTGAGCTAATATAAAATAACCACTTTACACCGACAAGTTTGAAATCATAATTGAGTTCTTTAATTGCCCAATATGCCTTATGTTCTAACTCAAGAGGCAAATGACAAGCCTTTCCATAATCCATTTTGTATGCGGACATACCCATAGGATTATTATAAGCTGTTCTATAGCCCCAAAGTGCATCATCAAGTTTCTTATTTTATTTCTCTATTTCTAAGTTCTTCTTGACCACTAGATTGAGGATGATAAGGAGATGCAATTCTAAGGTTGTCATCATATTTAGCAAGTAATTTTCGGAAAGCACCATGTATAAAATGTGAACCACCATCAGTCATTACATATCTAGGGACTCCAAACCTCGGGAAGATAATTTCTTTAAGCATTTTAGTGGAGGTGTTATGATCAACACTACTTGTTGGAATAGCTTCTACCCACTTAGTGACTGATGCCAGCTTGAACTACGTCGGTATTTCCCCAAAGAGGAAGGGATGATGCAACACAGCTATAGTAGGTATTTCCCTTAGTGATGAGACCAAGATTATCGAACCAATAGAAGAACCACGAAACACACGTAAAAAACTCTTGCACACAAAGAACAAATACTTGCAACCCGACATAAGTTAGGGGTTGTCAATCCCCCACGGGTAAAAAGATAGGTAAAATTGTAGTAGATTGGACAAATAGATCTCGCGGGAATGCGAGATAAAATAAACAAATAAAAATTGCAGCAAGGTATTTTTGTATTTTTGGATTATTAGATCTGAAAATAAAAGCAAATAAAAATAGATCACGAAGGCAAATATAATAAAGAAGAGACCCGGGGGCTGTAGATTTCACTAGTGGCTTCTCTCGAGAAAAATAGCATCCGGTGGGTAGACAAATTACTATTGGGCAATTGATAGAACTTCAAATAATCATGACGATATCCAGGCAATGATCATTATATAGGCATCACGTCCAAGATTAGTAGCCCGACTCCTGCGTGCATCTACTACTATTACTCCACATATCGACCGCTATCCAACATGCATCTAGTGTATTAAGTTCATGGAGAAACGGAGTAATGCAATAAGAATGATGACATGATGTAGACAAAATCTATTTATGTAGAAATAGACCCCATCTGGTTATCCTTAATAGCAATGATACATACGTGTCGGTTCCCCTTCTGTCACTGGGATCAAGCACCGTAAGATCGAAACCATCACAAAGCACCTCTTCCCATGGCAAGAAAAAATGATCTAGTCGGCCTAACTAAACCAAAGATTCAAAAAATAATACGAGGCTATAAGTAATCATGCATATAAGGGATCAAAGAAACCCAAATAACTTTCATGGATAAAAACATAGATCTGATCATAAACTCAAAGTTCATCGGATCCCAACAAACACACCGCAAAAAGAGTTAATAGATCTCCAAGAGACAATTGTATTGAGAATCAAAAGAGAGAGAGAGGAAGACATCTAGCTACTAACTACGGACCCGTAGGTCTACAATGAACTACTCACGCATCATCGGAGAGGCACCAATGAGGATGATGAACCCCTCCGTGATGGTGCTAGATTGGAACTGGTGGTCTTGGAGCTTGCGGAGGCTGGAATTGATTTTCGTCGACTCCCATAGGGTTTATGGAATATTGGGGTATTTATAGAGCAAAGAGACGGTGCGGGAGGCCACCAAGGTGGGCACAACCCACCTGGGCGCGCCCTGGTGGGTTGTGCTCCCCTCGGAGCTCCCCTCATGTACTTTCTTGGCCCAACACGTGTCTTCTGGTCCAAAAAAATCACAAAAAAGTTTCGTTGCGTTTGGACTCCGTTTGGTATTTATTTTCTGCGAAGTAAAATACAACTGGCACTGGGCACTATGTCAATAGGTTAGTCCAAAAAATTATATAAAGGTTCTATAAAATGATTGTAAAACATCCAAGAATGATAATATAACAGCATGGAACAATAAAAAATTATAGATACGTTGGAGACGTATCAGCATCCCCAAGCTTAATTTCTGCTCGTCCTCGAGTAGGTAAATGATAAAAACAGAATTTTTGATGTGGAATGTTGCCGAACATGTTCATCACATATTATTTTCTTTGTAGCATGGACATTTGGACTTTTATATGGTTCAAAGCAATAGTCTAGTTTTGACATGAGGACTTTAATACTCAAGCACATCAACAAACAACCATGTCTTTCAAAATATCAACACTAAAGCAAGTTATCTGTAGCCCATTATGCTCAATCATTGATCCATTCATGAAACACACTCGCATATTAGCCACACCCAATGCTCAAGTACGATCATAGTGCCCCTTAGTTGGTGCTTTATAAGAGAAGATGGAGACTCAAGTAAAAATAAAAATTGCATAAAGTAAATAGAAAGGCCCTTCGCGGAGGGAAGTAGGGATTTGTAGAGGTGCCAGAGCTCAAAGCGAAAAAGATAGAGATAAAACATTTTGGGTGGCATGCTTTTCCTGTCAACGAAAACAATCGAGTAGTTTCCAATACTTTCCATGCTAGATATATCATTCGCGATTCCCAAACAGAAAGTAAAGTTTGTTCCTTTTTCCACCATAATTCCACTTTCCATGGCTAACCGTATCCACGGGTGCCTTCCATACCAACACTTTCCAAGGAATTTATTATTTGACAACATAAAGTAAATTCATTTTTCATTTCGGGACTGGGCATCCCTAATACCTTTGCCGTACTCTCATGTAATGACAAGTGCAAGTGAATAAACACTCATCTTGAGAATAATACATCTAGCATGGAAATATATCAGACACCCCCTACCGTTTCATGAGCAGTACGAGCACACAAAAGATAAATTTATTTTTAAAATTAGAGATGGCACATACAAATTTGCTTAGAACGGCAAAAGAAGACCACATATAGGTAGGTATAGTGGACTCATGTGCAAAAACTGGTTTAAAGGATTTTGGATGCACAAGTAGTAATCATACTTAGTGCAAATGAAGGCTAGCAAAAGATTGAGAAGCATCCAATCAAGAAACAAAAAATATCATAAGCGAGCATTAAGCATAACTAACACCGAATAATGCACCACAAGTAGGATGTAATTTCATTGCCTAACTATTGACTTTCGTGCTTGCATAGGGAATCACAAACCTTAACACCAATATTCTTACTAAATCATAATTACTCATCAAAATGACTCACATATCACTATCATCATATCTCAAAACTATTACAAAGAATCAAGTTTATTTTGTCCAATTATCTTCATGAAAGTTCTTATTCTATCCTCCTTGGATATCTATAGCTTTGGAACTAGTTTCATATGTTGCTTTTAATAAGCTCAAACAAATATAAGTGAAGAACATGAGCATCATATTTATTTCTCTCAAATTAATCTAAGTGAAGCATGAGAGAATTTCTTCAAACATAACAAAGCACACCGTGCTAAGAAAGACACAAGTGAAGCACTAGAGCAATTCCAAGGCTCTAAATTTTTTAAGTGAAGCATAGGAGCAAGCATAGCATAATTTGGCTCTCCAAAATAGGTGTATACAGCAAGGATGCTTATTAAAAATTAAAAAGAAAACAAGCAAATACTCAGATCATACAAGATGCTCCAAGCAAAACTCATAATATGTGATGAATAAAAATATAGTTTCAAGTAAAATACCGATGGTTGTTAGAAGAAAGAGGGGATGCCACTCGGGGGCATCTCCAAGCTTAGTTGCTTGATACTTCTTGAATGTTATCTTGGGGTGCCTCGGGCATCCCCAAGATTAGCCTTTTGATAATCCTTATTCCTTCATCCATCGCGATCTCACCCAAAACTTGAAAACTTCATTCACACAATACTCAACAAAACCTTCGTGAGATCCATTAGTATAAGAAAGCAAATTACTATTTTAAGTACTGTTGCAAACCCATTCATATTTTGTTATTGTATTATATCTACTGTATTTTTAAATTTTCCCTGGCAAAAACTCTTCAAAGGAAACCATAGAATCATCAAAACAATCACATAACACAACGAAAACAGAATATGTCAAAAACAGAACAGTCTGTAGCAATCTGTATATTTCGAATACTTGTGCAACTCCAAAAATTCTACAAAATTAGGACAACGTGAGAAATTTATATATAAATCTTGTGTAAAAAATTCAGAGCAAAAGTACATTTCTGTGATTTATGAAAATTGTTTTTCCGAGCACAAAAGTTTCTGTTTTTGAACAAGATCGAATCAACTATCACCCAAATCATCCCCAAGGCCTTGCTTGGCATAAACACTAATTTAAACCACACAAACACAATCATAACAGTAGCATAATTGTGCAAACACTCAAGAACAGAAAAAAGACAAAAATAAATTTTATTCATTGGGTTGCCTCCCAACAAGGGCTATCGTTTTATGCCCTAGCTAAGCATAAGATTTCAACGATGCTCACACGAAAGATAAGAATTGAAACGCAAAGAGAGCATCATGAAACATATGACAAACACATTTAAGTCTAACATACTTCCTATGCATAGGAATTTTATAAGCAAACAAATAATCAAGACAAGAAATATCTTACATATGCAAAGAAGAGGAATAAAACATTGACGATCTCAACATAACGAGAGGTAATTTAGTCACATGAAGATTTCTACAACCATATTTTCCTATCTCATAATAATTACATATAGGATCATAATCAAATTCAACAATATAACTATCACATAAAATATTCTTTTCATGATCCACATGCATGCAAAGTTGACACTCTTCCAATATAGTGGAATTATCATCAAATAAAGTCATGACCTCTCCAAGCCCACTTTTATCAAAAATTTCATAAGATTGAACACTCCCCAAATATGTGGGATTATTTTTACCTAAAGTTGACTCTCTTAAAAACCCACTTTTAATATTATCGCAAGCATATTCATCATGAGGTTTAAATAAATTTTTAAGATCATGAGAATCATTATCACTCCAATCATGATCATTGCAATAAGTAGCGGACATAGCAATATTAGCATCCCCAAGCTTGGGGGTTTGCATATTATTAGCACAATTGACATTAATAGAATTTATAATAACATCATTGCAATCATGTTTTTCATCTAAGGAGCTATCATGAATCACTTTATAAATTCCTTCTTTTAACACTTCATCACAATTTTCAGATTCATGAATCTCAAGCAAAACTTCATAAAGATAATCTAGTGAACTCAAATCACTAGCAATGGGTTCATCATAATTGGATCTCTTAAAAATATTAGCAGGTGGATGAGGATCCATATCAATTGATTTTTAGCAAGCGAAGATGCAAGCAAATAGAAGACACATGGAAACACAAGCAAACATGAGATCTGATGAGAAAACGGGGAACGAAAAAGAGGGCGAATAAAAACAGCAAATTTTTGTGCAGTGGGGGAGATGAAAACAAGAGGAAAATGGAAAATAATGTAAATTGCAAGGAGATGAGATTTTTGATTAGGAACCTGGTAGATGTTGGTGATGTCTCCCTGGCAACGACGCCAGAAATTCCTTTTGATGCGGCTTGAACTATGTCAGTATTTCCCCAAACAGGAAGGGATGATGCAACACAACTACGGTAGGTATTTCCCTCAGTGATGAGACCAAGGTTATCGAACTAGTAGGAGAACCACGAAACACCACGTAAACAGCTCCTGCACACAAAGGACAAATAATTGCAACCCGACGTAAGAGAGGGGTTGTCAACCCCCCACGAGTAAAAACATAGGTAAATAGTAGATTGGATAAATAGATCTCGCAGGAACACGAGATAAAATAAATAAATAAAAATTACAGCAAGGTATATTTGTATTTTTGGATTAATAGATCTGAAAATAAAAGCAAATAAAAATAGATCGCGAAGGCAAATATAATAAAGAAGAGACCCGGGGGCCGTGTATTTTACTAGTGGCTTCTCTCGAGAAAAATAGCATACGGTGGGTAAACATATTACTGTTGGGCAATTGATAGAACTTACAATAATCATGACGATATCCAGGCAATGATCATTATATATGCATCACGTCCAAGATTAGTAGACCGACTCCTGCTTGCATCTACTACTATTACCCCACACATCGACCACTATCCAACATGCATGTAGTGTATTAAGTTCATGGAGAAATGGAGTAATGCAATAAGAACGATGACATGATGTAGACAAGATCTATTTATGTAGAAATAGACCTCATCTTGTTATCCTTAATAGCAACGATACACACGTGTCGTTCCTCTTCTGTCACTGGGATCAAGCACCGTAAGATCGAAGCCATCACAAAGCACCTCTTCTCATGGCAAGAAAAATCGATCTAGTCGGCCTAACTAAACCAAAGGTTCGAAAAAGAAATACGAGGCTATAAGTAATCATGCCTATAAGGGATCAAAGAAACCCAAATAACTTTCATGGATAAAAACATAGATCTGATCATAAACTCAAAGTTCATCGGATCTCAACAAACACACCGCAAAAAGAGTTACATCAAATAGATCTCCAAGAGACCATTGTATTGATAATCAAGAGAGAGAGAGAGAGAGAGAGAGAGAGAGAGAGAGAGAGAGAGAGAGAGAGAGAGAGAGAAGCCATCTAGCTACTAACTATGGACACGTTGGTCTACAATGAACTACTCACGCATCATCGGAGAGGCACCAATGAGGATGATGAACCCCTCCTTGATGGTGTCTAGATTGGATCTGGTGGTTCTGGAACTTCCGGCGGCTGGAATTGATTTTCGTCGACTCCCCTAGGGTTTCTGGAATATTAGGGTATTTATAGAGCAAAGAGGCGGTGCGGGAGGCCACCGAGGTGGGCACAACCCACCTAGGCCCCCAGGCGCGCCCTGGTGGGTTGTGCTCCCTGAGGGAGTCCTGGACTAAGGGGTCCTCGGGCGTCCGGTCTGTTATTCGTGAGCCGGACTGATGGGCTGTGAAGACCGAAGACCATACTCGTATCCGGATTGGATTCTCCTTGGCGTGGAAGGCAAGCTAGGCGGCCAGCTGTGAAGATTCCTTCTTATGTAACCGACCCCATGTAACCCTAGATCTCTCCTTTGTCTATATAAACCGGAGAGCATAGTCCGGATAGGACACATTCATTACCATATATTCATAGGCTAAGCTTTAGGGTTTAGCCATTACGATCTCGTGGTAGATCAACTCTTGTAATACTCATATTCATCAAGATCAACCAGGCAAGAAGTAGGGTATTACCTCCATAAAGAGGGCCCGAACCTGGGTAAACATCGTGTCCCCCGTCTCCTGTTACCATCGATCCTAGACGCACAGTTCTGGACCCCCTACCCGAGATCCGCCGATTTTGACGCCGACATTGGTGCTTTCACTGAGAGTTCGACTGTTCCGCCAGCAAAGGATTTGATGGCCCCTTCGACTGTCAGTAATGGCACCTTTCAGGGAGAAACCTTTCTCCCCAGACAAACCTTTGTGTTCGGCGACTTCGTACTACGGGCCAACTCGCTTGGCCATCTGGAGCAGGGCGATAGTCACGCCCCTGACCATCAGGTCAGATCAGGAAGTTTGAACTGCGTCACAGATACTCGCAGAGACTTGATCTCCAATGGATTCAAGACTGCGGCAGTCGCTCCCCCTCTCTCCGATGAACATGACTTAAATCTGTCATCGGATCACACCAAGGAGATGGATCCTGTTGCTGCAACGGCCTCAGAACCGAAGCAGATCGTGCCCTTTGGGGCCACAAGGTCAACGGCGTTGGAGCCGCACACGGACTCGACATCCTGCAATATTTGCGTCAATGGAACTCCGGACTCGCTGCCACACGCCCAGATCGACGCTACCGCAGCATACCGAGCTGGATCGGTTGTCGGTTTTCGAATTTGGTGCTACAGACTTCTTCCAGCACTCACCTTTTGGTGACATACTAAATTCTTTAAAGAACTTATCCTTGGAGGAGGACTCACAGCCGAACTATGTTCGGGTCGAGCTAGATACGGATGACGAGGAATTTTGCTTCCCACCCGCCACCCACTTCATAGCCACTGTCAATGACTTAACCAACATGCTTGACTATGGCTCCGAAGACATCGACGGTATGGATGACGATGCCGATATGGAGCAAGGCCAAGACCCGCCATTCACCGGACGATGGACGGCTACCTCTTCGTACTACGTGTACATGGTTGATACACCCAAAGGATCTGGCGACGACAATGAAGAGCCAGATGCGAATAAAACCTCTGAGACGCAGTCCAAGCGTCGACGCCCCAAGCGCTGTTCTAAGCTTCGTTGCTCAAAGGACGGCAACACCGGCACCGGAGAGAATAGTACTCCAGGTGACGCTGAAAACAATGAAGACCCTGTCGGAGCTACAGTCGAACAGGAGGAACATGACAACATGCAAGACAACCCTGACGAACAGGCCATAGAAGATGACTCGGAGGACGACAGCTACCGTCCACCCTCCGAAGAGGAGACAAGCCTCGGCAACGAAGACTTCATCGTGCCTGAGGATCCTCTGGAGCAGGAGCGCTTTAAGCTTCAGCTCATAGCCACTGCAAGGAGCCTGAAAAAGAAACAACAGCAGCTTCAAGCTGAACAAGATCTGCTCATCGACAGGTGGACTGATGTCCTGACAGCCGAAGAATACGGCCTCAGGCGCCCAACAAAGAGCTACCCGAAACGCAGACTGCTACCTCAATTCGACGAGGAAGCACCAGAGCATACATCTCCCTTGCATAATGCGGAACGACCACCACGTGGTCGGGACAGGGCGGCCGAACGGCCACCCCGCGGTCGGGATAAAGCGGCAACTCAGGCCGAACAGCAGACCGCCCCACCACCCTGAAAAAATAGAGACAGAAGAGTTCGGGGTTACACGTACGACCTCCGGCAAATCCTGGACAGTAGAGCAGGACATACAAGATCGATCTACAGATCGCGAGGGCGTTCCTCGAGGCACGACGACGGCTACCCATTCGGACATGAATGCCGCAGACGGACTCCATCAGAGCTACGCCGTGATGTGGCCCGATACAGAGGTGCCGCACACCCTCTCTGCTTCACAGATGAAGTACTGGATCACGAATTCCCCGAGGGGTTCAAACCCATCAATACCGAATCATATGACGGCACAACCGATCCAGCAGTGTGGATCGACGATTTTATTCTCCACATCCACATGGCCCGAGGAGATGACCTCCACGCCATCAAATACCTCCCATTAAAGCTCAAAGGACCAGCTCGGCACTGGTTAAACAGTCTGCCGGAAAACTCCATCGGCAGCTGGGAGGACTTGGAAGAGGCCTTCCTCGACAACTTCCAAGGTACATATGTCCGGCCACCCGATGTCGATGACTTAAGCCACATAGTTCAACAATCCGAAGAATCAGCCAGAAAATTCTGGACTTGGTTCCTAACCAAAAAGAACCAGATCGTTGACTGTCCGGATGCTGAAGACCTAGCAGCCTTTAAACATAGCATCTGGGACGAATGGCTCGCCCGCCACCTCGGCCAAGAAAAGCCGAGGTCCATGGCAGCCCTCACGGCACTTATGACCTGCTTCTGCGCGGGAGAGGATAGTTGGCTGGTTCGCAGCACAAACACAACCAACGAAACAGGCCCCTCCAAGGCAGCACCGGCAAGCCCTAGCGCAACAGACACAAACGCCAAAACAATGGCGATAACACCGATGACACTACAGTTCACGCCGGATTCAGCGGCTCTGAGTCCGGCCAGCGAAAAAAGCCCTATAAAAGGAGTAGCGGAGGACCATCTAGCTTGGACCGCATACTCGATCGTCCTTGCCAGATACACGGCACCACAGGTAAACCGGCCAACCACACTAACAGAGATTGCCGAGTCTTTAAACAAGCCAGCAAGGCCAACGATAGAAACAAGGAAGTGGAGTCATAGAGCGAGGACGATGACGAAGGGCCCCGGCAGCCAGACACCGGAGGACAAAATAAATGTCCCCATCAAGTCAAAACGGTGAACATGATATATGCTACACACATCCCCAAAAGGGAGCACAAGCGCGCACTTAGGGAAGTTTACGCGTTAGAGCCAGTTGCCCAAAAATTCAATCTGCGGTCGTCATTTCCGATCACCTTTGACCGCCAAGATCACCCAACCAGCACCCACCACGGTGGTTCGGCCGCACTGGTCCTGGACCCAATTATTAACGGATTTCACCTGACACGAGTCCTTATGGACGGCGGTAGCAGCCTCAACCTGCTCTATCAGGATACATCACGTAAAATGAGCATTGACCCCTCATGGGTCAAGCCTACGAAGACTACCTTTAAAGGAGTAATACCAGGCGTAGAGGCCCATTGTACGGGCTCAATAATGTTGGAGGTAGTATTCGGTTCCCCGGATAACTTCCGAAGCGAAGAACTGATCTTCGATATCACCCTGTTCTGCAACGGCTATCACGCTTTGCTCGGACGAACCGCATTCGCTAGATTCAATGTTGTGCCTCATTACGCTTATCTCAAACTCAAGATGCCCGGTCCACGTGGCACCATTACAATAAATGGAAATACGGAACGTTCCCTCCGTACAAAGGAGCACACTGCCGCCCTAGCAGCAGAAGTATAGAGCGGCCTTCTCAAGCAGCATTCGAATCCGGCTTCCGAGCCCCTAGACACCACTAAGAGGGTCCGGACCACACTGCCGCAGGATAGCTCGGCTCGAGCCGAACTAGCAATTCGACCTCCGTCCCAGCCCCGACGAGGCAACGACACTAATACCACACACTCAAAACCTCACGGGAATTGACGGAGGCATAACTCGTCTGCGACCCACTGTACGGCTCGACCGACCCTAGGATCCGCATGCTTTTACTTTTTCTTTTTACGGGTTCTGTTCTCTTTTCGAGGTTCATACGGACAGCCCGCTTGCAGAACACACCAAGGAGGCAAGGAGCTCTGGCTCACAAGGGAATCCCAAGGTGATCTCTACTCACCGATTGCCATACCCGCTTGTAGCCCGCCCTTGGTTTCGGCATGTCAAATAGCCTTACTTGCTTATCGCATTACTTGTGCAAAGTATGCCTTGATGTACTAGTAACATCACAATGGTGAATACACGGTAGCATCGGCTAGTTATTTAATTTCCTGTTTCCTCACCTTTGTATTTCTCACTCTTTGCACGCGTACACAATGGTACACATTACCACGCCAGGGGCTCCATTATGCCCCGCATTACGGCAATAAAGTCCGAACACTTTTACAGTACAGTTCGGCACCCCAAACTTATAGCATTATATGCATCGGCTCCGAATCATGTCTTTGGTCAATAGTTGGGTTGCTCGGCTCCTGTGCTTACTACCTTACATTCCGTTGTATTGGCTAGGGTAGTAAAGGGAGAACTACTGCGATTGTGTCCCGGTTCTTCCGGACGAGCACCTCAGTAGAGAAAGTCGAAAACTGACTGGCATGATGTGGCGAGAGCTGGCCAGCTGTTCGAGAGGTTCTAAATCGTTGGAGATTTTTTCCGCTTCTTGCGAAGAATCAGTTCTTCCGATTAGGCGTCTATAGTGCCCCCAGTTCGGTCTTCCGAATACCAGGGGCTTCACCGATTTTGTCAATTGTCAAACCCCTATGGCTAAGTGAGGGCGGTAAAGGCCGCATAGTCTAATTGCCTTGTTTGTTGTGCTAAACACCTCCTTCAAGGACCAGAACGTGGAGTAAAGAGTGTTTAGATTTATCCCGAACACCCCCGTATTATATACGAGGGGACAGAAGCCGACGACTGGTCAACCCTCAGATTTCATAAATAGCCGCACAGGAGGTGAAAGTTTAAAATAAACAAACATTATATTACATATCAAAGGGCAAGATAATACATGTGTTCTCATGGGAATATGATATCCTTTGAACATTGCTCCGCCACAAGGCGAGACCCCTCCAGGACACCTTCAAAATAGTTCTCGGGTCGACGATGCTCCTTGCCTTCCGGCGGTCCCTCGGTCATCAGCTTCTTGGCATCCAGCTTTGCCCAATGCATCTTGACGCGGGCAAAGGCCATACGCGCACCTTCAATACAGACCGACCGCTTCACGGCTTCGAGCCGCGGACAGGCACTCACAAGCCGCTGCACAAGTACGAAGTAGCTGCCAGGTACATGATTGGCGGGCCATAGCCGGACTGTCAAGTCCTTCATGGCTAGCTCTGCCAACCTATGCAGCTCGACCAACTACTTCAGCTGGTCGCTGAAGGGCATCGGATGTTCGGATCCCAGATATTGGGCCCAGAACAGCTTCTCCGTAGACATCCCCTCTTCGGTTCTATAATGCTCGGCCGCACCGATGCACTACGCGGCAGATCTTTAAACGCCGTTGAAAAAACCCACATTCAGGATAAGTACAAGGAATGTTTCTTCCACACACATGCTCTGCATAGGTGAAGAACTTACCCGCCGTAATCTTCTCGGCCACCTGAAGTTCCCTGAGGGCGCTTTGGGCCTCGGCTCGTGCATCCTGGGCGCTCTGGCGAGCCTTCGCCAACTCGGACTCTTGCTCCCTACAATCACGCTCCAAGGACTCAACTTTATCTAATGCGCCTTGGAGCTGTTGCTGCGCCTCGCCAACCCGGGCCTCGTGCTTCTCGCGCAAAGCGCGTTCCTTGGCCGCTTTGTCCTCGGCCTCGGCTAACAACTTTATAAGGGTTGCCACCTCGGTCGTGGCCCCTAATCAAGTTTCTGATACTTTAGTCCGGCCGGACTATCTCATTTTTTTTGAAATATACCAACAGGTTACTGCAGACCTCGGCTATCCTCCAGCTGCTTCTTCACCAGGCCGAGCTCCTCCTCGGCCCGCTCCAGTTTCCGCTTCAATCCGGAGACCTCCGCAGGATGAGCAGTGGCAGCCTGCAGTGATACCTGCTTATTAACATAGACAACCCATGTTAGACTCCTGCGATATTCATTCTTGATCCTCTGTCTGGCTTTTTCTCCCGAACACCATACAGAGCATCAGGGGCTACTGTCTACGCTGTGATATTTTTTCTACAATCACATTACTTACCTCAAAGCCTGTTAGAAGGCTAGTGCAGGCTTCGGTCAGTCCGCTTTTGGCAGGATCCCGGAGCCGTGCAAACCTCCGGAGTAGTATCCGGCTGAGGCCCGAAGGGAACCCGGGCCCCATCATCATTCCCCGGGGGAACTTTCTCCCCCGTGTGTCCGGCGGCCGAGGAGTCATCCAGGGTCGTCACCCCGATGATCTCTGTAATCTCCCCCGGCCTGGGAAAGTCTTTTTGGACGCCACCTCGTCATCACCCCTGGGCAAAACGGAATGAGCAGGTGGCGGAGACATGCTAGCCATCTCCTCCGTGGCCAGCGAATCCTCCGCCGAGGATCGTGGGGACTGATACGTCTCCAACGTATCTATAATTTTTGATTGCTTCATGCTATATTATATTCTGCTTTGGATGATTAATGGGCTTTACTAAGCACTTCTCTATGATTTTTGGGACTAACCTATTAACCCAGAGCCCAGTGCCAGTTCCTGTTTTTTTCCCTTGTTTCAGTTTTTCGAAGAAAAGGAATATCAAACGGAGTCCAAACGGAATGAAACCTTTGAGAGAGTTATTTTTGGAAAGAAAGCAATCCGGGAGACTTGGAGTGCACGTCAGGGGATCAACGAGGAGAGCACGAGGCAGGGGGGGCGCCCACCCCCTGGGCGCGCCCTCCACCCTCGTGGGCCCCTCGTGGCTCCCCTGACTGACTTATTTTGCCTATATATATGTATCCATATACCCTAAAACCTTCGGGGAACAGAAGATATCGGGAGTTCCGCCACCGCAAGCCTCTGCGGCCACCAAAAACCAATCGGGACCCTGTTCCGGCACCCTGCCGGAGGGGGGATCCCTCACCGGTGGCCATCTTCATCATCCGGGCGCTCTCCATGATGAGGAGGGAGTAGTTCACCCTCGGAGCTGAGGGTATGTACCAGTAGCTATGTGTTTGATCTCTCTCTCTCTCTCTCTCTCTCTCTCTCTCGTGTTCTTGAGGTGATATGATCTTGATGTATTGCGAGCTTTGCTATTATTGTTGGATCTTATGATGTTTCTCCCCCTCTACTCTGTTGTAATGGATTGAGTTTTCCCTTTGAAGTTATCTTATCGGATTGAGTCTTTAAGGATTTGAGAACACTTGATGTATGTCTTGCATGTGCGTATCTGTGGTGACAATGGGATATCACGTGATCCACTGGATGTATGTTTTGGTGATCAACTTGCGGGTTCTGCCCATGAACCTATGCATAGGGGTTGGCACACGTTTTTGTCTTGACTCTCCGGTAGAAACTTTAGGGCACTCTTTGAAGTACTTTGTGTTGGTTTGAATAGATGAATCTGAGATTGTGTGATGCATATCGTATAATCATACCCACGGATACTTGAGGTGACAATGGAGTATCTAGGTGACATTAGGGTTTTGGTTGATTTGTGTCTTAAGGTGTTATTCTAGTACAGACTCTTGAATAGATCGATCCGAAAGAATAACTTTGAGGTGGTTTCATACCCTACCATAATCTCTTCGTTTGTTCTCCGCTATTAGTTACTTTGGAGGGAATCTTTGTTGCATGTTGAGGGATATTTAAATCATCCAATTATGTTATTATTGTTGAGAGAACTTGCACTAGAGAAAGTATGAAACCCAGGCCTTGTTTCAACACATTACAATACCGTTTGTGCTCACTTTTATCATTAGTTACCTTTCTGTTTTTGTATTTTCAGATTACAAAAACCTATATCTACCATCCATATTGCACTTGTATCACCATCTCTTCGCCGCACTAGTGCACCTGTACAATTTACCATTGTATTGGGTGTGTTGGTGACACAAGAAACTCTTTGTTATTTGGTTGCAGGGTTGCTTGAGAGAGACCATCTTCATCCTACGCCTCCCACGGATTGATAAACCTTAGGTCATCCACTTGAGGGAAATTTGCTACTGTCCTACAAACCTCTGCACTTGGAGGCCCAACAACATCTACAAGAAGAAGGTTGTGTAGTAGACATCAGGGACCCATCGCGTGCCGGACTGCAGCGGCGAAGTTTAAAATATGTCAATACTACAAACCAGGAAGGCCAGATGTTTGCAGATCCTGATACTTACGAAGAGACCTGAGGCTTGGATCGGCGAGGTCGCTCCGGACTGCTATCAACATCCCACACGAATTTAACCGCGAGGGAGCCCCTCCCCCTCTTGGGCGCCTCCGCCTCCAAACTCGTGGAGGCCTCCCTTTTCTTTCTTCCTCCCGCAGGGGGGGGGTCACTTTCCTCCTTGTCGCCATCGTCGGTGGCTGAGGGGTCTGTCTCGTCGTCAGACAAGATAACCAAGGTGCTCCTTCGGCGAAGGCCACTCCTGGTCCCTTTGGCCATGGTTTTGACCTTCTTTTCCGGCACGTCATAAGGCGCCGGAAATAGCATCTCCGGAAGGAGCGGGGTCTCTTCGTCTTTGGGCAGCGGAGCCAGACTGTTAATCCGTCCCGCTAGATCGACCCAGGCCTAAAAAATAAACTGATAAGAAGGCTTAGTATCCTTCCTCGAAGCATGTCCTTAAAGACTATACCTTGATGGCTTACCGAATTAGCCTGATGCTTAAAGTTGAGCCCGTGATCTTTGGTCGAGGGTGGCGGTGTCTCGCTGCCCTTGAAGAGCACCTTCCAGATATCTTCGTGCGTTGTGCCGAAGAGCCTCTGCAACATCTGGTGCTTTGCCAGATCGAACTCCCATAAACAACAGGCCCGGCGCTGACACGGAAGGATCCGACGTATAAGCATGACCCGAATCACATCAACGATCTTGATCTTCCGGGTTATCATATTGTGGAGGCACGTTTGGTGCCCCGTGATCTCTTCCAAAGATCCCTAGGTGAAAGGATCGAAATAGTTGACTAGAAGGGGGGTGAATAGGCAACTAACAATTTTTAGCTTTTCTTTAACAATTTAAACTTTGCATCAAAGTAGGTTGTCTAGATATGCAACTAAGTGAGCAACCTATATGATGCAACAACGATAAGCACACAAGCAAGCAAGAGATATAGCACAAATAAGCTTGCACAAGTAAAGGCACGAGATAACCAAGAGTGGAGCCGGTGGAGACGAGGATGTGTTACCGAAGTTCCTTCCCTTTGAGGGTAAGTACGTCTCTGTTGGAGTGGTGTGGAGGCACAATGCTCCCCAAGAAGCCACTAGGGCCACCGTATTCTCCTCACGCCCTCACACAATGCAAGATGTCGTGATTCCACTATTGGTGCCCTTGGAGGCGGCGACCAAACCTTTACAAACAAGGTTGGGACAATCTACACAACTTAATTGGAGCCTCCCAACGACACCATGAAGCTTCACCACAATGGACTATGGCTCCGCAGTGACCTCAACCGTCTAGGGTGCTCAAACACCCAAGAGTAATAAGATCCGCAAGGGATTAGTGGGGGGAATCAAATTTATCTTGGTGGAAGTGTAGATTGGGGCCTTCTCAACCACTCCCGAGCAAATCAACAAGTTTGATTGGCTAGGGAGTGAGATCGGGCGAAAATGGAGCTTGGAGCAACAATGGAGCTTAGGGTTGGAAGAGGTAGTCAACTAGAGGAAGAAGACACCCCTTTTATAGCTGTGGACAAAATCCAACCGTTATCCACCTAACCAGCCCGCGACTTGCGGTACTACCGCTCCTGACAAGCGGTACTACCGCAAGGCCATGCGGTACTACCGTGAGGAACCGCGGTACTACCGCAGCAGCGGCAGGAGCTAGGATAGACTTGTAGCACAGGGGCTGAGGGCGGTACTGCCACAGGCACGGTACTACCGCTCCCCCTTGCGGTGTACTACCGCAAGGCAGGAAAGTCCTAGCCTGAGAAGGGCGCAGATGAATAAAAATACATCCGTGCCTACTTCCGCTGGAAAACAAACGATGGAAAAATCCGACACAGTACTACCGCCGAGAAGCGGTACTACCGCACGGCGGCTGAGCCGGGCCGCGCGCGGTACTACCGCGCTCGAGGTGCGGTACTATCGTGGAGGCGCGGATGTAAAAAATTACATCCGCCCCTACTACCGCGATGAAGCGGCACTTGGCCTGGGGGCCACGGTACTACGGCTCCGGAGGAGCGGTACTATCGTGGGCTCCTGCGGTACTACCGCGCCGTAGTATGGTACTACATCAGGTGCCTGCGGTACTACCGCTCCAGGAAGCAGTACTACCGCAATCCCAATATCAGCATCCAGGACAATTGCATAGAGGAAAAACGGAGGATGCTCCAAAGTGCAGGGGAAAGGTGGAGACAAGGAAGAAAACGTGTACGTGATGATTCCACCCGAACCTTTCCAACGCGGACCCCCTCTTAATAGTATGGCTTTCCTACGACTCAAGTCCACCAAAAAGAAACGTAGAAAAACGCCGTCTTCAATAGTCTTCGAGGGGCACCAAACCGTCTTGTGCCTAGCGATGAAACATCTGAGAAACTGCAGACACACAATTAGTTCGCAAAAGCATTGTCATCAATCACCAAAACACCTTAGGGATAAATATGCCCTTACACCAGGTCAGGCCCTTCTCCTGCCAGGAGGTAAGTCGCATCGGGACTCCGGATCGGAATTCGGGAGCCGTTGCCCAGTTGGCGTCACGCGGCTCGGTGATATAGAAGCACCCCGATTGCTATCCCTTCACCATCTCTATGAAGGAGCCTTCAAGCTAGGTGATATTGGGCATCTTGCCCACCATGGCACCTCCGCACTCGGCCTGTTGGCCGCGCACCACCTTTGGCTTTATATTGAAAGTCTTTAGCCAAAGGCCAAAGTGAGGTGGAATGCGGAGAAAGGCTTCACATACAACTATGAATGCGAAGATATTAAGGATGAAGTTGGGGGCGAGGTCATGGAAGTCCAGTCCATAGTAAAACATCAATCCACGAACAAATGGGTGGAGAGGGAATCCTAACCCATGGACGAAATGCTCAAGGAACACTACCCTCTCTTGAGGTTCGGGGGTAGGCACGATCTGTCCCTCGGCGGGGAGTCGGTGGACGATTCCCTCGGCCAGGTATCCGGCCTCGCGAAGCTCCTTGATGTCTTCCGGCTTCACGGAGGAGGTCATCCACCTGCCTCCCGCTCCGGATCCAGACATGGCTAAATGCTTTCTGGAAATAGAGGAAGGTGGGAGCTTCTGCGCTGGAGCTCGAGGACGGAAGGACAGAGAAGGAGGGGGTGTGGGTGAAGGGCACAAATCCTTATCCCCTTATAAAGGCTACTAATATCAGCCACCGCCCCCGTTGGTCATAAAACCTGCCTGTTCCCAATGGGTAGTGTAAACGGCGCAGTTGGATTACCCGCGCTTGTATTAATGGAAATCCCGTAATAAGGGGACACGATCTCCGCTTTGACAGGACGTGCCAATAGAACCGCTTCTCAAGACGTGGGAAGGTGGGCTGGCCAAACGGTTCAAAAAAAGGACCAGGCAGGTGTGGCGTCATGTTACTCGAAAACTGTCGGCGGATAGAGCTCGTGTGAAATATATATGTTCTTTCTGCGGTTCTAAAGGGCACATAGCAGGTCCGGATACTATCGTCGCACCCGAAGACTATTTTGGAGTTAAGAGGAAGGAGAACCTGCCTTGCAATGCCGAAGACAATCTGCGTGCCGGACTCCTCGACATTGAAGCCAGGTTCAGGGGCTACTGAGGGAGTCCTGGACTAAGGGGTCCTCGAGCGTCCGGTCTGTTATTCATGAGCCGGACTGATGGGCTGTGAAGACCGAAGACCATACTCGTGTCCGGATTGGACTCTCCTTGGCGTGGAAGGCAAGCTAGGGGGCCAGCTGTGAATATTCCTTCTTATGTAACCGACCCCATGTTACCCTAGATCTCTCCGGTGTCTATATAAACCGGAGAGCATAGTCCGGATAGGACACATTCATTACCATATGTTAGTAGGCTAGGATTTTAGGGTTTAGCCATTACGATCTCGTGGTAGATCAACTCTTGTAATACTCATAATCATCAAGATCAATCAAGCAGGAAGTAGGGTATTACCTCCATAGAGAGGGCCCGAACCTGGGTAAACATCGTGTCCCTCGTCTCCTGTTACCATCGATCCTAGACGCACAGTTCGGGACCCCCTACCGGAGATCCGCCAGTTTTGACACCGACACTCCCCTCGGAGCTCCCCTCAGGTAGTTTCTTGGCCCAACAGGTGTCTTCTGGTCCAGAAAAAATCACCGAAAAGTTTCACTGCGTTTGGACTCTGTTTGGTATTAATTTTCTGCGAAGTAAAAAACAAGAAATGGCACCGGGCACTATGTCAATAGGTTAGTCCCAAAAATTGATATAAAGTTGCTATAAATGATTGTAAACCATCCAAGAATGATAATATAACAGCATGGAACAATAAAAAAATATAGATACATTGGAGACGTATCAGTGACATAATCGACAACAACCAAAATATGTGTATACCCATTAGAGGAAGGAAAAGGTCCCATAAAATAAAAACCCCAAACATCAAATGGTCCAATAACAAGTGAAAAATTCATAGGCATTTCCTAACGCTTACCAATGTTACCAATTCTTTGACATTCATCACAAGATAAGACAAACTTACGTGCATCCTTGAAAAGAGTAGGCCAATAAAAACCAGATTTGGAATACCTTATGTGCAGTTCTATCTCCCGCATGATGCCGTCCATAAGCTTTGGAGTGACATTTCCGTAGGATTTATTCCTGTTCATGCTCAGGTATACAACCTCTAAGAATACCATCTACTCCTTCTTTATAAAGATGTGGGTCATCCCAAAAGTAATGTCTTAAATCATAGAGGAATTTTTTCTTTTGTTGGTACGTGAAACTAGGTGTTATAAATTTAGCAACAATATAATTAGCATAGTCAGCATACCAAGGAGTATTATGAGAAGCATTTATGACAGCTAGTTGTTCATCAGGGAAGCTATCATTAATAGGTAGTGGGTCATCTAGGACGTTTTCTAACCTAGACAAGTTATCAACAACAGGATTCTTAGCTCCCTTCCTATCAAAAATGTGCAAGTCAAGTACTTGTAGCAAAAGAACCCACCTAATGAGTTTAGGTTTAGCATCTTTCTTTTCCATAAGATATTTAATAGCAGCATGATCGGTGTGAACAATTACTTTAGAATCAACTATGTAAGATCTGAATTTATCACAAGCAAACACAACTGCTAAAAATTCTTTTTCAATTGTAGCATAATTTCTTTGGGCACCGTCTAGAGTTTTACTAGCATAATGAATAACATTCAATTTGTTATCAACTCTTTGTCCTAAAACGGCACCAACAACATAATAACTTGCATCACACATAATTTCGAAAGGCAAGTTCCAATCAGCTTGTTGAACAGTAGGTGCAGAAGTTAAGGCTTTCTTAAGTGTTTCAAAGGCTTCATAAAAAACAAATGGAACATCCTTTTGCAAGAGATTAGTAAGAGGGCTAGAAAATTTAGAGAAGTCTTTAATAAACCTCCTATAGAAACCAACATGACGAAGGAAACTACGAATACCTTTATTGTCTTTAGGACATGGCATTTTCTCAATTGCATCAACTTTAGCTTTATCCACCTCAATACCTCGCTTGGAAATTTTGTCCCCAAGACAATACCTTCATTCACCATAAAGTGGCAATTCTCCCAATTCAAGACAAGATTAGTTTGTTCACATCTCTGCAAAACTCTATCAAGGTTTCTTAAGGAATCATCGAAAGAAGTTCCGTAAACGGAGAAATCATCCATGAAAACCTCAACAATCGTCTTCATAAAAATCTGAGAATATAGCAGTCATACATATTTGAAAGGTAGCAGGTGCATTACATAAACCAAAAGGCATACATCTATAAGCATAAGTTCCAAAAGTACAAGTAAAGGTGGTTTTCTCTTGATCGGGTTGTGATACAGGTATTTGAGAGAAACCAGAATATCCATCAAGAAAGAAAAAGTGTGTGTGCTTAGATAATCTTTCTAACATTTGATCAATGAAAGGCAAAGGGTAATGATATTTTCTAGTAGCTTTGTTTAATTTTCTAAAATCAGTTACCATTCTATAGCCAGTCACTATTCTTTGTGGAATGAGTTCATTTTTATCACTACGAACAATGGTAATACCTCCTTTCTTAGGGACACAATGAACATGACTTACCCATTGAAAGGATCGATATGGTTGACTAGAGGGGGGTGAATAGGTAACTACCAATTTTTAGCTTTTCTTAACAAATTAGGTTTAGCAACAAATAGGTTGTCTAGATGTGCAACTAGGTGAACAACCTAAATGATGCAAACAACAACAACAACAACAACAACAACAACAACAACAACAACAACAACAACAACAACAACAACAACAACAACAACAACAACAACAACAACAACAACAACAACAACAACAACAACAACAACAACAACAACAACAACAACAACAACAACAACAACAACAACAACAACAACAAGTGCAAGCAAAGGATACAACCCAATAATGGCTTGCAAAAGTGAAGGAAAGAGATAACCACAAGTGGAGCCGGTGGAGATGAGGATTTGTTACCGAAGTTCCTTCCCTTTTGGGAAGTACGTCTCCGTTGGAGCGGTGTGGAGGCACAATGCTCCCCAAGAAGCCACTAGGGCCACCGTATTCTCCTCACGCCCTCACACAATGCGAGATGCCGTGATTCCACTAGTGGTGCCCTTGAAGGAGGCGACCGAACCTTTACAAACAAGGTTGGGGCTATCTCCACAACTTGATCGGAGGCTCACAACAATACCACGGAGCTTCACCACAATGGATTGTGGCTCCGAGGTGACCTCAACCGTCTAGGGTGCTTGTCGTGGACTTGACACGGCAGATGTCCTAGCGAAAGGACTTAGTCATGGCGGCATCGCAAGTAGGTTAGCTTAAAGGGATTAATCGGGACAAAGGACACAGAGAGTTTATACTGGTTCAGCCCCTCACGGTGGAGGTAAAGGCCTACTCCAGTTTGGGGTTGTATTGCTTGGGTTTTGATTACCAGGGAGCGAATACGCTTGACCTAGTTCTCGACTTGTTGTTTCTTGTTCTTAACCCGCCACCGGGTCACCCCTTTATATACACAGGTTGATGCCCGACGGCTTACAGAGTCCCGGCCGGCTCATATACAACGTGTCTGGCTTGGTGACTAACTAAGCTTGCCTTACAACACAAGTTATACATATGGTGGTTCATCCTCTTGGGCCTCAAGTCGCCTCTGGGTCTTGGGCCGTCAATAGGCATGCTATGATCCGCCATCTTCATTGATAAGTCGCCAGTGGTATAACCCGGCCCCTCCTGGGCGGTTCATACCCAGTAGTTATATCCCCAACATTAGGCCCAGGTTGATTTGAACTTGTTCACACCAATCTTCAGTACCTGACTTGTCAAAATCTTGCATCGTCCTTTTAACAAATTTGTTATAACCTGCCATGACGTCAGCTCACAGAATCTCGTTAACCCGCCATAAAGTCATTTCGCATTGATTTCACATGAGGCCCAGAACATTTTTTAAATGATCCTTATCTTAATGATGATCCCAAAAATCAAGGCGTCCATATAGCCACATGATGATTTCGGTCTCCTCGATTCCCGTGCATGCCCTGTATCCATCCTCTTATAAATAGGGATGGGGGTCCTTTTCATTTCCCCCCTCGCTTCTCATCTTTGTCTTCCTCTCGCGACTCCTCTGCAGCCTCGAGCTCCACCGCCGCCATCCTCCATCCACCGCATCAACTCAGGCCGCTGCATCAACCTGACGGGTCCAGAGAATGCCGACGCTCCACCGCAGTCCATCTGCATCTGTAAGTATTCATCTCCTTATACCTCAGATCTGCATTAGGGTTAGCCTTGTTCATCGGTGTTCTTCACTGTTCTTCGCTTTCTCCTTTAGCTCAAGTAGCTTTTGATCTGAATATAGCATGAAACTTGTGCGGTAGCAGTTTAACATTCGTTTTGACATCAGAATACTTCCTCTTCATAGAAGATCTCATCGGAGCACACAGACTTTTCTGCTGCGGCCACCTTAGGTTTAGAATTTACTGCATTTTTTGAACTGCTATAGATCCAAAATTATAGCTCCAATCTGTGAAATCTGTTTATCCATCACTTAGCAAAATTTTCACTGATAGATTTGAAGTACCACAACTGCCATGGCGGCTTATATCATAAACCGTGACCCGCCATACGACATTAGACTCTGTTTCAGCCGCCATCATACACTTCATCACTTGTATAACCCGACAATGTTCTCCGACTTAACCATGCTTTCTTATTTATCTTCATAATTTGGTTCTGCACAATATATGTCGGTGGAAACGACACCTATGGGATCATGAAGAATCCCTTCTACGGTTGGCGGGCGCGGGGCCGTGGAAAGAGAGGGATTAGAAGATCAACACGGGGGGTTTATCCAGGTTCGGGCCGCGAGCAACGCGTAATACCCTACTCCTACTGGTTTGTGTTTATCTGCTATTCTTGGACTTGCTACAGAGCGTGCAGGGTCCAAAAAGTTTGAATCCTCTCTCAGTGCGCCGCGGGCCTCCTTTTATAGTCAAAGGGGCTGCCACAGTGGCACACATGAGGTGGAAAGTTATACAGTAGTCGAGTTTATCCCTGGCACCGTAGGACAAAATGCATTAAATGCACTACTTAGGTGTCCTCTTGCTTTATCGGGGATGACAACGAAGCCCGTCCCGTCCGTCGTCGCTTCGCCTTGCTCCGACACACGTCCAGACCAACGAAGCATGCAGCGCCATGTAGGCTGGCAGGTTGCTGAACTGGTGTGGTGGCAGGGTCTTCACGAAGATCTGCATGCCACCATGCAAGTGCTTGACTAGTGGGCTTAGGAGCCACGTACTGCTGCCACGTGGGTACTTGCTTAGATGGTGGGTCGGCCGCTGAGCTGGGTCGGCGATGGGGCGACAAGGCCTTGTTGCGATCTTGCTGATATTCCCGACAAGGGTCTTGCTGGGGCCTTGCGGGCGCCCTCGGCAAGAGTCTTGCCAGGGCCTCATGGGTATATTCAACAGGAGCCTTGACGGGGCCTCGTGGGCATCCTCGACAAGGAGCCTTGTTGTTGTCTTGTTCTCTGGTTCTTGTCTAGGCCTCGCAGGCCCTTTGTCTTCACAAAGATCTGCATGCCACCATGCATGCGCCTCCCGAGTCTTGGTTCCCATGTCGTTGATGGAGTTGGAACTCTTAGGCTCAAGGGTGGTAGCCTTGCTAGTGTTGGGAAAGTTGCCCTGGCAAGGTTCTTGCCGGGGCTACGTAAGCTGCCCCGGCAAGGCTCTCGTCGGGGAAAGCCCACCATGTCCCTTTGCTCCTCGCGCCTCTGGCTTGGCGCTGCTCTAGTGGTCTTGTACTTTTGCTTCCTTTCTTAGCCCTGCTAAGTGTGGCCGTAGGTGCGGCTCTAACTACCCGTGCACAAGTAAAGGGGTACAAAGAGGGCACCTACTTTTATACACCGATAGGAGCCCCCGGGCCCGGGCCACACATAGGCGCAACGCGTTGTTGGGCTAGGCCCAGAATAGTGCGTGGGCACGCGGGGCTGAGTCTTACCGTAGTAACTTTCCTCGCCACTTGCGCTTCCCCATGACCCGCGTTGAATGCGTGACGTGGGGGTCATGCGTGGAATGACCGCAACATGCTTGAGTCATCCCGTAGTGAATAGTAAAGAGGCGGCCTGCGTTTTTCCTAAAAAAAAGAGGGAAAACTGCAGGGCCACTGCTCATTTACTCTCTCAGCCTTGGAACCGCCGTTCCATGTTTCCCATCACGTTCGCCCTCTTTGCCACGTATGCCGCATGCACGGTGCAGGGTAGGTGACGGATGTGCGGGATATGAGGAGATGCGCGATGGCCGATACTTATGCGCCTTTGATTGGGCGGGGAGGGTGGTCGATGATCCTGCTCGCTGCCAACTTAATGAGCTGGATTTTAACAGGATCTTTAGAGGCGTAGAGCCGGTCTTTAGCCGTCCCCACTTGGCTATAAAAAAGGATTCAAGAGGAGAAGGGGAGGCATCATCTCGCACCTTCCCTTAGCCTCCATATTCCATTCACTGCCATCTCCTTCAGTGGCGACTAGGTCTTCCTCCCGCCAGAGAACCGCGGCGGTCAAGGAAGACCCAGCCATCCAAGGCAAAGGCCATGCTCGAGGTGGAGGTGCCGTACGGGGCCGCGGTCGGTGAGGCGGTCGAGGCAGAGGCGGTCGTGGAAGGGGAACACCTACATCATCGCCATCTCCGTCACCATCTCCGCCACCATCTCCTCCTGCTTCGTCGAGCGGCCATGTTGGGGACATGACGCTTGAGTTCATCCTGCAGCTGCGTGAGTGCTACCTCTTGAGCACTGCGTTGGATTTCCCCGAAGAGGAGAGGATGATGCAGAAAAGTAGCGTAAGTATTTCCCTCAGTTTTTGAGAACCAAGATATCAATCCAGTAGGAGGCTACACGCAAGTCCCTCGTACCTACACAAAAACAATAGCTCCTCGCAACCAACACGATTAGGGATTGTCAATCCCTTCACGGTCACTTACGAGAGTGAGATATGATAGAGATGATAGATAATATTTTTGGTATTTTTGATATAGAGATGCAAAGTGAAAAGTAAAAGGCAAAGTAAAAACAAAGAAATAATAAAGTGATGGAGATTGATATGATGAGAATAGACCCGGGGGCCATAGGTTTCACTAGTGGCTTCTCTCAAGAGCATAAGTATTCTACGGTGGGTGAACAAATTACTGTTGAGCAATTGACAGAATTGAGCATAGTTATGAGAATATCTAGGTATGATCATGTATATAGGCATCACGTCGGAGACAAGTAGACCGACTCCTGCCTGCATCTACTACTATTACTCCACTCATCGACCGCTATCCAGCATGCATCTAGAGTATTAAGTTAAAAACAGAGTAACGCCTTAAGCAAGATGACATGATGTAGAGGGATACTTTCATGCAATATGATAAAAACCCCATCTTGTTATCCTTGATGGCAACAATACAATCGTGCCTTGCTGCCCCTTACATCACTTTGGAAAGGACACCACAAGATTGAACCCAAAGCTAAGCACTTCTCCCATGGCAAGAAAAAACCAATCTAGTAGGCCAAACCAAACTGATAATTCGAAGAGACTTGCAAAGATAACCAATCATACATAAAAGAATTCAGAGAAGATTCAAATATTATTCATAGATAGACTTGATCATAAACCCACAATTCATCGGTCTCAACAAACACACCGCAAAAATAAGATTACATCGAATAGATCTCCACGAGAGAGGGGGAGAACATTGTATTGAGATCCAAAAAGAGACAAGAAGCCATCTAGCTAATAACTATGGACCCGAAGGTCTGAGGTAAACTACTCGCACTTCATCGGAGAGGCTATGATGATGTAGAAGCCCTCCGTGATGAGGGCCCTCTCCGGCGGAGCTCCGGAATAGGCCCCAAGATGGGATCTCGTGGATACAGAAAGTTGCGGCGGTGGAATTAGGTTTTTGGCTCCGTATCTGATCGTTTGGGGGTATGTAGGTATATATAGGAGGAAGGAGTACGTCGGTGGAGCAACAGGGCGCCCACGAGGCAGGGGGTGCGCCCTAGGGGGGGGCACCCTCGTGACCGCCTCTTTTGTTCCTTGGAGTAGGGTCCAAGTCTCCTGGATCACGTTCGGTGAGAAAATCACGTTCCCGAAGGTTTCATTCCGTTTGGACTCCGTTTGATATTTTGTTTCTCCGAAACACTGAAATAGGCAAAAAAACAGCAATTCTGGACTGGGCCTCTGGTTAATAGGTTAGTCCCAAAAATAATATAAAAGTGGAAAATAAAGCCCAATATTGTCCAAAACAGTAGATAATATAGCATGGAGTAATCAAAAATTATAGATACGTTGGAGACGTATCAGGCATCACCAAGCTTAATTCCTGCTCGTCCTCGAGTAGGTAAATGATAAAAAGAGAATTTTTGATGCGGAGTGCTACTTGGCATAATTTCAATGCAAATCTTCTTAATTGTGGTATGAATATTCAGATTCGAAAGATTCAAGACAAAAGTTCATATTGACATAAAAAGTAATAATACTTCAAGCATACTAAAGCAATTATGTCTTCTCGAAATAACATGGCCAAAGAAAGTTATCCCTACAAAATCATATAGTCTGGCTATGCTCTATCTTCACCACACAAAGTATTTAAATCATGCACAACCCCGATGACAAGCCAAGCAATTGTTTAATACTTTAACATTTTCAAAACTTTTCGGATCTTCACGCAATACATGAGCGTGAACCATGGATATGGCACTATATGTGGAATAGGATGGTGGTTGTGGAGAAGACAAAAAGAGGGGAAGATAGTCTCACATCAACTAGGCGTATCAACGGGCTATGGAGATGCTCATCAATAGATATCAATGAGAGTGAGTAGGGATTGCGAGGCAACGGATGCACTAGAGCTATAAGTATATGAAAGCACAACAAAAGAAACTAAGTGGGTGTGCATCCAACTCGCTTGCTCACGAATTCCTAGGGCAATTTGAGGAAGCCCATCATTGGAATATACAAGCCAAGTTCTATAATGAAATATTCCCACTAGTATATGAAAGTGACAAAATGAGAGACTCTCTATCATGAAGATCATGGTGCTACTTTGATGCACAAGTGTGGCAAAAGGATAGTAACATTGTCCCTTCTCTCTTTTTCTCTCATTTTTTTATTTGGGCCTTTTCTCTTTTTTTATGGCCTCTTTTTTTATTTTTATTTTTTCGTCCGGAGTCTCATCCCGACTTGTGGGGGAATCATAGTCTCCATCATCCTTTCCTCACTTGGGACAATGCTCTAAAAATGATGATCATCACACTTTTATTTTTTCTTACAACTCAACAATTACAACTCAATACTTAGAATAAAATATCACTCTATATGAATGCCTCCGGCGGTGTACCGGGATATGAAATGAATCAAGAGTGACATGTATGAAAGAATTATGAACGGTGGCTTTGCCACAAATATGATGTCAACTACATGATCATGCTAGCAATATGACAATGATGGAGCGTGTCATAATAAACGGAACGGTGGAAAGTTGCATGGCAATATATCTCGGAATGGCTATGGAAATGCCATGATAGGTAGGTATGGTGACTGTTTCGAGGAAGGTATATGGTGGGTGTATGATACCGGCAAAAAGTGCACGGTATTAGAGAGGCTAGCAATGGTGGAAGGATGGGAAAAAGTGTGTATAATCCATGGACTCAACATTAGTCATAAAGAACTCATATACTTATTGCAAAAATCTAGAAGTTATCAAAGCAAAGTATTACACGCATGCTCCTAGGGGGATAGATTGGTAGGAAAAGTCCATCGCTCGTCCCCGACCGCCACTCATAAGGAAGAAAATCAATAAATAAATCATGCTCCGACATTATCACATAACGGTTCACCATACGTCCATGCTACGGGAATCACAACTTTAACACAAGTATTTCTCAAATTCACAAGTACTCAACTAGCATGACTCTAATATCACCATCTTCATATGTCAAAACAATTATCAAGTATCAATCTTTTCTAAGTATTCAACGCACTCAAAAGAAAGTTTTACAAATCTTGAACACCAAGCATATTATTATTAAGCAAATTACCATGCTATTTAAGACTCTCAAAATAATCTAAGTGAAGCATGAGAGATCAATAGTTTCTATAAAACAAATCCACCACCATGCTCTAAAAGATCTAAGTGAAGCACATAGAGCAAAATTATCAAGCTCAAAAGATATAAGTGAAGCACATAGAAC
This sequence comes from Aegilops longissima, assembly GCA_021605205.1. Lineage (NCBI taxonomy): Eukaryota > Viridiplantae > Streptophyta > Magnoliopsida > Poales > Poaceae > Aegilops > Aegilops longissima. Next base: position 287,688,301 of record CM038676.1, read on the forward strand.
AAAACTATCAAGCTCAAAATATATAAGTGAAGCACATAGAGAGTTCTATCAAATTCCAATTCATGTATGGCTCTCTAAAAAGGTGTGTACAGCAAGGATGATTGTGGCACACTAACAAAAAAGACACAAATAATACAAGACGCTCCAAGCAAAACACATATCATGTGGTGAATAAAAATATAGCTCCAAGTAAAATTACCGATGGAAGTAGACGAAGGAGGGGATGCCTTCCGGGGCATCCCCAAGCTTTGAATTTTTGGTGTCCTTGGATTATATTGGGGGTTCCATGGGCATCCCCAAGCTTAGGCTCTTGCCACTCCTTGTTCCATAATCCATCAAAAGAATTCACCCAAAACTTGAAAACTTCACAACACAAAACTCAATAGAAATCTCGTGAGCTCCGTTAGAGAAAGAAAACAAAAGACCACTTGAAGGTACTGTAATTAACTCATTCTTTATTTATATTGGTGTTAAACATACTGTATTCCAACTTCTCCATGGATTATAAACTATTTTACTAGCCATAGATTCATCAAAATAAGCAAACAACACACGAAAAACAGAATCTGTCAAAAACAGAACAGTCTGTAGTAATCTGTAACTAACGCAAACTTCTAGAACTCTAAACAATCTACCAAAATAGGAAGACCTAGAAAATTTGTTTATTGATCAGAAGCAATTGGAATCAGTATTTTATCACGTTCTGGTGATTTGTAACAATTCGGCCACTGAGCGCAAAATTTCTGGAAATTACAGCAATTTCAAATAACTATCATCCAAGAAGATCCTATAGGTCTAACTTGGCACAAACACTAATTAAAACACAAAACCTCGTCAAACAGAAGATAGATGGATTATTTATTCCTAAACAGAAACAAAAACAAAAAACCAAAAATAAAATTGGGTTGCCTCCCAACAAGCGCTATCGTTTAACGCCCCTAGCTAGGCATGAAAGCGAGAATAGATCTAGGTATTGCCATCTTTGGTAGGCAATCCATAAGTGGCTCTCATGATAGTTTCATATGGAAATTTTATTTTCTTTCTAGGAAAGTGTTCCATGCCATTTTTCAATGGAAATTGAAATCTAATATTGCCTTCCTTCATATCAATAATCGCACCAACCGTTATAAGGAAATGTCTACCAAGAATAATAGGGCAAGAAGGATTGCAATCTATATCAAGAACGATAAAATCTACGGGCACATAATTCCTATTTGCAAAAATAAGAACATCATTAATTCTTCCCATTGGTTTCTTTATAGTGGAATCCGCAAGATGCAAGTTTAGAGAGCAATCATCAAAATCACGGAAATCTAGCAAGTCACACAAAGTTTTGGGGATAGTGGAGACACTAGCACCCAAATCACACAAAGCATAAAAATGATGATCTTTAGTTTTAATTTTAATAGTAGGTTCCCACTCATCATAGAGTTTTCTAGGGATAGAAACTTTCAGCTCAAGTTTTTCTTCATAATATTGCATCAAGGCATCAACAATATGTCCGGTAAAGGCTTTATTTTGACTATAAGCATGAGGCGAATTTAGCACGGATTGCAACAAGGAAATACAATCTATTAAAGAGAAACTTTCATAATTAAATTCCTTGAAGTACAATATAGTGGGTTTAGCAACATCTAGGATTTTATTTCTTTCAATCCCACTTTTATCAATTTCATCATCAAGATCTAAATACTCTGAATTTTTGGAACGCCTTCTAGGTAAAGGAAGATCATATTCAGTTTCATCAAGATTCATATTGCAAAACAAAGATTTAATAGGGGACATATCAATAACTTTTAGATCTTCATCTTGATTTTCATAAGAACTCGGTTTAGCGGCCATCTTATTGACTAAGGTAGCTTGCATATCCGAAATTTCAGCAGTCATCTTTTCAAGACGAGCAATTTGGGATCTTATACCATCAAATTCTTTAGACATATCATCGAGCTCTTTGTTCATATAACTCATAAAACTTTTTTGTTCCTTAAGCTCGTTTCTAAAGAAATTATTATGCTCAAATTGCAAAACCATAAATTTCCTGACGTTGTTTTCGATCTTATCTAACCTTTTAAGGTGAAGATCACCAAATCTCGGTAGAGCCATCACGACAAACAAGCAATCTAACACACGAGCAAACAAAAGGCAAGCGAGAAAAAGGCAAACGGAAAAAGAGGAGGAGATTGGGAAAGAGAGGGCGAATAAAATGGCAAGGGTGAAGTGGGGGAGAGGAAAACGAGAGGCAAATGGCAACTAATGTAATGCGGGAGATAGGGATTGTGATGGGTACTTGGTATGTTGACTTTTGTGCAGACTCCCCGACAACGGCGCCAGAAATTCTTCTTGCTACCTCTTGAGCACTGCGTTGGATTTCCCCAAGAGGAGAGGATGATGCAGCAAAGTAGCGTAAGTATTTCCCTCAGTTTTTGAGAACCAAGGTATCAATCCAGTAGGAGGCTACACGCAAGTCCCTCGTACCTACACAAAAACAATAGCTCCTCGCAACCAACGCGATTAGGGGTTGTCAATCCCTTCACGGTCACTTACGAGAGTGAGATCTGATAGATATGATAGATAATATTTTTGGTATTTTTGATATAGAGATGCAAAGTGAAAAGTAAAAGGCAAAGTAAAAACAAAGCAATAATAAAGTGATGGAGATTGATATGATGAGAATAGACCTGGGGGCCATAGGTTTCACTAGTGGCTTCTCTCAAGAGCATAAGTATTCTACGGTGGGTGAACAAATTACTGTTGAGCAATTGACAGAATTGAGCATAGTTATGCGAATATCTAGGTATGATCATGTATATAGGCATCACGTCCGAGACAAGTAGACCGACTCCTGCCTGCATCTACTACTATTACTCCACTCATCGACCGCTATCCAAAGATGCATCTAGAGTATTAAGTTAAAACAGAGTAACGCCTTAAGCAAGATGACATGATGTAGAGGGATAGTTTCATGCAATATGATAAAAACCCCATCTTGTTATCCTCGATGGCAACAATACAATACGTGCCTTGCTTCCCCTTTTGTCACTGGGAAAGGACACCGCAAGATTGAACCCAAAGCTAAGCACTTCTCCATGGCAAGAAAAAACCAATCTAGTAGGCCAAACCAAACTGATAATTCGAAGAGACTTGCAAAGATAACCAATCATACATAAAAGAATTCAGAGAAGATTCAAATATTATTCATAGATAGACTTGATCATAAACCCACAATTCATCGGTCTCAACAAACACACCGCAAAAAGAAGATTACATCGAATAGATCTCCATGAGAGAGGGGGAGAACATTGTATTGAGATCCAAAAAGAGAGAAGAAGCCATCTAGCTAATAACTATGGTCCCAAAGGTCTGAGGTAAACTACTCACACTTCATCGGAGAGGCTATGATGATGTAGAAGCCCTCTGTGATGACGGCCCTCTCCGGTGGAGCTCCGGAACAGGCCCCAAGATGGGATCTCATGGATACAGAAAGTTGTGGTGGTGGAATTAGATTTTTGGCTCCGTATCTGATCGTTTGGGGGTATGTAGGTATATATAGGAGGAAGGAGTACGTCGGTGGAGCAACAGGGGGGCCCACGAGGCAGGGGGCGCGCCCTAGGGGGCGGCGCCCCCCACCCTCGTGACCGCCTCTTTTGTTCCTTGGAGTAGGGTCCAAGTCTCCTGGATCACGTTCGGTGAGAAAATCACGTTCCCACGGGTTTCATTCCGTTTGGACTCCGTTTGACATTCTGTTTCTCCGAAACACTGAAATAGGCAAAAAAACAGCAATTCTAGGCTGGGCCTCCGGTTAATAGGTTAGTCCCAAAAATAATATAAAACTGGAAAATAAAGCCCAATATAGTCCAAAACAGTAGATAATATAGCATGGAGCAATCAAAAATTATAGATACGTTGGAGACGTATCAGTGAGCCACCGCATAGCCGCCTTCGCCTTCCCGAGGCGTTCGCGAGAGTGCTGGAGATCGACCAGCGGCCGAGTATAAGGCTTCACACGAAGGGGTGTTGCAATGGCGATATGTGGGTGAACACAGGGTTCCCCGCCCCTCATGTGATGTTCCTTCGTCAGGGTTGGAAGACCTTCGCACTTGCCCACTGCTTGATGAAGGGGCACGTTCTCCTCTTCAAACTAGTGGAGAGCGACTTGCTCTCCGTCAAGGTCTTCGGGCGCTCGGGACACAGGCTAGGGTGCTGCGCAGAGAGCTCGACTGACGAAGAGAGCTCCTCCTCGAGCAGCGATGAGGAGGGAACCAGTGGGGAGGACGACGGGGATGGGTCCGACTAGGCGTCGGACGCCCCTTCCCTAGGCGGAGTCGACAGCAGCAGCATCTGCACCTGACCCTCTCCCCGACAAGAAGTTTGCTGGGGGGCAGTTCTCGGTGGTGGCTCCTCGAGCCAGCTCCTTGAACTTCTCGGGGTCGTCGCTCTGGCGGCTGGCGCTGGAGGGCTAGAGAAGACGAAGAAGGTGGGTGGCGGGCCGTCAAGTCGGAGTACGGTGGTGTCGACGCCTTCGTCGCGTATTGTCGGCCCGCTGCCTCATCTTTCGGCTCTTCCCCGACACCGTCATCACCAGCCTTCTTCTGGGCGGCCGTAGGGACGTTCTCTTGGTGTCTTCTGCTGCTTGTACCTCGCCTAGGCGCTCCTTTTTTCCCATACCATTCCGATCCGCTTCCTGAGGAGGGGGACAAGAAAGGGATTGTGGGCATCTTATCCTTTTTAGATCTTAAGCCTGCGGGCACTTGTTGAATTTAAACTTTGTAATCCCCTTGCTCAAGCTCACACTCCGTATGAATTGTACTTGTTAACAACGTATTAATGAATAAAAGGGGTGTTTGCTGGGTTCTTTTGTGCGCGAGCGAGGCCCACACCAAGGATCAAATCCTTGTTATCTTAAAATAAACATCGTTACCCGGCAACAGACCTTGCCGTCCTCCTGCTCTATAGCTCGACTACACTCACGCCCTTGGTGGAGGTAGGGGCAAAGTAGGTTTAGGCCCTTCATTTGTTCCCTTTCCATCGCACTACAACCAAGTTCCGGCCCAAAGAAAGGTTCTTGGGCACGAGAAAGAGGGAGCACGGCAGTATAAGAGTGAGCGAAGCTTCGTACGTTCAAGTCCCATACAGAAGTGTAGAGTGGGGGATGAAAGAGTTATCTGATTCTGCAGCCCCCGGCAACCTTCGCTTGTCGTGGTCAGATCTCTGGATTCTGCAGCCCCCGGCAACCTTGGCTTGCCAGGGTTGGGGCGTTGTCCTGTTTCCTTTCCCCCAAACAGCTCAGTAGTAACGCCCGCGCATCCTACGAACCAAAAGAAAGGACGGAAGGAACAGAGAGACGCGCACTCAACCTCTTTGCTAGGGGTTAGTCGCCGCTAAGCACTATCGACCCTAAGAAAGAGAGAGACTCAACCTAGCATGCATGCTAAAACTTAGGGCGTCAACGCTTCATTTATTTATGCTCAGGGTCTGCGCCTGGCTCTGTACATAGGGTTACATGCCTTGCCGGCAAGGCTAGTACAACATGGGGGTCGCTGGGGCTCCCGGCAACCGTGCCTTAGGGGTAAAACTTGCGAAGATGTTCAATATTCCAGGAATTGCTCACCGGAATGCCATCTTCGGTCTCCAGGCGGACTGCTGTAACATCCCAAAATTCTAAATTTTGGAATGTTATAAACAAATAGATAGTTTTGATTGTTGTTTGATT